>OY998178.1:129665165-130887933 GCA_963921935.1 Galeruca laticollis | reverse complement strand
ATTGTCCATTATATTAATAGAACTTGAGTTTGAATGTATTTCAAAGATAGATACTATATTTTTATATGGTTGTGTTTTGGCAGGATCCCACCTTATTATTGTTTCTTTATAGCTATGATATTCTGATTGTTTATTAGACCCCACAAAATATGCATTTTCTATCGTTACAGTGCAACTCATATGATCCGAAAACAGGTTCTTATTAATACAGAAACTAGAAATTAGGCCTACACTACTAACTCTTACCGAGACCAGATCTATTGTAGTTCGTCCTGACCGCCCAATGTATGTATAAGCACCTTCATAATCCTCAAACCTACCGTTTAACAAGAGAAACCCTAGATCTTCCAAAGCTTCTACAAGTAATGTTCCTCTAGTATTATTAACTAGGGAATATTTTGACTTACGTGGGTTTAACGGGGAATTGATATGTATTACGTTTTCTGAATCAAAATCATTCAGACCACCCACTCTAGCATTAAAGTCTCCGTACAGAATCATCTCGTCATTAGGGAAATTGTATTGATATTTCTTTTAAAGTATCCTCAAACATCTCTTCTACACATACATGATCATCTAAATCAGGTTTTAAGTAGACTACACATAAAATAATAAAAGTATTATTTATATTTATTCAGATAAAATTCCACATATTACATCTTGTAAGGGTTGGTCAGTGTGGTAGAGCATAAAAAGGGGTTGGATGGTTTGATATACTTCTTTATTCAACAGTGAGATGTATTCAAACTACAATAAATATTTACAATCAAAATCTAAAGCTATGTACAATAATTATATACACGATTTATTGGTCCTGGAGGCGGGCAGTCCTCTCTAGGGTGGTCGTTGGATTGGATCGCAGATTATTCTTCTCGGTTGTCCAGATTGTCACGGTTACTGTGTACCCCTCACGGCTCCGGTTTACCCTGCTCGGGCGTTGTTGTGCTCGGTTGTCCGGATTCCTCACTGGGACGCTAGGTTCCTATAATCAAAGGAGTGTGTCAGGGACGAGATCCCGCGTTCAACGCACAGCGTAATCTGAGGTTGGTAGTTTGCTTTCATCCCGGACTCAACACGCTCTGTAATTTCGGCTAATCGGGAACGCCTCGTCCTGCGCTCAACACGCTGCAGGGCTTGATCTAGGGTAGTTGGCGTCCGCCCTAAGCTCAACACGCTTTAGGACTTCGTCCGATATACAGGGTTTGCTTAGCGTCTACCTCGGGTTTAACGCACACCGAGGGGTTAACGACAAGCGGGATGATTATGTGTTCACAATTCCAGGCTCTACAGGCTCCGGAATATAGTGCAACACTCCGGTTATTTTCCGTTGAAGCTTCCTATCGTTATTCTACGTAAGGTAGAGCTTGCATGGTATATCGCAGAACATATGCTTTGGTAGTATCGGTCAAGTTATTAGCGGAAAGGCCAAGGTGCTGCCCTCTCGGTGCTGGGAGCCCAACTCTGTCTAGTTTGGCTCGTGTAGTGTTCTGTTTTCTGATTATTTATCGGGGTTATTTCATGTTCAGATGACTGTGTCGTTACAATCTAACCACTTCACACCACCAACGTTTTTTGATATAAGTATTAAGATACCCCCACTACCTCTACCCTTTTGCTTATCTCTTAAAGCTTGGCATGGGTAAGTATGATAATTGTTTGAAATATTTGGTAAGCTATTTTGGGAAGTGGTAATTCAGGTCTCTACTAAGCCTATTATATCAGAGCTGCACAAATCATTAATATCCTGTATTTCTAAATTATCTAAAGTGTTAATACCTTGGCAGTTCCAAAATGTTATCTTAAAAGGGACAATTCCGTCCACAAACATTGATTTTTTCACCTCTGTATTAATTAGTTTTTTGATGATGTTTCAACTTATCTGTTCACTTTTGTTATTTTTTTTTGTCGTTTCTTCAGCGCCTTCGGGAGATCTCTCACTGTATTTTCTTCCTTTCGCTGGAGTTTGTTCTGGTAGTCCTGTCTCTTCTTCAATCTCTATTTCAGTTTCATTTTGTCCTTCTAATTCTGATAAGATGTATAGCTTATCGTTAATATATTATTTATTGTAGATAATCTTACTTCTACATCCATTGTCTCTTGCACCTTTTGAGTATTTTAAGAGCTGTTTTCTTTGATCTATAATTTCTTTGGAATAGTCTTCGTTAATATAAATATTTGTTCCCTTTAATCTATTTATTCCTTTCAATACGTCCAATCCAATGTCTTCATTTTTAGTAATATTTGTCTATTTCTAAGTTTGTTCCGGTCTCCTATTCTTCTCGACTCTATTACATCTGACTCTACATTTATCTTGGTGATTACTCTTCTCAGTACTTCTCTAACCTATTCATTCAGTTGTTCCACATTTTCTCGTATTTCCTCTTCGATGCCACTTAATATCAGGTTTTCCCTTCTTAAATCCCTTACTATTTGAATTACTCTTGTTTCCAATTTTTTCGTAGCTTCTCCTAATAATTAATTTTCGTTTTTCAGATTTTGGTTCTCTTTTTTCAATATTTGTAATTGACTGTGGATATTTTCTAGTTTTTGCTCGATACTGGCATTTCGTTGATCCATATTTTCTAACTTCTGCAGTATCTTTTCCATTAAAAATTATTTTTATATTCGGAGTTTAAGATTTAATTCAATTTTAAATTGTAGAAGTCTGACCTGTGTTAATGTATTCAACTTTATATCTTAACTAGCTTATGGAAAAAGTAAGTTTTTATTCATTGTACTTTATTAATTTCTGGCGTATTATAACCTAGCTTTTTTCAAATTAGATCATCTTACCAGTTTTTTGGTGTTTTTCTTACATGTACACGTATACAGAGTAGAAAGTCTTAACTGCAGCAAATTCTGTAACTTGATAAATAAAGGTTTATCGCAAAATTCCTGAAACACGTCAATTTTTATTTTCAATGGGGCATATTACAAAGAGATTTGTTTATCTTTTTAATTATCTGGGGGGTTGCAGACAACCCCAACTTTTTTTTTGAAATGGAAGGGTACGTTGATTAATTTTTTATTTGAAAGCCTTTTCAATTGTAAATACAATTCCACTTTTTTTTGTTACTTTTTATAAGCAATGTGTCGGAAAAAAAATGAAATAAGGAAATATTTACTCAAATTACTTTAATGTATAGGTACATTTTTTCTTACATGATAAGCCCAATAAAAAACCTGCTCGATAGTTTTTTGGTCAATTTGAACTGAATGTGATTGATTTGTTAGTACTTGTTTGCATTTCAACTTGTAAATAGCAAACGAAAAATAAGAAAATGCCCTCATTAACCGAGATGCATCGTATCGAAATTTCAATGATGGTCGAATATGGGGACAGTCGAACACAGGCTGAAGTCGCTCGATTGTTTACTGAAGTTCATCCAGAATTACCTTCAATTAATCGAAGTATGATTAGCAAAATTGAAACTCGATATCGGGAGTTGGGCCACGTAAGGGATGCTCTTTGACAAAAGGTTTTAAAAGTTGACGAAGAAGCCCAGTTGAACATATTGTTGAAAATTGAAGAAAATCCTGTTACTCCAGCTAGGCAAATAGCTCGCGTTCATGGTGTCAGTCACACAAGCGTTTTAAAAATTCTTAAAGAATCCAAAAAGCATCCATATAAGATGCAAAACCTGCAGGAGCTTAACGAAGATGATCCTGATCGTAGACTCGAATTTTGCGAGCAAATTATGGCTTCTATCGATGGTGGACAAATTGCTTTGGAATGGGTGCTGTTTTCTGATGAGGCTACGTTCACATTACATGGGCACGTCAATTGACAGAACTGCCGTTATTGGGCTGACGAAAATCCCCGTTGGATGCGTGAATTCCATACCCAAAGGCCTCAAAAAACAAACGTCTGAGCTGGAATTATTGGGGTTCGCATAGTATGTCCTTTTTTTTCAATGGAAACGTAACCGGAGAAACATACCTTAATATGCTCCAAGAAGAACTAATTCCTACTTTACTAAATATATTCCCCAATAATTTGGATCCCAACTCATTTGACCAACGGATGTGGTTTCAACAAGATGGTGCACCACCACATTTTGCTCAAAATGTACGGACCTATCTCAACGAAGTGTTTTCAATTAGGTGGATTGGAAGAAGGGACCCAATTGAGTGGCCAGCAAGATCACCCCATCTTACTCCATTAGATTTTTTTCATGGGGATATGTAAAGAGCAAAGTTTATGCCACTAAACCTAACGACATCGCCGAGTTTCAACAAAGAATCAGGGACGATATTAGGCAATTAACACCGGAAGTGTTACAAGATGTTCGGAATGCTATTTATAATCGATTAGGATATTGTCAGCAACAAGGTGGAGAGCACTTTGAACATTTATTGCATTAAAGTAATCTTAGTAAATATTTTTCTACGCCCTATCTTTAAAGTCCCTTGTATTTTATCGGTTTGCAGCGCTTAAAGTGGTTGTTTATGGTTAGAGTGAAAAAAACTAAAAAAGCGTTAAAAAAAGTGCCATAACGTTAACTCTATTTCACGCTTCCCATAAGTCAACACAATGAATCTTGGCTGGGCATCGAGGATGGACTTTCATGAAACTTCGAATACGTATAACTAATACAATGAATCTTGGCTGGGCATCGAGGATGGACTTTCATAAAACTTGGAATACGTATAACTAACACAATGAATCTTGGCTGGGCATCGAGGATGGACTTTCATGAAACTTGGAATACGTATAATTGTAATTTACCGAAGGAGCTTAATTAAAATATCCCAAATTTCTATTTGAATTTTATTTTTTTGCATAGGGCTGTAGAAAAAAGAATGTATGCAACATGTGTATAAAGTGTCTATTTTTCACTCATGGAATTGCCGGTCAACTTTTTCCATTCGTGAAAAAAAGTACAACTTTATGCACTTGTTGCATAAATTACTATTCCATTTTTTCCTACACATTGCTTATAAAAAGTAACAAAAAAGTGGAATTGTACTTACAATTGAAAAAGCTTTCAAATAAAAAATTAATCAACCTACCCTTCCCTTTAAAAAAAAAGTTGGGGTTGTCTGCAACCCCCCAGATAGTTAAAAAGATAAACCAATCTCTTTGTAATATGCCCCATTGAGAATAAAAATTGAGGTGTTTCAGGAATTTTGCGATAAACCTTTATTTATCAAGTTACAGAATTTGTTCCAGTTAGACTTTCCACTCTGTATATACAGGGTGTTCATTTCAGGACTTCCCACCCTAATTTTCTCGAAATGTGTATATTTAAAAAAAAATCCTGGGACACGACAACAAATATATCGAAGGGGACAACTTTTTATCATAAAGGCAACGCGCCCCCTTTCACCCCCCGCCAGGGGGAGTTGCCAACTTCAAAATCTTAAATGGGAAGGGGGATCGAGTTATACCTCATTTTAAAGGTCTTTTTAATCTCTACACGTCGGCTTCTGTTTTTTTTTAATTGATCGATTCGTTGTCGAAATATTTAGGAAAATCTGTTTGCTGCTTCGTACCATAAAAATAAAAACTGCAATTGTTTGTTTTGTTATTCCTTTCAACTTTTTGTATAAAAAAATGTTTTTGATAGAGAAAATAAAAGACATGATACCTATTGAATTGTTTACCATACTTACCAGTTGTGTGAAAAAGCAATTTATTAAAAATGGTTCACACTTTAGCTGAAAAAGTTGAAATAGTGTTAATTTACGGCGCCGAAAACCAATGTGCTCGACGAACTGCTGCAATATTTAACGAAAAGCACCCAGATAAGAACACCTTTCATAGGTATGTCCTAAATCTAATCGCCAAATTTACTCAAACAGAATCTGTTGCAAATTTAAAACATGATCAGCCAAGAGTTTTGAATGAAGCCAATCAAATTGAAGTGATAGGTTATTTTGGTATGAATCCTAATACTTCGTTACGTACCATTTCTGCTGCAACTGGAATTTCCTTAGGCTCTGTCCACAAAAATTAATAAATTCCATCCCTATAAAGTGAACAAATGACTACAATTATTAATAACAATAACGAATTTTTAAAAAATATCTGCTTCACTGATGAGTGTACTTTTTATTTAAATGGTTTTGTCAACAAACATAATTGCAGATATTGGAGCAATGAAAATGACCATGTATTTGTCGAAGGGCATACCCAACATCCCCAAAAAATTAATGTATGGGCCGGTATACTAGGAAAACAAGTAATTGGTCCATTGTTTATAAATGGAAATCTAAATGGTGAGATGTACTTGAATATGCTAGAAAATACGATCAATCCGTTAATTACCGAAGCAATTGAAAATCAACTGGATAGAGATGGCAACAACTTTCTTGACGAAAATGAGTTATATTTTCAGCAAGATGGAGCTCCCCCCCATTATGTGCTTCCGGTCCGTCAATGCTTAAACAACGTATTTCCCGGTAAATGGATAGGGCGAAGAGGACCTATACAGTGGCCAGCTAGGTCCCCAGATCTAGCACCATGTGATTATTTTCTATGGGGACATTTAAAATCAGTTGTTTACATACCCCCGCCACAAAATATAGGAGACCTTCGATAAAAGATTACTGCAGAATGTCGAGCAATTCGAACAGAAGTGTTTAAAAATGTGCGTCCTGAATTTGAACAGCGGTTATACCATTGTTTGGCCAACAATGGGCAACATGTTCAGCAATTATTAAATTGAAAATCTGTGTACAATATTGTAATTTAGTTTTGATAACAGGATTGAGAATAAACAGTTGCAGTGTTTATTTTAATGGTACGAAGCAGCAAATAGATTTTCCTAAATATCTCTACAACGAATCGATCAATTTAAAAAAAAACGACGTGTAGAGATTAAAAAGACCTTTAAAATGAGGTATAACTCGATACCCCTTCCCATTTAAGATTTTGAAGTTGGCAACTCCCCCTGGCGGGGCTGAAAGGTGGCGCGTTCCCTTTATGATAAAAAGTTGTCCCCTTCGATATATTTGTTGACGTGTCCCAGGATTTTTTTAAAATACTCTCATTTCGAGAAAATTAGGGTGGGAAGTCCTGAAATGAACACCCTGTATATACACTGTCTTCTTTTATAACACAGTTGTGAAAGTTGTAGGATTTTAATTTTTAAATTTTACACTCAATTCACTGATTTTACGGGAACGTTTTAAAAGTACACTTTCTGTAAGCAACTTCAGAACCGGCTATTAGACTATTAGTCTATAATATGGTGTAGGACACTGATCAAAACTATTATTTTGATACAATTTGCAGGCATCGCTCTGACACTTGTATATTCATTATAAGACGGCGGGCTAATCTAATAAGCAACTGTCAACTGACAAATCGGTGTTCAAACAAAACACTGTTTCAAATCTGAAAAATGCGAACTTTTGAAAAAACGCCCTGTATTGGGTGAATATTTTTTTATCTAGTGGCATTTATGATAAATACAACATATTCAAAAATATAATTCATTCCAGTTATTGCATTTCGGAGATATGGCGATCGAAAAATCTCTTTTCAATAACTCCGAAGACACAGGATCCGACTCAATTTACGAAAATCTCCAATCAGGTCTACCTTCAAGCTACGCACTCGTTACTGTTAATTCCAATAATCCAATAAATGCCGAAATATCTGAAGACGAAAAAAAAGAACTGACCGAGAACGAAATCAGAGGTATTTTGAAGAATAAACCTATCAAACCGAAACCTTATCATTTGGGTGAATCGATGTCTTTTTCGGAAAATACTTCAGACGATGAAACTAAATGGGGAGTTAGATTGAGACACATAGAGAAACCTGAAGTGCCAATTTGGAAATCTACTGTCACTGTTCACAATTATAATTTTATGAATCAAGTAAGTGCTATACTTCTTTTGATTTACATTTGGTACTCTTAATACTAAATGGGCACAATCCAAAAACATTAGTGTTGAATTAAATGGTAAAAAGTGTTAATGAAATCGTAAAAGCTCAACGCTTTTTTCATTTTATGGAACGCATTTGTATAGTAATATTATTTAATCATGGTTACGTGGATGAGATAGAAAGTTTTTTTTGCAACTAAAGTTATAATGTGGTTCCCATTGTTTTGTAAATTATTAAAAAGTTGTTTGCCCCCTTTAGCTGTAAAACTTATTAAAACAAAAAAGGTGTAGTTATAAATGTGCCTGTTTTCTGTTAATTTCCGAATTTTAATACAATGACTTTGTTGAAATGATTCTGTTTAATAAAAAAAATGTGAATTCACCTTACCTATTGGGTATCTGTAGCTTTAAAGGGTTAATAATGCTGAGTATTATAATGGAAAACAAAAATAGTATTTATTTAATGCAGACGGATTTTATTCTCAAACTTTGTTACTGTATTATTAATTATACTGAATTAAAAATTCAAAAGAACTAATAAAAAAATTAAAAGCATTCAACTTGCTAAGCTTATTTAATTTGATGTTACTAATAAGTTCACTAAAATTCCTCATAAGGAATGTCTAATACTTAATTTATTTGATGTATGTATTAATCAGAATTATTTCACTTTTGACAATAAGATATATATTCACAATGAGGGTTTACCAATGGGAAGCCCTATATCGCCATTTTTGGCATACATTTTTATGGCTTCGAAAGAAAAATCTTTGAAAGTAATATTTCAAAAAATGTTTTATTTTGGTATAGATATGTAGATGACAGCTTGTTTTATAGATAGTGAATGACAATTATATTATGTATATGTATTCAAGCATATAGAGGTACTAGTACTATTTACCCATCTATAATGGTTTAGTTTATAATATTCATTATTTTTCGTTGCTTTAAGGAGAAAGAAAACGAACCAGAATTTCAAAAACTGCTCAAGAGCCTACGATCGACTCGAAAATCTGACTACGCCAGTGACAGCGATTCTAAATTTGGAGAAAACATCATCAACACTAACTATAATGACAGTAGCGGTAGAGTGTCATCTTGGCCCACCCCTGAAATAACCGAACCTTCGAAAGAAGTAAAAGGGATGGAAATCAAGGGATATTCTACTAAAATATGTTTAAGAGAAGGGGAAGCGACTGTGGTGGAAAATGAAGGATACGACAAAGAAAGACAGTCCATTAGACCAAGAATTGAGAATTTGAGGAAAGGTAATGATTTGTAAAGATTGTGTTATGTAATTATTTTCAGCATGCGACAATAACAATATAAAGTAAAAACTAACTGTAACTGCCTAACTATAGTTGCAAGTAGTTTTGTTTTCGAATTAATACATGTATATATGCCTAGACACACTCTTTAAAGGTTCATTTATATTCAGCTCCTGGCGCTGCCGGCAATATTTCCCATTTTGTTTGTGGTGTTTATTTAGCAAGTGCTCCTCGTATATACTTCTCAAACCATCGAACCAATAATCTTCGGGAAACACTTACCATTATTCATTGGGGTTAAATAAATACCATCGTTTATCAAAACTCGCTGGGACAATATATTTAACACTACGTATACAATTTACTGATCATGTATAACATACACTATAAACATTGGTACTATTAATAATAATAGAGGAATGAACTCTTTCTCTATATAGGAACTTAAATGTATTGTTAGACCAACACAGTCGATGATCTTTCCGCCGACCTTGTTGACACATTATTTATTCACAAAACAGTCGTGATTCCTTAATATGCTACTAACCTTACTACACCTTGTCAGTGACCTTCAAGTTCACTGTCCGCTAGCAATATTTGAACTTAATATCTAATTAAATCTAATAGTGTCTTTTGGGATCATCACATGTTGGTCACGTCCCATATTGTTTTTTTGCTATAGCAAATGGCATTTTTAGTTTAAATCTATATTTGGTCAAAAAATAAAAAACATCAGAAAGCAAGGCATTAAGCAAAAATTATACACTCGGCGATTAGAGAATGGCAGAGCTGAACGTAAACACGTGCTGCATCTCGCGATGTCGGCCCTTTGACTTAAGCCTAAAGCCGGTCCTATACACATCGCGAATATTTGTAAATACGGTCACTTGCGATGTGTGTGGGAAGAGATGCTCGCGAATATTTGCTAATCGCACTCACACTTGGCTATACCCGCGGACTATCGGTAAAGTTGTACCGAGTCTAAGTGAATTCTCACTAGTAATTGATTGGATTTCCAATGGATGCGCTGCTCCACACGCATCGTATCAATTGCGAAAGTGTCGTCGATAGTAAACAACTGACCAACCTACTCGAGAAGGAGCGTCTGCGTGCAGCTCACGATTATGTGCGAATAAAAAGTGTTAAGCGTGTGGGAGCTCCAACGGCTCGTTGCTCGTACTTGAAAATCCTCAGAAATATTCGGGCTCCTTAGTACTCGCGATGTGTATGGGACCGGCTTAAGAAACCGCCCACTATTTTGGGGAGTGTAGGGCAGCGCGGGTGGCAACGACAGCGGTATGGGAAGTACCATGTTTACATTCAGCCCCTGCTCACTTCTGCTGAATGTTAACGAGCCATAAAGTGTATCTGGACGAATGATGGGCATTTATGCTGCAATTCAATGTATTGATATCGTTAAATAGGTCTAATATAAAATCTGTAAGCGTATACAGAGTGATGATTCATCACTAATTGGAAATAATTTAACAGTAGAATCTCTCTAATCTGTGGTAAAGAGTCAAGCACTCTCACCAAAAATAAAGTTGGAAAATAACTTTAAGATATCTGGCTACAGGAGAATAATTTCTACGGGTCTCTCTCATATTTGTCCCATCATTTAAAAATTACATCTAACACCATAAGAACTTTGGCACATAAACTTCCATTTTTATTTGATATACAAACCAATGAATTTTCTTTTTTGTACATTGTTTTGATCGTTTTGATTTTATCCTTTACATCAACCCAGTACTACTCAGTTCTTACAATACTCAATACAGTTTCCCTAGAATCCTTGTTCCCATATTTTCGTCGTGATCGGTGCTTCCAAAAGCAATCGTATTTGCAATAAACTTCAAAAAATTTGGAAATTACAATTTCAGACCACTTACTCTTTTTTTTTCAATTAAATCACAAAATGTATGTGAAAATAATATTTATCAAGCGAGGTAAGACTGGACTGTGAGGTTAACATGCTTCAAAAATATTGCGATTCCACGGCGATATCCAATTTGTTGAACGATAAAATTTGATTAAATCAAACTTTTGTTGTTCTGTCCATATGAATGCCCCTTAAGCTACCGAAACTTGTATTGTAAAGCTACATCCACACCAAAGCAACATAGAGTAACATTTATGTTGGTGTATGCTACCGTTAGTTCCAAAGTATATAATAAAGTACCGAAATAACGTAGAGTAACTCATACCATTCTTATCGTTTGAAGAGGTTCAGACTCGCATCTTTATCACCAACCAATAAGTGTACGATGACATTTAATATTTACAGACACAAGTATTTGATTATTAAAAAAAATGTATCTTTTAGCAATGTAGATATAAATGGTTTTGTGCATTAAAAAAAGGATTTTCTTTTAAAAATGTTCCTACCAAAAGACTGGTTTAGGGCAACTATAGCCAATAACAAATGTTGACTACTAAAAAAAATTAAAACTTCATATTTCAAACTGTTTCACATTATAATACAGAATCAATTCAATAACAGATTATTTTAAGAATAAAAAAATATATTTATTAGGTAATCATTAGAGCAAAAAATTGCAAAAATAGTGCTAATAGCATAAAAATATTAATCAAAAAGTACTTGAACAGCTCAAAATTTGCGGAAAAAGCAATAAATCAGCATATTAAGCAAAAAATAAATTTATGAACCAATAAAAAATTAAATAAAATAAGTAATAAAAGCAAATTAAAACTCAAAGTAAGTTACGAAAAATATAATGGTGCGACCATCACCTTCTTTTAAAAAACAATTGCTCCTCGGTCTAGTGATCCGCCAGGTACTAAATTATATGTAAAGGTCGACAGGTGAAATAGAAATCCAATGTTCAACTCTCAAGCTTCGTTTTTGTCTTCAATGGGGAAAAGTAAGTGTTGGACCGGTTTCGATCTCGTAACTAACTAAACATTACAAGGCATGACACAGCGCAAGGACTTCGGGGAAAAAAAAGCATTAAACTTCAAAAAAAGCATAAAAACAGCTAAAGTAAATCACTCATGGTTGTTTAAAAAATTAAGCAATAAGTATAACGTTAAATTCCAGTCGCTAAATATTATAATTCTTCAGATTTGTCAAACATATCTTCATATTCATCCCCCGTAGTAGTATCTTCGTTAAGATTCACAACCACTGGTTCTATAGTGATTTCAATGTGGTTATCAAGATCCCAGATCTTCTTCTCTTCTTTTATGACATGCTTTATACAATTTGTCCATTATGCTGATGTCACATTACTTACAGCATCATTAAGAAGTTCTTTAACGTCGTTTAGTTTAAAAGTGACATTTTTCTTTGCTACTTCATTTTTTATTTGAGCCCAAACAAGCTCTATTGGGTTCAGCTCGCAATGATAGGGCGGCAATCTGAGAAGAATTACGCTTCGCCTTTGTGCCAATTCATCTACTGCGTATCGAATATATTTGTGTTTGTGCAGCCGCGCCAAGTTTAATCATTCTACTTTTAACAAATTGTTATCAAATGGAATATTTTTTTCATTAAGCCACTCTGCAATGTGGGCTTTTCTCCATTTGGTTGTTGGTAACTGCTCGATACGTCGGCTGCGATACGGTGCGTTGTCTATAACGACAACAGAATCTGGTTCATTTCTTAGGAGAATCTCAGAAAACCATTTTTCATAATGTTCCGCATTCATTTTGTCATGGTAATCGCCAGATTTATTAGAAACGAATACGTTTAAACCTCCTTCGACAAATCCTGCCGATATATGTTATAATGAGGCGTTAACCTTTTCGAGACGGAGCTTTTAATCCAGTCGATAGTCCTTCTATGAATGCTTGTCTTTTGCTTTTTATATTTAAATCTTGCCAAACTTTTGTAACTGTAACTGTAACCACGTTTCATCGGTGTAATATATTTTTCTGTTATCTCTTCGAAACTCTTCTATGGCTTTCAAATATTTTCTGCGCCATAAAATTATTTCCTGTTTTTCATTTAAGGCACTATTCTGGCTTCGCTTCAAATATCTAAAGTTCAAGATACGTAATGTGCGAACAAATAGTTGTAACCCGCTATTTACATATGTACAACAAGATCAATACCTGGCCTAAAATTAAATATTTATTATATCGGTCCGTATAAGGTTGAGTATCTAATTATTTCTCGTCGACCGGGGAGATATACCTACGGAATAGTGGTTTGGACGATGCGAACGCTGAGACTTCGTTACACGGGTATAAGCGGTGATGCGGGTTCTGGATGCTCGTCAAAAGTCAATACCTCGGGCGAGACGAAGTACCTCTAAGTCAGTACCTTAGAGGCGGGAAGTATAGGAATATGTGAGAGTCAATACCTCTCACACGGGTGGTCGTCGTTTGGTAGGTCAATAACCTACCAAATGGAAAGAAGGATGTTCGGCAAGTCAATACCTTGCCAACGGAAGGGTAGAGTCTAACGACTCAATACCTCGCCAGACTGGAGGAGGAGTCCTTTCGAGTCAATACCTCGACCGGACTGTCTCATTGAAATTGTTGGTCGGTTTATATATCCATCAGCTGTCGATAAAAACTGGATTGGTTCGAACCATAGGCGTATCATCAGCGGTGTAGCCTTTTTTCGAGGAATGGCGAATGCGACAATCACATGAGTCGAAAAAGGCCTTTACACACGAATTGCATACACTATTTTTTCTACTGCGGAAAATTTTATCAACATACAGAAGTTTAATAGTAATTTTCTTTGCGCACTAAAGTAGGTTTAATTTTTCTTTAGAAGAAACTATACCGCTTTTATTGATTCCTAATAAAATATATTATATATTGATTAATATTTTGAACATTTTATTCACAATTACAACAAATTAACAAAACAACAGACGAATTCAATTATTAACAATACTAATATTAAAGGTGCAATTTGTGCACTCGGACGTTTACGGAATATTTCGTTATTTAATTTTTCCTACACCATTCTTTAAACAAATTGTACTTTGTTTCGTAAATATTCACAGATTTTTGGGACAAAAAATAATTAGAAGCATTCTGTGCTACGTGTAATATGTTAGATGGTGTATTTTCAAAATAATCTCCTGAGAGATCGTCAGAGGAATCCATCTTTATAATTATATGTACCCACCTTTTCCGTTTTCTGAAAAAAGAATCTAAAATAACATCATAGTTTCCTAAAAATGTTGAATACTGAAATATAAATACTTTTGCTTACCCTAGGTATAGTCAGAAAATCTCAATTTTAAATTTAAATGTCAGATTCAATGCACAAAGAAATGTCAGTCTCCCACAGCCAACTTATAAGTACCTACCTATGCACCCTATTCTATTATTTTCCAGTACCCAATAATTATTACGTATGTACTTTACTGAATTCTATATGTTTCAATCTCTGATTTAAAGAAAACTCATATTTAATATCCGTTTATTATACCTACCTATATTTTTATAAGACTAGATAAAACTACACGTACTACACTAGTGCGTAAAGAGTTTTTCTTTACGCACTAGTGCGTAAAGTAAAGTTTTACGCACTCGAAAGTGTGTCAAGTACGTACTTTACGCACGGTAGTAGAAAAATATTTCTTGATATTGACAGCAAAGCTTCATTAGACTGAAGAGACGATGCAATTTTCTTTAAAGTTGGTACCTCATTTTTAAAATAAAATCCATGTACTGCGCGACGTATCATCTGCTTTTGTTTATCGTCTAGCTCAATTTTTTTTCTACCTATAGTTTCAGGCGTAGACGTCGACGTATTTGACTCACTAGTACTTTGTATACATTGCTTTCTCCCTTTTTTGTCAAAATACTACATAGTGTAACTAATTCACTTACTGTCATATTTTTTTCTCTCGCCCGAAATCCTTCAAACACGTTTTTCATCATCGTTTTTTCTTCGGGCGTTAAATGATGACACCGTTTTTTGGCTTCTGACACACCGCTAGTACTTGGATTCATTATCAATATGTTGCTAATACCAAACTCAAAACTCAAAATTCAAAACTCAAAACCCAAAACTCAAAATTCATAAAGTAGCAATATTGATCGTTACAGTATCAACAACTAAATATAATACAATTAAATAATTTGTTTCATTATTTTTTTGTAAATTATTTTTTTTTAAATTATGTTTTTACCTCTTCACCGAATCGATATTTACGTTTATGGATGTCTTATCAGTTGGTATTGAGGATTGGAATTTTATACAGTTCTAGACTTTGTTATCCGGTGATAAACGCTACAGTACTTTAAAATAAAATAATTTTGTATAAATTATTATTTACTTATCGTTTGGTTTACTATAACATGTAGGCGGATTATTTTTATAGTTAATTAATTTTATTCTTAAGAATTATTTTGTTCCGCTTTAGTTTGATTGTGAACCTCACTAAAACATTAGTCACTCTACGTTATTTCGGTACTTTATTATAGACAGGAAGCAATATTTGAATAAACATTATGTCTCCATCGAAACAACAAAAAATAAACATGTTTCTGTTCCGTTCCTATTGCGAAAATAGAGGGAACAGATTGTCTCCACTAAGTCCAACGTTTCAAGATGTCGATCGATGAGGAGTGTCTTGCACTAGCAGCAGCAGCTTTGGTTTTATTAGTATGTAGTTATATACAAACCATTTTGACACAAAATACTTTTGATACTACCATATTTTTTTCTTTCTCTTAAACAACTGTGCAATCAATTTTTTTATTTTTCTTTTTACTTCCGTTTAATCTGCTCCAGAAATCTCACTTAATTTTGTCCATGCATCTGTCTTTGTATTTCTGCATTTGTATGGTTGGTATTTTGAATTCCACAGACACTCGAAATTTCGGTAAGGCTCAATTAAAAGAGTTAATGAATCGTTATTTCACTTAAAACCCGGCATGTATAAATAGGAAATGATATAGCACACTAGTTGTTCACTTCAAACTGTACAAACAGCAACGGTTTATAGTTTGTTTACAAGTGTTCTTTTTCTTTGATGTTTGCTGTTTATAATGGAAACAAGGAACACGGCGCAACATTTAGTTTTTGTTGCGGCAATAAGAACTTTCAGGAACATTTTAGTAAATACCCAACAGAAACAGAAAACTTCCTCTATGTTGCTTTGGTTCTAGCTTAAGATTTGTTTAAATGTATATATTAGAACGCTCGTCCATTGGTCATGTTTGGTACCTTTTTCTATTTTTATGCATGATGTAGTACTTAGTAATGAAATGTAGTTTAACAACAGTAGAATTTGAGTGTAATACATCTTTTTAGATAAGAATAGTTACTTGTATCTAAATCTTATAGAATTTATAAAACTGAAAATTTCGTCAATATTATGATAATCCATTAGTATGGAATAAAAACTCAGGGTCGTTATTTCAGTATTCTTATAGATCTAGTTGATTAAAAACGTAGGTTTACAAGAAAAAGAGTCGTATAGTTCAATCAAAATAGCTCTGAATTCGAAATATTCCGCAGAAAGTTGCATTTTTGCGTATTAGTGTTTTTGACCCTCGGGAACTCAAATCTGAAGTAATTTTTGCGGTTTCTTCAAAAACTGCTATTGATAGAGACGAAAAATGACTTGACCATCGTGTAGAGTTGAAAACTCTACATTGAATAATGTCATATGTCGGAAACGGAGTCGGATTAACGAATTTAAAAATAGCTATTTGTGTACCTATGCGCGAAAGTGCTTGTTTTCCGGGCCGACACAAAAAATGGCCAGACGAGGCGTAGACGAGCCTGGCCACTTCTGGAGGCTCGGAAAACCACATTCGCGACGTGGAACACACAATAGTTTTTATCCTACATATAAAATGATTACATCCTTAAATTACAAAAAGAAAGGTGGGAACTATTTTGACTGTACCGTTTAATGTATGAGATGAACGAGTCATTAAAAATGGCAAATAAACTGTTGAAAATAATGTTCGCAGTACCTTGCAATGCAATAAACACGAATCCATAAAATGTTCATATTTTCCTTTTGACTTTTCAGGCTGCAAATTTTGTGTAGCCTATCTTGCTTTTTGCTTAATCCCTTTCGGTGTAGAATAACTGCCGTCGGATTCGTCCATATTATGTAACACAATCTTAGTTTTAATGTCAACGAAACCCTAAAGGTACATTCACAATGAACAAATTAACAATACAATTAGCCGTAGAACCTTGTAAGCTGTCATTGCATCTTCGTCATCGTTGTCGTTGCTGCTTGATTGATCTGGGTTCGTTGGATCTCTTTCTCCTTGGGCTTCTCAGGCTTCTTTCTTTCCTCAGTTGGCTTGCCAACTGGTTCATCAATTGTGCCTGGGACGCCCTCATTTCTTCTTGGAATTGGCGGTTTTACTTTCTTGATTCGGCGAAGTCATTCATCAGCACGTTGACGGTTTTCTCAAGTCTGCAGAGCTTCCAGCTCCATTTTTCTCTTCTTCCTCTCCAGGGAAGAACTGCGTTTGGATTCGTCCATCTTCAGTGTTTCCTGTTCCTCCACAGGCACTAAAAAATAAATATTAGTATTTAACTTACCTTTTATAGTGTCCGTTGTGTTAAGTACCTGGCCTAATTTTAAAACGCACGTTTCACGCTTGACAATTTTTATAGTTGTCTTCTTATCTTCGTTGGATCGCTGTATTTTCAAAAATAATTTATTGTGTTGAAAAACACAGTTTATTTCATAAATAAGGATGAATTCCTAAAAATGTTTCAACAATATTCAGTGTTGAGAAGCACAACTTTCATAAATATCAAAAGGCGTTAAGAAAAGCTGCCTTCTCAGGTAGGTCGCTTAAAAATCTTTTTTTGTTAAGACATGTCTGTTCAAAGTCGAGATCTAGTCGCTAACCTGAAGTTGCTAAAAAAGAGAGAGAGAGAGAGAGAGAGAGAGAGAGAGAGAGAGAGAGATAAGTTCGATGATTATTTCGAGTTAGGGTTTGTAAGTGTTTTAATTTGGGGTAGTTTGTGTAGAGATTTGGCCCTGATATAGGATATATTTCCTCTGCAGGGCTGGTTGGGGGTGTTTTGCTGGTGGATTGTGTGCGAGAGTTGACTTGGGCTTGAGTTAGAAGTGTGACTGAAAATTAACTTTTGGAAAAGGATATAGGAGACTTGAGAAGAAAAGTGTCTAGAATTGAAAGTTTGTGTATTTAATTGTGGGAGATTTGAGTTTTTTGTTAGAAATCATCCGGAGAGACAGGCAGGAACAATCAGCAGCGAAATTGGGTATTTTTTAAAGAAACGTGATTTTAATGGTGTATGGAATGGGGAATTAAAAAATGACTAGTAAAGGACGGATATATATGTATAAGACGAACCACGTTGCGTTGCGGATAGTTAAGAGTAGATGAGGTGGGACGTCGGTCCATTTGCCTAGTGAATAAATTCACTATGCTATAGGAAAAAACGTGAAAAACCTGCAGCACCGACGGGGAGGATGGGACTCGCGGATCAAGTTGAATCGCTTTCGCTCCTGATGGGAGTGAAAGCAAAGTGAGCGCGCCTACCTGTATTTGTTATAGAACAGTTGTGTCGATAAATGGAAGGAATTAGATGGCGAAATAATTCGGCTATGACGTCCCTTGAGTTAGGGATGGCGTTTATTAGGGTGACAGTGAGAAATTCAATTAAGATTTTGGTATCAGTTGAGAGGTCGTAAGGAGCTGGTGGCTTTTCAAGAGTGACTGGAGCGGTCTCTTGAGGGGTTTTGGGTGTCTATAGCCTGTGGGGGCAGCGAGGATGGAAGGCGGGGTGAGGACTACCGCAATTTGTACATGTAGGGGTTCCGGGCAATATTCGTATCGGTGGCCTGTTTGGCCGCAAGAAGGGCATATCGGTTTAGACCGACAATAATCAGAGGAATGTCCGTTTTGTGTGCACTGCAATATTTGGGGACTGGTGGTGGCGAATTGGTGTTGGATGGCTCGCACTGATCTGGGAGACCATGAAATGAGAGGTCGGAGGTAAGGGCCTGGTGGTAATGAGCTTCGGAGGTGGTGACGATGCGAAACATCGATGTGGACTTGGCGATGATTCGCCAAGTTTTGAGGAAAGGGATTTCTTGATCCTGAAGAATTTCTTCGAATTCTTCGAGGCTGATCCTGGAGTATACATTTCTGAAAACGAAAGAGAATGTGGGTATAAGAGTTTTGTTTGCTGGGCGGGGTGTACGGTCGGTGGAGTTGAGGACGTTGATGGTGATGTTAGAATCACCAGTTGAATTATGGATGTGTCTCAGAATTGTTGAGACTAACATGAGGGAGGAAGTTTTAAGAAGCGCTGCTCTGTTGAAGTTTGAGGTAAAGGATTTGTCCGTTGAGGAGCTCAAGAATATTTAAGAGGGTGTTACGCGCTTTATTTATTATGGTCTGCTCACTAGCTCCAGAAGCGCAACCTCATGCCCTAGCTCAGTTCGATCGGGGGTGGGTATGCAAAAATTCCTATTTTATTTTGTTGTTAAAAATGGGCACCATCAGTTAATTTTTAATGAGCCAGCCCTAACTAATAGAACGCCACGATGGTCAGGATGGAGCAGACAATATATAATATGTTAGGTATTACAAGAGGGAAGAACAAGAAACACCCTTGTAATGAAAATTCTATAATACTAGTTGCACAAAAAGAGACTATATACAAACAACTGCGCCACTGTGACGTCACGGAGCCACTTACAAAAGCAAAAAAAATGCCTAAACCTATTCTTAACTATTTTACTACGGTACGATCCAAAGGGGTCTGTTCGCCTCTAATATAATCACCAATATCGAAATGAATGTCTCAAAATAATTCTACTAACGTAGGCGGAGAGACTATACTTATTCTCTTGGCTTAACAGGGATGGTGTCCCCTGACTGAGACTTTACAATGTTTATAAATAATTAAAATGACTTACCACTCACATCCATCACGTTTACATTACCTCCGCTAGAGGGTTCTTATTCTATTTTCTCTAAACTCCTTTTTTCCACTCTACAAATCCACATGCGTCTTTACTCCTTCCACAACTCTCCTTCGACACCTAATAGAGAATTGAGATAACAAAAACCCAAGCTCCAGGCAGAGCTTTGAATCATTTATTTCAACTTACCTGATTCCCCATCAAAATTAACCAAAATCTAATGAATTCCTTACGTATTCTACCCAAATTCGATATCGACAAATCACTACGTACAATCTGGAAACTGATGTTTAGCAAGTACAACTCAATTGAAACTACATTGATCTATCAATGCACTCTCAAAGTAAACTATACTATTTGTCAGCGGAGAATGTAGGTAGTGAACAAGTAATTAAAGGGGAATCTTTCGGATTCTTAAATGTACATGACCGATGTGATTGATAATGTCAACAAAGAGGTTCCTGTGAACTGGAAATATTAATAAATTTGTTGACAAAAACTATAATTGCAGTGTTGTGGGGTGAGTTGCAAGATCAACCCGTAACAAGGGTGAAACGGGATTTTTGTGTAGAGTATTGAGATGGAAGGTTTCTGAGATTTAAGGTTTGTATGGTATTGTTTGTGGGGATTGTTGTAGGGTTATTGATAGCGTTTGGTGATGTGGGTCTGGTTTTGGTCTTACCGACGAGGGTGAATCCATCCTCGTCGGGGACGGGAGGTTGTCGGATGGATGAAGGTGCGGGGGATTGGGATCTTACGGAGGAATCGTAAGACCTGGTGGGGGATGTGTAGGAAGTGTGCTTGTGTGCGGGTGTTTGTTTGGTGGTTGTTTGTTTAGAAGTGGTAGTAGGTGACGTTGAGTGAGAGTGGGTTTGTTTGGAAATGTGTGAAGAGGGTGTATTGTGTTTAATAGGTGTAAGAAGGGGGAATTCTTTCTCGGAAAGTATTGGAGTTTGAGATGGTGTTGAGTGAGAATTGGTTTTGTTAGGTGTATGTGTTTTGTTTTTGGTTGAAATGACAGAGGGAGGATCTTTATAGAATTCTTCAAAAACTTTTCGACCTGAAGAGGAGTTAGAGAAATCTAGGTGAGCTTTATAGGCTACGGGATTGAAATTGGGGTGAGAGGGATTGACTGAGTCGATCCATGCTTGAATGTGTGGAGGGAATTTAGGAATTGGAATTGGGGTGAAATTGGCAGTTTCGCTACTTCGTGTACGTCTGGAGGACATTATTGGTTATGAATGTGGTGTAGGATTGTGGGTGAAAGCTAACACCGACAGCGGACTCACTGCCGGAGGGAGTTGCTTCCCTAATTAAATGTTTACTTACTTATTAGCTTCCAGGAGTTTTATAATTACCTAGATGCTAAGTGTCCTTCCTTTCGTCTTTTGGTGTGGCTTAATTGTTTACAAATCTAACAATATACACAGTTAGACTACATGAATTTATTTTCATAAATATGAAGATTGTTTCGAGGGAAACAATTGGTTACACTTCCTAGTGTATTATGAACTGTCGAACTGAGAAGTTCGGCAGAACATACGGGTTGGTTGGGTTTCTTCGGTGGAGGCGTCCACGGGGCCACGGAAGTCGCGGTGAATTGGTTTGAGTTAGTGACCAATTTGAGCTTGTATCACCTTCCTCAGGCAATGGATTGGCGCTGAAGTTGCCAAAGAGTTTACAACACATTTATATGATCCTAAAAATACACAAGAGATAACCATTGGTGAGTTACAATCGACAGCATGGTTAGGTGATAAAGGTTATCTATGGTTAGCTGCATGCCTACTATTTCTACGACGACAACTGTGGAATTTTGGTAAAAAGCCTATTTTTTTTCCAAATTCGTGAATTCGACTCCGTTTCCAACATATGAGCACATAATTTGATGTAGAATTTTCCACTCTACACATTAGTGGGGTCATGCTTTGTTCATTAATAGCGGTTTAGAAGAAAACGCAAAAAACGTCGAAAAGTCCTATACACAAAAATGCAACATCCTGCAGAACATTTTGAATTCAGACCCATTTTGATGGAACTATTAGTTGTTCTTGAAATACTGAAAATCATTTTTGCAGTAAATTTTTGCATGGAATCTGAATGCGGCTTTAAAATGGCTGTCCAACTAAACTTGCTGTTGATGAGATAGTATTACCACAGACATTTTTCGAAGTTTTGTGGGTAAGTATCCAGCCTGCAATTCGGAAAAAGGTTGACATCGTATTCACTGTTTATCTAAGTTTAATAGAGAGTATTTCAGACACGTATTTTAACCATATCCGCATTGAAATACCGACCCTGGAAATGTATTAAGCATTTGTAGCGATTTATGTAAAATTTTGAGATGTTTCATGATTATCAATTAGGATATATGAATGAGGAAATAATTATTATGTTTTATTTGTTAAATCAACATTCATTGATTGACTTGAATTTGAACATAAATGTTCAGTGGCGTCATTTAGAAGTTTAATCGTTTAAATTTAATAGATTCTAAAAATTATTGTCAAATTAATTTTTTAAAAAGGCCTCGTATTTAATTGCCTCTGATAAAAATAACGAACAAAGACGTGTAAATATTAAATGAAAATGAAGTCCCTCAAGTATATCAGAACAGCAAAACTGGTTTAACAAATTACTCCGCTGGTTGCAAAATTAATTCGATTGCAGAAATAACATTTGGATAGTCGAGTTGGAAAATGAATTTTACAGAAATATTTTGGAACGAGTTTATCGTCGTAAAACTATAGATTTAAAATTGATAATTCATCATAATATACAGAAAGTGCGTCAATAATAACAACAAGAATATTTTACCACGTTCTGCCAAATGTTCACTTTGAACCCCATTGAAAATGTATGAGTGCTTCATAGTCATAAAGATATATCAAGAGTTCATGGTTGTAAACCGTGATCAACTATGGATACTTGCGGTAACCAGTGGCTCTGTAATAAAATTATACTATTATTGTATTGATAAATATTTAAGAGCGCATTGTTTTCATTTTCATGAAAGACCTTACCTTAGAGGTCCTCCCAATCTTTTATTAATATTTAGCAGACCCTTTTAGTTAAAATTAATTTTATACACAATTTCTCTTGTAATAAAAAAAATTTGTCGTTCAATATGCTTTGGTAATAACTTTGATTTGAAATAAATAAAAAGTGCTATCTATTTTGTTTCAGTTTTTTTTATTTATTTATGACTACCTACATAGTTTTAATATTGGCAACATATGATTTCCAATCAATCTAATTGAAATCACATCTCAATATGTTACATTTTTTAGTATGTGTTTTTGAGAAAAAAATGTTTATAAATTAACCTTATAGACTCCAAACACCTTCTCAACAAAAGTCTAGTGGTGCGAATTGGTAAGGAAGATTCGGCGCTGAACCATACACTATGCTCTAAAATGTCAACTACTGAAGATACTAACAATACAACAACAACAACGAAAATCACTATAGATCTATCTCCTTCCCCTCCTACTAAAACCAATAAGACTTTTTCGTACACTAGGTATCAAAGATCTCAACCATCTAGTTTCAAATCTACCTCCTTAATACTCAACACCATTAGTAATAGTAGTAATGGTAACATTCAAAAGACTGCAGAGATAAAAGACAGTATTCCAAAAGAACTAGAAGCTTTAAAGAAACTTTATGAGGATGTGCAAAGTGACAGTGATGCTGACAAGGAAGTACAGTACTTGTTGTCGAGAATGACCAAGGACAACAGTTTGGAAAACGACAATAGCAGCGTTTTAAGCGGCAGTTGGAGTAAAATGAAGACTTACAGAAACATGAATAGCGTTAAGGAAGCGACTACTACTAAACTATGTGCTAAAATAGAAAAAGGTACTGCATTACTTATTTCAATAATTGTAAGCTCTATTTTTAACACCTATTTTTTTAATAGGAATTACTATAATCTGAGTTATAAGCTTAAGTGTTGATTATTATTTCGTCTTTAAAGTTCTAGTTAGTCAGTAAGTATTACTAGAACTGTAACAGGAAGTGAAAATATTGGTGTCAAAAGCATTACTCAACTCTCCATTAGGTAGGGGAGAGTGTTCCACTGTGGATCAGTTTTTGATCAAATCAAATTTTTTTTTGGAAAAATTTGTTTTACGTAAAAAATTATTTACCATGATAAAAAGTAAGCATTGGCTTCCATAATAACAGGGGTTTGGTGAGAATTGCTTGAAACTAATATATGATTTTAAATATATTATATATTTTAAATAGAAAAGCAAACAAAGTATTATCGTTAATATCAGTCACCCAGACTTAAATAATTGTACAAAAACATTTTAACGAACATCATAACTCTCAAAATTTATCTCAAAACTTATGTAGGACTACTGTCTTGACGTCGAACCTGATGGAATGGGTTGAGGTAGAATCGTTTTAATATCTACTAGCTTAACAACTGAAATATCTGGAATTGGTGGAAGAAAGAATTTTCCGATCACTTTTGAGCTTTTTATCATAAATGAAATTTCAAACTAATCTTTTCCCAAAACGTTATTATTTTTCCAACAAAATATACCAAACTCTTAGTTTTAAACTGAACCAAAACGAAATCATCCTTAGTTGGTTGTCTGGTTAATTCATCCTTTAAGGTCAGGAATCGGGTCATCAGGTGACCATTCACTGTCAGATGACGACTCTTGCCATTCTTGTTCTAGTTCTTCCTCGTCGCTATCATCTGTGACTTTTCTTTTCACTTTTTTAACTGGTGCTTGGTTTCTTTTTTTTAGACAACTCTCTTTCGGCTAATTCGTCTTTTTCGGGGTTATCTGTAGCAATAATTGATTTCCCTTCTCTTCTCGATTTCAGAATCTTTCTTTTTTGTGCCTATGGAAAGCCACCAAAGGTTTGTCGAGAAATAAATGAAGACGGACCAGCAGTTTCGTCTCGTGCAAGTGTTTCTTCAGTGTCTTCATATTTTTTCATTTCTCCTATTTCTTGCCCAGATTTTTGAGAATCCGTTGACTCAGAATTCACTTCTGGTCTGTCTGTTACATCCGACATTAGAAAATCGTCATCTGTAAATATTTCCGAATCAAAGGGAAATATGCCGGTTATTTAAAATCCTGAGCTTATATTCGTAGGTGTCATTAATCTTTCGTGCGCAACTTCAACAAAACCTCCGATGTTAAAAATATTAACTGGAATACCGGGATGATGACGAATTCAGCTTTGTATGCCATTGTTATAATGCGCTTTGAAAGACGAAAATACTGCTACATATAAGGGTTGTAGTTTGTTAGAGCAATGCGAAGGTAGCGTCAATATTGTGACTCCATTCAATTTGGCAAAATCCAATGTTTCCATGGACAAATGGCTCTCGTGATTGTCCATGATTAGCTGGCTAGGGTTGTCACGAGAACTAAAAGAATGTTTATAAAATGATTCATCACTCGCGGAAATAATTCCCTGTTCATCCATCCTGTGGGCGTAGCTAATCCTAGCGTACCAGGTGGCGCTTCTTTTATCATAATTTCTTTAAAGTGGACCCTTGGAAATATCATCGCCGGGGGTAAAGCACAAATTATACTGCAAGTTGTTACTAGAATCTCTCTTTCACCACTAGTACATTGGGACACTTGTTTCATGCCCTTTTTTGCAAGTATTTTGGGCGGAGCTTGTACTGTGGTGGTTCCGGTTTCGGCAAAGTTGAATATTCTACTGCCATCACTGAGACGTGGTTCACGCTTAAGCACGGTTTCGAGATTTTTGAAAAAGATTGAAACATTGTGTCGGTTACATGAAGTAGAACGGGATAAACTGCAAGACTCTGATTTTCGACAACTTAATTCTGGATGCCTCTTCCTGAAGCCGAGATACCACTCTATTATTTTTTGTTGCTGACTCAAATGATAGCTTGCGACATTCTAGTGGAGTAAGCCCATAATACATTTTTGCAGATGTTAATAGATAGACAAGTAAGGTTTTTTCTTCATCGTGTGTAAAAATTAACCTCACATCATATTTAGGACGAAATACAATGTTTGAGTGGGGATTCGCTTTAACTTTTCGCACGTACCTAAAATTTAAGTTCCGATAGATAATAAAAGAAGAAAACACGCGAGCTATATTTTAATTCTTACCTAAATAACGTAACACAAACAACGCCTTGTAACTCTGCTGCTCGTCTTATAGGCATATTTTCATCAGCTTCGAGGCGAACAGCGGCTTTCATATGCTCTTCACTGAAAGTTCCTATATTTGTCTTCCGCTTACGGTTGCGTGCCTTCTTAAAATTTAATTTGACAACTGAAATAGAAATTATCATTTGAAATATTTACACTATTATACCCTATTGGATACAGTGAAACATGTTTCACTGTGCCCCACTGTTGCTTGCTTCAATCTGGACCACCGGTCACCGGCAAAAACAGTCAACTAAATAACCTAATCAAACATATTTTAAAACGATGCAAACGTTATAAATAACATGCAAAGATGTGCTTTACCCGATAAAATTTTTAGCAAACCTAAAATAGAAAAATTTGGGGACTTACCTAGTTTAGAATGTAATTCTTAATATTTACGGCGGACCATAAAAATAACCTTTTTCACGTCTGGATAAAACGGCGGTTGTAAACGCACTGAGAGTAAGTGTGCATCCACATGAGTACGTGATCACGGATCCGTTGTAACCACGTGACTACTACCAACCAATCAGAGTGCTGGATGGTTCTACGTACGTCCGTGAAGGTCATCACGGAGAGAAGTTAGTTAATGTCAACTTCAGTACGTGTTTTCTGTCCGTTTTGTTTACATTTTTTAAAATTATTTTGGCGGTTTTGTTTTTGGGGGTTGGAATGTGTTTAGTTTGTGTTTTACGATGTCGGCTGAACAAACGCAGTTCAAATGCGGATATTGTGGCGTTAACCTAATCGTTGCCACACAGTTTTCTTCTTCAACCCTTTGGACTTAGCTCCAAGGAGTAAAAGATAATTATTACTACTCATTCTTCAAAAAAAAACTAGATTCTGACAGAAAATAAACAATTTACATAGAAATATTGATAGAATACGGAAAATCAAAAGTTCAAAACATTAAAAAATAGTCCACAAAACCAAACAACAAGAAAATGACAATATTGGTGATAACAGTCATGGATACGTAACAACGGATGCTCTATTTGGATGGCGTAAAATTCACGTGTATACGTTTAACGGATACGGATGTCCGTGATCACGTACCCATGTGGATACAGCCTGAGGCGATCAGTAGAAGGAGGCAAGAACTTGTGTACAGAGAAGTGTGCGTTGAATTGGCGCGGTATTTAAATTTAAAAATCAGTTTGTTTCAGTGTGGAACATGTTTCACTGTGGAACACTCTCCCTTATATCTATAGTTGTGTTGAGAGACAAAATGGTATATTGAAATGGAAAATATATACATTTAATTTTAGCAATTCAAAAAAAATTTTATTGTTGGTGGTAGTTTTGCCAAATAAATACAAATATCTTCAAAATAAGACTTACTTCTTGACCATGACATATCATTGACGTCACCACATATATATGGGTGTTAAGAAAAAAATGTCACAAAATGAAATGGAATAGTATGACCCAAAATAAGCAGAAAAGTCTTAATAAATATTTTTTATTATTTATTATTTTTTATTATGTATAAAAAAACAATGATATTTATAAACAATCACCAACAACATAGAGTTAAATGAGATGTTCAAAGTGCCCTCCCTCCATTTCAATGCAGCTACGACATCTCCTCCGCAAGGACTGTCGGATTCTTTCCAAAACACCCTCATTGGCTCTATTCGTTGCTGCAGCTCTTCGAGGTTATTCACAGGAGTGGCGTACACGAATTTTTTTAAGTGTCCCCAAAGAAAAAAGTCAAGGGGATTTAAATCAGGCGATCTTGCAGGCCATGGCACAGGTCCGCCCCTTCCTATCCATCTTCGACCAAAGGATCCGTCTAAATGTTCTCTTAAGGCAACTGAAAAATGCGCCGGAGCACCATCGTGCTGGAACCACATTTGATTTCTTTGTATTAAAGGAATGTCATCTAAAAAATCACCCAATGTGTTCTGCAAAAAGTTTAAGTAGTCAGCTCCCGTTAATCGGTTAGGTAGTACAATCGGACCTAGTAACCGGTCGCCATAAATACACATCCAAATGTTTAATGAAAAACGAACTTGATGCCTGGATTCCACGATACTATGGGGATTTTCGTCGGCCCACATATGCGAATTATGGAAATTAAAAACTTCATTTCGCGTAAATCCTGCCTCATCAGTAAAAAGAATTAGTGCAATAAACTTGGGATCCTCAGCATCATTTCTCAGATACCATCGACAAAACTCGAAACGTGCTTGATAATCAGGTGCATTCAGAGCATGCACTCGTTGAAGATGGTACGGGTAAAGCTGCTGCTCGTGGAGGATTCTCCAAACCAGAGGAGCCCCAATTCCTACCTCCATTGATATTCTTCGCACACTAGTTTCTGGATTCTCTTCTACTCGTGCTAAAATTGCTTCTTCTGCCTCAGTGGTGGACACCGACTGTTTCCCAAATTTACCTCTATCACGCAATCTTTGGTGCAATCTTCCGAACACACGAACTGAAGGGATGTGGCGATTAGGGAAAGCGTCGATATACTGACGTAGCGCTTCCCTCGCATTGCCATTTGCACGACCGTACATAAAATGCATGTCAGCTAATTCAATATTAGTGTAATCAGGCATAACGAAAATTTATAAAATTATTCACCCACAACAAAATAATAACTGCAAATAGTATCTATGAATAAACATCGGTCGACTCCGAAAAGCAAGTTTTTGAGAATGAAAAAAGATAATCAAAAAATGATACAAAAACAAAAAACACTCCATATCTCTGAAACCATTCATTTGCGGACATATGTTTATTAAGACTTTTCTGCATATTTTGGCCCATACTACCCCCCGTTTTATTTTGTGACACTTTTTTTTAACACCCAGGTGCAATGGTTGTTTTGCTCAATATTATACAACATTGTCATGTTATGTCATCATATTTTTATATCACATTTGTCATATATTTCACACACATTTGATTTTCTCAATTGATACCATTACTTTTTCTAGGGCTATCGCTGCTTCTAGGGCTATTTGTTATTAATCTTCAATTATCAAATGTACGTCTGCAAAACTAAACTGATCAAAATTCCAATCTTCGTCGAAATGTCATTTGTGCGCAATTATTTCAAAATGTTTGACGTTATTAGGTCAATTAATATTTTTTTTTGTATTCAAGTGTTCAATTCCATATTTTATTCTTTTCATTTGATGTGGTTTTACCGGATCTGTTCTTTGATTTACGGTTAATGTTTGTTATCATAACTGCTGACTCAAAATCTATATCATGTTTTTTTATAATTTGAAGATGAAGCACATTTGATCAGCGGTTGCTTGGCTGAATACTGAAGACATTATGACAAACGTTTTAGTATGCTTGTTGTAAATCTATAAAAACTGAAGTATAAAATCCATTTGCTGTACCTACCTAAAAATTATCTCTTCAGTTTCCAAAGTAATAATTATATTTTAATATTTACTGTATGTTCAATATTTTAGATTCCTTAGAACTATCCAGAACATCTGAAAATTCGCCTCTTGCGACAAAACAACATAGTACTGTGAATATAATTAGATCAAGTCTCTCGCCAAATCCTGTAAGAAGAACACCAATCTGTAGGACCGATCTAAGGTCCAGTGTGCAGCTTTCTAGTCCTTCGATAGTAAATAGAAGTAAAAATATAGAAGTAACCAGAAAACCTGAAAACAAATCTATGGATAGCTTCAAAATTAACATAGAAAACAAGAAAATACATCCAAGACCTAGCGACGGTAATTTTATTAGTTATATTAAATATGTCACAGATATTTACAATAATATATTAACAATTGCTCAAAATATATATTTTTGAATACCAACAATGTCAAGAAGAAACTTTGCTTTGATTAGCTATCTATCTAATTGTAGATACTGTGCGTTTAGTCTAGCCAAATTTGGATTATTTTAGATTACTTACTGAATTCTAAAAACTAATTATATCATAAATAGGGAATGCATAGTCAATTCTATCCCAATATTGTAATGCTTAAACCTTTTGTTGGAGATTGTCTGATTTTGAGAAGGAAAAAACCTTTTTTCTACGATCGTTCAAAAAGTTACTATTTTTAACACGTTCACGATGAAGCTATATATGGTACATTTCACCCGTGGTCGAACATTTATTTTTAAGATCACTTTATGTGACGACGTGTACCACTAATGGTACATTTCAAATCTTACTAACAGCAGTCGTGCGCCAGTATTGGTACATCGGTATAAATACATACAATGCTTTGTAATATCCTGCGTTTTTGAGGTAAGCTTTTAATATTGTAGCAACGGCTGTAGAAATGTTGTCCCTATACCCATGTACAATCGTTGGTACATCCGTCAACAGGTTAGGGAGATACGGATAGGTACCCAAAAATTAAAAAAAAAATAATAGCTGTGATATCAAAAAATATTATTTTTCTTGCTAGAAGGTAACGTATTAATCAAAATAAATCAAAAACAAAAATAAACACATGCTTATACATTCCAACTCATATTATGTGATTACGTTCAAATTTGAGGTTCAAACCATTACATGGATCAAATTTGTTACAATTAACATACATAATAAAGATTCAAAAAACGGAAACTTATTTTTAATCATTAATAACAAATTCCTATTTATGTTTGATATTGAAACACGTCAAACACATGGGTGGTTGATTTGTGCAGTCCTCACAATAAATTGATAGTTACACGTCTGGTTTCTCGCTTCTTTGGATCCATTCTCGTCGTGGATTCGTTTATAACACATAAAACAACATTTTTTGTATTCTTGGCAGGGCCATCGTATTTTTTAAATTCATGAGTAACCAAAGAAGTTAGTGATTGTGATTTTTTTCTTTGGTCGCTGCAAATCGCGCCGTCATTCCATGTTCGTCATTATCACTAAGCAAACGCTAATCAATGATTTTCTCTCTTATTTCTAATATATCCACCTTTTTGCATTGTTTCCATAGTTGTTGAAGACACACCAACTATTTACAACACAAGTCCCGAACACAATTTCAAAAAAGACCTTTCTATACCATTTAACGGATTTTCTTAGTGATGTGTAATATGAGGACATCTGATCAGACACATCCACAGCTTTTTTAGCCTTGTTATAGTCAATAACAACTCTGGATTTTACGACATCCTCATTATGTCTGTTTTTTTTGCCGGTAGGAAGTAGTACATCTGTATGGTCCGGTTCAGTGGTTACCATCAAAATTGATCTCTTATCAATAGCTATTTGTATAACAAGGGAAGAAAGTGCTACTTTTCCTCCCGAGGATGATCATTCGAGGGAGGAAAAGGCACCTTACACCCATGTTATACGTATGATTTTTCCGCCTACCTCAAATAACAAGCCATTTTCAACATTTTATTTACGAAACTAACAAACAAAATTAATAAATACTACTTATTTTACGAAACTTGGACTTCTAAAATACTTGTCTGGGCATCGCGAATGGACTTTTATGAATCTTGGCAGGGCATCGAGGGCGGACTTCTAAAATGCTTGGCTAGGCATCGGGGGTGTACGTTTTTATTTGTAATTCAAATCACTTAGGATTTTCACTGTTCCTTTATATCCCTTGGGTCTAACATAGTTTCTAACATGTGAGACTAAAGTGACCACTTTAGTCTCGGAATTGCAAAAATTATTTCATTGATAACGTACTATGAGGTCACTTTTACTTTTCCTTCCTAGGGAGGAAAAGTACAACTTTGCTCCCTACAATGAGGTCAGGAAATGTATACTTTGGATAGAGGTAGGTGAAAAAATATTTTATTACTCTCACTCCATCATCATTTTCTTCTGCATAAATCTCCCCTTTCTTGAGTTTTTTTCCAGACACTGTCTTTGGGGTGTTCTTTCTATTAGCTCTCAGTGTTCCGCATGTATATGTTTTACATTTTAATAGGTCTTGACACAACCCCACACTGCTGTACAAATTCTCGATATAGTTATTACTAGTTACCTCATTATTTTTGCCAGCATATATGTTTAAGTTGTAAGTATATCCTTCTGGAGTGCATACCTTGTATAATTTGACCCCATATTTGTGGGTCTTGTTGGGGAGATATTGGCGGAAATCAATCTACCTCGCCAGGGTATCATAGTCTCGTCTATAACAATATTTTCTCCCGGAACAATTGTTGACTGAAACGGTCGACAAATTAGGTCCACGATATTTCTCAATTTGAATAATCTATCTACTCTCATGGCAGGATCTTCATTGTTCGAAAAATGCAAACACTTTAGTAGGCATTCAAACATATCCCTCTTTATAGTCTTTTGGATAAGAAGATTTCCATATATTTCTGTAGATGTCCAATACATACGCATTTTTGGAACATGAGAGATACCCATCATTAACATGATGGCAAGAAACTTTTGTATTTCTCTTCGATTGGTATCTTTCCGTTTCTTCATAAGGGATCTAGCACGAATTCGGTGACTTTCAATATATTGATTGGCATACCTATTGGTTTCCAGGACAATAATGTCAAGAATTTCGTTTGTTATAAAATGCCTATAGATTTTGTAAGGATTGGTCAAATCAATATTTCTATCTACAATCCCTGTGTTTTTAAACGAAAATCGAAAGGGTGGAACTAAATAAGTGCAAGGACCTCAATTATTTGTTTGGTCTACCGAACCTAACAAGTATTCACTATTATCATCATCATTGTTATCATTGGCAGATAAAACATCGTCGGCAGATAAAACATCGTCGGCAGATAAAACATCGTCGGCAGATAAAACATCATTATTTATATTTTCCTCATCAGCATACTCATTATCGCTATCATCACTGAAAGGAACATAGGAATCGCTGGAATCTGGATACGGCTCAGATTCTTCTGAAGAGGAATAAACATATCTTCCCGGTTGGGATCGTGTTCGGGATGATGAAGGTATTTCTTCTTCCATTTCCACATTTTCAGAAGGAGTATTTAAAAGGTTAACAGATAAACTATCTGGAGCAGGAATATTGCTGGGTGACTCCTTAACTTTAACTGTTAAACCAGAATTAGTACGAGCCACAGCAGAACATAAATTCTTGGATGTGTTACCCAATAAGTTTTCAGGAGCAGGATCATTTCTGGGTGACTCCTTTTCTTTAACTGTTAAATTAGAACTAGTACTAGGCACAGCACTAGTTGCAGTTTTTTCCAACAATTTCAAAAAATTTTACTTCTCGAATCCATGCATCTGTAACAAAACAGCCTACTTACAAAAGTTACGAACATGGAACAAGAGCCACTTTACCTCATGCTTACGCGTGAGAAAAAGTAACAAAAATCCACATGGTCAACAATTTAACTGGTTCTTGCGGTAAATAAATGCACGTGATTGTGAAAACATTACAGTAAAATATTAAAATAGACAATAATGATTGTCTTTATCACCTTTTCTAGTATTATATATTGCTAAATAAATTAATAAACAATTAATTTACCTGAGCTGTCTGCGATAAAAACACTTTCTGTTCTCCGTTTTTATATTGCTTGTTAACTTCAGCGCGTCTACTATATCGGAGTATTTTTTGCTAGTTGCCTTTTGTGATACACGACGGTTCCATGAAAAAAGTTTCGTTGTAGAAGTCGTGTACCACATATGGTACACTCAGAGGAAGCTATAAAACAACGAAAAAAATTTAAATTATAGTTTCAAATATATTTATTGACTACAAACGTACAAATATTACACAAAAAAACGAAAAACAAAATTTCGTCCCTGAACAATCTATGTCTGGTTTAGCCGTCGTCTCGAAAGTAATTGAGCGATGTACCACGGGTGGCGCACGTCGGTTTCGAATTATGTCCGTGTACCACTGGTGAACCATGTCGTCGCGAACGTGTTAAACTATGTACTGTGCCAAAAGTTCTTTTTTGCACTAGTTCAAAAACACTTCGAATTGTCTATGAATTGAATTACATTGTGGAGTAAATATCTAAATAAAAACAGAAATAGCTGCTCACATTCTAGAAGGTGAACCAAATATCAGTACCGGAAGCTTCACAATCCGAAAAAAAGCTGTTTTAAGTGAAGAACGCGATGAGACATCCACAAGCAAAAATAAAACCAAAACTCAAAAAATCAGTGGAAATGAAGTTTGTCCATCACTAATAATCGCTAATTGCGACATCAAAATTGAAATTATTTCATAAAAGTAAAATTATTAGTAATTTTTGTTGTACCCATTTGTAAAAATAGTCTAATAAAGTTTGATTTAAAAACATATTTATTTGGATCGAGGAAAAAATGTGTGTAACATGTGCAAAGCATATTTGTTGCACTCTTTGCACTAGTTACACAAATAACTATTTTACATATTCACATTTTATCCCACTACGAATTTTCAATTCAAATATTAAACTGAAAAATATAAAATGGATTCTAAAGGTCTTCTAAATATATGAATTTTAAGTTTTTTTCAATTGAAACCAAAGGCATTACAACTATCGTTGCAGGAGTCGCGATTTGCGCGGGACGTCACTACTTTCAGGTGTCTGGGGGTGCGTCTCGATTTACACCTGATCATTAAATGTCCCGAATAATCAATAAATTTATTTAAAACCAATATTATTATTCTTCAGGTGCCATCTCCATTTAATGAAGATTGGCGACAATTTCGGCATACTTATTTCGGTTCTGAGTGGTACGAATTAAAGATGATTTGTTCATACCAGTCCAGTCGCGTATGTTTTTTAACCACGAATGTTGTCTGCGACCAGGACCACGTTTTCCTTCGATTTTTCCTTCTATTATTAATTTCAGTATATCATACTTGTTGTTACGGTATATGTGGCCCAGATAAGCGGCCTTTCTTCGTTTTATTGTTGCAAGTAACTCTCTTTCCCTTCTCATACATCTGAGCACTTCATCGTTAGGTATATGTTGAGTCCATGATATTTTTAGTAGTCTACGGAAGATCCACACTTCAAAAGCCTCGAGTCTGTTCATGGTATCCACTTTTAATGTCCATGTCTCTGCTCTATACAGGAGAACTGAGTGCACGTATGCTTTTACAAAACGGTATCTTAAGTTTAAGTTTAAGACTGCGTTGCACAATATGTTTTTCAACTTTAGGAATATGGCTCTGACTTGCTCTATACGTGATCTTATGATCTTACTTCGACGTCAGGGTCTACATTTGTTGTTATGCAGCTACCAAGATATTTAAATTTCTCAACTCCCTCTATTACGGTATCATAGATGTTTATGTTCAGTTGTGGGTTCAGTAATCTGGTTATGGCCATTACTTTTGCTTTTGTTACATTAAGTTTCATGCCTAGTTGATCCCCCACTTCTACAACTTTGTTGATTAGGCGTTGAAGTGCTTCTGGATTGTCTGCAATGATAACCGTGTCGTCTGCATAACGTATGTTGTTTAACGTCCTGCCTTTAATTTTAATTCATCCTCGTCATCGCCTATTGCTTGGTTAAATATGTGCTCAGAGTACATATAAACAGTATTGGCGACAAAATACAACCCTGTCGTACCCCCTTATCTATACACACCGGTTCCGATGTCGTTTGTCCATATCTAGCCTTTGCTTGTTGGTTCCAATAAAGATTTCTAATAAACTCGATGTCTTGTTTGTCTAACCCTTTTTTCTGTAGTAATGTCAGAAAGACGGTGTGATTAACTTGATCGAAGGCTTTCTCGTAGTCTATGAAACAGGGATAGATATCGTTCCTCATATCACGACATTTCTGGAGGAGGATTAATAAGCTGGCTAGCGCTTCCCTTGTTCCTAGACCTTCACGAAATCCAAATAGAGGATCGCTTTGATCGGCTTCACATTTGTGGTAAATTCTAGCTTGTATAATTTTAAGTAGGGTCTTAAGCACTTGGCTCATCAAGCTTATCAGTCTGAACTCATCACATTTCTTGGCTTTTGATTTTTTAGGGAGGGGAATAAATACGGAGGTGAGCCAGTCTTTTGGAATATTACCTGTTGCATGCACTTTCTGTAGTAACTGTAACAGTGGCAACACATTTTCTTCTTCTAACAATTTGATCATTTCTATGTGGATTTCGTCCGGACCCGTTGCTTTTCCGTTTTTACTCAACTTAAGTGCTTTCACTAACTCTGATTTTAGAATTTTTGGAGCCTGTTCACATTCATTATTCCTGTCGTATATTCGTGGCGTATTGCTAACGAATGTTTTCCATACTTTTAATAATTCTTGCTCTTCTGTTATCATTTCATTGTTTTCATTTAGTATACCGAATACGGGTTGGTTTTTGTTGGAATGCGTCACCTCTTTTATTTTGTTATGAAATCCGTGGCTGTCCTGTTTATTCTGAAGTAACTCAATATCCTCGCATCTTTCCTTCATCCACTTTTCTTTTGCTATTCGGATTTTCTTCCTTATTTCTGTATTTATTTGTTTGTATTTTTCTATGTTTTTGTGTTTGTGTACTCTCCGATTGTCCATCATCAGAAGAATTTCTACTGTCATCCATTCTTTCTTGGTCTTCGGGCTAGCATACCCTACTTCTTCTTGTTCTACTTTTACAATTGCATGTTTAATTCGATATTGTTGCAAATTCTTCATTTATTCGTTCTTTTGCCTTTGTGTATTTTTGTCTCTAAGTTTTTTCATGTCTATACTTTTTTTGTTACTCTTTCTTCGCTCTTTAAATTTCAAATTCAGATTACCTACTACAGGATTATGGTCTGAGCCTATGTCCGCCCCATGGTATGCTTTTATGCCTTTTATTCCGTTCTTACATCTAGTTTTGATTAGGATATAGTCGATCTGGTTGCGAACGATGTTATCTGGGCGGTGCTTCGGAGATTGCCAAGTATACAAGCGTCTTTCTGGTAGTTGGAACAATGTATTAGCAATCACAAATTCCTCTTCTTGACAAAGGGAGGACAATAGTAGGGGAGAATAGCCTGTCTCCCCTACTATTGCGTTCACCTAGGCCGTACTTACCGACGATTTTATCTACTTCAATATTGCCAACCTTCGCGTTGAAGTCGCCCATTTTTATAGGAGTTTCGTTGTTCTTGGTATATCCTTTATTTCTTTATAAAATGTTTCCACCTCTCGGTCAGGTTTTTCTGCGATTGGAGCATAGCACTGAATTATATTTATGTTTGTAGGTTGGGCATTTAGTCTGATGAACATGGCTCTATCTGAGAGTGGAATAAATATTGACTTGTTTTATTATCTAGTAAGATACCGACTCCATTAGGATGGTTTCTTTTGTCACTGCCCGAGTAGTGCAATGTTGTTTTATTCTTTTGGCATTTTCCACTTCCAGGCCATCGGATTTTGCTTAAACCCAGGATGTTGATCTTCAGTCTGTGCATTTCTCTGACGGTATTATTTAGTTTTCCTTTTATAAACAAACTTCTTACATTCCAGGTGCCGACTCTGAGATTTCTGATTATATTGTTTTCTACTTTCGTTTGGGTCTGATATTTTACTATATTTTGAGCCTTTTTTGATGTTATGTTTTCATTGACTTTGAACTGTTTGTTTAACTTCTTTTATTCGTATCAGCTTTTCATCTTCTTCGTTTTCCAGTTCCTGCCGTCTTCGTCTTGGACTTCCAGCTGTTCTTCTGTCTCTACATTAAGTAATTCCTCAAAGTAGTCTTTCCATCGCTCTATAATTTCCTTATCTTGTCTTATCATAACTCCATTTTTATTTTGTATCTGTTTTACATTGCTCGATTTTCCCTTTCTTCGTGTTTTTAGGACCTTAGAGAAGAGTTTCTGATTTCCTTTACTGTCTTCTTCCATTTTTTTGCCAAATTCTTTCCATGTTTCATTTTTTGCTGTGATTACCATGTTCTTAGCCCATTTTCTTCAAATTTTATAATTTTCGTAGCTTTTAATCGTTAGCTTTCGAGGATATTCTCTCCATTTTTGCATTTTTTGTTTGGTTTGTTCTTGTATATCTTTATTTCATCTCGTTTGTTTTTTGTTGCCACCGGTTCTTGTAGTGCCACGTACTTCCGTTGCTGTCTCTAATATTATAGATTTGAATTTGCCCCACATATCTTGTATTGATATACATTGTATTTCTTCTTGCCATATTTCCATTTCTCTTTCGGTATATTCTTTAATTTTTTTTGCTACCTATATTTCACTAAACTTATATGATTTTATTTGTTTTTTTAATGTTTGTTCATTTTTCCCATTATTTTTACCTTCTTTCTGTTTTTCAGTTGCCATTTTTAATTTTGCTCTAAATAAGTAATGATCGCTGTATATTTCTGCGCTTTGCATGACCCTGATATCTTTCACATCTTTTCTTTGTTTATGAGAATATAATCATTGAAGTACTTTTTATTTCTGCTACTTACCTGTCTTGTATATCTGTGTCTCTTTATGTAGTTAAAACGTATTTGTTACTATTAGTTGGTTCAATATACAAAAATTTATTAACCGTACTCCATTGTTGTTTCTTTCATTCTCTCCATATATGCCAATTACGTCACTGCTTTGTTCGTCTTTCTTTGCAACTCTTCCAACAAAATATCCCATTATTATTAATCTGTCTTTAGCATCCTCTATTGTTTCACCTTATTTTTCCGAAAATTCCTCTTTTTCTCTCGCTCGCGCATTTTCATTTGGTCCGTACACTATAATTATCGTTGTGCTTTCTCCTAAATTCAATTATATTTTAAGTATTCTTTCTGTGATTCCTCTCCAGTTTTTTTATATATTTGTTATGTTCTTTCTTTATTATACCTACATCCTTTTGCTCTACTTGTTGCGTTTACCCCATTAAATATCAACAAATGGCTCTTTTCTAATTCAATTTTGCCTTGACATTTCTTTTTGTTCTCTATAATTCCTAATATATTCAAAAACAAGTGACAAAAGTTTATATATAAGAGAGGAATAATAATTTTTTGTGTCAATATCTCTCAACAAACTAAAGGAACTTGGTCACAACCGGTTGGTTCAATACTATTGCTCGAGCAGCTGAGGTTGCTTCAAAACACTTCAGGGAAATATCTGGACGTCTTCTTCTAAAACCGCTCAACCAATCTTTACCAGCAGCTTTTTCGACATGGGAAAATTTGTGAGGAGATTTGTGTCTTTCAGCAAATTGATACGCTAATTGTCAGTCCAAACAATCTACTTTAAAGATTAAGGATATGCCTTTCTAGTTCTGGCTCTTATTCTGGCGAAAATACAGGATGGCAGTTTCCAAGTGACTTTTTTCTAGCTTTGCTACCTTACTTTTGTCCGTTATACGCGATATTCTTGGCTTTCATATGCTCAGCATCCCAATTTTGTCTGTTGGTTAAGCATATTATGTGCACGTTCATAATAAGGACAAAGGCAAACTTTTATAATATATGGAAAAAATTAATCAAACAAAGTGTATTTTGAAATTCAATTACAAAAAGTAACGCAGCTATAAATACAATATCAGGCAGATGGTGTCCGTTATTGTCAATAAACTGCATTAATACACCTAAGAGGGTTCAACTCTTTCCACCATATCGTAAGGTATGTTTGATATAGCTTGACTAATGTTGTTCCTAAGATTATGCAGGGTCAAATTCCGAAATATGGAAGTGAGCCTTATAATTTAAGAAAATAAGAACGACGTCAGGCATTGCAAGACGCGCATCACTTGAATGAATTTTCTCGAACAACAAAACTGAAACAAGTGGCATAACATTTCGCGACCTACTCTTTCGATGCTGCCTTACCTCACCCCCATCTGAGCAACCGCTGCTCCAGGACGCCAAATACGGTTGAATAGCTCTTTGGAGCAGATTTCAAATAATATATCACCAGTACATAATTCTCCCAACAATAAATATCGTTTTCGTTTATCAAGAATTGTCCCCATTATTCAAAAATGGGGGTTTAGGATAATGATTATTAATTACATTTTTCCAATTATTGCAGGTGTAGTACTACGAACTCCCAAAAAGTCTGAAATGACATATTTCGGAGTTAACGTCTCTCCTAAACCGGCGAAGAAAATTTCTCAGGCTGTGATCCGCAAAGAAAATAGATTATCAGAAAGACCAGATCTCATACAGAAAAAATCCCCATTGCCAATACGAAAAATGTCAAAATCTCCTTCGCCTATTAGAAGGTTTCAAAAGACTCCGTCACCTACTATGATTAATAAAAATTCACCTTCATCTACCAATGGTGAAAAATGTCCGGTACAGGATCTCTCGGAACCGATTTACGAAAACATTAAAAATAAATATGGAAGAGAATTTGACAGTAGTATTTTGGAGGAGCTTACGAAGGCTGCAGATCAAATATTGCAAGCTGTTAATGGATATACCGACGAAGAACTTCATAATAGGTAAAAGTTTTAGTTTTTCTTATATATCAGCAAATAAACTGTTGTTCGATCAAATCATTATTGTTTAGTTTGTTTCATTCTTTTTCACCTAGTTTTATGACGCTCTAATAATAAAAATATGTATCGTAAATTAGAAGAATGGTTAGATTGTTAACAAATCTAAAATATCTAAATACAATTTCCTCTAACATTGTTAGTTTGTGAGGTACATGCTGATAAAGGAAGTAGAATAAATACACAACTTCTAGGGGGATAGATATAGAGCTTTGAAATTTTTATAAGTTATAATCTCTTAGTTTCATAAATAAATTACTGAAAATGTCTTGTTATTTGAGGCAGGCGGAAAAATAATATGTATAGCATGGGTGTAAAGTGCCTTTTCCTCCCTCGAATGATTACTGCCCTCCGCTATTCTCGGGACGAAACGTAGCACTTTCCTCCCTTGTTATACAAATTGCTATTTAACGACCGACCATGCAATTCACTGTACTTATTCACGAGAGTATAATTAGTAAAACTAAATATAAAAGTAAACTGATATATAGTATTAGAAAAAAAATCTATCACCTCCTATTCATGTTTCACCCTCTACGTTAATAATTCTTAACTTAACTAAACTAAACTATTCATTAATGTTACTGAACACACTACACCATCGCTCACAATTACACCGTCCGGGTTAAGATTAGATTAGATTTTAACAGGGTTACACTGCACTGAAACCTAAGGTTTATTGTGCCCCCCTATCAGAGCTGTTCTCGCTACTTCTACAGCTCGCCTTCCAGTTCCAAGGTTCTAATGAACTCTAGTATTTGGAACGGCTTCAATGAGGTTATATCCTCACTCTTACAAGTTTCTTGTCCGAAGCATTTCTTGCGTTGACTTGCAATGGCGAGGCAATCCAGAACTAAGTGATTCCGAGTTTCATCCTCCTCCCCACAGAATCTACACTCGTCAGTTTCTGCTAGACCTATTCTCATTAGGTGCTTCCTTAGGCGGCAGTGTCCTGTAAGAAAGCCCGTGAGGAGATGTAGCTTATTTTTACTAAGGTCCAAATATTTTTTGGATCTAGCAGTGTCAAAGTTCCTCAGGAACTTTTTGGAATGTTCCAACCCGGGAAAGCACCGCCATAGTGCTTCTCTTTCGGTTTCCTCCTTCTTCCGAAACTCTTTCTTATAGGGCGTTTGTGCTCCTTTCCCAGCAAGTGTATTGGCCTCTTCAGTTCCTGTGATTCCCGAGAGGCCAGGAACCCAGACTAAAGAGACTCTGTTTTTCTTGTCTAATTCATCAAGTTTTCTTCGGAACTCCCATGCCAACTTTGAGTCAATGACATGGGAGCTCAATGCTCTGATAGCTGCTGGACTATCAGAATGGATCGATATGTCACATTTCTGATAGTTCCTTTCTAGGTTCATTTCCATGCAAGTATTTCTGCCTGAAAAACGCTCGGGAAGGAGTCTAAGGATAATGAGTATCTAGTGCCAGGCCCAAATACTCCAGCGCCTGCTCCAGTGGTCGTTTTTGTACCATCCGTATACCATCTAATGGTGTTTTCTTTGAGAGTTTGGGTGGTGTATTCCCTTTCCCAGTCTCTCCTCGTATTTAGCATCGTGCTGAAATTCTTTTCGATACTTACTTTCTTGATCATTTCGTCACTGGGAAGATTCGCTGATGAGATGTATTTTGTTAGAGAGGACCAGACTCCCTGATTTTTAATACTCTCATTGCCTGAACCTTCCTTAGACATTCTAAGAATTGCCTCTTGGGCAGATCTTTTTATCACCAGATGTAGAGGTGTGAGATCTGTAATGATCTCAAGTGCCCTAGTTGGACACGTTCTCATAGCTCCAGTGATGCACACGCAAGCAAGCCTTTGAACTTTGTCGAGGGTGTTCCTCGTGCTGTACTGAGTTACTTTTGTATGCCAAACTATTGCCCCATACGTAATTACCGGTCTCACAATCATGGCGTACATCCATCGCAGTATTTTTGGGTTACAGCCCCACCTCTTACCAGCTAGATTTCTGCACGCCATCAAAGCTCTTATTGCTTTACTAGCAGTTATTTCAACATGCTTATTCCACAGAAGCCTACTGTCTGGGATTATCCCTAGATATTTAACTCCTGATTTCCATTCTATGATTTCCCCGTTTAAGGATATGGGTTTCATGTCTGGAAGTGTTCTTTTCCGGGTAAATGTAATTACTATGGTACTGTTTGGGTTAATGTTTAGCCCCACTGACAAGCACCATTGCTCACTAATTCTGAGGCCCTTTTGTAATAAATCACACAAAGTGCTCTCGAACTTGCCTCTGACTATTAGAACTATGTCATCAGCATAGCCCATACATTCGAAGCCAAGCTCCGTTAGCCTGTAGAGCAACTCATCTACTACGAGGCTCCATAGAAGGGGAGATATCACTCCCCCTTGAGGTGTCTCCCGAGTGGCTTTAACTGAGGTGGTTTGATTCCTCACCTGTGTCTCGGCTATCCTCGTCGTCAACAACGCATACATCCATTTTACAATGGTTTCATTTACTCCTCGCCTTTTTAGTGCTTCTTTGACAGACACATGAGTTGTGTTGTCAAATGCCCCAGATATATCCAGGAATGCGCACATTGCGATTTCTTTGTTGTTCAGAGTTCTCTGGATGACTTTGGTCGGCTGATACAGAGCCGTCTCAGTTGATTGACCCGCTCTGTAGGCATGCTGACATTTATGAAGTGGTATATTCTCCAGATTCTCTGTTCTTATGTAGTTATCCACTACTTTCTCCGTCGTTTTAAGTAGTAACGCTGTGGTAGACAGATGGGTATAAAAGATCGGGGATCAGTCCCATATTTTTCCCTATTTTTGGTATGAAGGCTACCCTTGCCCTTCTCCATTTTCTAGGTATTAGACCCACTGCTAGACTGCTTCTTGTGATCTTTAGCAGGTGAGGAAGAATCTCCTCTATCCCTTGCTGCAGGAGTGCTGAAAATATTCCATCCACTCCTGGTGATTTATATGATTGAAAGGTACTTATTGCCCATTCCAACCGTTGTCTGGTAAATATTTTCTTAGCAATGTCCCAATCTTCCTTGCGGGATTTTTTGGTGTAATTCATTGCTATTTCAATGCTTGTTGCTGGTTCACTACCTGGAATGTGGGTTCTAAGAAGAAGAATCGATCGTTCCTCTTCACCTTCCGTGTATGGTCAATCTGGCTTTTTCAGCGACATTGTGGGGTTAGTTCCCCCATTTGCCATGACGTTTTGTAGTCTGGCCGCTGTGTGAGTGGAAGTGATCTGTTCCCAAAAGACTTGAAAATTAAGCCTTTTAGCCTTCCTAATCTCTTTATTGTACTGAGTGAGCTTCTCAGTGTACCTCTGCCAATTACCGTCATGTTTGGCTTTATTAAAGAGCCGACGGACCTCTTTTCTGAGGTTTGACTGTCCGGGTTTACTTTACCTTAGGTCTCTGAAGACGATAACATGGTTATCGAAACATGCGTCTGACAGAATGATTCTGAGTGTTGGGGTAGTGGTACTAAACAGTCGTTCATTATGAATGTTCCAAAAATTTCAACTTAATTTTATTAATCTGACAACAGATTATCTTCCGATGGTGAGGATGACTCGCAGAATAACAAATTAGAAACGATATTAGAAACTAAATCTACTCACCAAAAGACTTCAATAACCCGACATAAAGTATCTACTGCCAAAACAAAATTAAAACCAGCTTCGCCTTCCTCATCAATAGAAAGTTTAGGCAGAAAAAGAATCACGCCAGAACCTATCATGAAACCCTGTTACGAAAAACATAGAAGAAGAACTGAACGAGTTGAGAAAACGGAGAAGACAGAAAAAATAGAAAAATTAGACCAAAATTCAATAAAGTAAGTTTCTGAATGAAGTTTTATTCAAATTTAATTCCCTTATTATGTTTTAGGGCTGCAAATACAAAAGCTAGACGGCTGCAAAGGGCGAGCAGTAGAGAAGCTCTACTTAGGTCGAATGGCTCATCTTCAGAAGACTTGCCTACCAAGGTGGAGCCACCTAGAAAACCTAGATTGGTTAAGAAAACTAAAGCGATGCAATTAACCATTAATAATGGATTGGAATTCAAAAAGAATTCCATTAGTAGTGATGGAAGAAGAAAGGAAGAAACTGTAAATAAAAACGGAGAGGAAAGGTAATGTCACTAGGAGATAGGAAAAATTTTCTAAACGTGTGTTATATGTAATCGAATGATCTGTGACGTGCAACGGTTTTTTGTATTGAAAATTCTGTATACAAATACTTGTATAGTCAACTGTTTCATCTTTTGACTATAAATAAGCAACTTTCACCTTCTAAGTGTAATATAGATATTACTTCCAGATTTTGTGAAAATGTCATTAGGTACAAATAACTAGAGAAGGAACCTTAAAACAACTAACCAAGCACTCGTTTAGAAAGAGTCAATATTTACAACATAATAACGTCCAAATGAGAAGAGAGAATGTGAATCACGCATTTTCTTTCACAGGGTATCATAACATGCGAAAGAAGTATCGTGCCACAAACTATTAAATCGTTTTTCAAATATCACTCTAATCATTATAAAGATTCTAAAAATAGGTTGAAAATCTAATAATTTTTTATGGTTACAATATGAAAAACAATAAATCGACGATAGTGACATTGGAAAGGCTACTTTTTGAAATAATTTATTATTGCAACTCAATAATCAAATACTGTGCATATTATAAAATGGCAAATATTCAATTCTGAACGATTAGCGTAAACCGCCTGTAATTCCTACGCTCCTGATAAAACGATTTCGTCTAGAGCCGTAATTCTTCTATTTTAATCTATCCCCTCTCATCCTTTTCAATCTACACGTTGAAATTATAAGTGCCCATACAATATATCTTTTTAATAATAACTGAAATCATTCCTCATTTAATTCTAATGTAAAACAATAATCGCCTCATAGTCAACGGGAAAATGTAAGAGGCACATAGCATTACCAGTGTGTTCGAGAGAGGCGTGATGAGATAGACAATCTAAAGTCAGCGTAGATTAATACAGTTAAAATAAGGATACTAGAATATACGAACGCGTGTTAGAAAGAAGCAAATATAAATTCATTGTAGATATTAACAGGATAACAGAAACAGTGAAATAATTATTCACTTAACGATTTGAAATAAACTTATACGTTGCCGGCTTTGAATTCTACATTTATATTAATTGTGAAATGCATTGTTCTAATACGAGAACAAGTTATAAGAAACTTTCAATTATGATAATTCGAGTGGTTGTAACAGATCAAGATAATTAATCCGATCTATTTGTTGAACATTTTATGGTAATGCTGGAAATTGTTCCAGTTTTCAGTTTGAAAGCGGTTAAAACCTTTACTTTTTTGAGATTTGGCAACGTGAAAATATGTCGGCGGAACACTTGTATCGTTTTTATGTATCAATAAAAATAGTTTCACTGTTTTTATGTTTGTTTTCAAATGAGATTCGAATTCTTTGTGTAAATGAACAGAGTAGAAATTAAAAAACGCTTTCGATAATAAACTTAAATAAAATCGAATTCTAATGAAAATACCTATTATTTTTAAATAAAAGTAATATTCTGGTAGGTAGTAAATTTAAAAATGAAAATTTTATTCAAATCAAATGTTCGAATGAACCCCCATTTTGAGCTAAACAGTAACCGAGCCGGTTATAAAATTCTTGACGAACATTGGTGAGTATTTAAGGTGTTATGTCCATGCAGGCTTGTAGAATTTGTTCCCTAAGTTCATTCAGAGAACTGGCCCAGTTCTCCTGTAATCAATAAATTCTCGATTTACATAACACCAGAAAAAGAAATCATTGGGTTCCAAATTTGAAGATCTAGCAGGCCATCTAATGTTACCATTCGTGGAGATTATCCGATTGGGAAATTGTGTATTTTAAAAATGTATTGCTAATCTATAATTATGCGATGTTGGTTGACATTTAGTTATATGAGGGTAGGAGTAATTTGATTTTGCAGCATATTCAAATATTTTTGTCCGGTTAAATTGCCGCCAATAAAAAATAGTCCAATTAAATGTTCACGTAATATTCGAGTCCAAATATTTAACTTTTGGGGATATTGAGCTCTACTATTGTAGTGTTTGTGTAGATTTGTTCGAGAACAATATCGCATAACGGATGAATATGTGCACCGTGTATGGTAAAAGTCGATTCATCTTTGAACAAAATATTTTTTTTGCATCAAATTGTATTTTTTCCATAACTATTTCACAAAATTCCATTATACGAAATTGATCGTCTAAAATTTTTTCTTGACTCTCTTTTTCAGTTTAAAACCTCGATAGCCATTTTTTTTAATACAGTCCGACTGTAGAGGATTATTTTCTACACTTGCACAGATTAAAATATCTCTTTCTCATTTTCGAGTTGGATTTGACGATTTTGTCTACGCGGTCCATATTTTGTACTAGTGACACATCCATGTTCTTCAAAATATTTTATAACCGTTCTCACTTGTTTCTTGCTAATTGGTTGGGTATTTTCGAATGCTAAATAAACAAATTTTCTGCTATTTCTCGATGTGAATCACCCTGGTAATACCATTTTACAATGTTTGATGTATCTGCATGCTCATTTTGTAATATTTACAAAGATCGTTCGTCATATGGAAACAAACAGGTAGTGTCGTACAGTTAAACGTCGGTCAGAAGTACCACCCTCAAGAGGCGCACGCGCGTATCGTATATTCTAACATTCTTATTTTAACTGTAATAATTCACGCTGACTTTAGATTGTCTATCTCACCATGCCTCTCTGTAACACACTAGTAATGCCATGTGCCTCTTACATTTTCCCGTTGGCTATAAGGCGATTATTGTTTTACGTTAGAATTAAATTTACAAATAAAGTTTCTGGGAATCGGCCATTAATTATTTATCAATATTTTGGAGATTTCATATAAAGAATAAAATTACTACTACTACGCACGTTTCGGCATAACGCCATTTTCAAGTAGTCACTAAAATTAGATAAAAACCTAAAATAAATATCTTCAGGTAGTCATCAAATATAATATAAAAATCAATAAGACTCAAAAAGATAACAGAAAAACAAACAAACTTACTTGCAGAAAATCCAACGTTCAACATCTCAGCCTCTAGGTATACATGCAATAAAAATACATTTGATAACAATTCTACTTCATTGAACCAAAGCCATCCTACACTCCTTTCGGTATAAATTAAAATATATTTAAGGTGGAAATAAAAACAACAAAGCTATATACAAGGTGACAGAATTGTGTGTCTTCAAAATAATTTAAATATAGAGGATTATAATATTTATTTTATTTAGTTATTGCTATGAATCAGGTTGTAAGTAGCAACTGGATAAGTCAGTTGCATCATTTCTAGAATTAAATGAGGAATTATTTCTTTCTGTTATTATGAAAAAGAAATATTGTATCATAATTCAGAATTTGCCATTTTATAACATGTACAGTATTTAATTATTGAGTTGCAATAATAAATTATTTCAAAAAGTAGCCTATTCAATGTCACTATCGTCGATTTATTGTTTTTCATATTATAACCTTTAAAATTATTAGATTTTCAGCCTATTTTTAGAATCTTTATAATGATTGGAGTGATATTTTAAAAACAATTTAACAGTTAATCTAACTGTTAAAGAAAATAAGTGATACACTGAATATACTTGTTACTCTCTAACAGATTGTCGCTTAAACATGTTAAACCCCATGTTACCAAAGAATATTCCTAGCACTGTATATTAAAAGCAAGGTTTAGGAAAATGTATAGATTAATATAAATATATTATGTATTGGCTTTAAATGATTTGTACCGTGTATAACTCTTTCGTACTCCAGAGCAACACCGTCCTATTTTTCCTTTTCGTACAGATAATATAATTATAGTCCACTTGAAAAATGTATTTTTTATTCAAGATGCTTGTTATTTTAATTTTCTCTTAATTTCTTCTTAATAAGTATTATTTGTTTATTGTTGGTTACAATTATTTGTACAGAGGTATTTTAACATGCTTGTTTACAACACAGTACCAAAAAGTTGGCTGAACTGCACGCATGCCCACAAAAAATTTGTGAGGAAGATGCCTATATATTTAATAGAACGTATCAAGCAGCGCTTTCAAACAACCTGATTCTGTTCATTAGCTTTGTTAACGATTTCACTTTATATTTTCATGGAAGTAAAATCAAAATTATCATTTTTTAGAATACACAATAGCTTGCCAGAAATACGACATAAGACTGCTGTATCTACGATTAGAAGTACGTCAGAAAAAACTGCCAGAGATAGAATGAAATATAAAAGTGAAGATCCAAAAAGAAAAATCTATCAAAAAAAGGAAGCAGTTAAATGTAATTATTATTTCATTATCAATTATATATGTACCAAGTAAATATATCTTTTTAGAAATAAGAAGTTAAATTTGGAAGGTAGATATTTTATTTTTTTATTTACAATGACCGCTTGTAACTCTAGGGTAATTAGCGGAGTAGTTTACAAATACATACAAATTTTCAATAAGAATTGTTACAGTTTGTGAAAAATGTTTATGCTTTTCAGGAAGGAAATAATTTTCTGAGGGTTGCAATTTTCTCCAATTGTCTCTTGAAGGGTTCTTCCTATATTGAAGGTTCTTCTTTCAATTTCATATGATGGACACTCTAATAAAATATGAAACACAGTTATATTTTTATCACATAAGGCACAAAGTGGAATAGGCTCTCGAGTTATTAGGTGTTCGTGCGTTAGCCTGGTGTGTCCGAGACTGAGTTGTGTGATGATGGACTGGTGCTGACTTTTATTTGTGTTGTATTGCTGTTTTCCTGTGTTGGGTTTTACTTGTTGGAGTTTGGATGTTTTTTGTTTCCGTTCAGTATTCCAATTGTTAAGTATCTGGTAGCGGAAATAAGGTTTTAAATCTGATGCAGTTGTGTGGTATGTAGACGTGTTCGATTGATTTGCTGCGGCACGGGAGTGTGTGTCTGCTCTTTTATTACCATATGAGATGGGACCCATAGGAAAGCAATATATTTAATAAGATTACTAAGGTTGTATAACTCGTGTTTGATGTATGAAGCAATTGGATTTTTTTGAGTATATCTTGGTTAGTAAAGCTACAGCGTTAAGTGAGTCGGTAATTATGAGGTGTTTGTCCTTGGAGCTATTACGTAAAAGTTTTGTGGCCTCTATAATTGCGTGATGTTCGCCTGTAAGTATGCTTGTAGTGTCTGGCAGTTAGACTGTTTTCATCTCACTGGGTGCTACCACAGCTGCTGCAACTCCTTCCATGGTTTTAGACGCGTCAGTATATATCTCAGTGTAACCTTGAAAGTTGAGAAGAGATTGTATTGTGAAAGAGATGTGTTAACAGACGGAGGACTGATCAGCCAGAGAGGAGTTAGACCATTTAATTACAGAAGAGAAAGTTTCGCTGCTAGTAGTTTGTAAATATTGGTGTATTCTTTCGTATATTGTGGTACTGCATTGTGGGTGGAATGAAGAAGTTTTGCCGAAAGTGGTGTGGTAGGTGGGAGAGTTGGGATTGGCTCGTACTCTAGCTGTATATGAAAGACTAAGGTACTGTCGTCTGTATTTGAGTGGAGCTTCTCCTGCTTCACAATTTAAACTATTTGTGGGGGTTGTACGGTATGCCGCTAGTATTAGTCGTAGTGCATTGTTGCGTAGAGTATCTTATGGTCTTAAAACATTTGGTGTAGCTGAAGCGTAGGCTACACATCCGTAATCTACTTTGGATCTGATGAGTGTTCTATGTATCAGTAACAATAGTTTTCCTTCAGCTCCCCAGTGATTATTTGATGTGTATTTTAGTATGTTTAGTGCAAGTTGACAAGAGAAGATCAGTTTTTTGATATGATTCTTCCAGTTTAGGTGTTGGTTAAGCATGCCAATACATTTTATTTCTTCATCATATATCAAGTTTTTGTTATAGAGTTTGAGTGGTGGTTTTTGCCTTGTTTTTCTTTTGGAGAATATTATGCATTTTGTTTTATCAGCACTGAAGGTCATGCCAGATGTTTTTGGCCATAGTTCTAGTTTAAGAAGTTGTTTTTGTAGCAGATTAGCTGTGCTGCGCAAGTTTTTTCCTTTCATAAATAGAATCAAGTCATCTGCATATAGTCGAGCTTGTATGGGTGTATCAATATTTTGTGTAATGTAATTAATTGCAATAAGAAACAGTGTTGGACTTAAAACCGAGCCTTGGGGGGTTCCATTTTCTTGTGTTTTAGTATTGTTCCGTTCACCTTTACTTGAAAGTTCCTATTTGAGAGAAAAGCTAGTATGTTGCCTTGGTATCCCCAGTTTTGTAGTTGATCTATTAGTTCTGAAACCAGATTGTTCGGGTATAAGTTGATTATTTGCTTCAAGGCACCAAAGTAATCGACGATTGATAATTTTTTCAAATAGCTTGAATGCGTTGCATGTGAGTGCTATCGGCCTATACGATTCCGGTAGTAGTGAAGACTTGTTGGGTTCTAGAATAGGTATGACTATTGCCTTCCTCCAAATTTGTGGAAATGTGTGTTTGGACCATATAGAGTTAAATATTTGTAAAAGAAGTTTCTTAGCACTGATAGGTTAAGTTTTGAAGAAAGATAACTGGTATATCATCTGGACCGGGTGATGTATTGTTCATGGAGGATAAAGCATCCTCGAATGCTTCCTCTGTTATTAGGGTGTTTATAGGATGTGAGTAGCATTCAATATGTTTGACTAGTTTCTTTTTGTTCAATTTATAATTAAAAAATTCTGCATCGTATATTTCGCAGCTAGAATTTTGATTATATAGTTTTGCTAGTACTTCAGCAATTCCTGCATTATTTCCGGAGATTTTTCTAATTTTTTTTCCATACAGTTGAGATAGGGGTGGAGCTATTTATTGATTGTACATATTTTTGCCATGATTATTTTTGTTGGTTTTTAATGACAAGTCTTGAATAGGCTTTATGCTTTTTGTATTTTGTGAGGTTATCGGTTGTATTATGTTTTCGGTATCGATACCACGCGTGCTTGCTTGCTTCGATTGCGTTCTCGCATTCATAGTTCCACCATGGTACGGGATTGTGTCTTTTTGTGTAACGAGTTTTGCAGATTTCTCTACGATACAGTGTTTTAAAATTTTGTATGCTTCCTTGGTATAATGGTTGTAGTCTTGATGTCGTGCTTGGTGGTAAAACATCAATTTTACATAATCTAGTGGTGATGTGTTATTATGCACAGTGCAGTTGTCCAAAAATAGTAAGATTTTGCGATGTTCCTTTTTCATTTCACTGTTAACAGAGGTCAGCCATTCATTAAACAACTTCATCGTCATCCATGCTTTGATGTTTCAACGGTAAATCGTGGGCAGGGATTTTATCCCCTTGAAACACCGTGGTTTTGCAGATTCGCCAATCACAAGTGGTTTTGAATTTAGAAATCCATCCATATTCAAAGCTAGAAACACAGTAATTCTGTCCTTGCTGAGTTTCCCACCATCACATTTTTCATCTCTGAAAGTCGGGGTAAAAGAGAGAGATGGAGAATTTCGAGAGTGTTTTGTCATAGAAATGGATTTTTATTCAAAAAATTGGAATTGGTAGTTTGTTTATGGGTGCACTGATGTAGGATTAGTTTCCTCTGTAGGGCTGGGTTGGGGGTGGTAGTTTGTTTATGGGTGCACTCATGTAGGATTAGTTTCCTCTGTAGGGCTGGGTTGGGGGTGTGTTGGGGGTTTTAGTCCAGAGTTTGTGAACTTTACTTGCCCATCCCCACAGCTTTGATGGCACGCTTTTTTCCCTAATGGAAAGACTCCTGTTCGTCTTTGAACTCATCTTAAAATTAAAAAAGCACTTGATCCAAAGAAAAAACAACACTGTTAATACGTAACTATTTAGAAAGACACTCAAGACTGGGACTTTTTTGAAACCAGTACACTGAAGTAAACAAACTACATGTACCGAAAGGTCTGCGCATGAAAATAGACTTCAAATTATAGAGAGTACGGGAAACAGTAAATCAAATTATAGAATGCTGGTGATCGAGATGCCATTCCTATAACTTCAAATTACCGAAGGGACCTAATTACATTAATTTTTTTCAATTTATTGTGAGTTTATAGGAAAAATTAAAATTATCAGGAAATTCAAATTAGCAAATGTCAAATTATCGAAAGTCGACTATATGAAAATATTCTTGGCTTGAGACAGGAAATAAATGAAGTCCGGTTGATACTTCTCTAACTTCTCAGCTGACAAATGAAGATAAATTTTAGTAGAAAATAAAATTACTGAAACGAAAACAAATTAAGTACAGACATTTTTTTTTATTTGGTACAAACATGCCCGCATCAACTACTAAGAGTTATTAGCAGGAGGACTTACACAAGTAGTATGTGATGTATTTGTGTTGTAGAATAATTTTCAAATTTTGTTATACATATATATTTAATTTAAGCACTTGTGTTTTTGGTGAGCACATCCTTAAATACCGCACTTAATTTATTCTGTCTTCTATATCTAGAATATTCAGGACACTCTAAGATGGTATGTTTTACAGTAAGAGAAACATGGCAATGTATACATTCTGGTGCTGGTTCTTTGTTGAGGAGATATTGATGTGTAAGGAGTGTATGACCTATTCGCAGTCGGGTTAAGACAACTTGGTCTCTTCGTTTTTCTGGTATTGATAGAACTAAATCGACTTGTGGCTTAACTTCTTTCATTTTGGATGTCGTATGATTCCATGTTACTTGCCAAGAATTAAGTATATGTTTTTTGATTGGATTTGTATGGTCAGTGTAGGGAATTTTTTGAATGTAAGGTGCTTCTTGTTTAGATGTTGTAGCTACTGCTAATTGATCGACTTCTTCGTTTCCTTTTATACCAGAGTGAGATGGAACCCACAGAAATGAGACGTTCTTTTGGCTAAGACGTATGATTTCCATTTCACTTTTGATTCGTATGAGAATAGGATGTGAAGGGTAAAGTTGTTTTAAGCCAAGTAACGCACTCCGTGAATCTGTTATGATGAGAAACTTGGTTGCTGTAGAGTCTTTGCACATTTTTATGGCTTCCAGAATTGCAGTGGTTTCTGCCGTGAATATACTACATTGATTCGGTAGTCGGATGGCAGATTTGTTATTTTCGCAAATGTAAGCTGCTGCAATTCCATTGTGATTTTTTTAAGCATCTGTATAGATTTGCAGGGTTTGGGGGTATTTTGATATAATTTCCTTTGGAGAGGTTTTGTAGGAGACAGGGGTTAGTTGAATTTTTTTGATTTTGAGTGAGGGACATATTAACATTTGGCTTGAGACATCCAGGGGAGAAAGCTAGAGTTTTGTTGGAGCGATAATTTAAATTGTTCAAATTCGTAGTTAGTTCGTCTCGCTCTCCCTCTAAAAGGGAGATTTTTAGTTGGCTTGGAGTCGTATATTTCATCGGGAGGGGGGTTTGTTGGGAAAATGATTTGGAATGCATTATTGTTGGGATAAGCAGAAATTTTTGCGGTATAGTTTAAGGAAAGGAATTGTCGACGTAAGTACAGTGGAAGTTCGTTTGCAATGACTAGGAGACTGCTGGTTGGGCTGGTTCTGAAAGCGCCCAATACACATCTCAGTGAGGTAGTTTGAATGACATCTAATTTTTTTAATAATGTTTTTTTAGCAGTATCGTAGCAAATGGAACCGTAATCTAATTTACTTCTTATCAGTGATTTGTATAGGTTCAATAGGGTGATTGCACTAGCTCCCCATGTTCGGTTTGATAGAATTTTTAATAGATTTATTCGGGATTGGCATGACTGTTGAAGGACTTCTATGTGTGTTTTCCATTTGAGAGAACAATCTAAAGTAAGACCAAGAACATTCACTTCTTCTACCCGCGTTAGTGAAGTTCTATATAAAAACAGATTAAAATTATAATTGTCTTTTCGTCTGTCAAAAATCATGTAGTGTCTCTTTTCGCTTGAAAATTGGAATCCTGTTTTTTGAGACCAGTTTTCGATTTGATGGAGGCAATCTTGAAGTAAAGTGGAGGCGAACTTTGTGCTTCTACTTCTTGTATAAATGATGAGGTCATCTGCATAAAGGCAAATTTTGATGGGAGGTTTTATCATTTCGGCTATGCTGTTAATTGCAGTGAGAAAAAGTGTGGGACTCAAAATAGATCCTTGAGGAATGCCATTTTTGAGAGGTCTTGTAGTTGAGATGTGGCCATTTGATCTGACTTGCATAGTTCTGTTGTTGAGAAAATTATTTATGAACGCTAGCATGTTTCCTTGTACTTCCCATGTCTGCAGTGTTTTTAAAATATTGTATTTCCAGGTTGTATCAAAAGCCTTATTTAAATCGAAGAATATAGCGATTAGTTTTTGGTCATTCAAAAATGCATTATGTACTTCACTTTCAAAAGATATTAGATTATCAACTGTCGATCTGCACTTTCGGAAGCCACTTTGATAGGGTGATAAAAAAATTTTGTTTTCAAGATGTCATGCAAGTCTGTTGTTTAAGATTTTTTCTAGAGTTTTACACATACTGCAGGTTAGGGATATCGGTCTATATGAGGCTGGGTCGTCTTTTGGTTTGTTAAATTTACATATGGGGGTAACTGTTGCATTTGTCCATGTTTCTGGTAACTGATGTTTTAAAAACATAGTGTTGAATAGATCTAGGAGGATTAACTTTGTATTAAAAGGAATATTTTGCAGAAATATTGAGGGAATGTCATCTGGTCCAGGGGCAGAGTTTTTGGTGTTTTCGAGAGAAAATTCAAGTTCCTGCAGAGTTATGGGAACGTTTAGATAAGAGTCGGAGTCATTAATATGGATTTCAGAAGTTTCAATTAATTCCTTGTATTGTATAAAGGATTGGTCCAAGCTTCGATCACTAGAATTATGTTGGAAAACATCTGCTATAGCCTCACATACATCTTTTTTATCGGATATCAGCTGATTATGGGATAAAGTGTTTATGTGGAGGAAAGAATTTTGTTCTCTTATTTTTCGAATTTTATACCATATCGAGTCCAGTGGGGTGGAGGGATTTATGGAGGAAATGTAGTTGCACCAGCTTTCTTTTTTACTTTTTTTAATTAGGAAACGGGTTTTGGCATTGAGTTTTTTGAATTCCAGGCGATTTTCATCATTTTTATGTCTTTTCCACACATTATAGGCGTGTTTGCTTGAACTTAGAGCTTGTGCAATCTCCTCATTCCACTAAGGGACTGGTTGTCTTTTGCACATTTTAGTTTTTCCTATACTGGTCTTTGCAGCTGACATGATGATGTTGTTCAGCTTCATGATATTTTCATTGATATTTCCTTCAAGTGTGAAATTGGCGACTTTGTTTTCTATTTCCTTCCTAAATAGTTCCCAGTTTGCCGATTGCTACTCCGCCACTGGCTTGTTGTGCTTCCGATCGGTTTTTGAGGAAGCATTGATAATTTTTAACTTTATTGGTTGTTGTTTGAAGTGAGTTTCTTCTAGGCATATTATCGCTGGTGATTGTTCATTAATTAATAGTTTTAAGGAGTCAATTTGAGTGTAGTAACCATTGAGGTTCCATTGAAGTATGAACGTATTATTCAATATATTAATTCTCATGTGAAAGAGGTTCGCTGTCAGATTCTTCAGTGGTGGAGAGGCTGGAGAGACTTAACTTTTTCTTAAGTCTTGTAATGTTATTTTTTATGCCCTTTGTTGTACTATGTTTAATATGAAATTTAAAATTTCTTTTATTTCGGAGTCTTCGTTGGAATACTGTTGTGCTATCTCCTTTGGGTGTTTGGAGTTAATTGAATTTTCCAGAAAGTCGCATATGTGGGTGAAGTTTAAGATGAACGGTGGGGTTCTATCTTCAATTTGTTCTTTTATAGGGATTAGTATATTTTCTATATCTTTCGAAGACATTTTCGCTCTTTTTCTTTGTTCCGAGGGTTTTAGTGGAGTAACAAAAGTGGGGTTGGGTGAATTTTCCTGAATATCTGGTGACGTGAAAATTTGTGTTTTAGTTGTTTGTGTGTTAACTTCTGATGGATGATTTGGTGGAGTGGATTTAGATGTTTGTATTATGTCTATTGTAGAAGAGCTTTGAGGATTGAAAGATTGAGGTGCTTGGTAGTGGAGGGTAAGATATTTGGGTAGTTTTTGCTGTTGGAAAGGTTGTGGAAGAGGGGATATGAATTGATGGTAATGTTACTGGGGAGGATGAAGTATTTGATGGTATTGTGGTGATGGAAATTTCTGTAGACGATGATGTTAAGTTAGATTTTTTTTCTGTGGTTGGGTTAGATTGTATTTCTTTGTCTTCCATATGCTCAGGAGGGTATTGTTGAGCCAGGGAAGTTGGGCAGTCGGATTCTTGATGGCCGATTGTTTTACATTTTTGGCAATTAGAGCCATCAATATATAGGTATAATCGATAAGTGGTATTGTAATGGGAGATGTTGAAAGAGTCTGGTATGTTTGCGTATTGGAGTGGTTTGATGTAAATTTGTCTTCTAAAGCTGAGTACGTGGCTGTATTCAGATTCTGGCATACCAATTTTCAAGAAGGTAATTTTAGATACTGCAGATATCCCCATTTTTCTCAGTTCTTCTTCCAAAAGAGAGTTAGGAATTGTTGGGCAAATGTTAGATATAACCAATCTTTGGGCTGGAGTTATTAATATTCTTATTTCTACTTGAGTTCCATTAACTTTGATTGTGTTGTGGGTACTAAGAAAATTATCTACAATATTTTTTGAGGAAAGATAGATGCAAATTCGGTTATTAGCAATTCTTTATGCAAACAATACGTTTTTGGGTTGTATGAGGAATCCTATAGCTATTATCCCAGACAGCACAAGTACGTACTTAAAACGTTCCCAGGATGTCCGTTATCAAACATCCGAAGTCCCCGGTACGTCCGTTTCAGACCCTTAGCCATCCTCAGGACGTCCTGAGGACATCTTTTGTTACTAAACCATACGTACCTTGGAAGTCCTAATTAGGACATCCCAAGTACGACCCCTTAAGTTTGATAATATACCTCCCAAGTACGTCCTCTTATATGTTTTAATGGACCTTCTCAGGATGTTTTTAATGGACACAGGAAAATAAATACCATAATATCTTTATAATCATTTATTCAAATATTTATATTTTACATTCATATATAAGGACTAAGGACCACGACATGATAATTTTCAAAATTTTCGATGCCTTCCACCTTTTTTAAGTGAAAAAAAAATTAAAAATCAAAACTTTAAAACTCTATGAAAAAATTATCATTTGACACAATTTGACGAAATTCTGATAAGTCAGTCCAATTTGCCAAAAAAAGTCAAAATATTCTGCATTTCCAAAAAATTGCTGACAAAAAAATCATTGCAGGCTGGAATTATCAGCTGGATCACCGCAATAGATTCAATAGATACATGTGTACATAAAAAAATCGTACATCTCAAAAATTTTATAGAAAAGGGTGTCCTCGTCCATAGTATGCCACACTGTGTATATAATATGTAATAACAGTTTTACACTTTTTTACTTTCTTTTTCTTGAATTCTCTCGCTACTTCTTTTTATAAAACTCTGGATCGCCCCCTCCACGTCCTTCTGGTTGAAATTACACTTACTTGCAGCACCTGATAATAATGAAATATTATCACTATAATATAATTGAAAAAATATATGGGCATATAAAAGTTGCCAAACAATATACAGTCGTCGCAACATAAGGCTTCCTCCGAGAACGATATTTTGTTTAACCGCTTGTCTACATGCAGTCCACAATCTTTTTATTACATGTTCCTAGGAAAAAGTAATTATTTACAGCTATAATTCTTCAAAACTCCAATTAGTAACCAAGATACTCACCTATTTAAAGATGGTATATTTCTTAAGTAGGAAATCTTTATATTGCGGCAACCTTTTGCTGGGACATCCTGTATAATACTTACAAATCAAGAGTTTTGCGATGGGAGATTTATCCAGAGGTTTTTCCCCTTTCTCCCCAACCAACTTTATGATTTCAATATTTCATCTTTTACGGTAGCTGACAGTGTACTCTTAATAAAATTATAAGGATTTGAACCCCCATATCTTGTCAATTCATTAACCTAAAATCAATAAAATACTTAAGAGTGGATTTTTTCATGTATATCGTCTAAAAATCGTTGGAAGGGTAGGTATTGTTAAAAATTTATTTTCCGCATCATTGAAATTTTCTTGATATTGTAATTCTTCTTCAAATCTATCAATTTCATCCACTGTTCCAATTGGGAAATTAATATTGGGATATCGGACAAAAAATGAAGCTTCTGCATCTCTAGGAGAATTTTTGAAGTTGTCTTATTTCTTGAAGAACATCAACCAAAATGCCTCTGATCATGTGATTTTGATTTTTAATTTCTATCGAAATAGTGTTCTCTAAAAATAAATTAAGTTACTGAAATCATTTCAAGTACATATCAAGAAATTTACAGGTCCACAGATATCAGGTCCACCATTGCAAACTTTGTTGTTACTGGAGATAATGTCTGAAAGTCTTATATTTTATTTACCCTTACGTATGTACCAGGAGGTTCAACAAACACATCAAATATATTTATGCACAATATCACAAAACTTGTTGATCACAACACAAAACTATACCAAAGATTATATTATACACAGAAACTATACATATAAACAACCAAAATGGCGACTGACGGATAAATTAGATCAACGTGGGATGTTGGCGAAGTAGCGAATGTGCTGCCACGCATGCGCATTTGATTAATAGAAATAGTGCTAAATTTGAAGAAAATTAGAATAGAGATATTACGTATTTTCTGATTTTTGGTTATTATATATCTGAATCAGAAAATGGTAAATAATTGTGGTTTCTAATAATGTTTATTATTTTCTAATTTTTGACTCTAATTTGTACGTCCCCAGGACGTACAAATTAGAACGTCCCTAATACGTACAAATTAGAACGTCCCTAGTACGTACAAATTAGGTCTGGGACATTGAGACCAGCTTAGGACTCAATATGGACGTCCTAAGGATGTCCTGTGCTGTCTGGGATGTAGTCGTGTACCTTTACTCCATCCATTGCTGAGAGAACTACAGCTTGATCTTTTGTTGGGTATTTGTACGTATTTACTATACTTGAGTAGATGGTAGTTGTCATGTTTTTATTGGAGAAATGATCTCCTATTGGATATGTCTCGTTCATTTTTCACATTATTTGAAATATATCTGAATCCGACACTGTTGTTGAATGGATTGGTGTAACTTTACTATCGGTATTTCAACTTTTTCAGATTAATTGGAAATAAAAAGTCTACTCTCAGTAATTTCTTGTTTGTTTTGGTTCACTTTTGAATATACACTAATTAGTTTTTAACTGCTTATTTTATTTAACGTTTCGGAGCGCACAACTGTACAGAACAGAGGTTCGACACCGAATGAAGTACAGACATTATTTCTACTCAGATTGTTCAAAACATTGAAATGTTCAATTCACTTCCCAAATTTAATTTAGATATATCTAAAAATGTAAGTTACCTTATGTGAATTCCAATTAAATCGTAATAAATAATGATTTCTCGAATTTTAGCAGTGAATTCTTCGACAAGATCTGACAGAGAAAAATCTGCCAAACAGCCTTCACACCTTCATAAGGAGACAGTAACGCATCGAATATCAACAGCGTATGTACCAGTTTGTAGAAATAGAAGTCGAAATATGCATGCCAGGCAGCAAGACAGAGATTGTCCGTGCTTATGTTCATGACATTTACTATGTTAGGTAGACATGAATACACAATAAGTATCTATAAAAGGGCAGTTTTAAAGAATTATTTCATCTAGTATGGCAGATTTTTTGAGATTTCTTTTAAATTTAGTTTAGAGACATTTGAAGCTGGTATATTTTTGAATATCTAAAGTTGGTTATGCATTAAAGTCTACCTAATTCTTTCTCTCGCACTAATAAATTCAAAATATGAGTTCACTATCTAGAACATCCCTTTTAGTAAAGCAGTTATTTCAATTTTAAATCCTTTGTTCTTAGTGTGCTTATTGTCAGCCTGCAGTAGAAAATATTTTATATATATTCTTATTCAAAAGGGGTACCGCTTATTGAGAGGCATAAGAAATATAAAATTTAGTGTTTTAAATGTAACTCAACGTTTCTAGCTAATTCCACAATATGCTGAAAAATGTTGAAAAATTGACAATTGTTTCGATAACTGAATATCATCGTCAGAATGACAGAAGTTACATTTCATTTGATGCCTACCTGATGTTTAGTAGTTATTTGTAGCTAGACCAAGAAGTGACCTTGTGATTGACTTGATATATTATTATGTTAATAGAAAAAAGAAGATGATGTGATATTACAAATATTGAAGCTTAGATATTATTAGCCCTATGGTGATATCCTGGATATCATTTTTCCAATTAAGATCAGTATAATTGTGCAATGATATAGAAAACCAAGAAAACTATATCTGCTGATCTTTACAATTATCACTTAAGAAGAAAGTTTAATAGTGGAGAACTCCCTAGATGTATCTGTTCATTGACGACTTCATATTGTGGGTTTCTTAAGTGTCTTCTAATTTCCAACTCTTCAAAGAAATCCAGTTCTTGCTTCTTATCACAAATATGTAGTACTTCTAGTTCTGTGTTAGGTATCAATGAATGGTTGGTGTCAAGTCGATGTTTTGCGTAATGGGATTTATCTGGTTGTTTTAATCTGTATGCTCGTAAGTGTTCACTGTATCGGATTTCAAAATTTCTAAGGGTCTGACCCAAATAGACAGCATTACATTCTGGACATTTGAGTTTATATATACCTGATTTCTTTAATGTTGGTATTTTTGTTTCAACATCTAACAATTTTGTACTTACGTTACTTTCTGTTTTAAAAGAAATTGTTCTATTCGTTGCTAAAGATATTATCTTTGAAATATTATTAGAAATATGTCATGCATATGTGATGGTTTTATAAGTTTTTATTTCTTCAGTTTGTTTAGGAAATATTAGATGTAATGCCACTTTTTCCTCTTTTTTATTAATTAGTTTATTTATCATATGTAATGGATAACCGTTGGATGTTGCTATTTGTCTAATTGTACTAATCTCTCTATCAAAATTATATTTGTTCATAGGAACTGAAAATGCTCTATGTATCATTGAATTGTAAGCCGCTAGTTTATGTGACATGGGGTGATTGAAACTATAAGGAATTGTCACATCAGTGTGTGTTGGTTTTCGGTAAATTGCATAATCAAGTACATTATTAACTCTTTGAATTTTCAAATCAAGAAAATTGATTGAGTTATTTTCTTGAACTTCTAATGTAAATTTAATTTTTGGGTGTAAATTATTAATGTGGTTGAAAAATATATCTAATTATCGTTCACTACCTATAAAAGAAGCTAATATGTCATCTACATATCTATACCAAAATAAAACATTTTTTGAAATATTACTTTCAAAGATGTTTCTTTCTAAACTGTCCATAAAAATGTTTGCCAAAATAGGTGATATAGGGCTTCCCATCGGTAAACCTTCATTTTGAATCTATATGAAATTGTCAAAAGTGAAATAATTCTGATTAATACATACATCAAACAAATTAAGTATATTTCATATTATTCCTGGATTAATATTTTTATCTTCTAGTAGTTTTCTTACAAGTATTAGACATTCTTTAGGAGGAATTTTAGTGAACATATTAGTAACGTCAAATGAAATAAGCTTAGAGTTATCTTGTAATTTGAATGCTTTTAATTTTTTGATTAGTTCTATTGAATTTCTAATTGAGTAATTAGATTCATATCCGTAACTATTAAGTATATTGTTAAGCTTCTTTGCCAATATATTATTAGGAGCATTAACATAAGAAACTGCAGGTCTAATTGGTTTCGTTATTTTATGTAATTTAACGGTTCCATATAATTGTGGACAATGAGGATTCTTATTTATCCTGGACCTCTTTTCGTAATCACTTAAAAGATAATTTGAATTATTAACAATATCCCTCACATTATTAGAAAACTTCTTTGTGGCATTACAACTAATATTTCCTAAACAAACTGAAGAAATAAAAACTTATAAAACCATCACATATGCAGGAAATATTTCTAATAATATTTCAAAGATAATATCTTTAGCAACGAATACAATTTCTTTTAAAACAGAAAGTAACGTAAGTACAAAATTGTTAAATGTTAAAACAAAAATACCAACATTAAAGAAATCAGGTGTATATAAACTCAAATGTCCAGAGTGTAATGCTGTCTATTTGGGTGAGACCCATAGAAATTTTGAAATCCGATACAGTGAACACTTATGAGCATACATATTAAAACAACCAGATAAATCCCATTACGCAAAACATCTATTTGACACCAACCATTCATTGACACCTAACACAGAACTAGAAGTACTACATATTTGTGATAAGAAACAAGAACTGGATTTCCTTGAAGAGTTGGAAATTAGAAGACACTTAAGAAACCCACAATATGAAGTCGTAAATGAACAGATAAATCTAGGGAATTCTCCACTATTAAACTGTCTTCTTAAGTGATAATTGTAAAGATCAACAGATATAGTTTTCCTGGTTTTCTATATCATTACACAGTTATACTGATCTTAATTGGAAAAATTATATCCAGGATATCAACATAGTGCTAATAATAGCTAAGCTTCAATATTTGTAATATCATACCATCTTCTTTTTTCTATTAACATATATTAAGTCAATCACAAGAGGTCACTTCTTGGTCTAGACAAAAATAACTACTAAACATCAGGTAGCCATCAAATGGAATGTAACTTCTGTCATTCTGACGATGATATTCAGTTATCGAAACCTTTGTCATTTTTTTAGAATATTCAACATTTTTCATTATATTGTGGAATTAGCTATAAACGTTGAGTTTCATTTAAAACACTAATATGAGTAGATTCCACGAAGTAAGGGTCGAGACAGTTAATTTCAATATAACATTTCTTAATTATTTTTAAAAGCTCGACTTATTTTTATAAGCAAATTGAAAACTCAATTCGAATAACAAGAGTTTTTACTCTTGATGCTATTTAAACACACAAAGCCGTGTCGAATTGTTAATATATGGAAATTCTACACAATTAGCATTTTGGACATCTGCAAATTTTTTAACGTGCTCGACAATTATGGCCATTTACACATGTACATTGAATTATACTATTTCTATGGATAATACAATCACTATGGATTATAAAAGTACAATGGATTATACAATTACAATGGATTATGAGATTAAATGAATTATAAAATTTCAATGGATTACAGGATTGAAGAATAAATAAACTATAACAATTAGTTATCAGCATGACTTTAAAATAATGTTTTTTGTTCATATTTGATTATAAAGTTGAATGTCCTTAAATAGTTTAATAACAGCGATGATTTTATGCGGATCATTTAATATGATTTAAAGATCATTTTCGATATTTAGTTGCTGTCTTCTCATTGTATGCTGATGGACAATCTAAAATATTTCGAACACTAGTAGATGCACCATGGTACGTAACAAATAAATTGATCCATCAAGACCTCAGTATTCCGACAGTACAAGAGAGAAGCCGTATCCACTACCTAAAGCAAAAGACCCATCCTAATCTACTACAACAGCCTCTAACCCAAGAACCAAACTGAAACGAAGCTGGCCAATCGTCCTCAAATAAAGCGTAAGAAACCTTCTCACCGGAGAAGTCTTATCAGGACATTCTTAATACCAACCTATTGGTCTAATAGCCAACAGAATAACTCTATTTCTAATTGCAGTTAAGTGTACAATAAAAAAAGTCTTAAAATAATCCAGAATATCTTGTGCGCGAGTTTTAGTTCCCCCTATATACAAAATGAAATTTATCAAATACATGATGAATTGCAACAAAGCTGGACTACTACCAGATTCTTTGGGCATTAATAAATTAACCCTCAGGTGTTGATATTTAATATTAGAGGGTGACGATTTCGTTAAGAGTTTTACATAAATGTGGCCATATTTTTGAGAGTTCCCTGTAGCACTTAGTGAAACCCTATATTACTGGAATAGGAAAAATGAGCAGAATTCAAATTCAAAATAATATAAAAGGTGTTCAGTTAAAAAAAACTTTTATATGCTACAAAATAATTATATAGTGTGAATCTCTTGACTCTATAAGTTTTTTTGTAAATCTCAAGACAACAAAGTATACGTTGATCACCTGGTATATGCTGCGTTGTTAATCCAAAAATTCTTAATCATAACTTGTAACTATAATTGTGGTTATGATTATGGAAACAATATGTAGTTCCAACTTTAATATTGATGAAACAATTGTAATCAATAAATCTGCTTTACTTGATAAATCTCTTTCCATTTATATACTTTCTTTTTTATATTTAGTTACTAACTTTTCATCCAAACCCTTAACATTATTTATTTAAAGAAAAAGCGAAATAACGTAATACATTGACGAGACTAGCAATACAAATTTACACACCCTCGATGTCGAAAAAAAATACTGAAAAATACACCACTTATTCACCTTCAGGTGAAAATATTTCTCACTTTTCGGACATCAAATCAAAACAAACAAATAAATTGCTATCATTCTAACCAACGTAAGCTGTAGTACTTTAGGCAAAGCAACTTAAAGTGATTTTTCAAAAAACTGACTGTACCGTCAAAAGGAAGGTACTTTATTTTTGGGCAAACTTATAGGTTCTATTTATTATTTTTTAATAACCTTGTCCGACAAAATTGTGGAGTCTATTTGGCTATCCGACGCCACAATTGGGTGGATGGCGTTACCACTTTGTTTAATATGTTTTAAATAAGCGGTTTTTTGATCGCATTTGCCATTCATTCATAACCACACAACCTTTATTTAAAAGTGGTTTTTCTATAGGCAATAATAATAAAACAAACATGTAAGTACCTTTCTGATGGCACAGTCAGTTTTCTGAATTAGTTTGTGTCATCACAAGCGCTCTGTTGCTTGGCCTATTTGACTATATTTTTTTTAACCGGTAGCATTAGAATATAGTATATTTCAAAACTCATTCATTTAACAATAATTGACAGTAGGCTAATTTGAAAAATGGCCTAAGCTTTGAAGTAAAAACGTTCACTTCCAGTAATTTCGTTGAATAAAAATGAGCCTACAAGCATTGTAGCGACAAACGTATCACTGTCGTAGACCAACCTCTAGACAACACCATATATTTAATAATCATATATTGCCTAGTCGAGATCTGGAAAAAGATGACTCCGTCATTTAGACCTGAAGTCCTATGCGCATGCCCCAGAATGGACTGTACTTAGTCACTACCGTCGCAACGCTTGCGCATAACAGATCCAGTATGAATAAGTAGGATATGAAAAAGCAGTTGCTGTCTCACTTGATGGGCAACACCTCCACTAGCAATATAGGAGTACACGTTAAATAGAAGGATAAAACATTCACCGATTCAATATAAATAGGCACCGGGCAACACATATTTGGTGTTTTTGCCTTTGCTATGTTGTTTTATACAGAAGGAATAAAATTTCTCTAATAAATTGAAATAAATTATATTTTAAACTCACTTTAGGTACATTCCTACACCCCAACCACATCATTATTGCCTAACCAATAACCCTATTTTTCCATTGAAATTACTATCATAATTATCTAGATTAAAACGAAACGGTCAGTATTGGAAACTGTGTTAATTTCGCAGACAGACGTCAATTTTTTATTGATATTTTTGACTGCCCCCACTGATACGCGGTTATCCCTAAAATATTTTATCGTAACGACATTGATTCAAACCACTAGCATTATTTTCACAATTCTTCTGTTGCTTTTCAACAATTTACAATGAAATCTCATTTTCCCATGTATTTAAAATGAATACAATCACGATCCTACAAAAGATGTGTAGGATCCTTAAAACTCACAAAATCCTAACAAACACAAATGAAACAATAAGAAGCAAGACGTGGAGATAACGAGATAGAAAATACAAATAGACAATTATTAACAGGAGAGAAAAGACAGCTTATATAATACAAATGCAAAGGTCAAAAATGTAGTACCTAGATTGATCAAATGTACATAAACATAAATTTGTTACAAGAAAGTGCCATCCAATATCCAATGCCTGAGATAATATAAAGAAGACGTGTCTTAACCAAACAAAACTACGAAGGTTTATATTACGGGTAAAGTTAGATTAACGATTAAACTAAGGTTTACCCGGGTAAACTGCGCAATTCCTAGAAAACGTGGGTAAAGTCCAAAATATAGCTGAAATTGGACTTGTTTAGCGCTTTACTCGCGTTCCACCCATTTTCACTTGGTTGAAGTTGTGTGTAACAAAAACAACATGATCATAAATGTTTGAAAAAGATGTTTCTTTAAAAAGAAAATGTACAAATGAAAGTAAAAACACTAAAACTGTGCCCTGTCAAAGTATTTGTATTCTCCATTTGCTTGGGTTTGCATATCATCATGTCCACTTTACAACGTCTGTTCATCTTTGAAAGCGCCATTGTGGTTCAACCAAAAGTCCTTTCTTGGCAGATTTAAGTTTCTTTTGGCTACCTTCACACAAACTATGATAGGGGAAGGTTGCCAATATTGGGCCGAAAATAGGATTTAGTGACTTTGTAACCAAAATGTTTGTATCAACTTTACTAAATTTTACCTGTTGTTAGTACTGACTTCAAGTAATTCGAATATATATTAAAACTCAGTTCAAATGTAAATATATTTTGTTAAAATATATTTTAAGAATATCGGGCATCAGTCCAAGATAGGCAACTGGTTTCTTAAATTGGACCAAGTAGTTCCTAAATTGGACCTACTAATAAATTATGATTTACCACAGAAAAATAACTTTATTTAGAACTTTAAAACATGGAGATACACTAGGAAAATTAAAATAAATATTTTGATAAGAAAATATCTTTTTTTCCGAAAGGTATGAAACTTCTTAAATTCTATGAAATAACGTCAGTTTTTAAATTTGGAAAAAAATGTGTACCCCTGGTTACCTTAGGAGTATCCAAAATTTTAACAATCCGGTTATTTGAAACCTTAGAAATGTCTGTTACACATGGGAAAAGAAAACAGGTATTATTTTTGGAATTTTTTCGTTGAAAACTAACTTCTACTGTTTTATTATCATTGTGCGCTATAACCTGCCCGATAAAATATTTTTGAATTTTTTTATTAGATTTGGCATCATATTCAAGTCTCAATAGTAAAAAGTCTTGAACCTTAATTTGACTAAATCTGGCAGGATCCAGGGTCTCACTAGAAATATCTTCTTCATCATCGTCACTGGCCGAGAATATTTCGGTTTCTACTGACGTGTCAGAATCATGGAGGGAATAAGTGTCGGACGTTTCCTCTACTGTCTCAATAACATCAGCGTTATCAATAGCCTCAAGAGGTTCTTCAACTAGTTTTCTTTCTACTGTTTTTGCCTCCTTTATGTCATTACGGTTGAATTTAGCTTTTGCGTTTTCTTCAGCTCCTAGCTTTTGTTGTTCTAAATTTTCTTTATACGGACTGCTGATAATAATCTTCGCATCTTGTTGTTTTCTTTTCTTTGAAGGGCCAGGCTCTTGCATGAGGTAAAGGAAAAACTTGATGTAAGGATTGGGAAAAACTTTTAACTGATGAATTATCTATTATATTGGCATTATTGGCAGTTTGAATCTCTTCCAAAGCTAGTGACGCAAAATGGTGGTCTTTAAATACATGTCGATTAACTGGCCAAATACCAGAAGCTTTGAAAGCGTTTTCAGCTGTGCCAATCGTCGCTGCTCTACCATAGGCTTCTGCAAGTAAAGCGACAACATCATAGGGAGTAATTGATTTTCCCACATTTTATCGTAAATAAGTTTCTTGTGCTTGGATATAGTAAATTCCGAGAGGTCGAAAAAAGGCATCATCTAATGTCTGCATGCGATGAGTTGTGTCACTCGGCAATTGTAGCATTATGATTCCATTATCTCATGCAAACAAAAGTGCTTCTAAATTTTTACTATAAGTAGAATGTCCATCTAAGAGTAACAACACCGGTTCTTCTTTTGAACAAATAATACTGTTTTTTAAGTGATAGAGCTAGATAGAGACTCTACTTCCTACTGGAGCTCCTTTTTCTAATTCTGGTGCAAATCTCTTTCTTTTAAAGATAAACATAGGAGGGATATAGGATCCTGCAGCGTTAACGCAGCACACAATAGTGGTATTCACTCCTCTCTCACCACTACTTAGCGCACCTACTTGATGTTTTCCTTTGAGACCAATACTTTTTTGTTACCACTTCCATCGACGTTATAAATCCTTGTTCCAATCAAACTATATTTGTTCACGGGCCCTTCTAGAAGCGTGAAAAAAGCCTCATCCCTTTCTTTACTAAATCCTCTCATTCTGGCAAGTGTTGTGGCTTCTGGCTGACGAAGAGATAGTCTTGAATTTCTTCGCATAAATTTGTAAAACCATTTTTTCCCAGCTATTGCTTTTTCAGCGTTTAAATAATGTTCAATGTTATGTCGTTTGGCAACATCAAATACAAGTTTTCGTACACTCTAATCGTTAATCTAAAAAACCTTTCCTCAAACTACAGAATATGGCTTATTAACTACTTTTCCATTTCTTTCGTGAAGATAGGTCGCCGACCAAAACACTTCTTAATGGAAGATACTTCTCCCTCTTCTTTTAAGTACCTTTTCAATGTTGTTTTTGGTAAGATTTATCTTCGAGCTGCTTCATTGACTCCTACATCTAATCGACAAACCGCATTTATGCCCAAGGCCAAATCTTCATTTGTCTACTGGCCATACTTGCCTCTAGCTGGAATTTTTCTGAAAAAATAAATAAAAATTTCTTATTTGGGACCAGTCCAACTTAGGCAATTGAATCAGTCCAATATAGGCTACACACAGTTTTGTAAAGAAACATTTTTTTTCTACAACTGCTATGAAAAGTAGCATATTTCTCATAGCTCACTTAATTTCAAAACCATATATTGCTCACACTGTGAGAAATATTATTTCTCACGGCACTTTGCCCACACTACATACGTTTATATGGAGAATCCAGTAGGGGATCCTCGATGCCCAGCCAATTTCAGAAACTTATACTCGATGCCCAGCCGTTTTCGGTGGGTGGTCCTCGATGCTTAGACTTTTTCCACAAAACTATTTAAATGTATTCATCAATTTTGTGCAGTTGTAGAAAGTATAATGTGCAACATGTGGGAAAAGTACTTTTCTCACTCGTGTGTTTGCGGCACTCGCCCTTGGCTCGTGCCACAAACTTCCACACTCGTGGGAAAAGTTGAACTTTTCCCACTTGTTGCACAATATACTATTTTCTAACAAACTTTTACAGATATTTGGGTCAAACTTGAGCATAAATATTATTATGAAAATATTGAAACAACTCTTACCTTGATTATAAAAAGCTAATCCCTTAGGTAAGAGTAACGAAATATTACTACGTTCAACTAAAATTTAAGACGTGTTCCCCCATTGGAAACCTAAACTCGACTAGATGTGCTAAACATATGTATTAGGTATATAATGCGTAGTTTAATAGTTCTACACCAGACTAACGTCACTATCGCTAACTCATACACATAATAAATTAATGGGCCAAATTAGGAAGCGGTCCAATATTGGCTACTTTCCCCTATAATGTAATAACATCTTGAATTATATTCTTGTACTTTTCCTTGCATTCACTTTCCATACGATTTTTACCTCCATGTCCATTGGCCAAATGTGCATCATGCAAAATATCAACATTTCATCGTTTGTAACGTAATGCTTGATTCACCTGATGCTACATGGGCAATAAACTTTTCAACACCTTTAACAGAGCATATGTCAAACTGCTTCAAACGTTGATATTGTAGAGTGGTCTTGGTTTTATCATTTTTTGCCACCTTAACTGACCCTTAAGATTTCTTTGTATTCTTTATTATTGAAATAAAAACTGTTTGCACATTTCGAAGACACCAACTCATTAAAACGCTGTCTTACACGGACACGTCCACTCTCTTCGATTGCCATTTTCAAACTGACTGCAAGTGGTGAAAGATGATGCCATGACGCAATAATAATTCCTACACCCAACTTTAACCAAACAAAACCGGATAGAACGTGGTTGGTCCGGGTAAATAAGTATAATTTCGGTTATATTTCGTACTTTACCCATCTTCCTTCCTTACGCGGGTAACATAAGTTTAACCGTTAATCTAACATAAACACCTAATTCGGGTTGTCTAAATTTCGAAGAAAAACATGTGGCCGATTGAATCGAAGATAGAATTTAACATTAGAATCGTTCAAAATAGTAAAATATTCACTTTATACATAATGTTAATGTAATAAATATTGATTGATCCGCTAGAATGTAAGAAAATTTGAAATTTAAAAATCATAAAACAACATCTAAAAAATTCATCAAATAAATAAGGATGTACTTCATCAAGATATTCCCATCTCAGCTTCTATTGCCCCCTCCCTCCCCCGGGCAACTACTTTCAGTGTAGTGTTTTTAAATGAAACTCAAGGTCTCTAGTTAATTCCACAATATAATACAAGTTATTGAAAACTCTAAAAAATTGACAATTGTTTCGATAAATCAATATCATCGTCAGAATGACAGAAGTTACATTCTGACGATGATATTGATTTATCGAAACAATTGTCAATTTTTTAGAGTTTTCAATAACTTGTATTATATTGTGGAATTAACTAGAGACCTTGAGTTTCATTTAAAAACACTAATATGAGCATATTCCACGAAGTAAGGGTCGAGACAGTCAATTTCATTACTTTCAGTGTTTTTTACATTATCCCACAATAAGGATTTGTCTCGATAGGCATCGATAAGCTTCATTAAATTTTCTTCCACTCAATTACTAAACGATTTTCAGTAGTAATATCCCTAGGACATTGATAATAGACGAGAAAATTTTATGACAATCGAAATCTCGTGGCTGTCACCAAGCAACGAGTTTGAGAAATCTGTCTTATAATTATAAGGCATTTGTCAATGCCTGAGGGATGCTTGGCGGAAAAATGTTTGACACAAAAATGTATAGCTCAACACAATGAAACATTTATTTAAAATTCAGTTACTGAAAGTACAGTTATTAAAATTTAATTTAACATTAGATTAGTTAATGTTCTCTACTTATAGAAGATCTATTACCACGCATAATGTGTAAGATCTTGTCGTAGTGTTTCTTAATCAAGATTGAAGTATGGTTTTATAGAATTTTGATTGCTATGACCAGTAATGTTCAGTAATTATTGTTCTTCTACACCACTTTTTGCCAATTCGGTAACAGCAGTTGATCTATTCGAGTGATTTGTTATCTTTTTGTCCTTTACATTCAACCCAATTGCCTCTGCAGCAAATTTAGTCCATCCATTTATTGTATTTGTTCCAACAGGTACATTATCGTATCATTTGTCAGTTTCATATTTTCAGTTTCGATTTGGTTTTAAGAACAGCTGTGGTGAGGTAATATTGTCGCCTCGTTTTAATATCAGTTTATAAAAAAGTCGCTTGTAGTTTCTTCCTGACTGCACCGCGGGCATCTCGGGCTGGTTTAAATACTAAAAAGGGTCAATCATATTATAATCATTATTGCACTTTTCTTGCAAAAGTTCGCACGAAACGTTCCACATTGTCTTCACCATTGCTGCTTTAAATTCGGTTCCGTCTTTCTTTCTCATATTGACCGGCCAATCATTTAGTATCAACGCAATTTCTTCTAAGCTTATATGTTCATTTAACTGATATTTTCTTTCTTAAAAAAATTCCATAAATATTCCCCAAATATAATTGTGACTGTAGGTTGTATTTCCGAGAAGTTTTTCTTTGATTAGCGCATTTATATTTTGAACATTCGTTATGCCAAAACCATAGATAAATACTTTTAATACGGGGAAGAATGGAATCTCCTGTGCTAAGTCCGAAGCCAGAAAGTTTTGTCGAGTGCTGCGCCATCTATTGTGGTGGAAGGTTACTATTCACCAACAGTGAAAAAATAAAGGAAGAGACCTGCATGATTAGTCACAGTTTACTAGCTACTACTAGATGGCAAGCCAAGCAAATACTGAAAGTTTTTTTAAATTATGCCTATATTATTTTTTCTTAAATAAACAAATAAAAACAGTCACACAAAGTTTAAACACTTTTTGAAACAACCTGTTATTTTATTTTGGCTTTTAAGTAGGAAAGGTTGTTTCAAAAAGTTGTTTAAAGCTTTTATCCGTTTTTATTAACCAGGATAGTTTATTAAAAGACGAATGTCGACAAATAGTTTCAAAAATTTAATATAAAATTATGTTTATAAAATAGTACAGGTTATTTTCTTTATGTTCTTCTCAAACTTAAGATAAGAATAATTTATTGATAATAGCATGTGCTAACAAATATTACACATATGATACAATATAATGGATTCCAATGTTTTTCAAACACTATTTTTTTCCGATATACATTGTGTATTTAGTAGTGTATTTGTCATTCAACGGGCGATCTTCGTGTTTTTCCTTTTACATTTTTTTGTATATGTACAGTCGTCTATATATTTCTGAAGCGTTTCAATGAAAGTATTTGTTGCATAGTTAGGATCTGGATTCAAGTATAAGAAATCCCAAGATTTTTGTCTGATTGTATTTTTAAGTTTTGTTTCATCTATGTATTTCACTATTCCTCGTTCCTTGGGGCATTTGGTCTTTTCCAGTAATATCTGTAGTATTGTTGAGAAATGATTTGTAATGTCGGTTTGCAATACTAGGGACAGTATTTGATCGAGTACGTTGAATTTGGATTTTAAAAATATGCGTCAAATGTCGAATTACGGGAATTTTTTCATATAACGTTTTCACATTATTTTCAAACGATGTTACTTGCAGGTTACTCGGAATTCTTTGTGTTTTCGAGATTGTGCCAACACTTTCAATTAAAGTGTTGATTTTTAAATTTAATTGAGATATTTCATCTATCATTAACCTTTTAAATTCTAAAATAAATTTAAAATATGATTAAATATAAAAATTAATTAAAATTATTTAGTTTAGTCACCTTGATCATCAAATGTATCTATTTGTGGTGATGATTTATCTCTTTTGTGAAGTGTTCATCTGATTGCACTGCCACAAGGTTTTGACTCTAAAAAAAATAAAAAAAGGTACATTATAAAATTAGGTATTTTTATACTAAAAGTCAAATTTAATATGCAAACTTTAGGTTACTCTAAATTATGATTTAACTTAAGAAACAAATTACCTCTAGGAACAGCAAATCTCACCATATCATTTGATTCTTTATTCTCAAGTGAAATTCCTTCAGCTTCAGACCTCATAGTTTCGGCAATAGATTCCACTTGAATCTCTGGAGAAGTACTACCCGATTTATAATTCCCCGACTTTTTATACAATACTGAAAAATATATTATTTGCACAAAACATTCTAATTAATTTCTTTAAATACTTACAATTTGTTTGTGGCGTCGGATTAAAAACAGGATAAATGTTATGATTTAATGAGGGACTCTCGTCTGAATCAGAACTAGAGTGATGGGACATATACCTTGTATTTTTTTACGTATCCTTGATCCCCGTCCTTTGTAAATATCGGAACTAGACCAAAGGTCTGTTGTAATTAAAGCCTTTTTGGCTTTTCTTTGTGCTACGGTAGTCATCTACAAGCTAAAAAATTATTTCTCTTTAAAAAATGACAAATACAATAAAACTCTGTCAAAGTCTCTAATATACTGATCCATTTGTTATTGTTTTACTCCTGACATTTTGATGTCGTTAGTAACCTTCCAAGCGAATAGATGGCGTTAAAAATGCAGTTTAGCAGTGGCTATAAAAGATCGCAGGGCATGGCCAAAACGTGACATTTTAAAATTTATTTGGAATTAAGTTGTTAAACTCAATCGTGTTGTCATAGTGATTGATATTTGCACTGAATGTAATTATCGGAAGTAATTGCACAAGTGCATAAAAAATACCAATAATTTTGCATGACAGCGTGCTGTCTAAAAAATGCATGAGTTCATTTTCATATTTTGGAGAAAGAGCCCGACACCGAAGGTCTTCGAAAACGGAACGACCATCTATTAAGCAGTAATGCGAGAACAGAAAAAGAAGTCCAACAACGTATAAGTAAAGGAAATAAAATTATCGCTACATTAAATTCATTACTATGGTCCTAAGAAATGTACAAACAACGCCAGAGATATTTGAAGAGTGGTGCGGTACGGAACATGGCAATAAATAAAACCCACTAAGACAGTCTCTTACGAACACATTAGCGAAATCATGGGTGCAGAAACAATTATAATAGACGACATACAAAGAGCACAACTTAGTTGGTATGGACATATACACACGAACGAATTCTTAAACAGTCGTTGATTTGGATACCCCCTGACAGGCTTAAAAGAGACATATCAAATGAATAACGAAAGCCATGTCAGAAAAAGTCTTTAGTTCAGGAGACTAGTGACACCGACAATGATGGAAATTATGAACCGGACGATGGAAAACGTTATGAACCCGGATATGATATATTTTCTAAAACTAATATAATCTTATGAATAAAAAACTGACGTATGTCTAAAATATCGACACAGTTCCTGCTGCAGTTTCGTTTATCCATTCTCTATATATTTTCTTTATTTGTACTAACATTTTAATTCAATCTCAATCATTTTATTACAACCCTTTGATAATAAAAAAATGGTAACCAAAAACTTTTTTCGTTTAATCATCATTTTAAATTATTAACAACTAAATTAAATCATATTCAAAGGTTTAATTTTCACCACACCATCTGACAGTAAAAGTAGATACTATTGTGAAACCTACCTAATGTAGACTTTATTGTAGAACATATTTAATGTAGCTATAACATATATCGTAGTCTAATATTTTTATTAAGTACCATTAATGCCTTTTAATATTATGATTATGAAAAAAGTTTGCAAAACACGCCTAGGAAATTTTTTATAATACTGTACAATATCGTCGGATGCTTAAAAAATATGTCAAATGGATCAAAAAGAGACGACCCGTATACTTATCCGCCAACCCTATCTACGATGCGAGAAAAGTATTGGGTTGCCCCAAAAGAAGTTGGAATTTTCGATTTTCTTTTTAGTTATTTCCACTTTATTCGGTGAAAATAAACGGTTCTAAAGATTAAAAATAACTTTTCCGCATCAGAGAGACGCCGTAAATAATATCCTATCATAAAATTGTCACTTCTATCCATTTCGTAGGCTGCATCGTGCTAACAAACCGAAATGTCTCCCAAAAATGTAGTATATCGTTACCCTAATTCGCAAAAATCGTAAGTCCGTTTTGAGAAATTTTACAGGAGAGCCAATAAACTGTTTTTGCTGTTTGACTTATTTTTTTTGCGTAAACATTTACATAATAATTTGTAACTCTTATAAATTCAAATGTATAGAAAGTGTTATAAACCATCCATTTCAAACTATTTTATAGGAATTGAATAGATGAGGCTTTTACTTGATGAAGATCCATACTGAACAATGAAATAAAACAATATAGTTTGTATAAATCTTCATTTATTAAATTATTATTAAATAAATGAAGATTTAAACAAACTATATTGTTTTATTTCATCGTTTTTTATAGGACTTACGACTTTTGTTACAATAATGAAAGGACACGATCTTTTCTCCAGTTGAAATAAATTATAGACAATGAAATAGAAAATTAATCTTTATTCGTAAAAATAAAGAAAACAACCAAGTAAACATAAAGAAACAAAGAATTTGTTTAGTGATAGGGCAAATTATCATAGAAAGTATGAAAATCCTTTGGAATGCTAGCTTTTAAGGCCTGTAGATGTTCCCACTTTTCTTTTTATGTTGTCGGATCTGTCCTGTAAAATTGGGGTAATGAATTATAAATAAGAACAAGTAGTTGTTTCTGGTCAGTAGTCTTTATTCCAAAGTATTGTATTCATCAGTATGCCTAAGTTTGTAAAGTACGTTACCATCTGGAGTGTATTTAAGAGCTCTCAGATCAGTTACAACTGGATCTCCAGCTTTACGCCCCGGTCTAATTGATGTCAGTAGTTTAATGGAGTTGAAGTCTTTAAAGAAATTGTAATCCAGATATTTGATGATAAAGGGTTCAGGGTTGGTTCGTGCACGCAGACAGACGTCTATCTACATTGTCTGCTGGGACATTAATAACAGTTTTTCAACTTTCTTTCAATAAGGGAGTGCATCGAGTATGCTTCCATTTGTGTATGTCCCTTTTCAAGAAATTTTTGCTCAATTAGTACGTTGTGTTTGTTAGCAATATTAAGTAGCGCATTTGAGAGGGTGGCGTTTCTGTTCTGGGATGTGCATCCATCACTATACAGAATTATACTTTGACCATTACTTAAGCTGCTCAACATATGCTCTTCAAGAAAGAAGCAAATTGTGGAAGCATAGTTGTTGGTGGAAACACCACCAGCTGCTTCGTGCCATTTAAAGCAGTATCCTCGACGTGACTGCATGTCGTAAATGGTAAAATTATGGACCATTAATTTCATCTTAAAATACAGGGCTGATGTGTTTGATTTGGGGCTTAACATGACAGCTTGCATATCCATACAGAAAACTTAGAAACTTAGAAGCTTTATCTTCCTCTTTCGCTTCTCTTGCCTCATTTTTTTTTAATCTGATGGAATGTGTAGTCTGCTTCTGAAATATTTTTGTTTCGATAAATTACGCATTGGTCGCACTCATCTTTCTTAGGTTTAAGTAGGCTGATATTAATTTCCTCATAGACATGAGAAAATAAGGGGATTGAGACTGGTCGGCAACCGCGTTCACTGGACCAAGCTTTGTAAACATTATATAGCGTAGATTTCGATTCCCAGTTTGGTTCCAAACATAATTTTGAAGATCTGGCTCGGCAATAATGTGACTCTACTGTTGGTAAATCTCTAAAAAATTCTTTCAAAACATCTTTACGACTCTTCACAACTTCATTCGAGTCACTGATTTTGTCTTTCTTATGTCCGTCACTATTTTCGTTGTAGTTTTGTGATCTAGATGTGTCATTTTTCCAATCTATTCCTGACCTCTCTTTCAATCCAAACGGTATTTAAAAACATTGTCTTACATACACGCAGCTCGTCGTCATTGTTTGGTTTTCTTAAATAGTAGGCCCAGCTAAATTTCCTTCTTGATATTTGTTCTTCTTTTCTTTTTCTGTGCCTTTTCGTTTCTTGCTTTTTAATTAAACAGTTTATATACATTTTCCATTGATCCCGCGACATATCTGACCAAACACTTTTAACTATTTCATTTTTCTCCTTTTCCGTAAATATTTTATATTGCATAGTTTTTTTATTAGATGAATATTTACAGTTGCAAACGTCTTTGATCCGTCTTCTTTTCCTTGGTATGCTATAATTCCATGCTCCATCGCACTTTCGTTTTCCATAATAATCTTCACCCTTTTCCCGTTTTCTTTTATTTTCATTTTTATTCCATTTATTCTCGTCTACATTTTGTCTTTTATTTCTCTTTCGTTTAATTTCATCCGTTTTATCACTTAAACTTTTATCTGTGTCACTACTTGATTTCTCTTCTAAATTATAACTTGGATCATTCGGGTCTTCACTTAACGGTGTTTCTTCTTGATTTAATTCGTGCTCACATTCTTGATTCTTGTTAATATTTTTTAGGTCTGTTATTAAAATAATGCTGGTTTCTTCACGTACACCATTTAAGGTATCTTTTACGTTTTCATTTCCATCGCCGTCAAGCAGGACGGCACTAAAGTCTTCAAAGTCACAGCCAAGATTATCTAATGTAAGCACTTGATCCTCAATTTGATTTTCGGTTGAAACGGGTAAATTTTGTGAAGTTTCAGGAATATCAAAATTTAGTGTAGGCGCTTGATCCACAATTTGATTTTCAATTGGAACGGGCAAATTTTGTGTAATTTCGGGAATATCCAAAATTAAAATATTTAAGTTTTCAACAGTTTCTAGATGTTTTGACATGGTAGAGGTGGAATCTAAATTAAATTCTGATGTGTTTAATTTTATATTGTTGTTTATTGCCAACTCTAATAATTTTTTGGTCCAGTCACTGTACTACGCCATGTCGAAAAGTCCCAATGTTTTACTGTAAACAACAAGAAACAGCTGATAATTTTGATAAACTTAATTATGGAAAAAATCATATGCCCGGTTATTTTTGTACAACACCACTGCACTAACACAGTATAAAATGTCGTAAGTTCAAGTTAGGCTGGCGTTACATGCATCCGTTGTCCGACGACACGATCTCTGAAAGTACTCAAAATTCCTTATGAGTGTTTTTCTTGATTTACATTAATCCGATTGTCTTATCCGAAATCTAACCTAGAATTTACTGAATTCTAAATAACCTCTAACCTACAAACTACATATATTATACAATACAAGACCCTTGGTTGAGTTTTGGTTGCTCTTTTCATGTATTAAATATTGAATTTAACATGTATTCGCAGTCAGCAGCAAAACATTTTTGATGTTACGTTTTCTTTGCCTTTGGTATGAGATATACTGCTGTAAATTCATAGCTTTTCTAGAGTCGGTAACTATACACAGATAAAATGCAAAAAAATGGGGTTAAGATTTATCCGATATCGGAAGAAATAGAAAATATCTTAACTCTGTACGATATCGTATGGAAGTTGAAAACCATCGGAAATAAAATGACATTTGAATTTTCTGACCAATAGGGTTCATTTCAGATCATCGTATCATCGTATAACGGATGCATGTAACGCCAGCCTTACACTTCTATACGATTTTTTGGTTATTATAATTTTAGTAAAATGATTTAACTTATACTTACATGGAAACCAAATGACACTTTTGAAGCTTTGAAACATAAAGTGATACCGTTACTGATTCTGTAAACGCAAGCACCAACAAGTGCACTCTTTACTGCAATGGGTGGTAATTTCTTGTGCAAATATGAAAGCTTTCCACTAACGACAGTTTCTAAAACAGCCCTTCGAATAACGGGTACTGTTATTTTGGCGTGTCGAGAGATTTGACTTCTCTGTAACAGATGGTGCCAAAAACATATTTAGACGAAAAAGTGAGCTTACGACTATTGCGCATTAGGGTAACGATATTTGGATTTATAGGACCCGTTGTACTCGCTCTAGTGAGGTGAAAATAGGGTTCCTCTGTGAGACACCCTGAAAAATAATCAGTTATAAAATGGGTCACTTGTATATACTCCGGAGGCTATATCCTGCTGTCAACCCGATTTTTTTTCAAAAATGTGGCACTTAAGGTACCATAGCACCCGTTGCACTAGATCTAGTGAGCTAAAAATCAGTAAGAATCATCTATAAGACGCCCTGAACAATATCCAATCATAAAATTGGTCACTTGTATATACCCCTGAGGCTGTATCACGCTAGCAAAGTGAAAATTCTCCATAAATTAGAAAAATTTGGTACTGCAAGTACCATAGCACCCGTTTTCTCGGCTCTAGTGAGTTGAAAATCAATAGGGCTTATATGTGAGATGCCCTGAACACTATCCAATCATAAAATTGGTCACTATTATACACTTCGGAGGTGGTATCGTGATAACAAACTGAAATTTCTCCAAAAATGACAAAAATATCGTACTTCAGGTACCATAGCATCCGTTGTATGGCTATAGTGAGCTGAAAGTCAATAGAGTTAATCTGTGAGATGTCCTAAACAATATTCAATCATAAAATTGGCGATTTGTTGCACACCGGAGGCTGTATCGTGCTAACAAGACATGTTACGAAAAGTGGCCGGCGACAGCGACGATGACAACATACACACAGGATTTTTCTCTAAAAACCGTTTTTTCTTGTTGTTCTTACTTGAAAAACCAAAGAAAATTCCAAAACTTAAACTTTTTTGAGATAAACGAATACTTTTCTTGCATATTAGATAGGTTCTGTATCTGTAAAAGTTTGAAGGGTGGGTGACCCCACAGTACGTAGACCACAATTGGTCCATTGTGAATCCTTCTGAGGTTCAAAACTTCCTTCTAGCTCGTCATCCAGCCTACTTCTTGAAGTAGGCGATAACGTCGCCTGAATTAAGTTCCCTCATACTGGCGTGTGTTAGCCTATGCTCGCCGAATACATGAAACCTAAAATGAGAGAGTGTCTGACATTCGCAAAGAATGTGTTCGACAGTCTCATCTTCTTGTTCACATCCTCTACAAAGTGGGGTGTTAGATAGACCCAGTCTGTGGAGGTGTTTTCGTAGGTGGCAGTGACCAGTCAGAATACCCGTGGCTGTTCGTAGGTTCCGCCTGTTCATAGTCACGAATTTTTTGGCTACTTTGCTGTCCGGATATTGTAGCAGTTCCTTGGCAAGCCTGCAGCCTTTTGCGTCGTCCCATCTACCCTTAAATTTATTAAGGGAGCGTTCCTTTAATAGGTCGGCCGTCGCTGACGCCGATAGACCAATGAAAGTGCCAGGTCCCAATATTTTGTGGGAGGCTGCCTTCCTGGCTAGCGAGTCTGCAAAACAGTTTCCTTTCGATTTCTCATGACCTAAGGTGACCGTGTTGTTACAGGCTTCGATTAAGGCCATGTGACATTCTAGTACTAGTCCTGATGTAATACGTGGTCTGTTCAGGGCTAGTAGTGTTTGTCTACTGTCCGTAAGGATGCTATATGCATTACCTGTGGCTTTCCTTTTGGTAACCTCTTTTGCAGCGATGCAGATAGCAGTGAGCTCTGTTTGAGCAACACTTGCATTGCTGCCCGCCCATTGCCCATTTTATGTTTAGATTCAGGGATCTGGAGAAAATTCCACATCCTGAGTCTACATTTGATTTAGACCCGTCTGTGAAGATACGGATTGCGCCTTCTTCCAATGGGTTTTGTGCGTGGTTTTTAAAGATTACCTTGTAGGGCCTGTTAAAGGTATATCGCGGTGGGATCGAGTCCGTATTGGGTATTGTTCGGGGCATCTCACAGGTGGAACCTATTGATTTTCAGCTCACCAGAGCCAGTACAACGGGTGCTGTTGTACCTGAAGTACTACATTTTTGGTAATTTTTGGAGAGATTTCGGTTTGTTAGCTCGACACAGCCTCCGAAGTATATACAACTCACTAATTTTATAATTGGAGATTATTCAGAACGTCTCACAGATGAGCCCAGTACAACTGGACCTACAAATCCAGATATACTACATTTTCGGTTTGTTAGCACGATACAGCCTCCGAAGTGACCAATTTTATAATTTGAAATTATTCAGGGCGTTTCATTGAATTTCAGCTAAGCAGAGCTAGTACAATGGGTCCCATAAATCCAGATATTCTACATTTTTGGAGGAATTTAGTAGTTTCTAATGTGTAGTTTTTAAATTGTAAGCATGGCAATTCTGCGTAACCTTGAAGCATCCGACAATATCCAACTAATCAAAAAAAGCACGATTCAAATTTATGGTTCTACTGCAAATTTAAAAAAATATCACAAAAATGTACATAACAATACAGGGAATAATAAAATCCATTGGTTTAAAATTATTTGTAAAGCCCAGAAAGGTATTTTCTGCCAATTTTAATTATAGTTGGTGAATATTTTCACATGCGTCATTAATATCTGATAACATAACCGACAAATGTCAAATTATTTTGTTCTGTTCTTCACTATTAATAGAAAGAGGTACAACTTAAAAATGATGTCGGTTATGTTATCAGATATTAATGACGCATGGGAAAAGATTCACCGGACCAACTGTAAGTAATTTAAGATATTTTCGAAATACTGATGTTTACATTACGAAATATTTTTATTTGGAATCTTGGATTTTTCAGAACGAACGTCTAATTATGGTAGATTATGTGCTTAATAATATTATATATACTATATGGACCAATTTGAATCGCTATGTGTTTTGGAAACATTTCTGGATTTTTACCTTCGTTATGAATACAAAAACAGGAGTTTTACCCACTGTTTATATTTTTCAGGAATATCAAAAAGTGTTATCGCTCAGAAGGAAGCAGTAAACATTGATAAGCTTCAACACGGGGATCCTTATATTTCCTGCTATGCGAGAATTGCAGTTCCTAAAAATTTTAAAAAATTTCAACGAAGTCCATCGAAGTTTTTTCACTTTTTTGCCTGATAACTATTGTAAATTAATGCTTTTTAATGCTTTATGTTATTGTTTTAGTCGTGTTAATTATTGTTTTTCTTGTATTTATTTGAATATTATCTCCAATAATTGTGATTATAAACTGCTTTTTGGTTTTGTGATGTTTATACAATAAACGTTTATTAATATTTTTTTTAGTTTTATTTATTTATTAATTTAGATTATATCAATGGTTAAAAATGAGAGATATTAATAATAATATGGGAGGTGGCGTTCATTTTGAAAAGTAATTTTATACCGAGTAAAAATTATATCAATAATAGTTTCCTCCTAATACATAATTAATCGGAACGTAAGCTGCACTGCCGGATGCGTATTCTTGAAAGAACGAGAAAGGAGTGCTCCCAGGGAGAGCTCCCCAATAGAAATCCTTATATTCTTGAAAAGTGAAAAGTAGCGGAGAGCAGGGATGAGGGAGCAAAATCGGGGAACAGCGTTGCCAGTTGCCTTAACAAATGGACTTGCAGAAATTTTGACAGACAAGATAACCGAATTAATTGATAACCTCACTATTTTATCTGTGTTATTTATTTGCTTTTTGTTAATATTTTGTCGAATTTTTAAAAAACATAATATGGATGTTAAAAGTAAACAGTTGAGTCCTAAACAAAAAGAAACTTTGGTAGATTTAGTTAACGCGCGACCCGAAATGTACAAAGGCAAACTAACCGCCACTTATACAAAGGCAATAAGTGTACTAACGTGGAAAGAAGTGACACGCCTTTTGAATGATATGCATGAAGGAGCAACTAAAGACTGGAAACTGTGGAGAAAGGTAAGGTTTCTACATCTACTCATTGTCTTGAAAGGTTTGTTCTCTTCTTATTTGTAACCACTTTTTTTAGACATGGACGGATATTAAAAAAAATGTTATATGCAGAATAATCAAAGAAAAAAACACAGTCAAGGAACAGGTGGGGTCCTCCGATGTCCCCTCCAAATGACACAGAGAAAACAATCGAAGAAGTTTTTTTTGAAATTATAATTCTAGTTGCCATCCAGGGAAATGAAGAGGTAACCGAATCACAATGTATATTTGAGTTTGAAGACAATAAAAGTACCAATGAAATAGAGGTGAGTAGTGATAAAATTATGCTAAGATATTTGAAAAAAAACTTTAAAAAGCTTGGGTACTCAACTTACTAAACAATTCAAGATGAACCTCTGTAACAAAACAAATAAAAATATGACTTTTAGTCATCTTGTATTCATCAATTTATTTCCTTTTTAATGAAAATCTATGTCATATTTAGTGAAAGGGTCAATTTATTTGACAAATAAGACTTAACCCGTAACTACTAGTATCGGGTCCTAAGGACCCAGCGACATCTAAATTCTTGAAAATAGCCCAGACATATTAGAGTAGGGAAATCGTGCTTCCAGTTATTCTCCAGTCAAGTAGTTCTTTGTCGAATGCTGTTGTTAGTGGTTGTCTATATTGTTATTGTTATTGTGCAATACGATATTTGGGTCCGTGGGACCCGATAGTGGCATAAGTGTTAGTTTGTAAACTTGGATAATTTAGGTAAGTGGGCATGTAAATTTATGTATATTGCTGACTAGTTTCTTGAGTATGGTTATAATGAAGCAATATTATATTGTAAGATACTCATACTTGCTAATTTTTATAGTTATGAACGCCTCAACCAATGAGCTACTTTCGGATCGCCAGTTGGCGGAATTATTACACGATGACGCTTTTTGGACAGATATGGACAATGATAACAATGCGCAGAACGTTGAAGACGTACCTATACCGGAAGAAGAAAAAGGCAGGGCTTTTGGTCAAATATTGAGTGGTGGCGACGAAAAGGATAAGGCAGAAGAAGATAACGAAATTTTTAGTGACCATGATTCAGAAAGTGAAGTTGAGGCTGATTCAAGTGAAGATAATAACCAAGAAGAACATATAACAGATTCTTCCACTGATAGTAACACCGCTTCGACTTCAAACGCTTTACCACCTCATAAAGTGTGGTACGGAAAGGATAGAACTAAATGGTCCAAAGAAGCTCCGTCTCGTAATAAAACTTTACAGCACAATATTATAAAAAATGTGGTACCTGGTCTGAAAGGGCCAGCTCGTGCAAATCGTTTGACAACTCCGTTGGAAGCTTGGAAGTTACTCTTTACCGACAATATGATTCAAGTTGAAAACACTAATTTAAAAATCGACAAAATGAAAGCTTATTATAGTAAATTTAAAACATGCAGAAAGACTTTTTTGCCTACGTTTGTACAAAACTCAGACGAATTGGAAATAAGAGCTTTTATAGGGCTTCTATACATGCAAGGACTGTTCAAGTCAGGTCATGAAGATCTGAAATCTACGTGGGCTAGTGATGGAACCGGAAGGCAACTATTTCGATCCACTATGTCATTGGCACGGTTTTCATTTTTATTGGCCTGTCTTCGTTTTGATGATGCTACAACTAGACCTGAAAGGGTAAAAATCAACAAGTTAGCTGCAATCTCCAATCTATTTGAACAGTTCGTAACCAATTCCAAAGAAAATTATGCTTCGGGATCTAATCTCACCATAGACGAGATGCTAGTTCCGTTTAGAGGGAGATGTTCATTTCGCATGTACATCCCCAACAAACCCGCTAAATACGGGATAAAAGTGCAAGTATTAGCTGACAGTAAAACCCACTATATGGTAAATGCCGAAGTTTATACTGGTAAAGATCCAAAACCTACGAGTGTAAAAAGTAAATTGTCGCATCCCACGCAAGTAGTGTTACGTTTGATTGCACCCGCTGCAAATAGTAATCGTAACATTACGGTAGACAACTGGTATTCTTCTATTGAGTTGATTGATGAACTAAAAAAATAAAAAAAGTGGTCTAACATATGTGGGCACAATGCGAAAAAATAAGAGACAGATCCCTTCAGAGCTCCAACCAAATAGAAACCGAGATGTACAATCTTCATTATTTGGGTTTTCAGCTCAAACCACTATTGTTTCTCATGTTCCAAAACGAGGAAAAGTAGTTATCCTAGTCTCTAGTATGCATCACGATAATTCCGTAGATGATGTTAGCACAAAACCCGAAATAAATTTATACTACAATGGCACTAAAGCAGGTGTTGACGCACTTGACGAAAAAATGTGCTAATTATTCGACGTCAAGAAGAACTCGCAGATGGCCAATGTCATTATTCCACGCCATACTAAATATTGCTTGAGTAAATAGCAGGATCATATACCAGTTCGCCCAACAAGGAAAATAAATCTCCAGGTACAATTTCCTCAAAGAGCTAGGACGTGAATTGTATACTCCGTACATGATGGCTAGAATATACAACATGCAAACTTCGTTCGATGGCCGCTGATATTTTAGGAATTATCATGGAGGAACCACCTTTACCTTCGGAAAACCCTTGCAGGTCGAAAAGATCCAGATGCCGCGTTTGCCCGCAAGGAAAAGACCGAAAAACAACTAATTACTGCGCTAGGTGTAAAATTCCCATATGTTTAAAATGTGCGGCCACAATATGCCCAAAATGCATTTAATTATTATTTTTTATTATTATGTTATAATAGAAGCATAGTTTGGTTAAATAAATGTAAGAAATAAAGTTTTTGACAAAAAACATTATTGTCATGATTTTTTTAATTATTGGGTCCCTGGGACCCTCTAGTAGTATTTACGTTGCGTATTTTGAGTAGTAGCCGTTACGGGTTAATATACTTATTTTAACTTTTGATTTACTTTAAAACATTTTATACAATCTTGCAATACTTTACAAACTAATAATCATCCTGAACTTATTCTCTTATTGCCATCAGAGTATTCATGATTGCTAATTTCTTATTACTATATTTTTCTGGTACGTTTAGGAAGTTGAATATCCTGTGCAAGATCAAGCCCGAATTACCCATAAGGCCAACCTAGGCAATGGCATAAGGCGAACGCTTGCGGGGGCGCAGAAATCCGACAAACTTTGTACTTCTGTGTACTTATGAGTAGCGAGCATCCGGTTAGAGAGGAGAGAGTCAAGCGGACGACTCACCCGACGAAGACGATCACGTGACTGCCGCCATCCCTCCAACCGCCATCAGCCATCACTATACTGCCACTAATGCCACTCTGTACTGTGTTGCGTGCTTATATGTTCCGTAAGAGGTTATTTTGAAAAAAGTTCGTGTTAAGTTAATAATTCTCTTAGTTTGTGTTGTGAATTTTATGGAGTGTTTACTTCTTGTTGGCTTCCAAATATTTGTAAAGAGTTAAGGTAAGTTTTAAGACATTGCATTATAATAATATAATATTAAGGTTACAGGACGTTAATTAATAGACAACGGGTCGTTTCTGTTATACGAACGAGCGAACGGCCCTGCTAATATTTAGATAACAGGAAGAAATATCGGAAAACATTTCACACACAACAGGTTGCCATTTGCAAACCAATTTATTCGATTTCACTTATATTATTAATATAATTTGTCAACTGAAATATAAATGATTTATACACAGCTGTTCGGCCGCTATCCGCGGAATGCAATGTAGAAATCACAATTTTTTTTCTATCTGGCACTGATCGTTTCGTTTTTTTCAGATATTAAAATGAGCCAACCAAAAAAACGCCCATCTGGGGCTGAGTTCAGGAAAAGAGCTAAATTAAAATTAGAGGAGAACAAGAGATACCTGGGACAATAAAGAATTGGCTGTCAAAAGATGACGAAAATAACCAAACCAAAACAGGTGACTGCTTATTTTTAGACTGCGGTACTCCTAGTACTAGTAGCACCTCTGTTCATATGCAGTCTTTTACATCTGGAATACCAGACACAAAATTTGAATCCGAACCACAGGAAGACACTGAGAGCCCCTCCAATAGCGTTGAAAATCCAACACCAATTCAACAGAACTTAGAACGTGAACCTGAAACATTTAGTTTTGATCCTGATCCAGCAAACTGGGTTGTAAATAATGAACTACGTGATTACGTATCCCAACATGGGTTAATTTAAAATAAAGAATCTGATTTTTCAAAGGCAAAGAAGGAGTATGGTAACCGTTTTTGGAGTTTTTCGGGGACTCATTTTTATAGATATCTAGCAAATGGGGAAAAACCAGAAAGAGCATGTCTTGTGTACTCTGAAACTAAATGTGCGGTTTTTTGTGGTCCTTCCGTCTTTTCATTCGAAAAAACAATCTGAATCATCTTTTGTGAAAAACGGTTTTAGTGACTGGAAAAATGTTACATCAAGGCTCAAAGAACATGAAAACTCCCTTTCACATAAAACAACACCATCACTTTGAAAGAGAGAGGGGAGAAAATTGGCAAGATTAATTCCCAACTAACTGACCCAAACGAAACTCAGCTTTCGCCCTCTTCTCAGCATTGAAAATCACATAAACAATACATTGGATTTCACCAGTACAATTCAATCGTTTGCTTGGAGCAAAGCCAGAAAGAAGAAATTTCAAAATTGATTTTGAAACTAAATTTGATTTTCAGTAGTAAATATATACAGTGTTGTTTATTAAATAGTGTGTTTTATTTTTCAACATGTTTTTTTAGTCCGTCGTCAATATCTGCTTAGATACTTAAACTGCGAATATTTGCTTTTCATGTGTTTTGGAATTTCAATCAGTGTGTTATTGTGTGATTAAAACAAATTATTTTCTTGCAAAATAGTTAAAAATGCAATCAAAAGGACTAAAAATAAAAATGTGTAAATAGCTCAAATAACTCCAAAGAAGGTCTAAAACAAGGTTTTCAGTTAAATATGCCAAACAAAATTCCTTACTCTCCAGACCTCCTGGAAGGGGGAGTAATTTAGTATTTTGGCATAGGTCGTAAATAGCTGCTAATGCGGGCCTGTGCAAGATTGGAATGTATACCATATTGAACGTGAGGAAACTGAAGGTATAGATGTAGGAATCGACCACACATATAGTAATACTGTGCCTTCACCTAAAACAACCACATTTAGCAAAGCCAAAAAGGAGGCTATTAAAGAGAGAATATGGCACCTAGAAAAAAATATACAAAAACCACAAGGTTGATGGATTCCATAGTGTAATACTGTAGAATTCACCATGTATTTATTTGTTGGGTTTCTGCTGTCTCCAGTGTAATAACCCGTAGAATTCCACTGTAATAATCATAAGTGAATTCAGTCATGTAATTACCGGTGTCACAAATGTAATAAGCTTAAAACAAATTTAATCAATGTAATTATTCGCTGGAGTCACCAATGTAATGGTCCTAGACGCTGGGTTTCTGGGTGCGTTGTAATATCTAATATCCCAGAAAACACCCTGTTCGCATCGTACTATTTCTGCTAACAAAATCCCGCTTACTTGTAAACAAGCCTGCATCAAATGTCCCTAAAAGGAACGAGGAGGCAGCGTGTCACCACCCACGACTTCGTGGGAAAACAGGAGTCGTCGGCTCTTGGAAGAATTGTCCGAAAGGGTTGGCTTCGGCCTTCGCTACTACCAGTTGTCGTTGGTAATGAGAGGTCTTTATGCTATAGAGTTACGTCAGTTAGGGGGGTGGGTTGAGGAAAAATCATATGTGTAACTCTTATTGGTTATGTATTCAAATGATCATGCTCTCCGGGTTGGGAAAATAATCTATTCGATAATGATTTCTTTAGCGAGTTTAGTATACAGATATTGACAAAATCGTCAAAAATAATGGTATGCAATGTCTTGTGACTGTAAATACTTAAAACCAATGATAGGATCGAGAGAAAACTTGAGATACCATGTTATCTTAACGAGAATGATAGGCAGAATGAAATGAAATTTGTTAGTCTGAAAAATAATCGGCGCGACCTAATATTTTGCACACCATATATATGAAACTCTGAACGTAACAATTTAGTATTCAACCTCAAATGTGCTCCCAATCCCAGATTAATGCGGAGAGGTATCACCATTGATTACTCATAAGCGATATGAAATAATATAAAATAAATTATACAGCTAGTATCGTAGATGCGGGCTAGCAATGCTAATAATTTGACCAAACTACAAAAAAGTCATAGTACACAAATTTGTATAATTTTAAATTTAACTTACCCTTTCTCAGACTGGGTGTTCACAAAAAAAAGCCGACGGCCACGACTCGCGTTTCTAACGAAAAAAAAACCTTCAGAGCGCGTACAGTAGACGCTCCTTCGTAATTTTCTTTTCCCTCTTTCGAAAAAGATTACACTTGATAAGTTAAAACACTACTTCTTAATTATATGTTACTTAAGCTCTGAGGACTCCTCAAAACCGCTATCCGCGAACCCCAAAAAAACTAGACCATGAGTTTTTACCAACTACTTCATCTATTACTTTTTCGTGGCTTCGGTATTTTCGCTATGTCAGCTTCGTTTAATTTTTTTATACATGTTACTTTTTGATTGATTGTCCCTATCGTTCGTCGAAGTTGCTCAAGAGTTTTTTTTACCTCGATTAAAATGAGTTTTTATTTGACTCCGCCAAATTTCGTTATATTGACGTAATTATTATTTCCTGTTAAAATATTGTTTCTTGCAACAAATTCAGACGCTTATCTGACTGTTTTTTCTTTGTTTGCATGTCAATGACCGCTTTCTTTAATTTCAAAGTTACAATATAAAATGCAATTTGTTATACAGAGTGATGCTCACTACGTTTCTTAATTTGGTATTTATTACAATAGGGAATAAGAAGCAGTTGCTCGAAATCAGCCAAAAAGGCAAACTTTCTACAGATAGTTATAGAGAAAAAAAACTACAATTAATCACAACACAAAATGATATGAAGAAAAGACTATTACAAAAAAAATTTGGAAGGTAAAGAAAAATATTCAAAAAAAAATTGAAATTCTTAATAATAATAATAATAATATTTATTCACCTTTCAATTTGAATTATACAATTATTTTTAACAATTAATAAATGTAGATAAATAAATATAGAATTCCCACAGAAGGATGAACCTGTGCGTGGGTTGTAAGCATATTAAATAACATAGATTTCGATGAATAAAACCGTAAAAATAAAGTTTCTTCCGGTATTAGCAAAGATCACCAGAAGATATATAGATATCATATTAAAATCACTTACGGATAATACAGAAGAAGAACCTACCACTTCACAAACAAAACAACCAGCAATAAGATCACAATAAACAAAATAAAATAAAATTGCAAAAATAAATTTTTTCCCAGTGCGAACTGAAAGGCACGGCAAAAAAAATATTTTCGCAGATATCACACCAAAAATCACCTGTAAATACTATAAAAAGAGCACCCTACTATATAATAACATTTTAACAATAATATTTTCTTGGTAACATTTCATAACATAATTCACAAAAAATCACTTTTCAAATTCCCAAGATTGTACGAGTATATGTAGGCTTAGAGATAGTATAAACCAACATATCAAACAGTGACTGTATTTCAGCTCGTTAAAACCGATATGGTCGTGCACAAACAATTTCTTTTATACAAACATGAAAATAAACCTATACAATCCTGCGAAAATGCATCACAGATTAAAGGAAGGGAAGTAATATAATAATCAAATATTAATAAAAAAGGGTGAAACGTGTGTGTTGTGGAGAGGTAAGTTTGACTATATTCTAATTTATATACTAATTTTATGGTTTCCCTAATTATCAATGATTATTTTATTAATAATTTTTTTGGTCAATAATAGCAAGAAGCTCTTGCCTGTTTGAATTCAGGACAATTTTTTTAAGAAATCTTTTAATCATGTTCAAGGAATTAATAGTTGTTATATAAATTTTATACATATTGGGCAAATAATTGAAGATCTTGGCAGATAGATATAGAATATTCCTTTGTCCAATTGTTTTCCTACTTATATTGGTAGCTGCATAATTTTTAATTTTTTAACCTAGTAGAGTAGTTGTGTTCTATATTTCGTAAGATTTTTTTATTTTTATAGATGTTCAATGTAATAGAGTAAACATATAGTTGTCTGATATCCATGACCCTACTTTCCAAAAATAGTAAGTTAGAATTATAGTCCATTTTTCTATTATATATAATTTTTAAAATTTTCTTTTGAAGTACTTCTATAGTTTTTAAATCTGTTTGTAACATACCACCCCATCCAAGAATCCCGTAACTCAATCTTGACTCTACGAGTGAGTAATAAATTATTTTTAGTTGGCTAATGTCTAGAATTGATTTCAGATATTTAAACTTTGAAAGTAGTAATCGTAAACACCTCGCAATGTCTCCAACATGTGCATCCCATTTTAAGTGAGAATCAATTTTTATACCTAGGTATTTTATTTCATGGGTGGATTTTATATTAATATTTTGTGAACTTTCAATTTCAATTTCAGTGTAAGGTGGTAAGGAATTTTTATAACTACTGAATGGCATAAAATAAGTTTTGTCAAAATTAATTGTTAGCTTTTTATGTCTGAACCAATCGATAATTTTTGGAAAATCTGACTCTATTTTTATTTTTAAGCGTTCCAATGTGTCACTGCTGTACATAACAGCAGTATCATCGGCAAAACTGATTATTTTACTCTCCACTTCAACATCGAAAAGGCCATTAATATATATACTGAATAAAAGTGGGCCCAATACGGTGCCTTGAGGGACACCGTAAGTTGTAGTGTGAAAGTTGCTGACAACGTCATTAACTTTCACTTGTTGTTGTCTGTCCTTCAAATAATCTTTAAGAAGATCATATGTTGGGCCACGCATTCCTGCGTCCCACAAAGCATCCATCAACTGTTCATGTGATATAGTATCGAACGCCTTGGCTAGATCGAGAAATATGCAGATACTTGGTTTACAGTCATCAACTAGCCGATAGATTGTATTTGTTAATTCCACTATTGCGTCGCTAGTAGACAAACCTTCCTGGAACCCGTACTGACTTTTTGAAATATAGTTATTTTTTTTTAAAAATGTAACCAATCTTTGTTTTACAGTTTTTTCAAATATTTTTGTTAAATTTGTTATCAAGGAGATTGGTCTGTAATTAGACATATCGCTTTTGTCGCCTTTTTTATGTAATGGCAAGATAATGGTCTTTTTGAACTGATTGGGACATTTGCCTACACGAAATGTAAAGTTTATGAGATGTACTATTTGTGGTATTATCTCATATTTAATATTTTTTAAAGTCTCGGCCTTTATGCCATCTACGCCTGGTGCTTTACTATTTTTAAGTGAATCTATTATGATTTCGATTTGGGATGAAGTATCAAATTCATTAAATGGAATTGCAGCTGTATGTGAGACTGTGAAATATGCCATTTCTGAGAAAGCATTGGATTTAATGTAGTAATTGTATATATTTATTTTTGTTATTGTTATGTTACTAGAAAATTAATTATTTTGTTTATTTATTAAGCTCAGTTCAGATTATATTGCCTCTAGTACTGTTGGTAAATAAAATATTTGCAACACTTATTTAAAAATGTTTTACTTTCCCCACAAAATGAAATCTTAACCTAATTAATAAATAAAATGTTTTGTTGCAAATTCCTTCCAGCAACCAAATCAGGATTAATTAGTTGCAGCAATAAAATTTGGATAATTATACATGCCATACTCAGGCTCTTCTGCATGAGGTTCATCTGGTTCTGGAATATTTCTCTCCAAGCACAGATTATGGAGAATACAGCAGGCATTTACAATTTTTCCAGCAGTAGTTGGGTGCGATATCTCAACAAACACCTAAATCGGTTTTTCAGAACACCATTACATCGCTCAATAATGGATCTTGTGGAACATAATCTTTCATTATAAAGCTGTTGTCCAATCATTTTGAGAATTCACAATTGGAGTTAATAACCAAGGACGAGTAGGAAAGCCTAAAATAATATCACCGAAATCTCTTAGCGAATCATTCACAAAAAGAAAAGAAAATAAATAAATTTTATTTTTTATACATCTATAATCCTTACCCGAATCGCCCAATAAGAAAAAAATATTTGCGAGATTCCTCCTTATTCCATTAAATTGGATACTGCAGATTCTCTTCAAATGTGTGCATAATGAGTGAACCCTGGAAATCTTGAGTTTACATTCAATATTTTCATATTATCACAAATTTGAAAAACAATGTATGTATAAAAAATCCCAATGGCACAGGACCAAAATCGGTTAGGCCAAAATCTTGGACGAGTTCGTTAATGAGCCAAATTGGCCGAGTAAAAACAAAATGGCGGTCTGTCAAAGTTGAAAAAAATCATAATTCCCGTTTTTTTCATCTGGCGCAAAAAAGTCACTGAGCTTTTTCATAGACCTTAACACGTTCTACAACTTTTGTATCTAACATTTTTCTCTAAATCGTACATTAAAACATTTACTCAAGAAAATTCACAAATTTACCATAATTTTTTTTTATTTTTGATTTGATGCCAAAATATTACTTTGGTTTTTTGTACATCTCAAAACATTCTATTATTTTGTATCTAATTTTTTATTTTGGGTTTTATGCAAAACTGTTCTGAAATAAGCCTGTCCAATTGGTCCTGTGCCATTGGGATTCTTAAATTGACTTACTAGTTGTATATTAAGTGAATGATAGTTCCTTTTGTTCACATAAACATGCTCAGGAAAATTCTCATCATTAACAAGAGGAGCCACAATGCTTACGTGGGTACAGTCAATACATCCAATTATTCCAGGAAACTGGTGTTTTTCATGAAACCTAAAAGAATTATACAGACTAAACATTTTAATAATTTTTCTTTCTGTTAATATCAACTTACCTAGTGCGAAGTCTTTCCAACTCTAGTATTTTGTGGAAACCTTATCAAATTATTTAAAATATCATTTTTGCTCAACTCGTCACAACATAAATCAACAAAAAAGAAATGTACTAGAAGAGTGAATATTCGTTGAATTAGCTTTAGATGAACAAACAATCTGTGTTGCGAACCCTACAGTTTTCACTGTAGACCTACAGTTTTTCGGAAATTGTCTCAGTTTTCAGCTTAGGCCTTGAAATCTACAGTTTTTTATGTAAGATGCTAGCGTCATCTATTTTATCAGCCCGTACACTAAGTCAGCTTCAGTAAAACCTGCTACTATCGACCCGGAGGTAATGGTCAGGTAATTTAATAGATGGCGATAGCTGATGTAGATCTGTTTTACCGACATTCTATTGTTTGTTTTTTTACTCGCTGACTTAGTGTACGGGCTGATAAAATAGATGACGTTAGCATCTTACTTAAAAAACTGTAGATTTCGAGGCCTAAGCTGAAAACTTAGAGAATTTCCGAAAAACTGTAGGTCTACAGTGAAAACTGTAGGGTTGGCAACACTGATTGTTTGTTCATCTAAAGCTAATTCAACGAATATTCACTCTTCTAGTACATTTCTTTTTTGTTGATTTATGTTGTGACGAGTTGAGCAAAAATTGACGAATATGCATAGTTGCAGTAGTGATAGTGAGTCGGATGTTGATAAATCCCCAAAAAAGAAGGAAGTAGTGAGATATGAGCAAAAATTGATTAGCTCTTGGCTCAATAACAAAAAGTTTAGTGGATGGCTGGAAAAAAGAAAAAATGGTAACATATATTTTTACTGCTCTGCATGTGACTGTGATCGTAAATGCGGAATTCAAGAATTGATGCGACATAAAAATTCATCAAAGCACCAAGCAAATTGTAAAAACATACAAAAGCAACCTAAGCTTACATCTTTGTTCGCATCAACAACAAAATCGCAGGAACCACAGCAAATGGCCAAAGCCGGCGAAATAAAACTAGCACGTTTTATTGCGGAACATTGCCTTACATCTGACTAATTTAATAAAATCGGTGTGTCCAGATTCAAAAACTGCTGAATATATGCATAGATAAGATAATATAATATAATATATGTCTATGAGCCGAACAAAAGCAAGAGCTATTGTAGTAAATGTGACAGGAAAACCGCTGAAGAAAACTTGATAAAAAATTTAAGGGATCAGTTATATGAAGACATCCTGTATGTGTAAGAGTAATTTGAAGCCGTCCTGTTGACGTGAATAAGGATTGCTGTTGTCAGCAGTGAGTTTACTTGGTATGGTTCGCATCGGTTTTTGTCATTCTAATCCTGTTACTTGTATTATAAACATATTCAATCAAAGTTAGTAAAGTTTTGTATTTTTGTAAAATAAAAGTTTTTTAAAAAATACCTTTGTGTATAAAAACATTTAACTGGCGCAGTCAGTAGGATTCATCGCAGTATTTTCGTGAAAAGCCACGGCATCGAGACCGATTTTCCGAATTTCACGTGAGTGTCAACTCTTTGGCGTTGGAACCTACCATTTCCAAGTGTAGCAGAATTGGAATCACTGGAGAAAAACTTTGGGTAAGTACCAAGTACTCCTTTTATCATAATTCCTCTTTTCTTTATCCACTAAGTTGAAATTAGCAAAGGGAATATCGAAGCAAATATTATTTTAAGAATTGATATTTTGATTTTTCTATGAGTGAAGCTCAATTTGATATAGATAGTTTGATTTCTGATTTTAATAGAATAATAACTGTGAGAGAAATGGAAGGTAATGCAAACCCAATAAATGTTTCAATGTTGAAATTATATATTGATATGATTCCTCCATATAATGGAGATGAGAGTAATTTAGTTAAGTTTATAAGTAGTTGTGATTTTGTAGTAAACGCATATGTAGGTGTTAATGACCAAACGATTCAGAATTATATAATTAAGGTTATTCAATTAAAACTAGTTGATAAGGCTAATATTTTGGTCGGCTCAAGAACCGAATTAAATACTTGGCCCTTGTTAAAAGCTGCATTGCAACAATGTTTCGGAGATAGACGATCATTAGAATGTCTTGAACAAGATCTTATAATGGCTCGTCCATTAAGAAATGAACATCCAATTGATTTTGCAAAACGTTTACAAGTTTTAAGAAGTCATCTCGTTAGTAGAATAAATAATTTTTCTGATATTGAAATGCCTTTACAGACTAAAGATCTGTACCGTACACAATATGACCAAATGACGTTAAGAACTCTTTTAAGAAATTTATCGGGTAGTTTACAGACAATAATTAGACTTAAAAATCCTAGAAATATTGAAGAAGCTCTCGCGTATATAATAGAGGAAGAAAATTTCTCGTATTCTCAAAATAATTTTAAATATTTTGATAATAAATCTAATACTTTTAATAAACCTAAATCTCAAATAACTTATTTCAATAATCCTTCTTATCGAAATAATTCTAATGCACAGCATATTCAACCTTCTTTCCCAAATCACGGAAATACTCCCAGTACTTCCACACCGAGAAATTTCAATTCATCTAATCAAAATTCTCAAGGAAATTCATTCCCAAGTCAACCAATTCCCATACAATCACGTCCTGTCAATAGACACTATCCGTCTAATCGTCAAGTTTTTGGACCACCCAAAAACGTTTTTGCTCCCACGGGTCGAAATCCCTCTGGAACCCCAGAACCAATGTCAATTAATACGAGAAATACTTTCGCACCTAGACAAAATAATCAGTTTCGACAGCAAATGTCAACTATTCCCCAAAATACCTTTAAACCAAGACAAAATCAACCCAATTATATAGCTGAAGAACTATTTCAAGTAGATAACATAACCTTAGAAAACCCTTCCGACAATTATTTCGAAGAAACCATCGCGCAAACTAATATTAACGAGGAAATAAATCCGTTACCTAGTAACTCAAATCGTACAAACAATAATGATGGAAATTTTTGGACAGAGAGCCTCTTAGGTCCTCCGATATAAACGAAATATTTTCTAATTCATATTCTACAGATTTACCGTATATAACTATAAAAAATCCACCGATTAAATTATTAATAGATACAGGAAGCATGTCTAGTATGTTGAGTCCCGATATTGTGGAAAAATATTTCCCAAATTCTATGTATAAAGACCCCACTTTAATAATTTCAGCAGTAGGTAAAACAAAAACCGAATTTAAAGCAAATATCCCAGCCTTCGCCGAATTTAATTCTAAAATTAAACATAATTTTATAGTATATAAATTTCATAATCATTTTGATGGTTTATTAGGGTTAAATGAGCTACGTGCTTTGCAATTTTCAGTAGATTTTAGTAAAAATGTATTAAGAAATAAAAATATAGAAATTCCACTTTTATATAAAGTAGATAGGAAACAGTTCACTATCTCTGTCGATGCAAACGAAGTAGTCGGATTACAAGTACCGGTTAGTCATTCAGATGGCGAGGTAATTGTACCCGAAAGGAAATATGAGGATTTATATTTTCCAGAAACGTTGACAGTCTCAAAAGACGGTTTTGCAAAAACAGAAATAGTTAACAATACAGATAAAAGGGTTACGATTACATTAACACAGCCGATCGAGGTTATTCCTTTTACAGAGTGGCACAAAAATAATTTTGAATTTTATCATTTAGAAAATATTATCCCAGATAGTAGTAATATAAATTTAGGTGATGATATTCATAATTTACTTAGAGTAGAACATTTAAATTCAGAAGAAAAAACAGCTGTTTATAAATTATGTGAAGAGTTCAGCGACATATTTTACAGAGATAATGAAAAATTGAGTTTTACTAATCAAGTGAAACATGAGATAAAAACAACTGACGAGATCCCGGTTTATACTAAATCATACAGGTACCCCTACGTATACAAGGATGAAGTCCAAAGGCAAATTTACAAGATGCTAGATGATGGCATTATCCGACATAGCCAAAGTCCGTGGAGTAGTCCAATATGGGTTATTCCAAAGAAGGAAGATTCCAGTGGGAAGAAAAAGTTTAGAATAGTTGTAGACTATAGAAAGGTGAATGAGAAGACTATACAAGATCGCTACCCTATACCTAACATAAATACTATTTTGGACGCACTGGGAAAGTGCCAATATTTCACTACTTTGGATCTGGCGTCAGGATTCCATCAAATCGAAATGGACCCTAAGTCAATACCAAAGACAGCATTTTCCGTCGAACACGGTCATTATGAATATACTCGTATGCCAATGGGATTGAAAAATGCACCGGCAACGTTTCAAAGAGTTATGGATAATGTTTTGAAAAATATTCAAGGTAAAATTTGTCTTGTGTACATGGACGACATAATTATCTTTAGCTCCTCTTTAGAGCAACACATTCAAAATCTAAAAGTAGTTTTTAAACGTTTACGGGACATGAAATTGAAAATACAATTAGACAAAAGTGAATTTTTTCGAAAAGAGGTGTTCTTGGGACATGTAGTCACCCCTGACGGCGTAAAACCGAATCCGAAGAAGATTCAAGCTATCAAGGAATTTCCACTTCCGAAGTCTCCCAAGGAAATCAAATCATTTTTAGGATTAGTCGGTTATTATCGAAAATTTATTAAAGATTTTGCGAAATTAACAAAACCTCTGACAAGATGTTTGAAAAAGGGTGTTAAAATCGAACATACACCCGAATTCTTGAACGCCTTTGAAATGTGTAAGAATGTATTGACTAATTCCCCTATATTGCAATACCCAGATTTTTCGAGGCCGTTCAATGTAACAACGGACGCCTCTAACTTTGCAATAGGAGCCGTATTAAGTCAAGGTAAAATAGGCAATGATTTGCCCATTGCCTATGCTTCTAGAACCCTTAACGCTGCTGAAATAAACTATAGTACTATTGAAAAAGAATTACTGGCTATTATATTTGCATTAAAAACATTTAGATGTTATTTATTTGGGAGGAAAATTAATATAATATCTGATCACAAACCTCTCAAATATCTATTTAATATGAAAGAGCCAAACTCTAAATTTGTAAGATGGCGTTTATTAATTTCTGAATTCGATTACGAAATTCATTATAAGCCAGGTACATTAAATAAAAACGCAGATGCTCTAAGTAGAGTAGAAATTAACGCAATAACTGAAGATGAGGATCATCAACAACTGTATGACGAAATTGACTCCCTAATTGGTGAACCAAGTGATATCAACCAGATAACCGAAGACTTTCTTCAGAATCTCATTGAACCCGCTGAAGACACCTTAGAAAATCAACTGGACAACATAATCAATACAACTAATGTTAACGATATAAATCAAGAAGAAATACTAGAAATTATAGGCACTACAGATGAACCACAAGTTCCTCAACAAGAAGAAGACGATGAGACCGTCCATACAGCCGCCGAAAATCCTACCTTGGAAATCCCATTTACAGAAAATGTGACAAATTCATACAATAGGCAAATAATAATAGTACAAGGTAAAAGTAAACATTTTTTCATTAAAAATAGCAAACATTTCATTAATAAATCTCGTATAATGGCCTATCTAACTGATAATGTAGGTGATCTTAAAAATCAAATTATTAATCTTTTTAAGACTTACGTAGAACCGAAAAAATTATACTGTATTCATGTAAAAAGTTCAACAATAACAGATTTAGTATCTCTTATTATAACTACATTACAAAATACGTTCAAAAATCAAAGTTATAATTTAGTTATATCTAGAACGTTTGTGACAGATGTTGAAAACGTAGAAGATCGTGAAATGAATATCAAATATCAGCATGAATATAAAACATGTCACAGAGGTATTAATGAAACTCAAAACGCTTTAAGAAATAAATACTACTGGCCCGACATGAACGCTGATGTAATTAAGTATATAAATCTTTGTGAGATATGTAATCAAGCGAAATATGATCGGCATCCTCCACAAGTGAAATTTTCATTGACAGTCACTCCAACAAAACCATTCGAAACAATCCACGTGGATATATTTCAAATTTTAAGCACGAAATTTTTAACAATTTTGGACTCTTTTTCAAAATACGGACAAGCTTATATAATAGAATCAAGCTTAAATTCTGTTAGCGTTATAGAATGTTTATGTATGTTCATATCGCACTTTAGTATACCGTATTCTATAGTTAGTGATAGTGGAACAGAATTTAGAAGTGAATTAGTTAAGGAATTCTGTAAATTACACAAAATTAGAATACATTTTACGACACCTCAAAACTCAAATAGTAACAGTCCGGTAGAAAGGTTCCATTCATCTATTTTAGAAAATTGTAGAGTTTTAAAGTTAAAACATCCCAGAATGAATATAAAACAAATTATGCAATTCGCCGTTATTGGCTACAATTCATCTATTCACTCTGTAACCAAAAACAGACCATATGATGTTATCTTAGGGGACACAAAAGCATTAGATCCCTTAGATCTTACGGACGAACGCATTCTTAATGATTATGTTAATGATAGAAAACTTAGGTTAGAAACTCTTTATAAAAATATATATGATAATACCGTGAAACAAAAAGAAAAGATAATCAGTAAACGTAACTTAACCCGAGAAGACCCTAAGCAATATGTTGAAGGTCAGGAAATATTTATAAGAAATAGGGAAGCTTTAAGAAATAAATCAAAACCAAAATTTTTGAAGAGAACGGTAAAACTAGATATGAACAAGAAAATATTAACAACAAAAAACCGTACAATCCATAAATCAAAAGTTAAAAATCCACTTACTAACATTCGACTTTCTTTACAGAATGACGAAAACACGGGGGACAATCTTCCTAACCCTGATCACAACCCTAGTGTCTATAGCTCAAAGTAATGATGTCGAAATACAAGTGCTTGACACTCCTTTATTACCTTTAGAATTAGGCAAAACAAAATTAATTGAAACAAAGCATACCTTTTTACATTTTATTGAAATAGATTTATTAGTTGAGCAGTTGAAAAATGTTGAAAATTTACATAGTAGATTAGAAAGTTATTTAAACTCTTCATCACTCAAAGATATAGATCTTATACAAAGTCTGTTCGAACATACTAAATATTTACTAAATGCAACTAGAATAAAATTAAGTAACCTTGTATATAAGGATGTTAAAGAAATAAATAACAGAAGTAAACGAGAATTGTTTAATGGTATTGGAACTATAAGTAAATGGCTTTTTGGAACTTTAGATCATGATGACGAAATCAAATATAATTCTGAAATAAAGCAATTAATTCAAAACCAAAACTCGATTTCGCACGAGTTGAAACTACAGTCTTCCCTCAATACTCGTCTTATTGATCACTACAACAAGACAATCACTAGTTTATATAAAAATCAATTATTACTCCAGTCTCAAGTCAATGAAATCTACAACAAATCTCAAGACATAGCCCGTCAGGTATTTGTATATTTTAGATTGCCCAATGCTCTAAATCAAATAATTCTGAATTGCCAAAATTTGATAAATTTCATAGATAACTTAGAAAATTCAATTATATTTGCTCATTTAGGAAGTTTACATACCTCCATTATTTCTCTGAACCATTTATCTGAATTGATCAATCGTGTTTCAATAATATATGGTGAATCGAAAATCGTCAAATTTAAAAATCCATACAATTATTACCAATTGGCCGGAGTTCAAGTCAAAGTTCAAGATTCTAGAATAATAATTGCTATCCATATACCCATTCTAGTAGATAGTGATTTTCTAACCTATCACATTATCCCTTTACCATATAAAAATTCAATAATTGTTCCACGCAACCCCCTCCTTGTGCTTGGTACAAACTCACATCAATATGAAGAAAAATTGTGTCCATCTATTGAAAGTATCTTCTTTTGCCGACAACATGAAGAAGCCACTTGCGTAATTCCTTTGATCCGAGCCGAAACACCAACGTGCAGATTTGAAGCAGCAGCTTTGAAACACCCTGTAGTCGAACAAATCAATAGCAAATTTTTGTTATTATTGCCAACTGAAAATCCTATGAAAGCCGAAATTAACTGCGATAAGAATAGAATAGCTATAATCAAGAGTAACACTCTCATTAAATTAGTACAAGGATGTAGTGTAAAAATTGGGAAGTCTTTATATGAAAATACAGAAGAAAAGACGAATGGGAACCCTCTTTTATTACCAAAATTAAGTTTAACTCCCGAATTTGAAGTAACCACAAATCGACATCCACCTTTACAACTAGAATCAGTAGATCTCAAATCCATAAAAGACATTCGAAAGGAAGCAGATTCATACGAAATTTTAGAGAAACAAAAAGTGCACCCCGCAATTTGGAATATGCCTAGTCTAACATTGCTATTTGTAGGTTTAATTATTATCTATATTTGGTATAGAAGAAGAGGCCAAGAAGATGTTAGCCAGCCACTACAAGAGGACCAGAAACCCGAAAACAACCCCCCATCGGTATTGTTTTCGCCTAAGGAGGGAGGAGTTATATGAAGACATCCTGTATGTGTAAGAGTAATTTGAAGCCGTCCTGTTGACGTGAATAAGGATTGCTGTTGTCAGCAGTGAGTTTACTTGGTATGGTTCGCATCGGTTTTTGTCATTCTAATCCTGTTACTTGTATTATAAACATATTCAATCAAAGTTAGTAAAGTTTTGTATTTTTGTAAAATAAAAGTTTTTTAAAAAATACCTTTGTGTATAAAAACATTTAACTGATCCGAAAACGAGTTTTCATTGCTGGTAGATGAGAACACTGATAAATCAACAATCAAGCATTTAGCTTTAATAGCGAGGTTAGTCAACACAAATTATGAAGTAGAAGATAAGTTTCTAACTTTGATACCGATCACCGACGGCTCAGCTAAAGGTTTATACCAAAAAACTGTATATTTTCATGAGAAAGAAATTCCATTCAAAATGAATTTGTTAGGGTTTGCGTCTGATGGCGCCAATGTCATGTTTGGGGGGAATAACTCGATAATCACTCATTTGAAGAATGACATACCTAATCTTTTCACCATGAAATGTATATGCCATTCATTTGCGCTTTGTGCATCTCACGCTTGTGAAAAATTACCGAGAGGTCTTGAAGATTTTTGTCGCGAAGTTTTCAATCACATTTAAAATTCACCTACACGCATCGTTGATTATAAAACTTTTCAGGCGTTTACAAATGTAAAACCACATAAAATATTGTACCCCGCACAGACCAGATGGCTATTGTTGAACGATGTCGTGAATAGATTTTTGGAACAACTTCCAGCTATAAAATTATATTTCCAATCAACAGTGTTTACAGATTGTCTTCTTTCTGCCCAAATAATTTTAACAAAAGCCATGTAACCGACAACCGAATTATACTTGAAATTCTTACCATTCGCTTTACCATTATTCACAGATTTGAATAAAGAAATGCAGGCAGAAAAACCAAAGTTGTACTCATATGATCAGATCTACACAGCATATGCGACAATCTTAGAATGCTTTATGCAACCGGTTTATTTAGAAATAACAGAAGAAGAAATAAACAAAACCAAAGATATATTAAATGCCAAAGAACAAAAAATATTAAGTGTTGATGTAAATGACGTGAGGATCCATTTGCCGTTATTGGAAACATATGTTGGAGGAACGGTACCACATTTAATTCGATTGAAAAGCGACACTCAAGAGTTGGACGACGATAAACTGTCAAATTTTTACAGGAAATGTAGAGTTTTACATTGAGGCAGTAGCCCAAATTAAACAAAGGTTTCCTTTCTATCATAAAGAACGTCAGGCACTAAAGTGTTTACAGATGTTGATCCCACAGGCGATTTGAGCAAAGAACGTAAACTTCAATTGCTGAGCTATTATTATTTCCCAGATATTTGTCCAGAAAATATAACAGAATTAGATAGTGAATGGAGAACTCTTCGCAATACCAATTTCAATTTTGATGAGACTAATACGCCTATAGTGTAGAAGAATTTTGGTGGCATGTTTCCAAATTAAAAAAAGGCAACGGCTCTGTAATCGACTTTACCCAGAAAGCTTTTGTTTGCCGCACAGTACCGCTACGGTAGAACGCTTGTTTTCGAGCATTAATGTTACGAAAACAAAACTAAGAAATAAACTTTCTACGACCACAATAAAAGGTACCTTGCACACAAAGTAAGAAATTAAAAATTGTTTCGAGTTCAATGTGACAAATGACCATTTTAAAAAATTCAATAAAAATATGTACGATTTCAACAAAAGTAAAGTTAAAACGGAAAATCAAGAAGACTTACAAATTTAAAATGAAGGGGTAACTATCTAACATGTAAGCACTGAAATTATTGCAACTTTTGATTTTGACATTTAATTTGATTAAAACTTTGATAATTACATGATTTTTCTTGTTTTTAAGGCCCCCCTTATAATACATTCTATTTATTTCTATCATTAAACTATATATAATAAATGTAGATTTTCTGTTTTTTATTTTGATATTTACAGTTTTTTAATCATATCTACAGTTTTGGTTTATGCTGGAGTTAACCACACTGCGAACAATTAACAAACATCATTGATTATAATATTGACGTTATTTGTACAATGCAGTATGTAATCAAAGAATACAATGGCATTTATTATAATCGCTTAATTGCTTCTTGCTTGTTTCGCTATTGGTGCATGGATTTGGCAACCTGCTTTGCTCTATAGTGGCCAAACAATAAGAAATAAAATACCAAATTGAAGTAAACTTTTAGATTCCAGCCGTAAATTATATGGCGTTAGAAAACTTATTTTATTTCGCCAATTTGTGCCCAGTCGCCCAATGCCTCCGTAAACCTTTGGTTGGGGTCAGTTAGAAAAACCATGTGTGTAAAATTGAATCTACTTTTTATATCTACAAGTCCGAGCAATGCCTGATTGAAAAAAGTTTGACGAATATAGTTTGTCAGTTAGAAAAATTACGCACGCGTAGTATCTGTTGGTATTTGAATTTACTTTTTATTATTTACGAGACCAAGCTTGTCAAACATACTACATCACGTGTGTGTCTGACAAGCTTGGCCATTAATGAGCTTTTTAAGATAATTATGTTTTAATTGTATTCAGGTTCCCTAACCCGTAGTATCTGGTTTCTGTGTTCTTTGAATTTATCTTTTATTATTTACGAGACCGAGCTTGTCAAACATACTACATCACGTGTGTGGTTGACAAGCTCGGCGGATAAAGCTTCATAAGATAATTATGTTTAAATTGTATTCACGTTCCCTGCATCACGACGGATATGGGAACAAACGTATACTATATACCATGATCTTAGGATCAACTACTTCATACTGTTCCAAGAGTTAAACAATGAAGTGATAAACTAATGATGTAGCTTTGTAGTTATCATTGCGGACAATTAAATATATGTCGGTTTGTACAACTAATAAACATGTACTGCCATCTAGTGTTTATTTATAGAACCGAACGGCACTTAAACAAGAAACATATAAGTAGAGTATTAAATTTAATATTCAATGCTAGAAATGATATATTATGGTATAGTTACAAGCAACTTCTACTTAGTTTCACACACATTGTATTGTCCCTTTTTTAAATACAATATGAACATAGATTTTTTGGTAAATATATTTCTACCAGCGAATAAACATTTAAAAATTATTAGTAAAGGTTTTTAATAATTATTATACAATTAATTCAAACATTTCTCCTATATACCTACTTATTATTATGCTTTGACCAGGACTCGAATCACGGAGATAGGAATATAAAATGGATTGCTAGCCCACTGTTCAGTAAATCACTGTAGCATGCGTTCCGCCATCGCGTGACAATTTCTATTGGAAACACTGATATTACATCAATCAGCCTTTGAAAATTGTATTTGTGTTTAGTTTTAGTTTGTGGGTATATTACGGCTAATTTTCGTTGCGTTTATTGTTACTAAGAAAAGTAAGTATCCAAATATTATTAAATGAAATAATTTTATAGTCATAGCACATTTTAGAGACCAGTCGGTTATAATTTTGTCTATATGTTGTTTATTTAATGTTACAAATATAAGTAGCAATTTCATAGCATTATAATCATAGTTTATTCCTAGGTCAGAGCATTATTTTAATATATTATCCATAAAAAAAATTCGTTAAAAAGATAGGCACTGTTTAGAGTATAAATATAAATCTATAAAAGAAATGTACCTAAAATTTAAATTATTCCCGAAATAACAGTAACCAAAGCATGTGTTACCTGTTTTTATCAATGATTTAATCGATATTTCAAATTCTAGAAACTCTTTTGGAAAAGGTATAAACACACGATAGTTTTGCGTAAGACAAATAAGAAAACGACACCTATTCTTGGCTTTTTGCTTTCTAGTCTTTATATACTTTTGCTACATTTGAATCCCAATGCAAAGAAGAAAATAACCTAGGATACTTACTAACATATTTATACAAATTCAGCCAAAATCATTGGGAGTTATTTTTCAATGTTGTAAGGTAACAGTTTTTTACTACCTTGCAATTCAAAGTCCACTCCAGATTTATCACATTTTTTTGTCAGAAGACACTAGTTTTTTCGGTTTCATATATCGCACACTCAATAATGAAGTGGCACAAAACCAAAAACTTTATTTATGAGAAATCGTTAAAAAAGTTTGAAAATATTCCTTCTTCCGACTTTAGACTCTTTTAAGCGAAATTTAAATAACTTTTTGCGTGCTTTATTGGTCAATGTAAGTAATATTAAAACAATTTTTGGTAAAGGTTAATTAGGTATATATTCTACATGAAATAAAAAGAAAGATGGTTTAATGTTTTGTGTCATTTTATTTTTAAAAATTAGAATATTTCGTGGAGTAAAACTAGACATTGTCTTTTTAGTATTAAATCGTAAGTATATTTTGTGATATTTTCTGAAAAATGTCGATTTAGTATTTAAAATGTTTAGAAAAATGATGCATTAGAAATTATTATTCCACTTTAATAATAAAATCTCATCTGTATATCTAATTATTGTTTGTTGAAAAAACGTTGAACTCAAATTTATTTTTAAAGAATAGATTTTTTTAAGTTAGTATTAACGAAAACAAATTATTGTACATAAAATATTTATATTTCAAACAAGTAAATTACTAAGTTTTACTAATAATGTGTATAAAACAAGCAAAAGAATTAACAAAAAAATAGGAACTTTAAATTTTAATTTTCTATGGCACAACTGTCGAACTTACAAATACATAAAAAATAACATAGGTTCAATTATTCTTATACCGAGTAATAATACAAATAATTATTAATTAAAGAATAGTGTTATGAGTAGTCTTTGGCTTTGTTACTGAACACGCCAAAGTTTGGCAACCTTGGTGGTTGGCAGATGTCAGAAAGGCGCTGGATCATCGGAGGGCAGAGGTTAATAAAACACATGTACTTGTCAGTTGTTAATGAACAATAAAAGCCCTAAAACTTTAGTATTAATACTTTATTTAGTTAACAAAGGTTAACAAAACCATATACGTGATATATGTATATGAACAAAACACATGTACTTGTCAGTTGTTAAATCGAACTGTAGACCGAAAAGTGTGACGTCAGAACATGGCCGCTGACAGTTACTGAGGAAAAAACAAATCAATTATTTAACTTATGTCTTGTCTTGACCGTTGTAATATTTTAAAAGTTTATTCGTTTTTTCATTTGTAAAGTGACACTGCAGTGACTATAAAGTAATTCTGCCTTATTGCTTCGCTCCTAAAATTCCATCATATACTCTATCTCTACGACATATCCACTGTTTAAACTGTCTCCACATTTCTTTAACACTTTAATTTCATTACAAAACTGCTCCGCAATGCTCGACAAATTAACAATAGCCATGTTTAAGCATATTACAAACTATGGAGGGTAGAAAGTAAAGAAGACCAACTCAGTGTATGAAAAAGTGTCCGCTGACAGGGAGCAAATTAAGGTAGCGCCATAGTAGCAAGTGGAAAGATTTTAAAAACAGCGCCATAAATTATTAGAGTAGAGTACAGTAATTTTCGCTCACTTGGACAACTTTTCACTGAACAAAGCTTTCCCATTGTTTCTATTTTTTTCCTCTTTGAATTTACAACAAATTCGTAATAATAATAATAAAAAATGTATCTACTAAAGTTTATAAAAATCGAATCACTATCCACGTTAGTTCAGCAGTTTTATAGGTTCTATTTACTAATCAACACTTGACTAAGTAAATAGTTGACGTTTTATGAACTGCAATATGCTCAACTACACTAGTCATCAGTGACATTAAATTGTCCAACTCAACGCACTTCACTCCGTTTACAACTGCTAATTTCATGTCCTTTCCACTCGCTACGCTAGCGTTATTGTGGTCGGTTATTGAACTGTAATTTGCTGCTTACAGCTGGACACTTTTTCAACTTGTCTCCTATACAAGACGGTCCTCCTTACTTCTACCCTCCATATACAAACGTAAAATGAACTTAAATAAATATTTGTTTTCCCTCAGTAACTGTCAGCGGCTATATTTATGACATCATTACTTTTTTGGTCTGTAGTAGCATTGTTGTGTTTACCATAGATAAGAGAATATTTTATACACGGTGTTTACTAAACCAACCGCTTTTTCAAGAAAATGAACCTTAGCTGTGGTTAGGGTACATACAACTTAAAATTATTGACATTTACCCTCACGTCATTAATAGAGAGATATTGCTTGGTAAAAACTTTGCGGTAATTACGCTTGCAGTATTTTGACGTTTATTGAATGCGCGATTCACTTCTTTACGTCTCTAACGCTAATAACGTTAGAGCTTCGTGTAATTTTACGGTTACGTACCGTAGAGCTATGGAGGGTAGAAGTACTTTCTACCCTCCATATGTAGATCGTTATCACAGCCTAATAAACAAATCTGTGACCTCGAGGACGCTATTTGGGTGTAAATGTCAGAGTTGGCTGTAACTTTATTTTGGTACCGCTGGCAGGGCCGTCCTTAGAAATGTAAAGTAAACATGGGAGTATTATGTTTATTTAAATTTACATAGATAATTATAAAAATAGGATATAGGTAAGCTGTTCTCGTGACGTGAAATATTGATATTTATTATTTAGCTATATCACCACGTTGGGAATTAGGTAGTTCGATTCGTTTGTATCGAAGCTAATTTTTATAACTACCGATTAAAAGACTCTTAACTACATACGACAATGGTTACGAGTAGCTCCTTCTGCATTCTCGTCACTGATCTGAGACGTTTTACACCGGAGGGCGTGTATGCGCGAATAACTGCGCATTCTGTTCCCGCCAAGTAAGAGTCTCTGCTGTGTGTTTTATATGCTGTGGCGTTATTAGGTTTGTTTTCACATCAGTTTGAAACGTGTTTCTGATGTTTGGATTCTGCGTAATACCTTTTTTGCGTTCACACATCACTTTCCAGCTGTTATCAAACTAAGAGTCGGTTGTTCACACATCAGTTCCTGACAGTTTGCTAGCAGCAAGAAGAGTTTGCGGATTATTTACAAGAGTTTGGAGCATGCGCAATTCGCATTATTTTGAATTTTGACAATTAATTTATATTTTGTGCTATTTGTGTTGACGTTTTGCGGTTTTGCTTTGTGTTTGTAGTTAAAAGTGGTTAAAATAATTATTCTGATTTGTGAAGTTAAATAGGTAATTAATTCATTCATAATGTGAATATTAAATAGTGTTATTTATTGCATTTTAATTTTTTTTTGTAGTAAAAAATGTCTGATTTTTCTTCATCCGATGGATCAGAGTTTTCCCAAATGTCGGAAACAGATTCAGATCTAGAAATTATGTTAGAAGAAAGAATTCGGCCTAAAAATCAAAGTTTTTTTGAACAGATTGTACCGCAGTTTAATGATAAAGAACACATAGAACACTTTCGAGTAAGCAAAGATGTTGCTGCAGACATCGCTGTTCGTTTTGAGAATAGTGAATATTATAAGTGGCAATTGGGACCACATGAAAAACTTACCCCATTAAAGCAAACACAGATTTTTCTGTGGTTTGCGGGGCATCAAAGTGCCAGTTTCCGTGATGTGGCAGATAGATTTAATATATGCATTAGTTCCTTACATAAAGTAACTAAACGAATGACATATTTCCTAAGTAATCTGGCGCCTGAAGTAATAATATGGCCTAACAATGAAAGGCAAGCTGAAATCGAAAGACATTTTCGCGAAAAAAATGGTTATCCAGGAATTATAGGAGCCGTAGATGGAACCCACATAAAAATTGACAAGCCTTTGGAGGACCCGGACTCTTATATAAATAGGAAAGGGTATTATTCAATACAGGTAAGCATATTAACATTAATTAATATTAATATTTAATTTATAAAGTGCATATTAAGTTTTTATTGTTTTAGGCACAACTTGTCTGTGACCATCAATTAAAAATAACAAATTTATTTGTTGGATATCCAGGTTCGGTGCATGATGCACGTGTTTTCAGGACATCAGACCTATTTCATTCACTCCAAGAGAAGTGTAATGAATTCCATATTTTAGGAGACAGTGCTTATCCTTTAATGTACAATCTTATGACTCCCTTTCCAGACAGGGGAATGTTAACTAGAAATCAAATTAACTATAATTTTCAACACTCATCCAATAGGATTTGTATTGAACATTGTAACGGCCTCTTAAAGCAAAAATGGCGCCAACTATATCACCTTAAGTTAAGGGATATACATACAATAGTTCATTTTATTAGGGCATGTTGTGTTCTTCATAACTTGGCACTGAATGATAACTTCCTTTACATAGAAGGTGATAATAATTTAGAGGCAAATGAAAATAATGTAAATTTATATGATATCCAAGATGCTGCAGAACATGCAAATATTGCAAATCCAGATGCTGTACAAAAAAGAAACATGATTGTAAATACTCTACAATAAGTTTGAATAATTAAAGTGATAGGCCTGTAAGAATCTTTGTTAAATACATATTTAAATTTTGAGCCTCGTTTTGAGCATACAGAGGGTGTCCAAAAATTTGTTTGTTTTTGAAATAAAAGTTTTTAACAATTTTTTTAACAGTTTTTATTATGAAACATACAAAACAGAACGAACAAATATACCTACACAAGTATATTTCAAAAATTAAATTAAATTAACGAGATATAAAACTTTTTTCTAACTCTAAAGTAACAAAAAAAATCAACAAATTGGTATTAACTACACAGGTACATTAAACTCAGACTTACAGTTGTTTTATATTCTACATATTTTGCTTATTCCAAATTTGGTCTATTTAAACTGAGTGAGCAGATCTTGTTCTTCAGAATTTGATTTTTTTCTGATAGCAAAGCATTTCTTTGTTTCAAAAGATTTACCTTTTCCGTTTCTTGTTCAATGCGTGCATTGTAATATTCTTTTCTATCCTGTCTCATTTTCTCCAAAGTAATATTCCTATTTAACACTGGATTGCTTCTTTGCCTAGTCCGATTATGCTTGATTCGAAAAGGCGTTTCTTTTTGTTTTACTTCAGGTTCTACTTTTTTAGAAGATGATGGTTTAATTAAATCAGTTTCACTAACACTGTCTAAGTCATCCTCTACTAAATTTGGAATATCATCTTTTGTAGTGTCAGAGAGTAATAAAATAGGCTGCACATTTTTTTTCCCTTTAAATATCAAGTCCATCTCTTCTGCATATTCAAAAAACTTTCTACCACTACCAGTACTTTTTTGATTATCTATATATTTTTTGTAGGCCCTTCCCAATACTCTCCACTTATTTTCACACTGTGCTGGTGTTACCGGCCCATTCATTTTTTCAGCGATAAGTTCCCACAATCTTTTCATATTTTTTATTGCATGAGTACCTAATTTAGGCTTTAATTCAGCATAAATATCAATCATTCTTTTTGTATTATTAGTTGTCCAGGTCCATAGGTCTGATTGTCTTGAAACAGATGTATCGTCAGGTTCAACGTTAATAATAATAAATTCATTTAATTCATGAGGTACGCTCCCTTAAAAAATAATGTAGTCTTATGTTAAATCATTTTAAAAGATGTTTCAATATACTTACTTCTTTTATCCATTTTCTAACACAAGAAGATTAAAATTGTACTTAATTATAGTGGTGAGTAATGGTGTTATTTAGCGCTAGTGTTATGGTGTAAAAAATATTAAATAAATAATGAAAATTTGTGGAAATAAAGTAAGGTTAGTTTCATAAGGATATTTCTTAAAAGCAAAGAAAAAGAAGAAGAATGCCTATGCAACCAGTAATACGTTCTAGTCCAGTGTTTCCACAAAAATCACAAACCTGTTATGGATTTTTGTCTTACATGACATGCGCAGTATAAGTAGTTTGAAAGCTATCAGAAACATATTTCTGATTGCATGTGAAAACAAACCTATTGTAAAAACCGCTCAAAATTGTCCTGCGCAGTTCTCAAAACAAAACGTATCGGTTTTATAATGTAAGGTTTTTGTTTATCATCGCGTTTAGATGATGTTTAGTATGTGTTATGCAACTCTTTTTAAAAGTATGCAAATTCCAGTAACTCCTAAAAGTACCAATAAAATAGGTAAAGGAGATAAAGCAATGTGCATACTTACTTTTATATCTTATAATACTAACACTAAACTATAACAGAACTACGAGTCAAAGTATAAATAGTTTCAGCGATTCCAAGAGCCTATAAGTCAACTTAGAAATACCTTCCCTTTTAAACATAAAATTGTTTTTTACATTATCTTCTTGCATATTATCAAAATCAGATACAATCATATAGGGCCTTGGGTATATTCTATTTGGTTTTGCTCCACTCCTTTTATATTGTAACGAAGTTACATTTTCAAAGACCGGGCAAAAGCACAATCTTCCGTATAATATGAAATAAAGCATTCGAACACCGTATTTCTCCGTCCGTATCGATACAATGTAATATAAACATCGGTACAATATAACATAATATAATTATCAAACCTGCACCGACAGTCGGCGACACTTACGACTTCGCGCCGTATCCCCAACAAGCCATACCGTAAAGCAGAACGATTCTCAGTGTAGTGAGTCTATCCGTAGACTCAGATCCTTACCCGCATACGCAGGTGAGAATTAAAACTAAGAGTCTTCATTGTGCTCATAAAACCGTTCTCTTTCAGAAAACCGATTCCGCTAGAGTAACCGTACCGTTTACCGAGGTGAGTGATATTCCGAATTTTATACCTTAGGGTATATGGTTCTCGCCGTATAATCCGACCAGGGGAAGTAAAGGGGAACCGTGTCCGCTGCTAGAACGTTGAGTTCTCACATCCTAGCAGCGGCCGTGTTTGGGCCTTAAGCCATCCGATCGAGGGGAACCGTGTCCGCTGCTAGAACGTTGAGTTCTCACATCCTACCAGCGGCCGTGTTTGGGCCTTAAGCCATCCGATCGAGGAGTACCGTGTCCGCCACTAGAAAGTTGAGTTCTCACATCCTAGTGGTGGCCGCCGCAACTCCGAGATTTCGATACCGCGGAAACCGAGAGCCATATCCCCCGAAAGTAGAGCTTTGATTAACCTAGAGGGTCGCTTGCAATCCGTAGTAGTTCTGCCCACTGCCGCTTTCGCTTGCAATCCGCTTCCGCTAACCGTTCACCGCATCACCCGACTTCCGCTAACCGTCCACCGCACCCCCGCCCATTTTTGTTGCTTCCGCTTACATAGCTTTGTTTTACTCACCGTAGTAGAGACCGTTTTGAACCTGTAGGATAGTAGTTAGTACTAGTGCTTTTGCCCCGTCTACCCGAATTAGAGGACATTTAGTTTAGTTTTCCGTTTAATAAAGACTCTTTGTAAATAAGTAACTTTTGGTTTCTCTTCTCTCCAACTCCAATTACCAGTAAACCCCCGTAAATAGGTAAGAACGTTAAGCAGCTAATAACCCAGGTTACGAAGCCGGGGAGGCAAGTAAAATCTGCCCGACCGGCCGCAACACTTTCGTCACCACCATAAAGTGGCCCCTGGAGTATTTTTATTCTTCACTGACGCTGCCCGGAGCGAGTGGAGCATACCACTTTAATAAACTGGCGCCCGAGGCAACCCGTCACCTGTAGTTAAGGCGCCAACCCGTCAAGTAACGACGCAAGAGCGTTACAAATTTGGCGCCCGAGCAGGGACCGTTTTTATGGTGTACCGTATCCGCTAATTACCAGAAGTCGTAGAAAAACGGTTTTGGAGTTGGTGGAAGTAATCCAAACGTTACAGAGAGGTAAAAACCGTTGCAAACGTTTTAGTAGACCGTCTTATATCCGAATCCGTCGAAATCCGCCGACCTGTCATTTTTGACAGGTTAGCCGTTTTTTCGCGGAAAAGACCATTTTTATAGTGTACCGAGGCCGCTGATCACCGTAACTTGAGTAAAACCCGTTTTGAGGTAGTGAAATTGATTCCGTCACTTTAGAGGTCCGAAACACACCGAAAACACTTCAGGGCACCGTATTATACCCGAATCCGACGAAATCCGCTGACCTGTCATTTTGACAGATTGCCAGCTTCGGCTAAACCGAGGACCGACCCCCGTGCGACCCCTCGTTTAATAGGTTACCGAGTACGTAGAACCGATTCGCACCATCCGTTTATTGATTAGAGTCACCCGTCTAGAGATACGAGCAATTGGTAAGGGAAAAATAGGTTTCTGACCGTTGAGCAAGGAAGCTATACCGATTCCGAGTATTAGTGAAATGGCTACTAAGAATTCAGTACCCGCAAACACTCCGGACGAAGCTACCGCCGCCCAGAACCCGCTTCCGAGAGAAGAACCGACTGACACCCGTGTTGGATGGGTATACCTCCTAAGAAAGGAGGAATTAGACGTAGAACTAGCCAAATTTAGGCTAGAAGTCACCGGAACCGTAGATGATAACAGACGCCGCCTTTCCAAGTTCATCCGTGAAGGCCGCGCCTCCCCCGCACCGACCGCCGCAATGCCGTTTGTATTTTCCGTCACATCCGGAGCAACCACCGCCACCGCCGCACTACCGACCGTCACCGTAACAAGGGCTGAAGCATACATAGCAACCACAGTTACCGCCGCATTACCGACCGTCACCGTAACCATGGCAGAAGAACCCGCAACGACCAACGTGTTCAATGGTACACTGGTAGGAATCCAGCCCACACCAGGGCCAAGCTCAGGACCAATGATGCCGTCATTAAGAACCAAGGATTGGAGGATAAGCTTCAATGGATCAGGAGACCCCGCTGCTTTCCTCGAGAGGCTTGAGGAGATTTGTGAGTCACAAGCCATCTCTCTCGACCGGCTACTGCAAGCTATGCCCGAGCTCTTACATGGAATGCCAGCACTTTGGTTCCGGAACAACCGCAAATACTGGTCTAACTGGCAAGAGTTCTGCACCGCCTTCCGAGATTTTTTCTTCCCGGTCAATTATCTCGTCGATTTAGAGGTAGCCATCAGTAGAAGAACTCACCATCTTCAAGAGAGTACCGCCACATACATCACAGATATGCAAACGCTCATCCGTCGCCATGGAAGTATCACCCCGGAGCAGGAATTGAATTGGCTGTACCGGAATCTCCACCCAGAGTTTCGCCGTCAGATTCGTAGAACGGACTTCTCAAATCCGCGGGAATTTGCCAAAGCCGCCCGGGATTACGAACTGCTACGCTCCGAGATTGAGCAGGCTCGTGGACAAACCGATCGAACCAATTCGTATCCAGACAGGCAACCAACCGGTAGAAACCAAGAATGTTGGCGATGCGGCCACACCGGATATTTCCGCAGTCAATGTCGAGGACCTCCCAGGATCTTCTGCTCCAGATGTAAGAGGGACGGAGTTATGTCCCGAGACTGTCCGTGTCCACAGGCAGGGCGCTGCAGCAACTCGAGGCCCACGCAGCAAAGCCCTCGAGACCCCTCATATGCCGCTACGTCATCTGAAGTAGGAAACCGCCCAGATAGAATACATGATAGTGTCCCCCGCGAAGTTCGAGCTACTATACCACCGCCGAGAAGTCTTCCCCAAGAAATCGTACGCACCGTCAATCCGCCGGACGACCCCTGCCATGGAGTCTCATCTTGGTTGGATCGTCGCCCTCATATTTCGGTTGCAGTGCCTGGAGGCACCGCAGAAGCCTTGATAGATACCGGTGCTGTGATCTCTTACATAGGAGACAGACTAGCTAGACTATGGAATGCGCTAGGAGTACCAAAAGCTCCGATCCCGACGAGTTCCGCCCGTATGGCTAATGGAGAAACCGTCATCGTATCCGACGCATATCTCGTGGAGATACAGATTGGAGAGGAGCATTTTACCGAAACTTTTGGACATCTTTATGGACTATCATCCGACATGGTACTAGGAATGGATATATTACGGAACCGACGATTTAGTCTGGACTTAGGAAGTGGACAAATTATGGTGAACCACCGTCCCGTCACAAGGGAGACTCGGCCCGTACCGTGCTTTCCCATTGGGCTCACCGAAGTAAGACCACCGCTGACTCCCACCGAACACGAAGAAAATCATCTACAGAGGGAACTACCCTTAGTTGAGGATATTCGAAGGGTAATACCGTTGGTCGAGCACAGGATCCGTCTTACAATTCCTGACTCAATAAAGCAACGTTATCACCCTCAGAACTCCCGAAGAGAACTAGAAGTTCCCAAGGCCAAATACCGCACTGCATCTCCCGTTGAAGAGGGGAACGTAAATACCAGTCAAGAGGATGCCACTCAGCACACCGACAGATTGTCCCGTCTAAAGGAGACATTCGAGATGGTACGGGTAAATCTGGCCAGGGCATTCACCGTTCAGAGTCATCATTACAACCTCCGGCGCCGGGATTGGCGTTGCCATGTAGGTGACCAAGTCATGAAACGCGAGCACCACCTGTCCTCAGCGGACCGAGGATTCGCCGCGAAACTTGCTCCCAAATATTCCGGCCCCTATACCGTGACCCATGTCCTCTCACCGGTAGTATACAACCTCAAAAGCAGAACAGGCAAACGACTCCATCGGATTCATGTCAAAGATCTACGACCGGCACATACTCCCGACGAGCACTAGGTAAGAAATATCCGTTTTCCTTTCAGAGATGACAAGCCGATGTCCAGGAGAGCCCCCAAGAGGAGCCGCCCCACCGCACTCTCTGCGTGTGCCTCGACAAGAGGGGTTACTGTAGTATAGTTGTTCTTCTCTTCCGAATCTTAGTCTTCCGTAGGTTTATTTGATTTCTTTTTCATAGATATATACTAGAGTTATTAACGTTTTTTTATTTGGGCCCGTTTCCGTTATATACCTCGCGTCCGAACTTCATTTATGACAATCCGTTGTAATAGTCTTTTGCTTGGTATCTCTCCACCGGACCGTTTTTGTTTGATTATAATACTGATATGCCTTGACCTTTCAGGAATCCCGAAGCCATAGAAGGAGAGTGTTAGGATGGATCTGATTCCCGAGACAACTTCAACAATACATAAAGTCGTCACTGACCTTCTGGATGCCATGGAGGAAAGCCAAGACACCGCCGCCGACCCCGGACTTTCAGTGGACCAGTCACCTTCCAGCGCCGCCATTCGCCCTGACAACCCAGCTGCGGTCGTCGGAAGCCCCAAACACCCCTACTTTGTGGAACATCCCGAACAGGACCCATGGAATAGCAAGCTCTGGGAAACGAATTCCGCCAGCCCACTGCAGGTACCAGCACCGAAGGAGATATGTCAAGATCCAGTCTACTTACCCGTCAGCAAGGAGCTGTGCTGGAGATGTGGTCAACCCGGACACACCCGCAACCGGTGCCACCGCAGACATTCTATCGTTTTCTGCTCCCGATGCGGTTTGAAGGACGTACTATCCCGAGATTGTCCGTGTGCACCACCACCAGCCAAACAGAGTCGCCACGATACCTGCCGTCTGTGTGACTGCCCGCTACCGAACCAACATCCAGCCTGCCCCGCCTGCGGATGTCAGCATCTTTTCAAGACGCGTCTTCACTAGACGTCGGAAGCCCCACCCCGGTCCGACATCAGCCAAAAGGACGTAGAAGAATCAAACTTTATTTTTCTTGTGAATTTCATTCTTTTGTTCCGAATAATTGTGATAGGTGTACCTACCCCCAATAAAAGGGTTCGGCCGAAAAGGGGTAGGCGCCTAGTCGGTTTATTTTTATTGTGGGATCTTTTCTCTTTCATAATAGATAGTTCAGGGGAAGTTTTTGAAAAAAATATATATGCATACATTTTTTTCCCCGAAGTGGGAAGGGTGTGTAACGAAGTTACATTTTCAAAGACCGGGCAAAAGCACAATCTTCCGTATAATATGAAATAAAGCATTCGAACACCGTATTTCTCCGTCCGTATCGATACAATGTAATATAAACATCGGTACAATATAACATAATATAATTATCAAACCTGCACCGACAGTCGGCGACACTTACGACTTCGCGCCGTATCCCCAACAAGCCATACCGTAAAGCAGAACGATTCTCAGTGTAGTGAGTCTATGCGTAGACTCAGATCCTTACCCGCATACGCAGGTGAGAATTAAAACTAAGAGCCTTCATTGTGCTCATAAAACCGTTCTCTTTCAGAAAACCGATTCCGCTAGAGTAACCGTACCGTTTACCGAGGTGAGTGAGTGATATTCCGAATTTTATACCTTAGGGTATATGGTTCTCGCCGTATAATCCGACCAGGGGAAGTAATGGGGAACCGTGTCCGCTGCTAGAACGTTGAGTTCTCACATCCTAGCAGCGGCCGTGTTTGGGCCTTAAGCCATCCGATCGAGGGGAACCGTGTCCGCTGCTAGAACGTTGAGTTCTCACATCCTACCAGCGGCCGTGTTTGGGCCTTAAGCCATCCGATCGAGGAGTACCGTGTCCGCCACTAGAAAGTTGAGTTCTCACATCCTAGTGGTGGCCGCCGCAACTCCGAGATTTCGATACCGCGGAAACCGAGAGCCATATCCCCCGAAAGTAGAGCTTTGATTAACCTAGAGGGTCGCTTGCAATCCGTAGTAGTTCTGCCCACTGCCGCTTTCGCTTGCAATCCGCTTCCGCTAACCGTTCACCGCATCACCCGACTTCCGCTAACCGTCCACCGCACCCCCGCCCATTTTTGTTGCTTCCGCTTACATAGCTTTGTTTTACTCACCGTAGTAGAGACCGTTTTGAACCTGTAGGATAGTAGTTAGTACTAGTGCTTTTGCCCCGTCTACCCGAATTAGAGGACATTTAGTTTAGTTTTCCGTTTAATAAAGACTCTTCGTAAATAAGTAACTTTTGGTTTCTCTTCTCTCCAACTCCAATTACCAGTAAACCTCCGTAAATAGGTAAGAACGTTAAGCAGCTAATAACCCAGGTTACGAAGCCGGGGAGGCAAGTAAAATCTGCCCGACCGGCCGCAACACTTTCGTCACCACCATAAAGTGACCCCTGGAGTATTTTTATTCTTCACTGACGCTGCCCGGAGCGAGTGGAGCATACCACTTTAATAAACTGGCGCCCGAGGCAACCCGTCACCTGTAGTTAAGGCGCCAACCCGTCAAGTAACGACGCAAGAGCGTTACAATATTATGCAAAATTACATATTCAATAGCATTTTCACTAGCTCCAGCTAAGAATTTTATCCATTCTTAAATACATTTCATTTTATCAAGTTTGCAAATAGTAAGTTTATTTGGTTTTAACTTTAAACAGATTATAAGTACACAAAAAAGACAAGTTATGTTACTTCCTTCCTAACGCAGCACAAGGTTATTAAATAATAGTGATGGAAATAGCTCTTATTTCGTAATCTATTTTAGGTAGAGCGTTATTATAATAACGCAACATAAATACCGCACCGTATGCGGTATTGCAATTGGCAATATTTCTCTATTATCTGATAACATAACCGACATAATTATTAAGTGGCATCTCTTTCTATTAATACTGAAGAACAGAACAAAATAATTTTTATCGGATATGAATGATGGAAAAATATTGTCATTTAAAAGATTGCATTCTATTTCTTTCATTAATATACTGATTAAAAAATAGAGTTGAAGTGATGTCATGAACGTTAACGTAAAGGTGTAAATTGATAGTTGCTCATGCGCAGTGAATAAATATTCACGTTAAGGTTTTCGGACCTCCGTTAACGTACGTGCTCTCACGTAAGCGTCTAACGTTAATCGATGCTGTCCGAAGCCCTGCCGGAAATTTCCGATTCACCCTATTCTGTTATTTGGAAATTAGGACTTTAGTATACAATGCACATAACACCTTGATACAATTGTAAAGGAATTGTCTTAGATGTGAAGGTTATCTATTATTCATTTATCAACATTTACTGGGGTATTACAAATAAGTTTATGTATTCTTATTTATCGGTATTTGAGAATGAAATGGATAATTTCTCGAAATGTTAAATGCCAAGTTAAAATGTTCGTAGAAAATCAGAAAACAAATGTTAGGTTCGTTAATGTATGTAATCAAAATTTCACGTTAACGGTTGATGACTTCATCTGGTACTTCAACTCTGAATTTATACAGTAGAACGTAATATTCTTGCGTTAACGTCTACGTACTACAATCACTTCAACTCTATTATCTCTTAATGGAAGTTTGCCTTTTAATTTTATGCATTAAATCCATGTATAATACGCGCCAAGAGACATAGAAATGGACTAAATGATCCGTAAAGCGGGGTTCGGACCAGGAGGTTCTTATTTTTATTTATTACGTATATGATATAATCTTTGCTTATATGGTTATTTCACTGAATCAGTGTTACCAAATTGGTGTATGGAAACGTCAGAACCAAAGATACACAAACCTTGTGGTTTGTGATATTATGTCACAACACATTAACCCTGGAGTTGTGAGTTGTGACGTCTCTGGGACCCAAGCTGATACATTTCGGTAGTAATATTTATTTATTTATTGCACTAATATTAAACCCATAGACACTGCATTACATTACATTACAATCTGCAACGTGTTGTTCTCAGTGAGCGCAATTGAAAACCGCCTCAGAAAAATGGCGTCCGCTCATCAAAACCACAGATAACCCCATCTTAAACTAGGAAAGAGAGGGGACTCGTAACGCTGTAACTATTGTGATACCAATGCCCACCAATACCCTAGTCTCCAGAAAACAGATACATTATCAGAGTATATGTACAATTTGTATGCGATTAATAGCGACGAAGCAGGCAGGACATAAGCGAGAGCGGGTCGTAAGCATAAAAATAGTGTATATAAGAAAGAAGCGGTAAAAGCACACATAAAATCTTCCGAATTAGGTGGTCCTTTCGTTCAACAGACTTAATAAAAATTTTATGAATGAAACGGGCTGAGTGACACTTTAAAGAAAAAAAACGGCTACTTATTCTTGGTATACCCGGCACAAAAAAAACTTAAATGCTTTAAGTTGGACGCGATATTACTTCTGACCAGAAATTATTCGGTTACTCTTGATACATCCGGTAAGTATAACAAGCTTTTTAAAGGACTGGGGTGTAAGTTACAAATAGTCAGGGTTGTTGATTCAAAATATTACAAGGCCCTAGCGGATATGTATGCCTGGCGCTCCCAGATATTTCAATCGAAACCTCTCACGGAAAAACTGGAAGAAAAGAACAAGAAAAAAAAAGGCCGCGGTTGCAAATTACTAATGATTCGGATTGTTGATTTACAATATGAGAAAGCCCTAGCGGATATGTATGCCTGGTGCTCCCTAATATCTCAATCTAAACCTCTCACGGGAAAATCGGAAGGAAAGAACAAGAAAAAGGCCGGGGATGCAAATTAATATTGATTGGGGTTGTTGATTTGATATATTAGAAAGCCCTAGCGGATATGTATGCTTGCCGCTCCCTGATATTTCAATCAAAACCTATTCACGGAAAAATTTAAAGAAAAGAACAAGAAAAAAGTCGGGGGTTGTATAAGGTTGCCCACTAAACAAGAAACATAACAAGTCTCTTTTGTGATGTTCTTTTTAGAGACTTTTCGTGATGCTCATTTAAAACGTTAATAAGATATCTCCTAGATGTCTTAATTTTATTACCAACTCTATTAACATCCATGTCATGTAAATAAAACATATTTTTGATGTACACAATAATACTTGAATTCGCAGTTACATACACATCCTATGAACTTCTTTTTAGTAACTTCCTATAGGAAACATTCATACGATGTTAATTTGTATACTTCTCACTAATGTAACATACAGAACATTACTGTAATATTACAAATTAACATGTTTCTACGATGATCACATGTTGTAGTTACTTTTACATCTTTCGAAATAATTTTTAGTAACATCTTATACTATTACGTCTGTACGATGTTAGTTCATAAAGCTCTCAGTAATATCTCATATTAAACATCACAGTAACATAAAAAAGAAGAAAACAGAAGAAGCTGATGCACGAAAACAAGTCATTAACTTCATTGTCGTCCCATATGATTGTTCCAAAGGACTAAAATTTTTATTTTATAAATTAATCTTTATACATGGGAAATTTAAAAATAAAACTATATTGATTTATTTAACTTATATCAAAATTGTAGGCGTTAGTAATTAGTAATTATGATCTTTTGGGGTTAGGAATTTCGAGAAACCGAACAATAAATTCGTTAATTTTCAATGAAAAAGTTTCGTAATGTCTTTTCTACTAACATAATTGAATTTATTATGAAATACGTTTTAACTCACTAGTGGAGTTTTATGAGGAAAAGCTTATTTTTTGAGATATAAAGAAAAATGTAGCTACCAAAAAAATAAGTTAGGAATAACTTACCTATGAAACGACATTTCAGGTTCTTTCTTTCTGCTAGAACTCTTACACTGGTAAGCACAACAATTAACCATCTTAACAAAACCAAGAGTCTACTTTAAAATCACTTTAATCGCTCAATAATCCCAAAGAACTCTCTGGTGTTCACTATAGCGTTGACCACCATAAAATGGCGTCGGTTTAAAAATAGGTATTCAAACACAAAACAGCTTGCATAGAGAGTTACGCGTCCCCTCTCTTTCCTAGTCTAAGACCCACATCCACTGAAATGAATAACCTGTCACAGATTACCTCAGTTCAGTGCCCACATCAAAACATGTTGAGTTTAGCTCTCTACCAAAGTACGTTCACGTTCGTCGTTCACAGAACATTCACTCAACGGTTGTATGTACGACAGTTGTGTGCTCTGAACGCAGTCTATGTGAAACCGAGTCTGTCATTTGGTTACAATTTGGAACTTCATTTTTTCTGCTTATTTATGGTTTTTTAAAGTTTGCTGGTAAATATGAAGGGTAGAAGTAAGGAGGACCGTCTTGTATAGGGGACAAGTTGAAAAAGTGTCCAGCTGTAAGCAGCAAATTACAGCTCAATAACCGACCACAATAATGCTAGCGTAGCGAGTGGAAAGGACATGAAATTCGCAGTTTTAAAGGGAGTGATTCATAAGTTTTAATCGCAACAAAGGAATGTGATAAAAACATTAGTTTTTGGGTAGAAATTTAGATTCTTACGAAAGTGAAAGACAGATAAAATTTAACTCTTAGCAAATACGTTTGATTAAAAAGATATTTTTTGTGAGACGGTATGGAAATTAACCCAAATAACACTATGTACAGATATTAGATTTTCTGAAATATATTTAAAAATGCGCGGTAACAAAGCGGAAGTCTTTCTTTCCTTTTTAATTTAGTATCCTACTCTAATAATTTATGGGGCTGTTCTTATAATTTTTCCACTTGCTACTATGGCGCCACCTTAATTTGCTCCCTGTCAGCGAACACTTTTTCATACACTGAGTTAGACCTCCTTACTTTCTACCAGAGACAACACACCTACCCTCCATAGTGGTAAATACCACAAACCATAAGGTTTGTGGTAAATAGCGGTGTACCCAATGTTGCCATAAATGCAGAATTTTCTCTAATATGCAGAATTTTAACCTCCAAAAACAGCTAATGAAGAAGTGAAGAATATTTTACGAAAACCACTAAAATATGAAGAATTTTTCTAAATTCACATGTTTTTGCTATTATTTTATTCATTTCGTATACGATCTGACATCTTTCGGTAAAATAGTTTAGCTATGACAGGAAATTATTGGCAATTCGCCCTCGGGATGGTGCTAGTAGTAGCAAAATAAAAATATTGCAGTGTGCTACAGCTTTTTATAGCTAAACTAGGGAAGTCCCGACTCCCGGATTTGAATAGGTTAGGTGTTAGATATTGGTATGAACATTAAAACTGTGGAGGTATTTATATTTTATGCATTCGTCTAATTGTATATTGTGACAATGTAATTTGTGTCGATTCTCGATTTGAAAATTTACAGATTTTTTTTGGCGTTACCAAAGCTTACGTAATATAAAATATTCATTACGTAGACTTTGGCATTACTATTAATAACATTGGGTTATTACTCCAATATGACGTTACACACCACTGTACATTGAATAAAAAGTAACGTAAAAAGTACTTTTTATTCAATGCCACTGCAGAAATATGAAGAATTTTTGAGGTTAAATTGAAGAAAATTAACAAAGAATCTGGCAACACTGGGTGTACCGGTAACATTGGACACATTTCTCTATTTATCTATTGTAGTTCAATCATTCCGTTGATACATAAAAACACTTGTTGAAGGTATTTGCTTATGTATAGCTACTTTTACTAAATTTATTTAATATCTATAGGTGTTGCATTTAAACAAAATGCCCCGCAATCAACCTCCCAGAAATGCTTTTTATTACTTCATGATGGAATTCAGAGATCGACATGGAAGAACATACAGAAGTATGAAAGAAGTTGCTGATGCAGCCGGACCACATTGGAAAAATTTATCCAAAGAGCAAAGGAGACCGTATGAGGAACAAGCTTCAAATGCAAGACAAAAGAACTCCAAATTAACTTCTGGTAAATATTCTAGTTTTACTAACCTATGTTTTCTTAATTAAAAATGTACATCATTGATAACATTTAAGCAATCTGTTGTATATTAATGTTTATCAACTAATCATTAATATTACTACATCGTTAGAGAGCACTATAGTTTGGATTACCTAAAAAATAAGTAATCTTTATATTACAGAATAAGTTGTATTTGTAACCCAAATTTTTCTTGATGCAGCGAATAATTTTGCTGATAAGGCTTTAGAAGCCAATATTTTCTCTATATTAATTTTATGTATTAATGATTAATCCAAAATTATAGTAGTTGGGTACATAAGTAAACAGAAACAAACAAATACCAGAATCTACAAAATTGCAGGTTTCCAGCTCATTTTTTAAGTAGGTAGGTTGGCCACTCACAGTCCAATGCCTCAGTACAATTATGTTAGATACTTCGAAATTAAAGTGTTTTTCAACATGTGTGGATGTGATCAGACAAGTTGATTTGATTTGGATGGCAGACACACTAGTATAAGAACGTTTTGATAATTTTAATAAATATATAACCTATAAAGGTATATTTTAATTAAAGGTATAGTATTCGCTTACAAGTTTTTATTTATCTGTCCGTCACTTATCTAACACAATTTCATATTCCAAATGTTTTCAACAAAATACTTAATATTTGTAACATTCCTTTGTTATGATAAAAATCCATAAATTCTTCAATGTAGAACTGTTGGACTCCTTTTTAGAAATCTGATGTACAGAGTGCTTTTTAATTTTAGTGGTGTTATAGTCGGCCATGCTGCCAAACTTTCCATCCCAACAAGTTGAAATCATGGAGCTGTGAACAAGAAATAAGTAGTACAATCAATTTAACAGTTACAATTTAACTATGTGCATGAACATATTCACATGTATGCATCTTCACGCACATTTAGAGGCTAGAACTGTGAAGGTGTTGTACACCACCAATGTAATTTCTGCCTTCACTTCTATTGGCCATGCTGGCAACTCTTTCCTCCACTTTGGTGTTTTCGTTATTGGCCTTGCTGAAGATATCTTCATCAGAAGCCGTATTGCTGCCACTATCGTAAGTAGTCTGAAACAGTTTTATTCTCTCAGCCTTGCTGAGGTCAAGCAAAAAGCTTGGTCTGACACCCGTTGATCTTATTTTTGCAAAAATTAACCTGTTGGTCAGAGATCTGTTTATCTCCTTTTTTTTGCAAAAATTGACCCATTGGTCAGAGATCCGTTGATCTCTTTGCAAAAACTGATCTATCTTTTTATATGATCTGGGGTGACCACCATTCATCTTCTTTGTTTACCAGTTTCTCGACGGACTTCTACTTCGTTATGATCGTTAATGAGATTTTTAGTAATTTGAAATGGACCTTTAAACTCCAGTAATAGCTTCTTGCTAGATCCAGTTGTACCTTCACTTGTTATGTGTACCAAAACGAGTTGTCCTTCAACAATGTATTTGTTCATTCGAAGAAACCAATAGCTGACACAAGTATTGACAACGTTTATCTTTTACTTATGTTACTAAGACCCAGTCTTCCTTTGTGATGTCAGCTTGAAGGAAGTTGATGTCCTCTGTTTGTTTGGGTTTGGCCATAGAATTTCGACTGAGAGCATCTACGTGTCCCAGTTTTCTGCCGGGGCAGTATTCTACGATGAAATCGAATTTCTGCGTAATTAACCACCATCTGCTTATGCGATGAATCAGGTGGTCGCATTTGGTCATTGCAATTCTCAATACCTCGCAGTCAGTAATTACTTTAAACTTCAAGCACAAGAGGTAAACTCGGAGCTTTTGTAGCAAGTTTACAACTGCTAGTGTTTACAGTTCAAGATTGATACTTTTGTACCTCTTTCGTTGTCTGTCGACTGAAATACTGAACTGGTTTTAGTCTATCATATGGTTGTCTTTGCATCAGTATTCTGCCAAGTCTAAACTTGGAAGCATCCATATGAGTTTCAGTTTCAAACTTAGGATGGTAAATTGACAGGACAGGATGGGTCTTTCACCTAAAATTCTTTTGAGCTTGGTAAAGACGGAAGGGTTCTGTCTTGTTACCTCACTCGAAACTGGCGTCCTTTTTCGTCAATATTTTCGGAAATAGATGGCGAGGCCCAAAAATTGACAGATGTGTACATTTTTGGACTCTGGAAATAGCTCCACAGCATTGATCTTCACACTACCAAGTCAACACTAATTTCATTACCAATATAATGAAAGAAGAAAGAAAGAAATGTAGTCATCTGTGAGACTTAAACATTACATACTTATACAAATATACAGTGTACAAACCTATCCGACTAGTCAATTACAATATAAACAAAAAGTTTCAGTAAGAAAATAAAAACACAGAAAAACAGAAAATACAGAGTGATTGACGAATATAAGTATATCTAAAATTATTATTGTACATAGGACATATATTGGACCAACACTATCTTTAAAAATTGAGGAATTCCTCTACACTGTAAAATGTGTGATCAGCTACAAATGATTGGACCTTCTTTCTAAAGCAATTAAGGTTATTGGGATGTATATCCACTGTTACTGAACTTATTGAGGCATTTGATTCCAATGTGTCTTGGTGAATGTTGATCTATTTCTAGGTGTGAAAATGGCTGATGAATATTTGTTTTATACAGTGGCTTACACGATGTTGCTGTTGGTAAAAAAAATTGTCTTTGTATGGGATTAGAGGGTCAGCACTCAATCTACTCACTTCCTATCTAAAAAACAGATATCAATGTGTGACTGAATTGAATTCGTATGGCCATTTCATATCTGACAGATTACTTATTACTTGTGGTGTTCCTCAGGGATAAGTGCTGGGCCCCCTATTGTATATAATTTATACTAATAATGCTCCGGAAGTTATAAGTGAATACATGGTTCAATATGATGATGACTGCTCAATTATATTCAGTTATGATGATCAAGAATCAGTACAGGGATCACTGAAACTTTGAATACACTGGAGGAATATTTCAAAATACATAATCTGAAGTTGAACACCAACAAAACTCAAATCATTCACTTTGGTCAAAAAAATAATATGGACAGCATCAACTATGGCACAACCTCCTTAAATCCTGAATCTAAACTTTCTTTTTTTGGTATCACTCTCGATTCGAAGCTAGATTGGAAAAGTCATATAAGAGAACTTTCGAAAAATTTATCGAGATACTGCTATGCGTTGAAAGTTAGTAGACGAAATATATCCATAGAAGCAGCATTGCTAGCGTATTATGCCTATGTACAAAGTCGTATTAGGTATGGAATCCTTTTCTGGGGGTTGTCTACTGATGTTGATAGGATATCCATACTGCAAAAGCGTTGCCTAAGAAACATATTTAATATACCACTAAGAGACAGTTGTAGGCCTTTATTCTTGGATAAGAAGATTCTTACTTTAACTAATATTTGTAACTGAAAATATGGCACTTTATACATGTTATGACAGACATCACAAACATAATACTCGAAATAAGAACAATTTTCTGAATATTAGGCCCAATTTCACATATATACAGAAAAATGTCCCCTTTCTCAGCAATCAACATATATAACAAACTACCAGAGTCATTAAGGACACAGCACATCAAAAGCATACTATTTACTGGACGAGTATTTCACAGATACATTAGAGTAGTAATAGTTATTTTATTTTACTTATCTTGTGATTTTTAAGATTCACTGTATTTCACCTTCTGATTTCATATATACAGTTAAGTTTACGTGTTTGTGTGTGTTTCACTGGATGATTATTTTGCAGGTACATTAAGGCATTAATATTTATTTTGTTTCACTTGTCATATTCTGTAATTTGTAGTTTTTGTTATTCTTATGATTTACTGTTTCTATCTTTTGATTTTATCTATAATGTGTTATCTGGTATCTAGGGGCGTGTATGTATGTATGTATATATACATTGCTTATGGGGACTGTACCAAAATTGTTAATTGCACTTTGTTTATGACCTATTTACACTGTTTGTGTTTATATGTATATATTTAGGTACTATAATAGTCATTATAGGCATAATTTTTACTGACTGCTTTTTGTAGTAATATTGACATATTCTACAACTGAAAAGGTATTTTTTGAAGGAACTGATAAAGAATATCTATCTATCTATAGTAAAATTGGTGGAAAATTTATCTATACAAGTGGAAGTTGTCCTTGTTATTCTGGTTGGAACATTTATATGATGGAAAATTCTTCGAGGGTATTAATATGTCATTCATTATGCCCATGCTGTTGAGAACCTCATTGAACCCAATGTTTTATTAATTCTCTGTTGAAACATGGCTGTAGTATTTACAAGCCCGAAAGGCAATCTCTGATATTCGTACTGGCCATCAGGAGTAACAAATGCTGTTTTGTGCTTAGATTATTCAACCCTCTGAGTATTTTAATACATGCACCAAATATTTGTGTAGGAGGAAATTATTTAGTACTTAGTACTGCTTTCAAAATTCGATTATTGATTCTACTGATAAAAATAAATGCTTGTCAGTTAACTTGGATTACTCAATTATAATGTATACAGAACTGATCGTTCAATTCTAACCAGTGTTTTTAGCAGAGGTGGAGACGTATTCATTGCCATCAAAAAAAACTTTTTCTTCTAGTTTGATTAATTCTGATCCATCAATTGAACAGCTATTCGTTCTCCTTAACAACAAATTTATTTTGGGTACCATGTATTTCCCACCTAAATCTCAATCCACTTTATATCGGTCATACTTTAATCGGCTACTAGCAACCAGTGAGTAGTATGCAAATGCAAATATCTTCCTGTTTGGTGATGTTAATCTACCAACGGCAATTTGTTCCATAGCTTCTCCACTACCCATGGCATCTCCGTCAGAAGTAGATTCTATCGAAATCGTGTCTAATATCTGTGCTTTCCTCAACCTTATCCAATCCAATGGTGTAACTAATGATAGATGAGTTCTACTTGACCTTATTTTATCACCATTGGAACTTACAGTACAAAAGGCCAAAGATATATTAATTCCACAGGACTACCACCATCCTCCACTTGAATGTAATTTACCTCTCAAAATTGTAAATGGAGACACATTTGGTGAAGAGTACTACTATGATTTCTGTCTCGCTGACTATGCTAATATGCGTCTATTCCTAGAATCAATTAATTGGGATGGTGCGCTACAGGATAAAGAGCTCCCTGAGATGATTGCTGTATATTATGACTTGCTATATGCCATCATTGATGACTGTGTGGTCTGTGTAGGGAAGTTTCCATGCTGGTATTCCCCTGAACTGAAGAGACTATTGTATGAGAAAAAAGCAGCTCATAAGATCTATAAGAGCACTAGATGTCACAAAAGCTATTCAGTATTTAGCCAATTAAGATCTAGTTGTAAATTTTTATCTAATGTTATGCAAATTATATTCAATTTACTGAACATTCTGTTATTAATAATGCTAAGTCTTTTTGGAGATTTGTAAACAGTAAAAGGGAAAATAACACTATACCTGATAAAATGACTCTTGGGGATTGTACTGCTCGTAATGGGAATGATATTGCTAATCTATTTGCAGAACATTTCTCTTCAGTTTACACAAATCAATCCCTTGACACACATGATGCCCACATCTCTTCACAGATTAATGTGTCCTCTTACCATGTTGAGATTTCAAACATCTACGAAAAGCTATCAAAACTTGATATCTATAAGGGTCCTGGTCCCCTCCTTTCTTAGAAAATTTAGCTTTATTCTGTCGCGTCCACTCTTTCATATATTTAATAAGTCACTGTCCACAGGTGATTTTACAGACTATTGGAAAATTTCATATGTCACTCCAATTTATAAATCAGGTCGAAAATGTGACATCAGCAATTATCGTCCTATATCCATCCTCAGCATAATTCCCAAAGTTTTTGAGTCCATCATTTCGGACTATCTTACTTACGACTGCTCCTCAATTATTGAATCCCATCAATTTGGCTTCACTTCAAAAAGGTCAGCAGAATTGGGTCTGGTTCCATATGTTTATTTCTTGTCCGATGCTTTGGAGATGGGCTTACAGGTTGACTCAGTGTACACTGATTTTTCCAAGGCTTTTGACAGAGTAAATCACGAGTTTTTGCTTCATAAACTTTATTTGTACAGTGTTGACGGTCTTGTATTGCATTGGTTGGGTAGCTATCTAACAGAAAGGTCACAAATGGTTAGAGATAAACACTACTATTCCTATAATTTTCCTGTAACTTCAGGTGCCTCTCAGGGTTCCCATCTGGGACCACTATTATTTAACTTGTTTATTAACGATATAATGTGCTGTTTCCAAAATTGCAAAGCTTTATTGTTTGCTGATGATCTCAAATGCTTTAAAATAATTACAAGTATAGATGCTTATTTTTACAGAATGATTTGAACATCCTGTCTGATTGGTGTACACTAAAATGTAATGAGTTTGAAGAACTCATCCAAATGCCACATTATGCGTTTTTATCTAATACACCACCCAATTGTTTTTGGATATAAAATTAATAATGTATCTTTAGACTCTGTTTCTCAAATTAAAGATCTAGGAGTAATCGTCCACTCCACACTCAGTTTCAAATCTCACATCTACACTGTCACCCAGAAGTAAATGAAGATGCTTGGCTTCATAAAGAGAATCACTTGTGATTTCACAAACAGCATTGCTGTTAAATCCCTCTATTGCTCTACGGTTAGAACACACCTTGATTACTGTTCTTCGGTTTGGAATCCACATTATGTTACATATAAACTTATACTTGAAGCTGTTCAGCACAACTTCTTGCGGTATATTTCTTTAAATTGCATGTTTACCATGACTATGTTTTTTAGAGCACATATTAAATATTTCTCCTCTTGAGGTTCGTAGAAAGCAAAGAGATTTAATACTGCTATTTAAAATTATCAATGGACTGTGTAATAACCCCGAACTGCTCTCAAAGATATACTTAGTTGCATCCACTGGTCCTACAAGGCAGGTACAAACTTTTTATGTTTCTTTCCATAGATCTAACTATGCATTTAACAGTTTTATCCCTAGATTTCTTAGATTAGCCAACTCATTAGCTGACCTTTCAATTTTTCATACTTCAGCTCACAGATTCAAAAACCATGTGTTGGACCTTGCACTCTGATTACTTGCAGTTTTTAGCTGTCATTTATACTGTAGTGTTATCTCTCTTTTTACCATTTAGTTTATTGTTATTAACTATTTTATCTTATATCTTAATTGATGTTTTTGTGTTGTCGTAGCATTTTTATAGCATTGTAATTTTAGCTAAATGAATAAATATAATTAAGCATACCGAAACATTGGTTAAAAATGTACTATAAAATCACAATTATAACGAGATTTATGGTTTTCATATGTTATATTTTCCTAAATATCATATTTTGTGTACCAAGTTCCTTCAATAGTGGGAGATATTTGACCAATTTCATCAAAGTTATAGACTCCGTTTCACGAGAAAAGAAACCACCTGAAGTTGGAATATTGACAATCGCAGAAACCAAATTCTGTCTTGTTTATCTACGTCGCTTAATAACGACCAATAGCGTAGAACGATGATTTATGCTGATTGTTTCTGACAAGTTCGTGTACACGACTGCAACTTCAGTTGGCTTTTTCACTCTTGAAACGAAGTTTACCACTTAAATTGAACTACGAAGTTGTATTTCTTTACTTTATTATCAAACTTGTATGAAGCTTCATGAAATTTTAAACAAAATAAAAAGTTCCAAAATTGTATTATTTCAATTTGTCTTAGCATCAAAATTATCTTTGTAGACATTGTGAGAAATTGCTAATTAACACCAACAATAAGTTTATTGAAACTAACAAATGCCTTGAAATGTATTAAGATACATAATATTACTTACTAACAATACAGTACAGTCTCTATAATTTGACCGCTCAATTCCCGCCAATGAGTCAGTAAATTTTTATGTCTAGACTTGTGAAACATTAAAAGCGCTATTCTCCACCACAACAGTAGTATGTTGTGTACCTTGCTGTTTCACATCACAGTTTCTTTTTCATAATAATTAACGAAATTTCATTATACACTAGATAAAACGATTATTGTCATAGATTTCGTATGCAATAAAAATGTAGTTTACTCTTAAATTTCTTCATTTTTTAATTCATCTCTACTAATCTGGCATTTTAGATAATACAGTCCTACTAATCCCAATATTGGGCCAGATTAACTAGATACTACTTTATATTAATTTTTTACATTGTATTACTTATATTGAAGGGTTTCACAAGTTTTAATTGCATAATGAACTCACTAAACTTACTATAGTGCGCTTAGACATAATCAGTATTATAAGTTGTCACTTGGACGCAATATTAACTTCAACAAAATTGGTGATCAATCTTTCCAGAAACTATTATTTTTTAAAATTATTGTGTGTGGCTTTAGTGTTAACAGGCTAGTAGTTAATCACTCCAACATTATTGCAAATCATAGTGGTACGTACCATCTATAAAAAATTTATTTTCATACAGTCATCAACATTTAGTAGAAAATCATTGATTTATTTTAAGGATTCACGTATTAAATCTACAATTCGTAGGAATCCATTCATTAAACTGATAGTATAAAAACGTACAGTCAAACTTTCTTATCAATATAAGAAATACGGGCTATAAAGGAAGTCGCACACGTTTGAAATTCATTTCCATTTGATAACTGATATCACAATTAAGCAACTTATGGAAGAAATTATCAAAAACAGGAGTGAAATCAAGAGTTCAATCGAAGCCAGTGAGGCTAGACTATTACTGAATTTCGAAGAACTGAAAAATAGAGTGTTACATCTTGAAAAAGAAAATCAAGACCTGAAAGAAAAAATTGAAGAATTGAAGATCAGGAAAGCAAAAATAATGTGATTATTCTTGGGCTGACTAAAAAGAGCGAAACTCCTTCTTGTGATATTATATGCCAGAAAATAAATTCATCATTCTCCACTTCTCTCGCCCACGCAGATATCAACGATTTTTATTTTCTCGGGAACAACGACACCAGCCCCCTGAAAGTCGAATTCAAAACATTCCTAATAAAAAAGGAAGCACTACAATAAAGGCAACACCTGAAAGGCACAAATATTAGCATTGTGCACGATCAACACAGAAACAGAGAGAGGAAAGTAAGTTACTCTGAAAGTACCTTCTGAAGGCTAGGCAAGAAGAAAACAATACTTGCTAGATAAAAAACAACAAACTACATGTGAATACAGAAGTATACCGAGTCTCAGATCTACTAGCCCTTGAAAATCAAATTGTAGAAGAACCAAAATCAAATAGTGCTCCATCGACTCCAACTCCCGAAACACAGCCAGAAACCAGACAACAGCAGAAAATAAGAAAAACTTCTATTACAAGCAACCAGCAAAGATCTTCCAGTGTCAGATTACAAGAAAAGAAGAAATAATTTCAGTGATCACGTACCTACCTCACACTTGTAGCAAAACATTTCATTCATGATCTATTTTATATTTATAATAATTCAGTCCAGCTTTGTCTTTTTCCCAAACGAAGAATCGATCAGTTCATTAGAGATTACAGTTATAAAGAGTTCGCAACAAAATTTTTGGATAGTGCAAATAATTTCAACACTTGAGGTTTGGAAATGATTACTTGAAAGTCTGTCAACAAAATGTACGAAGCATATCCAAAAACTTTGAAAAATTGGAAGTTTTTTTAAATCAATTCAAAGAACCATTCGACTGTATTATTTTAACAGAAACGTGGAAAATTCAGAACAAGCATTCGGATATGAGTCAGTCTATAAAACCAAGATGATGGCGTTATAGTTTATATAAGGAACACTAGGAAATATAAAACAAATATCGTTAAGTTAGGTCCGTGCAAATTAATTGAAGTTTTGATCGATATGGGCGACTGTATAAAATTGCCTGTACCTACAGGCCTCTATCCACCAACGAAAAAGAATTCGTTTTAGAGCTCCAAAACTACCTGGGTAAACAACGGTACAATGAACATTACTTCTGACTAATGATTACCTTGATATCCTCAGTGAATTCAATTTCACATCGACAGTAAATATCAGTACAAGGACACAAGATGAATCGAGTACCTGCATCGACCATATATTTGTTAGGGCTCAAGATGGCAATTTAGAAAACAAATGTTTTGCATTGTTTTAGATAGTCACATATCCGACCATAAAGCCACTATAATGTCTTTAAAACCAACAAATGAAAATATTCAAACTGAAAACCATCATCAGGCCATCATCTCAAAACGTATTAATTATAAAAAATTAAAAATAAACTTAATAGAATTAAATTGGAATACTTTGTACAAAATGAATGACCCCGTACTTGATAATTCATTTTTCTCAATAAAAATTTCTGAAATTATACAAGACAGTACTGTGACATTCAAGAAAAGCAAATTAAACAAAAAAAAGATTGGATTACAAAAGGAATTATGAATTCAATTATCAGTAGAGACCGCTTATTCAAAGAATATCAAAAGAACAAAAACAATTTGGAACTGAAACAGAGATTTATTACTCATAGGAATAAACTCAATACATTAATAAAAATAACCAAACAATCGCCACTTGAGATTGAATATTCACATTGAACAAGTCAGTAATACGCTTTGGACAATGACATATAAATTCAAATATCTTGCTAAAGTAATGAAAGTACCTCAATTGAAAATGGCTATTTTGCCCTTGTTGACTCTAGGATAAGTTATGGTATATTAGGGTGGGGAGGACTTGCTTCATCAAATCTGGAGAGGATCAATGTACTGCAAAAAATGTTTCTGAAAATTATTTTGAAAAAGGACCGTAACTTTTCAAGTGTTGCTCTCTATGAAGAAAGCAGAATACTTGACCCACGTCAGATTTATTTTTATAAAATAGCATTGTGTTGTCAAAAAAACAATAATAAGTTCTTGCTTGTTTCCCATTTTCATGAGACCAGAAATAAAACCAATAACAGATTTGTCCTATCAATTTCAAATAAAACTGTTGGTCAAAAATGTTACACCTTTCTTGCCCCTAGAGTCTTCAACTACCTTCCGCAGCATTTGAAAAATATAGTTAATTATAATTTATTCAAATCGAAGCTTAAGCAGTTTATTTTGATAGAAGATAGAAGAAAAATAACACCATATAATAGAGAATAAACTGAATGTATAGAGTAGCACTTAAAATTTCACATTTGAAATTGAAAATTGGAACTTGATGTTCATATTACTCGTAACAATTTTTTTAGTGGACAGCCTCTAGACTTTGTTAATTTGTCACGTGTACTACACCGAAATTGTTGCCAACTCTTTAATGATGTTCCACATAGTTCGCAAAAGTCCAACGCGGTTTTGCGGATTTGTGCAGAACATTCTTGATATGTTTAATATAATAATGATAATTAGTCTAAACACGTTTTTATTGTATGCACTATCCGCAGACAGCCAATTAGGCTTTGCGGTTTCTTTTTGTTTATTTGTCCGATTATTTATGTAATTATATTTTTTTTTGTATTGTACAAATAAACATTATTATTATATGTAATTGTTTTTTTCAAATAATCCCGCTGTTATTCGGAAAATCTGGCACTTCAGAAATTTGTTTATTAATGATAAGGATAAATTAATACTTTAAAGATATGTTTATTTTAGATGGACAAGCCGTAGAAGATTTGGAAAGACAAGAATATTTAGAACATGTTAAAATACAAGAAATGAAGGATTATATAAATAATACAATGCGCATAGCTAGTGATAATGGAAGAATTCAAGATGAGTTATTTTTTATCATTCATATAAATACTTTCTGCTATTGTGCAAATATTGATCGGTATATGCCAGGGGAAATTGCTATTACTTGCTTTAATTTAGAAGATGGAGTGCAACCGCAAAATGTTTTCCATAGAATTATAAAGCCAGGTAAGAGAGATTCTATTTTCCTGATTCAGAGAATGTTGATATGTGTATCTATATATTCTTTATTTTTTTATTTCTTTTCAATGTCGAGTTATGTTTGCCGGAAATTCCTTCAACTTTCTTCTGTCTACTATCTAGTCCTACTACTTCTTCCCATTTCCTTGTTTCTCAGCTGCATTCCTTACTTTATCAATTCTTGTCTTTGGCGGCCTACTCCTCTCCTTTTTACCACCTTCTTTCTCTTCAAATATTTGTGTTACTTGTGTAGTTTCATCCATTCTTATTACGGGCCTAGGCATTTTAATTGCTCTTGTTCTATCATCAGTGGCGTGATTAGGATGAAGCTCGGGGGGATGAACTACCACCGGGAGATCTGGGTATCGGAAATTTTTTCAAATTTTAAGCCCCTAAAACTGCATTTTAGCTTTGTTTTTCTTATAAAATTATAGCCTAGAGCTCATAGCTTTTAGTATATTTCAATAAAGTATTGGTTTGCTGTGATTATGTATTAGATTTTTCATTTTTAGGGTTGGGGGGGGGTTCTATCCTCCCCTTAGGTACGCCACTGTCTATCATTGTTTCAACAGGGATTATATACAATATTTCTCGGAATACCTGATATTTTATTATTTGCCCTTGAATCTTCCTCCACATTTCTATGCTATCAAAGTTACTTTTCTGTCTTTTTTTAATTGTACATATGTTGATGTGGCTTAAGTCAATTAAGTTAACTTTCTTTATTTTTTGCCTAGGAAGTTGTTTTTTTATACAGACTTTAAATTTGTGAGTCTTAGCGATAGTAGAAGATGCGGACCTAAATCTACACCCTTCGTCCTTTTTCTGATGAAATATATATGTTGGCATCCTACTTTTTGGCAAGGATATTTTTGATTAAAAATGTTTTTAATTAATTTTGTTCCTCTTACAACTATGCCAACCAAAATATGGCACCATCTCCTTATCAATACACAAATTATGGGAAAAATTCCGAATTTGCATCCAGTTGATGATTATCTGATAAATGTATATTTTGTTTGATGGAATCAAATATGTTACTGCTCATACAACTTCTCACCAGCGGTATACCTTTGTCTTCATCCTTTGACCAATACATTTTTGTAGCTGGTAAGGTATGGTAGCTGGAAAAAAAACAATATACCACAAAAGCGCATCAGAATTGCCCTGCTTAGTTCAAAGGAATGTCGATTACGATCATTCGCATATTTTTTTGAAAAATGAACGAATTTATCCCAGATTTCATCAGTGAAGTACAAGAGAAAACTTCGTAATGAGATTTTCCACCAATTTTACTTTCTATTTTCTCTAATCTAATATGTTCTTCCTCTTGTGGTGCAGTTGTATAAGTAGGATGTCCTTTCTTCCACCTTGGAATAGCTTTCTTTGCCTTTTCTTTCTTTGTTTCATTTTTGTTCATTTTAGAAGAAACCTTTGCTTTTTTTGAAGTTGATGGGGATAGGTTGTTCATCAACTACTTGAGATTCATCAGCATAATTTGTGTGTATTTCGTAAGTTTCAGCTACGTCGGGAATATTCAGTCCATTTTCGGTTATACCTTCATCAATATCCTCGTCTGTCAGTTCATCAACCGGTGGTGGTATATACACGGCGTCAATTATGTCAGCTTGTAATTCGTCGTCCTCTTCTAATAATGCCATCATTTCTGCGGTAGATAACGGTCTTCTGTTTTTCCAAGACATAACCTGCAAAAAAAAACAATAAGACTGAAATGGTGTGATATTATGTACTGATAGAATGTCAAGTTATTTTCGGGAACTGTCATATAAATTTTCTTTCTCTATATTATTTCTGGGACAGTCAAAATGGGACGGATTAAAAATGATATTTGAGTACTTTTGAGAAGTTCACCAAAAATACGGTTTCATGATAAATCGCTACATTTTCTTGCCAAATTATTAATAAAATAACATACAATGGATGAAAATTCAATAAACTCAATGACGTATTCAAGAAAAAATAGATTAAAAAATATTTCGTATGCGCAACGTTGGGTACTAATGGGTTAAAAGTGTTTTATATTTTCTTGCAGTTATTTGTCCCTCTCTCCCATAATATGATCATGCCGTCTTAATTTTTTAACATCTTGGGATTTTTAATTAATTATTGAAAATATCGTTTTTTAGGTATACTCCCCCTAGGCTATGCAAGTGAAGCTAAACTGGTAGCTGAACAAACTCACCAATTGCCTCCGCCTTTGTCTGCAGAAGAGCCAAACATTGAAGAAGTATTCACAGAAATGAAATTATTTTTATCAACCAAGCTTCGTGGATCAAAACGCTTTCCTCCACTTTATGCGCATGAAAAAATGATTAAGATGGTGCAGAATATCCTAGATAATTGGTGTTATGATTTAGGGGAAGATAGACCTCTGTTCAAAGTATATGATTTACAATACATGTTTAGAATTCTAAGAAATACTGTAGCCAATCAAACAATATATCCCTCTGATACTTACAGTGCAAGGGAAATAGAAAAAGATGTCTACGCTTATACGACTGGTATTTGCTGTGAATTGCATTCAGTAACTGACAGTTTCATATACTGTAGCCGTTCTATAACTATTAGATATGCATACATAATTTGTGATAACTGTTGCGGGGATCTGCGTATTATTCTAGTACCTGGTGCTCATATTCCAGATCAATCATTGACTCCCTTTACTGGTTCAAGGTCCAGTTCCATGTCTAGTCTAGTTTCCGGGTCCATTAAATCATCTAAATTAGACGCCTCCATCCGTGATGATGATTCTGATACTGTTATTTCATTTTCTAGTAAATCTGAATGGGACAATCGATCTGTTGTATCAGATTCGTCTGATTTAACGTGTGACAATGAATTCCCCAATTTGGGAATGCTTAAAAAAAAGTCGGCCTCAAAGAATTCTCAACCTCAGTTCTCTTCAGCGGAATCTTCGGCTCAATATTCGGGTAGAAGCTATGCTGGAGCAATGAGCTCTAGGGGACTGAGCTGGAAACCAGCAGATTTTTCTTCTAGAGAGTCTGAGGACGCAAGTTCAATTGACTCGACTACTGACTTTGCTATTGGCCGGGGAAGAGGCACTAGATCATCGTTTACTAATAACATTGATGACTTTCCTCAACTCGGTGGTGGAGGCAGAGGCAGATTGCTAGGAAGAGGCAAGCGTACAAATTAATTGTATCTGTTCACCACATTTTTCATTAACATATAAAACATCAAAAGTATATAAATGGTCGAGACTACTGGCGTGATAAGATTGTGCTATTCATTTTTTTCTAAAAAAAAATGCTCACATTTAATCCTATAGTTTATTGTTTAAAATGAACATGGCTTGACTTTTTTTTATATACAAAAACTTCCAGTTTTAACTCTATCTTAGACGTTAATTAAGTTATAAATTTGACATTATTATAATGCATTTCACACTTTCAAAGCAATGTTAATCTCGTGTCGCACCAACTTGCCCCTTATCTCAGTTATAATGAAGACATAATAAAGATTTTTTACAATTCAGCTTTCAGTTTAAAAAATGTATCACTATACATTATTATTTTTACTTAAAATTATTATATCTTATGCATTTCATAACAAACTTTCCTTCACCACTGGTATCATTTCGTACATTAAAAGTGATTAAATATCTTGTAAGTTATTTACTGCCTACGTCTTTTCTTGAACTGTTTTTAACGTGGTTCTTTACCAATACATTGGGTATGCTCCTTTTCTGCTATTGCTTATAATGAGCATTACTTTTAAAGGCAGCTGCAGTATTCAAGATATCATTTCTTAGGTGTTAAATATTCCTTTTCTATGTAGCAATATCGAGTTTGTTGATTTCGTTTAAAAATTTCAGTTTACATCAGAACTGGGAAAATTTCTTCTAAAAAAGAATCATTATATCACTCGTTACTTTCACGAAAAATATAATGGTATTACTTCAAACTACATTACTTGTAAAAAAATAGTAATTCAATTACTTCTAGAATAAGCCTAATGTTTTTAAATGAGAAACTCACTTTTTTAGTTTTTATTTAAAAAAACACATAAAAATAAACTCTGATTAAGAAAGAACTCAAGTAATACAATTCAAAAACATAAATTTAATTCTCTAGTATAAATAAAGCGCCAAAGTTTTGAAAATATTTGGCCAATATTTTAACATTTTATCATTACCAAATTAACATTTACCCTGTACTGCAAGGGTCGGCAACATTTTAACAAAGAGGTGCTTATGTGCGATTTTGAACAAAGGCAAAGTGCCACTATAAAAATGCATAATTTTTATACAAATAAATAATGAATAAAATTGTTAAAAGTAATACTGCGGTCCTAAGGAAGAACACCGTATGTGGAAGAATTCATATTTCGTAAAACAGCGATTGAAATTTGGGGCAATATATATGGTCCTCCTGGTTGAATGGAAGGGAATAGTTGCTTCAAATTTTATGCCATATCACCCATGACTTAGCTTGTTATGTTGATATATCCATTCTATTTGTGATGCGTATTATTTTCTTTTTATAGCAAAAATTGTTCACTTTTCGTTCCTAGGGAAAAAAGCCGTATGTTCAGTTTTTCAAACATACGGGTGGTAATTGACTAATACGCGGTCATTTTACTAGACAAAAATACCGTATGTACAATCACAAAATAGGCAGTTAGCTACCAGCATTGAGAATGTGCTGTGTTCTTTAGGAAAACGGCCTAAGTGTGATAACAGTGATATTTTTTATAAGTTTCAAAAACCGCCCAACATTATCCAATCTAAGCGAACTTTGAAGTCTCTATATTACTCCCATTATGTTTTCTTATAAAATGTAAGATTTTCTTAGTAAAACACGCCTGCAACTAAATTTCAACATTTATTCAAATAACTTCAAAAAGGAACAAAACATATTACGCGTCTTTGCAATATCTATAAATAGAAAATAAAAAATAATTTTTTTCTAAAACTAATATTATTATCCACTTGAAACTAAAACTAGGTAGGTACCTTTCTAATCATTTTCAATGTTGTTAATGAGGTCAGGGACATTATTTTCATGGAGATTCTTCCAAAAAATTAACTTGTGCTTGGGAATGATGTCTCCAAGATTATCTAAAAATTTTCGCTTTCTCTCAGCAGCTTTTCCCCGATTTCCTTCCTGTGCTTTAGGCTCCTTCAACAGTGCATTTTTTGGGTAAAATATTCAACTCTCCATATTCGCCATCAAATTTTGTCTTAAAATAAAGTAATTTGGATCCTCTTCTAGCTTGTATTAGTACGATTTCTTTTAAGAGTGGGCGATCTTTATTGAATTTATTCAACTGGTAATTAGTAGTCAGATTGGGCCAATATCTGATCTGAAATCTTTGAATTCCATTTCTTTAACAAAAACGGTATTTTTTTTGGAGCAGTCTTGAACTACAGTGGAAAAATCTTGGAAATCATATACTTTGGGATTTTCCCTCAATACCTTTTCTACTAAATGGTGTAAACTGTCGGCAGACATGAACATGACCCGGCTCGAAAAATTTAATAATAATTGTCTCAGCCTTGGTTATTGACTATAAACAAGAGGAAACTGAAGATTTGCCAGTTTTTGTTCTGCCTGCTGCAATTATCAGCCCAGATGCAAATGTGCTTTTTATTTCTAGCATGAATGGACAAGAAATAATTATAAGCACTTATGACGTCCTCCTTTTTTCGGCCCGGTATTCCATCATGCCAAATCACAGCAACAGCTTTATTTTTTGTTGTCATAGCTCCTAATGGTACAAAGGATTGATTGAAAGCCATTATTCTTGGTGTAAATTTAACTTGCTTGAACATGTCGATTCTCGGGAGCATAACAACTTTTTGCATGTCAGATGAGTAAATTAGCGTATCATCATCCTTATTCTCCTTGTCTAATTTGTACATATTTCTTGAAATTTGTGCTCTGTTGATATGTTGTAACCAATTTTCGCAATGATCACAGTTTTTGTTTTCGGTAGCATTTACTTTTGTATGCTTCGGATCATGTAATGTGAATGCTTCGCATTTTTCGCATTCTTCATGCCCAGGTCTGGTGAACGAAATGTTCATTTTACTGACAACTTTTCGATAAAGCTCATAAGAAATAGAAAAGTTTTGTAATTCTTTGAAATCATTGTACATTTGGGCTATAGAGACATCACTCGGCAGATATCATTTTTTAGGAGCGTGCTCTCGTCGGTAGCGGGACACGCATGGCGAGAACTTCATAGTGTGATTTCGAATTATTTGGTCTATTTTTTTCTTGATTTTTCGATGTTTCCCACGTTTATCCTGAAGTAGACTTCCTAAAATGCGAAGAATGCTATCATTGTTTGATTTATATCCTAGAGTGGTTAGGAAGAATACTTTACAAACTTCTATTCTACTTCCATCTTCGCCTTTGAAAAAATAGGTTCTTGACACACTCTTTCTGTAATTTTCTTCATTTGACGCCTTTTTTTCATATTTCCGCACTCTATGTAATGACTAAGAAATGCTTTCTGCCCGGTGAAATCTTTGTTCCAATATTTTTCATTAATTTTATGACGTAAGGAATTGTTAATCTTTTCTGAACATCTATTTTTGCATTTGCACCCTTCCTTGACTTCGTGACATGCGATCAATTTCTTTCTCCGAATCTCATTTCTTTCTTTTTTAGGTAGTGAGTATCTCTTCCTTTTTCTAATTTCTCCACTTTTTGTAAGACTTTCATCTGTTAGATTACTGTTGTAGTTCTCGGGAAGGAAACAATAATTCTACCAACTGCCATAATATTTTTAAATTGTGGGGGTATTGTGACCTGTTTGATTATTCAAAACAACTGATTCGGCTTGCTCTTCAATAACATCATCATCAGTGAAATGAACACGTTCTAATTCTATTGATAGAGAACAAAATGAAACATTAGAGAATATAACTAACAGTACTGAAAATGCGACAATGCTACCTGTGTAATTTTTTTAAACAATATTGTCGTCTGTTTGTGATACTTCGGCTTCGACATGTACGACAGTCCCGACATGGTTTTCTTGATTCTTGTCAATCATTGAGCTTCTTTCCGAAAAAAACAAGAATAAAATTTCCCGCATATACAAGATACAATCTGCCCCACCCCGGCTTTTTTGTGGTTATCTTTAGCTTTGTCTTTGAAATAAATAATTTAACTTACCTTGTTCTGTCTCAAAAGATTTAACTATTACACATATCTCATTATTGTTCTCTATGAAACTGCTTGTTATCAGAGGCTGTAGGTTTTCATCCAGAATAATCATATTCTCATCTAGTGTAAATAAATCACAACCACAACAACTTAACTCAGTATTGTTAATAATACTACTACACCTACTCTTATCAACACCACTCCTAGAACAGCTTTTATCGTTATTATTATTTTCACTAACTGCCATCAAAACCATTCGACGCGATGTTGACCCCATGATTTAAAACTAGAGAACGATATACACGGCTCTATTTCCGAAAAGCAACTGGAACAAGATACGTAGACTACACATACGCGAGCACGTTCTTGATAGAGAAATGAACTAGTTCCTAAGCAAGAACACCGTATGTCTGTGGTCGTTTTGTACGGCAAGTCACAAATTAGGAAACTATATACGTTTCAAGGCAAAAACACCGTATGTGGTTTCAATTTTACATCATACGGTGTTTATGACTAGAATCGTCAAATATATGATTCTTTTTACGGCAAAAATCTCTACTTACAATATGTCTAAAAATTTTAATCAAAAAGGAAACAGCACATATTTTACTGTTAAACAAAATATATGTTTTTATATAAGGCAACATTTTGTTTAAAATTTGAAACGTTTTCAGTGCGATTCTTGTCCTTGTGTTTCTCGCGAAAGCTTTTCTATTTCTGGTTTATGTCTAGTTACTATTAATATTACACACGCCTCTGAATTTTTTGTTGTTAGCCGGCTTCGATATGGATTCAAAATGATTTTCATATGGGAAGAAACTTGCTCAAACATATAGGACGATCCAAATGTTGAAAGCATTGCAAATGCCACCATGGCAAATACATTTATCTGGCAAACTAGTTCCACTTTTCAGTATTTCATTTGATTTATCCTGAGGTTCACCTTGAAAAACTCTTAGTTCCACAAATTTTGTCTTCCATACTCGGACTGCCAAAATTCAATATGCTGAAGCTCAAATTCTTGAATTTCCATCCATGTGAAAAGGGAATCATTAAAAGGAATGCTGGTAAAATCCATTAAGTCTGGTTTTATCAAGTAGGAGAACGTGTGACCAAGTTTATCAAAATCTTAACTCTTTCAGTGAAGTCGTGTAGTTTAACATTTCCTCATTAAATGCAGCATTATCACAATTATTAAGGTTGGGTGAGTATGTTTTTAGATTTGGTAAGTATATGTATGGAAGATGGTATCGCGAATAAATACATCTATTTTCATTTTAAGGAATCATACAAATCTAGAACGTATCATTGCAACTTAAGGTTTAGTTCGCTGAGATGATTTGTAATATCAGTTAGGAACATCAATTTACAAATCCATTCTTTATTATCTAGGTCAGGAAAGACTTCAGCTCGATTTTTTGCAATAAAAGTGATCTAATTTCTCCCAAACATTGAACAAATCTCGAAAGCACTTTACCGCCGCTAAGCCATCGTATATTGCTATGAATATGCACATTTCATTTCTTGTAAAAATGACTTGATTTTTTTGAAGAACGACTAGCAATATAGTTAACAACTTTTACGACAGTATCCATTACGGATTTTAAGTTTCCGCTCAAGATCTTCGCGCATAAACTTTCTTGATGATTAATGCAATGAAAATTCAAAAGTGGTCAACCAATGCGTGCAGTAATAAGAGATAAAAATCCCTTATGTGTCCCGATCATAGCGGGTGCGCCGCCATCTGTAGTTACGCAAAAAATCTTAGTTAAGTATAGTCCCCTATTCTCAAAATGTTTAACGAATTCTGATAGAATATTTTCTCCTCTTGTAGTACCTTTGAATGGTAGCAGACAGGTCAGTTCATCTTACACGCGGTTATTGTCAAAGTACCGCGCAACGGTTGCCAACCGGAAAATGTCATTAACGTCGGTGAAATGCCCCTCAAATATCGGAGGGAATGGCTGAGCTCCAAATACTTAATAAAAAACCTGGCAATATCCAATAACCCTATAATCAATATTCTAAAGAAGCTTAATAACATAAGCAAAAACTCAAGATATTGCATTAACAAAGAAAAACCAACTCTAATACAAATCCTTGACCGGATACAACCATCTACTAATACGATGTACACAAAAGAAATATTGCCTTGCTATGAATTTGACCTAGAAATTCAGCTAACTCCATTAAATGTGGCAAATCTTCAATCTAATAAAACTGATGAACTAGCACAAATTCAGTACCAAAAAATTTTATCCAAATTTCCGGATCATACAAGAATATTTACAGATGGATTTCTCTATTCCAATGGTACTGCAGGGTTTGGAGTTTACAGTGAAGAACTCAACTATGCATTTTCATCTAGGCTACCAAAATTCACACTAATATGGTTAGGAGAAATTACTGCTATCAACCATGCACTTCAATTCATCTTAAAAACTAACACTACTAAAGCCATAATCTTCTCAGACTCCAAAACTGCACTACAAAAAATATGTAAACCAGCTTTCTCCAAAGAAACAGAGCATTCATCAATATTAACTAAACAAGGAATTATACTAGCAAACACTAAAGGTTTTAATATTGTACTAGCATGGATCCCAGGTCACTCTGAAATCAAAGGAAACCATAAAGCTGATCAGTTAGGTTGTTCCCTTACAGTTCCAGCGAATATAAAACTGAATTATCAAAACTACTTCCCAGATATCAAGAAGAGCATATGGGCTAAATGGAACCTCATAAAACAGAATAAAAATCTCCTACTCTTTCCCGACATAATGCTCATATGGCTCGATTTATTTGCTGTACAAAACCATAATCACTTGTCCAAGAACTTTGAAAGGGCCGAACGTCTAATTTCTGATTTTTAGCCGCCATAGCACTAACTTTAATTGCGCATATGTACGTTACAGGTTGATGAATAATATTACGATTAACTATCCCGGATTCGTCCAATAACAACACCTAATACAACTTTTGGTTTCGGAACTTATCTTTACAATAGCTCATACTAAACTAAACTAACTCTAACTAAATACACGTTTATACAAGGTGTTTCTATATTCGACCGACGCTCTTGTCACACAGAGATCTCAATAAATGATTCAGTTTGATATAGGAATACGAACACTTATGGGGCCTAGTTGCTGAGATATAGCTAAAATTAACGGTGTTGTAGAAATTTGCCTCTAAACAAAAGTCTGCAAACACGTAAGTAATTTACAAATTAATTAATTATTCATTTAATTTCGAATAATGGTTAAGCGTAAGTAGTTCAAAATAAATTCAAGTTATTCATAATCTCAATTTGAAACAAAAATGTATTACAACAATAACAAAATTGATAAAGTTACAGTAGTTGTTCGAACTGTTGGCCGCTTACTTCAATACACTTCTCACGCCGTTTTGTCATTGAATAACGTGTCTTTGAAAATAAATCTGGATGGGATTGAATGATTTCTGCCACAGCATAAATTCTAGCTATTAGATCTTGTTTAGATTCGATGGTTGTTTCGTATACTAAGAACTTCATATAGCCCCATATAAAAAAATCAATAGGATTTAAGTGGAGGCCAACAATTGGGTCCACCCCGACCAATCAATTTTTCTCTAAAACGTCTGTTTAAGTAATTTCTTGCCGCAGCAGCAAAATCAACAGATGCCTCATCGTGTAAACCATAATATTTAACGGTACATTCTCCAACATTTCTTCCAGAAAGCGAGTATAAACTGCTCCATTTTATTTATTTGGTAAAATGTAAGGCCTGATTAAGCAATCTCCAACCATACCGAATATTTATGGTGAAATCCCCTTTCACGAACAAAGTGCGGATTTTCTTCATCCCAAACGTGACTATTTCTAGAGTTGAAAATTCCTTCCCTAGTAAATCTAGCCTCGTCGGTATACAACACATATTTTGGAAAAATACCTGTTTGAAAATTCCATACGCACCTGAAAATCTCTAGATTCTAATGCTTGAACACTGGCCAATTTGTATGGATGTAACACTTGTTCTTTTAAAACTTTCCATACAGTAGAATGGTCCACTCTTAAAGCGCGACCTACAGTTCGAGTACTTAAAGATGGCTTTTCAAAAATATTATCTAATATTTCCTCTTCCAGATGCACAGTCCTTGCTGTACGTTGCTTTTCAGCATTATTTCTTTTAATTAACAAGTTTTCGGTTTCTTTCAGCCTTCTTTCAATACTTGCAAATGTAGAATGATAAGGAATTCGACGATTGCGAAATCTTTGTTGGTATAAACGAGCTGCCATTTTACAATTTTTTCGAGCTTCTCCGTAAATCATTAACAAATCGGTCAAGTCTTCAAATGAAAAATTCATTTTATAACAACAAAATTAATGTAAAAACTAATTTAAAATTCTATTATTTAATCTACCAAGATCCTGTCAAATACGCAAAGTGTCACGAACTATTAAAAATATGACACGTGTCTACCAGATTATAATTGTATTTGTTTTGAACTACTTACGCTTAATAATTATTCGAAATTAAATGAATAATTAATTAATTTGTAAATTACTTACGTGTTTGCAGACTTTTGTTTAAAGTAAAATTTCTACAACACCGCTCATTTTAGCTCCATAAAAGGTTATTAGTTTTTTAATTAAAAATAATCAGGCAATTTAAAACAAAATTAAAAAAGAATTTGCTCCAGTGGCGTAAAAAATAGGGGGATAAAAGTGACAACCAACCCTGACAGCGCGCCACTGGTTAAATTTTTCCAAAGTTTGTTTATGTCAAAATATTACTTCATTAAGGAGCATATTGGTCACCAACACCCTATATCTCAGCAACTAGACCCCGTAAGGGTTCGTATTCCTATATCAAAATGAATCATTTATTGAGATCTCTCTGTGATAGAGCGTTGTCGGTCGAATATAGCAACACCCTGTATAATGGTTAATCCGCCTCTTAGAAGTTTCCCGTATAACCGGGGAAATGCCGCTCACCGGGCGTTCGAAAAGCCGAGAATCTGGCCTGCCATCACTTAGCTCGGTCGAGTATCCTTAACCGCTTACTGCATGATTTTTTATTTTTTTTTCAAAAAAATACATGCGTTAGGTGACTGATTAGGAGTTATGAAAAAATAGTGAAAAAAATATTTATCGATATTTAAAGGAAATAAATATCAAACTTTGACTTGTGCCAAACTTGGCACAAAATGAGATAACAATAACAATGTTAATTTTTGACATGTACCTATCAAATTTGGCACAAATTTCGGAAATAAAATAAAAGTAATAAGTACAAATTCAGATTTATTTAAAAAAAATAGATTTTATCTCAATAAAAGAGTGAAAATCTTGCCCTATTCCGTGTGAAATTGCTATCCTTATTTAGACATAAAAATACTGAACATTTGCCACATGGTATGGTTCCCTTACAATCTGGATGTTTGCACCTCTGTCGTTCTTCACTTACTCTTGGCAAATTATTCAAATTGTCTGTTCTTATTTGCTGAGCTGGAATTTGCGAAAAAGGATATTTGTTTTTTTGGGATCTAGTTGAGGTTGTAAGCTAGTACTCGGTCTTCCCCTTTTTCTTTCTGAACTATAAGTGGTCAAAACTTCTGCGATACCAAGTTTGAATTCTGAAAGTGGTAGGTATAAATCATTGTTTGTTTTGGTTCGCCTCCACAGTATCCAGCTATTGACGCATATCATATCCAGCAAATGGAAAAATACCCTTATGTACCACTTTTTGGATTCGGTAGTATCCTAAAATAGAATCGAGAAGATCTACTCCCCCCATATAAGCATTATATACCGCAACACATTAAGGGCGGGTGATTTCTATATGTGTCTTAGATTTCCTGCAGAATCTGTTTACCATCAATACTCCCAACATATGTTGACATGGTGTTCTCAATCTTCTACATTCCTCACTGCTTCAATAACTGTACCTGAATTCGAAATTTTGCACACAATTTCCTCTTACTGTCTCCAAAGGTAAAATACCATTTTTTGGTAAGGTATATTTGTAGAGGAATGCTCGTAAAACCAGTTATCAAAAAATAATATGTAGTTTACATTTCTTGGAATTGATTCTGAAAGTTTTACAACAACATTGCTGCTTGCTCCTAGATCTGATTGATTATTTTCAAGAGTAGTAGCTCCACAATAAAAGTCGAAATTGTATGAGAATCCAGACACCCCACTTAAAACAAAAACCTTGTATCCCCATTTATGAGGTTTCTTGGGATTATATTGTTTGAGACTTATCGAGCTTTTGTCAGAATAATTTGTTCATCCATGGACGTATCTTGAAAAGCTTATCATAACCTGGCTGCTCTTGAGGAACCTGGCGTGTGTTGTCATTGAAGTGAAGAAATCGTTCGATTTCTTCAAATCTATTGCAGGTCATAGCACGTGAGAGACAAGGAATATCTAACGATTGGTTCCAATAGGACCTGGTTGAAGGGAGTTGAATAATTGACATGTATATGCAAATACCGCAAAAAAATGCGAAGTTCTTCTTTGGATATATTGGGCGGTTTTTCAGGCCTACTTTGTACACCAAACAAGTTTGACTGTTCAGCTATGTAAGTAAAAATTTCGTCGGTGAAAAAAAAATTGAAAATTGAATGGGATCTTCGAGTGCTTGTATGAAAATTGGAAGTGTTTTATCTCCTTTGAATTTCACAAATTCTTCAGTAACAGCAAGGAACCTATTCTGCCAGACAACTTCTTCTTTTCCCATTTTTTTGTTGTGATTTTTTACATTTTTTGCTAGTCGATGGTAAATTTGTATCACTATGAGATTTAGATGTCGAGGGAACATTTATATCACTATGCATATCTTGGTTAGATTGTCGTAATCTAGAGAGCGGTATTTCATACTCGCTGTTACTGTCAGTTTCGTCGATAATTACCTCTTTAGTTGATGAAGCATTGCTTTTACTATCTGATGCCTCACACAAAATTTTTGTAGGTTTTATGAGACTCATTATTTCATTCTTTCGATGGTCATCATCGGAAGATACATCTTCATCATCACTCCCATTAGTCACTGGAATTTGTACGTTTTTTGTTCCATAGAACTTCTTGGTATTCCTCTGAAAAACAAAAAATCCGATACAAAAATGTTATCTTTATCTCATATTGTTCCAAATTTGGCACAAGTAAACAAAGACAGTTTTTTACGTTTTTATATAGAAAAAAATTTTGTACGACTTTAGTCATCACAGTGAACACTTACCCTTATAAAAATAATTTTTTCCACACAAATTAGGCCAAAAAATCAAAAATATTCTATATTGAATTTTCCCCAAACAAGCTGTCACCGTCCAGATATTCACTAAATGATTCATCAAATTTGCGCGTACGATAGTGGAAGGGATTTAACGGCTGCCTGTGAACAAGCGAGTGTGCTAGATATGGGACAACTTGAGTTAACAGCACAAACTTTCGGAAACTTAGAAACAAATAATAATTTTGAACGTGTGCCAAATTTAGCACAGTATGCGATAAGGGGTTAAAATTAAATATATTTTATTGCTTTATTTTTAAATATTATACACCAAACTTCACAAAGTTATGCGTGCCATTTTAAACTACCAGAAGTGCCAAGTCTGGCACGCGTGCCATAGGTTGCCGACCCCTACTGTACTGTATGATAACAACTGAGTACATTTATTGAAATGGATTTTCGATACATTAAAATATTCCTTTGAGAAATACTAATTGTTTAAAGTTTCTGTTGCTTAAAGTATTTCTTCTGCGACGGTTTATAAAGGTGGCAAAGTAGAACAGCTTTTCAACAACCTCAAAAGGAAAGCCAGTATTGTATTAAAAAAAACTAATCAGTTTATAATCCTTTATCATATCCAAATTTTGTTTTTTATTTTCCAGGTACTTCATTAATTCCAGTTCTCTTTTAGCTTTTAGCCTTCAATTGAGTTTCTGCTAGTTTCTTCTAATAAAGGTGTATCTTTCAAATAAAAAATTTTTATTTCTGGAGTGACTGGACGAATTATTAAGTAGATGTAGGGATTTGATATATTTATGTAATGGATAGCTGTAATTAATTCCTTTTGAAAATGAATTTTCAATTACTTTCTCGAAAATCGGTCAAAATACACATTACTTTTTTCAGAAAAGGAATTTAATTAATTTTATATTCTCAAACTACCCTTCATTTTGACTTTGTAATCTGCCATTATACTCCATTCGCAAACTCTTCTTCAGGTTTAGCAGGTACCAAAAGCAAACCAGGAACTTCCGGAATTGGAGCTTATATTTCTGTACAAATCATTTGGTAGAAGCAAATTTCCATCCAAGATCATCGTTATAATAAAAAGTATTAAATATTTTTTCTATTCGTTTCTATATCTCTACAAGATACTTGTGACTCCAAGATAATAATATATCATTACTTTCTGTCATGATGGAAAATTTCAACTTCTTTTGTCATATTAAAGAAAGTGTCCATTTAGCAATATTGATTTTGAAAAATATTGCAAATTATGCGGTTGGTAACTCTGTAAGTAGCAAACTCTGGTCATTTTTCAAATTCAGGTGATAATTCAATATACTTTACATATATTTATTGAAGGGCTTATCTTGTTTATAGTCGATAGGTACAAGGGATTCATCACATTAGAGAAAACTTTTAGAATTATTCAAAATTTCTCTCAGACATATTAAATTCAACTTTTAACATTTTTGTTAAACACTATTTTAATTGATGTTAATAAAACGATCATTAAGTGATGTTATAGAACAAAACATGTCGCCTGATTCCCCATTTAAGATATATTGGTCTATAAACGTTCTAATGCTGTGGATTGCACTATAGTTTCTTCATTGCCAGCCTCGAAACAAATCAAAATCTGATATAATCACAGTGGAAATTTAATAACGCAGACTGGGAATTGAAAGATAGTTTGTGGTCTGATATGTTCTGCGAGCATTTTAAAAGAAAATTATAAATTCTGGTAAACTTCAAAATACCTAAGTAGATTTCTCCTTGTTAAAAACTTTTCATTTTAGTTATAATTGTGTATGAAAAACAGTCAAGTTTCGGTATTGGTGCGCCATTACTGTCTTCACCATTAATGAAATCTGAATAATTTGCGTTTTTTTTTCTAATTGGGTTTAATCTGTAATTTATGACTATTCTCAGTTTTTTTTTGTAGATTTTCTTTGAAAGCATCCTTCAGTTTTATCTACCGTTAGGTCAGATTATAAAATAATCATTCTCCAATTTTGTTTATGTCAAAAGTCAAAATTAATTATCGCATAAATGAGTATGTATGTATGAGTATTAGTATTCTAATTTAAAATCATGGTGATTTTATATAAAAAATTTTGAAAACAAAAATCGTTTCCAATTTTACGATCTGACTGACAAATTTTATTTAAAAAAACAATTTCATTTTCTTGTATTTGCCTTTTAAATAAATTCTTTAATCGATTTAGATACCAAATTTTATTTTTCAAAAACAGGTTAATAAATTTCTATTTGAAAGGCAAAAATTTGTTGTCGAACCAATTTAGTACTTCTATTATAAATTTTGTTTTAAAAAAAACTGTACAATTCTTGTAGAGTTGCATTACCAGACTTTAATATAAGAATGTTTTAAACATATTGTTTGTTTATGTTTTGAAATAATTATTTTACGTGTACAAAGAATATTAATATTTCGTTTTCTATATGTACATTTCAATAGTTTTTTGGTAATAAATGCTTCTTGATTTTGTTTCTTTTTTTATTGAACCTAAAGGCTATTAGCAGTTGTACAATAATAACAAAATTAATGGCTTTTAAGAAACTTGCAATTGCTTTACATGAGACATTCAACAGATTAGGTCTATTGCAAGGAGGTTAAGGTGCCTATTCTGTAACGACGTCGTTAGGGTAACGACTATTATGTTAATGACAGGTAGATTCTGTAATAATATCGTAACGTTAAAATCTGGTGACAAAACATAACGATACTATTTTTACAATTTTATAAAGGTTGTTATAATTGTTGACATTTGGTGCTGTTTTGTTAGGTTGGGAAAGGATCTACCTACGAATTTGTTATAGAGATTTTTTATTATGGAAAAGGTCAAAGTTAAAAGTCGGTCCACCAAGACAAGGGCACAATATATAATGTATTTGGATGAATTGGGTATAAATGAAGCGTTCGAGTTTTTATAGTCATCTTCCAGATTTTTCTTATAATAATGTTGTTGAACATGGCAACAAGCAAACACAAATGCAGGATCATAACGCAAAACTCGGTTAAAATTAAAACAACGCCATACACCTTTGAGCTTTCCATTGGTTCTTCCAATGCAGTTTTGAAATTGTTGATTCCTATGGGTGTATCTTCCCTGTGGTGTATTTGCTACTACTGCAACTATAGGTGTCAGCAAATATGGCTAAAGCAGGTAACCTGTATCTCCTATCAAATATGTACCTTGATCTCCATTAATCAATCTTTGATGTAAACATTCTATAACAATACTCATTTGCTATATAGGGGCATCGTCACAAATGATTTGACAATTATTGACACTTGGAAAATTTTTCTTATAAAAATATTTGGTGGATAATCAGGAATTCCAAATTATGATGGTACGATTTTTATATGGGTACAGTCAACTATTCCAGGGACATGGAACTTTCTATAAAAATCATTTTTTACAACTGCCATGTATTCGTCGTTTTGCGGGAACCTTATACGTCTGTTAACGAGATGATCAACCATAACATTAACAACTTCTTGTAATGATCAGCTAACGTTACATTGTGATAACCCATTTAAATTATAAGCACCCACAGATTGTTGATAACTCCCATGAATTAAGAAATGAATGTCTCTTAAGACACGAAAAGCAGCTCTTCGAGTCTGTATAAAAATATTGCATACAGATATGGCCTTAATTATTTTTTAATCCTTATACGAACTTACTTTCTATTTAATTCACCCAACACAATACGTAGATTAGATTAGATTTTAACGGAGTTACAATGCACTGAATTCTAAGGTTTATTGTCTCCTCGCCTTTTTAGTGCTTCTTTGACAGTCTAACAAACTGCTCTGTCACCACTTGTAATAAATTCTACTTTCTACGGTATATGATCCTGACCTTAGTGTCACCAATTCTTTTCTCAAATGTGCAGCTGAGCGTGTAAGGCAAATCCAGTCCGATTTGAACTGGGAACGCCTGGTCTTGAAACGGTTTGATCTTCTTCGCCAAGACAGGATTGTTCTCCCGGTTCGGTCTCGTATCCCAGGTTGATACACACTCTAGGGAGAAATTCGGGGTAGGGATGATAAATAAAATATGGTGGAACCACAAAGTTGTATATAAAAAAAATATAATAAAACTTTCTCTGTATGTATATATATATATATATATATATATATTTATATATATATTTATATATATATATATATATATATATATATATATATATATATATATTTAGAAAATTCCAGTTTTTTTTCTTGGACCTTGGACCTAGTAATTCTGAATTAGAATTACTATGAAAGTTGATGTACACACACCGTTACATGTAAAATGTTTTTCAATGTATCGTTGAAGTTTATTTTAATATGTGATGTAGCACTCGCTGGAATATAATCCACAGTGTTTTTTATATTCTGGTGAAGGTCAAAAACGACCGAAACGTCAATGAAATAGACTATAAATTTAAAAACCATCTAATGTTTTAATTAATCCAGGACCAAAAATTCCCAAGAAATATAAATGAAATATATATATATATATATATATATATATATATATATATAAAATAAAAATCCCAATATCAAACAAATTATTAAAGTCCCCCGGTATAAAAACTACCTATACACTTATCCATACATTGTACATCCTAAATCTACCCCTGTATAACATATAACTATCACCAAAAAAATTATGATATAACCCTCGCCCTGAGATAGAACAAAGAAGTTAACCCTTTTATCGCTTTAGTATTTCAAAGTGCATGCGTATGTTTTAATCCTTAGTTCGATATTCACCTGTCTCGAGGCGCAAAAGAAAAAGATTATATTTATTTACTCTCAACCGAAATGTTATACTAGACTAGGGTGGTATTGCGTCATTGACCTTGATAAAAAATGAAAGTAAAATCGTAACAAATTCTGCTGATCTAAGAATAATAAAGTATTTATCGACACTCGCGTTTCAAGGCGTAAGTTTCGAGTTGCAAAAATTGCAGGTCTTTGAATCACCTACAATGTTTATTTATTTTACTAAATCTGAAAGAAATTTCTGATCACGTCTGAACAAAAGAAAACAATTGAAAATTATTTATCGGAACACAAGTTCGCTGAAACATAAGGAAAAAGAAAACCATACGCTCCGGCCCTTTTGATACCAAGTACAAATTAACCTTGCGTTAACTCCTATTTATATCCTACCTACGAGGTGGAAGCGAATTATGTGGCGCAACAAAATAATAACTAACTAATTAGAAAACCTAACTCTTGTCAGGTTGGCGATACCCTGCGAAATCTGATTATATCATCACACGGTAAATTATATATACTACAGAACGAGCTGTGCCCCAAATTGTGAGCCTGGACATTCAATATTTAACTGAAAGCAGCCAAGTTTGTCCAGTCCCCGTGAAAGAACAGACAATAAAATAAATATATTTGTTATCGCTACTCCCTATGTATAACAGTGAATTTATAAATACCAAGTTCAGAACCAGCGCAAAATAATAAACGAATAAATGTCTCAAAAAAAAACAAAGTTTAAATCTCAATTTGTTCAAAAACTTACTCTGCGTTGGAAAACTTCCTTTCTCTGGCCTTGCTACTGCCTATTCTTCGCTATCTTTTTAGCAACCGCGGGTAGTGCCAGTAACCGGTATCGTGCTATGCTGAAAACTTAGCGTAGAGGGCGAGTCTTCCCGTTTTGTGTCACGAAGGGGGACAGTGTTCACCGTCAAGGATATCTAAGTATCCCTATTACACCCTGACACAACGGAGAGAACTTTTCCTCTGAAACCGCTAACACTAAAAAGAACTGCTACCCGTTACCGTGACAGGGAAATGACTTTTCCCTTCGCGTATTCGCCCCGACACTGTCTGTGTCTCTTACTGCTCTGCACTTGGTTTTTACTATACCCCCGAATTAGGTTGATCTGTTCGACTCTTTGTTCCAGGTCGTAGTGCGGGTGATTTACCCGATTCACTTCGACGTGTTCCAAATTGTCCTTCAGATTGGTCTTGTAAAGAGACCAATCAGTATTTCTAGGATTTCGCATTGTAGGAATCGAGGTAGTATCTCCATCTATCCTAAATTCGTTGATCCTATGATCGGAAAGTGATGGCTCGCTCATCACCCTCCAATCTTTTACATTTTTCCTAGCAGCAACATTAACAATTTTACGTCCAGGACCTCTTCTCTTGCTCTCGTGACAAAAGTGGGGGTTATCCCCACGTTTAAGGTCTCAAGGTTATTTGCTATGAGATATTCTAATAAGCACTCACCTTTTGCGTTGTTGTTAGTGCTTCCACACACGGTATTATGTGCGTTGGCATCACAACCAATTATAATTGGCAGCCGTCTGCTATTGCAGTGTCTCACCAGCTCTTTTACTTCTTCTGACGGTGTCATCGGCCCGTCTCCAGCGAAGTAGGCAGAGGCAATGACGATGTCTCGGTCGATACCCCCAATGTTGAGGTGAACCATGATTGAAACAAGGACCCGTGACACGTATTCTGAAACACAAATATATCTTATGTTATTTCTTATGATTACACAGGCACGCGGAGATACTTGCCTTTGATCATAAATCAATTTAGAATCCTTGCATGCCAAACCTTTGATTTGGCCTTCTTTGTTGATCCATGGTTCTTGGATCAGTACAATATTCAGTTGTAGTCTAGCGAACAACCTTGCGATCACGGCTGAACCTCCCTTCGCGTGATGCTGAGCTACATTCGTGAAGGTGAATTATTATGAATGAGAGAGGCCGAGTTACTCCACTTTGAGCCACCAATTCGGGTCCTTCCCAAGAGTTTAATTTCGGAGCTGACCTCATGAGCCAGTCTGCCGATTCTTGGGACCCACAGTCCACCCGTATCATTCCAAATCGGAAATGGATACCTGACAAGTGGATTCCCTTCTCTTTGCTCTCGCACAGCTCTTCCACCAGAGTGCCTTCCAGGGTCGAGAGCTACTCTGCTTTCAGGATAATCCTTGGGCATTATTCCCACCCTAAAAGCCTCTGATTTGACAGCTGCTGCGTAACCAGTGGCTTGCACGGTTACCGTTGCAGCTGTTTTTGGTCGCTGAGGAGGAGTAATATGCTCCGGGCCTCTTTTAAGCTTTATCTTCCCCGTTGGTGGTTCCTTCGGGGGGGTTGGACGCTGAATAACCTGCTTCCTGGCCTCTTCAGGGGATATTGCCTGATTGAGGAGTCGCAGGTATTTCCGCACCCCTGCTCCACTGAGGCCTTTTCCTAGTGGATCGTCTATGCCGCTCGGTTCTCCCAGTTCTGGGAGGTCGAACGCCATACGACCTCTGTGCCCTTTGGCCTTTTTCCCCTCTGTGAGGTGCCCGGATGAAGAGGTGGAATTGACTCCGTGACATCCGCAAATAATTTTCAAATTTATCTGCGTACGAGAAGAGTGTAGGAAAAACTGCTTCAAAAAAGTAATGTTCCATTCGTAATTTATACAATGCGTGAACCCAAAAACATTTATGACTACATTCCTTCTTGTTTTCTGAATCCATGTAGAGACACTCTGATCCATGCTCTGACACTGATCAACCCTGTAAACAAACGACATCTCGTCAATTTCCTACTATCATAGTATAGTGTCGCTGATTATAGATTATAACACTATTTTATTTATATTTACTCCTATTTTATTCACTTGTATCACTAATCACTACCACTAATTAGGAAATCAGTTTTAAGGTTATATGTCAGCTTTCGACATCGCTGCAAGCAGCCATGTTGTCGCTGCTTTTCGTCGCGGCGACTCATGTCTTGTCGCTGCTCTACATCGCGACGATTTGTGACATGTCGCTACTTTTTTGAGTCTCGGTAAATTCAAAATGGGGTCACGTGACCATGTAATCGCTCGACGCTCGTTTCCAGCGACAAATCTGGTCACGTCACCCCATTTTGAATTTCCCGCGATTCAATAAAGTAACAAAACATCATTGTCACAATTCACCTCGACGAAAAGCAGCGACAACATAGCTGTTTGCAGCGATCTCGAAAGCCGATACAGATAAACTTAAAACTTATATCACAGACCGGTGGTCAGTGACTGATATCCTAATGGTGACAAGTGATACAAGTGAATAAAATAGGAGTGAATATAAATAAAGTAATGTTCTAATCTATAATCAGCGACACTCTACTATGATAGTAGGAAATTGACGAGATGTCGATTGTTTACAAATATCAAAAGTGGGTTGATCAGTGTCAACAAATTCCTATCAACACGGATTCAGAAAACAAGAAGGAATGTAGTCATAAACGATATAATATTCTCTTATCTATGCATAAATGTTTTTGGGTTCACCCATTGTATAAATTACGAATTGAACTTTGCTTTTTTGAAGCAATTTTTTCTACACTCTCTTCGTGCGCAGATGAATTTGAAAATCAATTGCGGATGTCACCGAGTCAATTCGAAGAGCAGTTATTTTTAGTTGGGCCTCTCATAACAAAACAGAACGCAGTGAGCGAGCCCATTTTTGCTGCTGCACAACATCTAGTAATTATAGGGTAATATTTGTAGATTTGTCTTGCTTAACCACATTGCATGATTACATACATTATCTAAATACAATTTTCCAACAGATATTTAGTTACAGGTGACTGTTTCACATCCATATATCGTACTAGTATCTGGTAGAGGAGAACACAATATCGAACATAATTGCAGAAACGTGCAGATCACTTTGGAATTGTCTCAAAAATTAAGTTCTACTTTTAATTTATGTTAAATGTTAAAAGTTAGCTCATCTCCTGATAATATGTATAAATAAATATATATATAAATTTTCTATTTTTTTGATTTTAAATTATTTTGGAATATTATTATTATACCATGCACTACTCCATGGACAGGCTTTGTATTTATGGGAACACATTTGGATTGTTAAATTCTTAATATTGTATGGATACTGCATGCATATTGTGTTATATATTTGTTATTGTATTCTATTGTCTGAATACATTATTATATTGTCGGGAACTGGTACTATAAAAATAAAATTTTGTATTTTGTGTTGATATGGCTAATTTATTTCTGTATTTAAAAGAAAAACCCAGATACCAAGAAGTCCACAAACTCGAATGAACAGATTCTAGAAAACTCCAAATGTTCAATATCGCACGTGCACAAACACACTCACTTAAGGAAAGAAAATTGAAACAAAATAATTGATTAAAATATATTTATTTGAAACTAGGGTACACAGCGATTTTTTTCAATTCAGTATAAAAATGTCATTATTTATTGATTTAACAATATTACATTATTAAACTAGTCAACATGAATAGTTTCTCTTCAGTTCTTTTAATTATCACAATCTTTAAAAAAATGTCCTTTTTTGTTAATAATAAAGGAACATGAATTTATATAAATAAATGAAACAAGTACTTAATTATCACAACTCATCTAAAAATTGAAAAATTATCGGTTTAAACATATATTTTCATATTTTACTAATAAATTAAATCTTTTAAAATATCTTATCGTTATATATAAACGTATATTTCCATATTTTACCAACTAATAATCTTTTAACATATTTACTTCACCTGAATCCATTGTTTAATTTTTCAGCTTTATCACTACTTTTTTAAATCGCGGGAAATTTAAAATATAGTCACATGACCAGATTTGTCGCTGGAAAGGGGCGACTGCATGAGGTTACACCCTTTTTAGAAAAGCCGTAAACATTTAATTTCACATTAAATATGCATATAGGTATTTCATAGATAGGTAATTAGGGAGCAGTTGTAATTGTTATTTTTTAAACATGTGATATGCCAATAATTATTTATTAGTTGAATATCTATGAAAAAGTGTTCAATGATTATGTAGTTTTATAATGAAGTTAAATTTATTATTCTAAGGAACACGTATTTGGTAGATTTTCAACTGAAATAAAAAAATAAGAGAATTTTGGTAAATTAATGGAAATTGAAAATTTGTCGTTATGGAAGTCAATTGTATTCGATTTGTGCAAAATGAAGGGGGAATGACTACAATTTCACCATTAAGTACAAAATACCTATAAGACAGTGGCGTAACTACGGGGAGATGAGGGGGCTAGAACCCCCCCAAGAACCCTAAAAATGAAAAAATCTGGCTCATAATCACAGGAAACCTATACTTTATTGAAATGGCCTAAAAGCTAGGAATTGTAGGCTGCAATTTTATAAGAAAAACAAAGCTAAAATGCAGTTTTAGGGGCTCAAAATTTGAAAAAATGTCCGATACCCAAATCTTCCGGTAGTTCATCCCCTCCAGAGCTTCATCCTAGTTACGCCACTGCTATAAGACGAAGAAAACCTTTCGCTCCCGACCCTATTACTCTGAGTAACATTTTAAATGCAATATTTTATTTACTTCACTTTTCCCAGCAAGTAATTCTATTTTTTCAACGTTCATAACCACCACAAAGACATCTTTATAAATTGTTGAATGTCTAGAATGATGAATCACGATGACGTCATTAAACCTTGACATGACGTAAGCCTTCTAATATTACTGCATGTTTACGGCCATCATCGTCATGCCATATGGTTCAAGTTTTCAATTATATTCACTGTGACCTCCAGCTTTATATTTCTAACTAAAAATATAGACATTTAAAATAAGTTCCAGAAAATTTGAGCATAACAATACTTTAGTGGTAAGATTGTAGCATACACATTAAAAACATAATATGCAAATTATGTTTTAAACAATGACTACCTAAAAAATGGTGTTGAACTTCGCGGGTTTTCTAGGGAAAGGGGAACCAGTATCGGCCTGGCCTAACTGGTTTAATGTATAATTTATAAATAATTTTCTCAGCTGGCCTTTTAATCAACTGGTAAGCAATCAAATACCAACAGTCGCGTGAAAAGGAAAATAAGATCCTAATAAAAGTAGTATGCTGACAAAAAATGATTGATGTATTGTAGAATTTTAAAAATGTTTTGGATAGAAAACATGCCAAAATAAAAAGAGAAGGAAACAAACAAGTTTCTTTTTTAAGGAATCCCAAATAGATCTGTTGAAGAAATTTTAATTTAAAATATATCCTAGATTTTCAATCAAGTATATGAGGTATATTCTTGATTTATTCACTTATTAATGAGGATGTTTATTGTTTGTCGAAGGACCATATAAATATTTGTTATTGTAGGTAATATATTTGTAAGAAAAGAAAAACGAAGTTTAACAAACATTCACTTTTAATGTGATTTGCACGATTATTTCAAGTATACGTTGCTCGTCGAGTGTTTGAACTGGATGAGAGCGAATTTGAGAGAAAGATATTCGATGTTTTCTGTATTTGGATTTGTGTGGCGCTGGTGTGAAAGGATGAGTGAAAAGTGACTTGGAATTGGAAGGAAAGGTCGATTGTTTTTCTATGGCTGATTATATTAGAAGTGACGTGAAGAAAATGCGGCGTGTGGATTAAAAGAGACCCAGGAGAGTTTTCAGGTTGCGGCAATATTTATGTGCACTGATGGTAATGTGCGGGAAATTGGGAGAATTCTGGAATATTCTGTAAGGTGTTGATACGTTTATTATTGAATTGCGGGGTTGCCAGATAGAGGGTATATGATTAAAGGGTTGCATACTTATCGGGTATGCTCTCGGGAAGGATTTTAGTATCCGAACAAAATTTAATCTAGTTTTAGAAATAATGCAGTTCGACTTACATGAATTAGCATTGAAGATAAAGCATGGTGCAAATAGTCAACAAGCTATTAGTTGAACCTGAAAACACGAAAGTCCTACAAAAGTGAAGGTGACCCACTAAGCAAAAAATAATGTTGCAGTAATGTTTACATCAATATTACACTGTAATGTGTAATATTACTTCAAAGCTTATATTCATATTGTGTCAATATTGCTCAGTGGCGGATCCAAGTTACTGTTTAGGGGGGGGTAATGGATATAAAATTTGACAAAAGTAAAATTTGAGTATATTTCCAATAGACATAGAAAATAATAAAAACAAATAATATAGTTGGTATGCCACAAAAATGAGATCGAAATATATTTCCAGTCAACAATATCTGCTCAACATGAAAATAACTGAAAAAATTAATATTTTTTCGGTCATCATATTAATAATCAATGAAACAAATAACATTCTGTACATATCAAAATAAAATAAAAACACATTTCTAATGGTATATATATACAGAGTGTAATCCAACCCCTTGCACTCCCGTATATGATGGATGTAAGATACCATTTTTAAACGAATTACCGTGCTGACAAATTCAAAGAAAAAAATCTGGAAAAATTGAATTTGGTTTTTAAAATTCGCCGAAATGTTGAGAACCGCCGTTCTCCTAACCACAGCTCACTAGAATAGAGCTGTAAGAAGCCAATGACGGGATGACGGCTCTGAGACAACTGAAGTTCGGCGTTCGGCGGACAGCGATTCCTAGCATTTCGGCAAATTTTAAAATTCAAATTTTATATTTTTCCAGATTTCTTTTCGAATTTTCGGACTACTGTAATTTGCTTCAAAATGGTAATCTACACCCGTCATTTACAGGAATGTAAGAAGCTAGATTACACCCTGCATATAATGAAAATAACATATCACAAAAATAAGTTATAACTGTACTCATAACATAATAAAAATGGTGAAAACAAGAAAATAAAATTCTACATATCACAAACATTAAAAAAAGCAGTCTTCATTTCTGTAATGATCAAAACAGACAGAATACATATAAGGTTGATTAAAATGTTTGGTAGTCCCACATCTCACGACCAGAAATATAATGAAAATCAATTTTATATAACAAATTCCAGTTTTCTTTCTTTTAGTCATCACACCACACCAAGCAGAAAGAACGATAAACCCTTCAAAAACAAAATAGGTACGATAGAAATAATACGTCCCGCCACCGCTTACCCGGCTTACTACGCCAATTACAGACGAAATGCAACAGAAGTAAATCGCCGTCGATCGTCGATCTATCTGACAATTTGATGCCTTTGACGGGTCGGCTCGACAATATTCGAGTTCAAGTGCAGGGAAGGGATAAGATGTAGATGTACAGTGCATTTTGTGGAAGGGGGTGCTAGCGTTCGAACACGGTGGAGTGCTGGCTCTCAACCTTAGCCTTAGGGAATTTTGAAAATGTCAGCATTTTTTTTTACTTCAAAGCTGATTCGGCACTGAAACTGTGAATATTTCGACGAGGCTTGGGGGGGGGTAATTACCCCCTTTACCCCCCCTGGATCCGCCACTGATATTGCTGCAATACATAAATTCTCCACTCAATATGTAATATAAAAATGTGTAACCTTGCATAGAAAGCTTGTTGTAAAACTTTGCAATGAAGTCCTGTAATATTTATAAAACATTACAACTACTCGTATAATGCAACAGATTATAGTTTCAATTTACACTATTTACAGCAATATTGCTCTGAATTAAAATTCACAACTTATAAATGAAACAATATCTCATTATAGGTGAAACATATATAGATTCCGACATATTATTATTATTTAGTTTTTCCCTTTTTCAAATCTAACTTTTACAAACTGCAAACACTGCATTATAATTTTCTCGAAGTGTTTTGGTCCTGCAAATTCGGAAAAGTAGCTCTGACAGAAACTGAAACAAATTGTTTTAGTTAATTAGATTTTAAATTTAATAATTTTATTGTACCTACTAACGTTTCAAAATTACAGTTACCTTCATGTCCTTTATCAGGAGGATTCGTATTTTGTAGAAAAACTTGTTTTAGCCCTTTGTTTAATTACTTTCTTCAAGTACTTTTTGCTCATATAGGTACTTGCGTATGATTTATAACACTAAAAAATTCGCAAAAAAATAAACAATAGAAAGTATTGTAACGAAGTTACATTTTCAAAGACCGGGCAAAAGCACAATCTCCCGTATGAAGCGTTCGAACAGTGTATTTCTGCGTCCGTATAATCACATCGGTACAATATAAGCACAATCTCCCGTATAATATTAAATAAAGCGTTCGAACACTGTATTTCTCCGTCCGTATAATAACATCGGTACAATGTAATATAATTTCTCTAACCTGCACCGACAGTCGGCGACACTTACTTCTTTGCAACGTATCCCCAACAAGCCATACCGTAAAGCAGAACGATTCTCAGAGTAGTCAGTCTATCCGTAGACTCGATACATTGCCCGCATACGCAGGTGAGAATTAAATCTAAGAGACTTCATTAAGCTCACAAACCCGTTCTCTTTCAGAAAGCCGATACCGATAGATACCGTTAGATCAACCGTACCGTCTACCGAGGTGAGTGATATTTCATTTTATACCTTAGGGTATATGGTTCTCGCCCGTACAATCCGATCAGGGGAAGTAAAGGGAAACCGTGTCCGCTACTAGAAAGTTGAGAAGTCACATCCTAGTAGTGGCCGTCGCGACTCCGGGATTTCGATACCGCGGAAACCGAGAGCTGCATCCCCGAAAGTAGAGCTTTGATTAACCTAGAGGGTCGCTTGCAATCCGTAGTAGTTCTGCACGCTTCCGCTAACCGTCCACCGCACCTCTCACCCTAATTCGTATCCAGACAGGCAACCAACCGGCAGGGACCAAGAATGTTGGCGATGTGGCCAGACCGGACATTTCCGCAGTAAATGTCGTGGAACACCCAGGATGTTCTGCTCAAGATGTAAGAGGGACGGAGTTATGTCCCGAGACTGTCCGTGTCCACAGGCAGGGCGCTGCAGCAACTCGAGGCCCACGCAGCAAAGCCCTCGAACAGCCTCGCATGCCGCTACGTCATCTGAACTAGGGAACCGCCCAGATAGGATACAGGATAGCGTCCTCCGCGAAGTTTGAGCTACTATACCACCGCCGAGAAATTTTCCCCAAGAAATCGTACGCACCGTCAATCCTCCGGGCGACCCCTGCCATGGAGTCTCATCTTGGTTGGATCGTCGCCCTCATATTTCGGTTGCAGTGCCTGGAGGCACCGCAGAAGCCTTGATAGATACCGGAGCTGTGATCTCTTACATAGGAGACAGACTAGCTAGACTATGGAATGCGCTAGGAGTACCAAAAGCTCCGATCCAGACGAGTTCCGCCCGTATGGCTAATGGAGAAACCGTCATCGTATCCGACGCATATCTCGTGGAGATACAGATTGGAGAGGAGCATTTTACCGAAACTTTTGGACATCTTTATGGACTATCATCCGACATGGTACTAGGAATGGATATATTACGGACACGACGATTTAGTCTGGACTTAGGAAGTGGACAAGTCATGCTGAATCACCAACCCGTCACACCGTTGGTCGAGCACAGGATCCGTCTTACAAATCCCGACCCCATAAAGCAACGTTATCGCCCTCAGAACCCTCGAAGAAAACTAGAAGTTTCTAAGGCCATATACCGCACTGCATCTCCCGTTGAAGAAGGAAGCGTAAATTCCAGTCAAGAGGATGCCACTCATCACACCGACCGATTGCTCCGCTTAAAAGATACATTCGAGATGGTACGGGTAAATCGAGCCAAGGCATTCACCGCTCAGAGTCATCATTACAACCTGCGGCGCCGAGATTGGCGTTGCCATGTAGGCGATCAAGTCATGAAACGCGAGCACCACCTGTCCTCAGCGGACCGAGGATTCGCCGCGGAACTTGCTCCCAAATATTCCGGCCCCTATACCGTGACCCATGTTCTCTCGCCGGTAGTATACAACCTCAAAAGCAGAACAGGCAAACGACTCCAGCGGATTCACATCAAAGATCTACGACCGGTATATACTTCCGACAAGCACTAGGTAAGAAATAACAGTTTCCTTCCAGAGATGGCAAGCCGATTTCCAGGAGAACCCCCAAGGAGAGCCGCCCCACCGCACCCTCTGCGCGTGCCTCGACAAGAGGGGTTACTAAAGAATACTGTAGTATAGTTGTTCTTCTTTTTCGAATCTTATTCTTCCGTTGGTTTATTTGTTTTCATTTTTATAGATATATACTAGGATTGTTTTCGTTTTTATTTGGACCCCTATCCGTTTAGTTAAATTACGTCCGAACCTCATTTAAGACAATCCGTTGTCATAGTCATTTGTTTGGTATCTCTCCGCCGGACCGTTTGTTTGGTTAGAATACTGATATGCCTTGACCTTTCAGGAATCCCGAAGCCATAGAAGTAGAGTGTTAGGATGGATACGATTCCCGAAACCACGTCAACCGTACACAAAGTCGTCGCTGACCTTCTGGAGGCCATGGAGGAAAGCCAAGATACCCCTAGTCGCCGTGACGACGCCGACTCCGGATTTTCAGTCGTCAAACCACCTTCCAGCGCCGCCATAGGCCTTGCCAACCCAGCTGCGGGTGTCGGAAGCCCCACACACCCCTACTTTTTGGAACACCCCGAACAGGACCCATGGAACAGCAAGTTCTTGGAAACGAATTCCGTCAGCCCACTGCAGGTACCAGCACCGAAGGAGATATGTCGAGATCCAGTTTACTTACCCGTCAACAAGGAGCTGTGCTGGAGATGTGGTCAGCCCGGACACACCCGCAACTAGTGCCACCGCAGTCATCCTATCTTATTCTGTTCCCGATGCGGTTTGAAGGACGTACTATCCCGAGACTGTCCGTGTGCACCCCCACCACCCAAACAAAGACACCTGCCGTTTGTGTGACTGCCCCCTACCGAACCAACATCCAGCCTGCCCCGCCTGCGGATGTCAGCATCTATTCAAGATGCGTCTTCACTAAAAGTCGGAAGCCCCACCCTGGTCCGACATCAACCAAAGAACGTAGAAGAATTAAACTTTATTTTCCTTTTGAATTTCATCTTTTCATTTCCGAATATTTGTGATAGGTGTACCTACCCCCGATTAAAGGGTTCGGCCGCAAAAGGGGTAGGCGCCTAGTCGTTTTTTTTTGTTTTGGGATCTTTTCCGTAATAGATAGTTCAGGGGAAGTTTTTGAAAAAAAAAATAATATATAGGCATACATTTTTTTCCCGAAGTGGGAAGGGTGTGTAACGAAGTTACATTTTCAAAGACCGGGCAAAAGCACAATCTCCCGTATAAAGCGTTCGAACACTGTATTTCTCCGTCCGTATAATCACATCGGTACAATGTAATATAATTTATCTATCCTGCACCGACAATCGGCGACACTTACTTCTTCGCACCGTATCCCCAACAAGCCATACCGTAAAGCAGAACGATTCTCAGAGTAGTCAGTCTATCCGTAGACTCGATGCCTTGCCCGCATACGCAGGTGAGAATTAAATCTAAGAGACTTCATTGTGCTCACAAAGCCGTTCTCTTTCAGAAAGCAGATACCGTTAGATCAAACGTACCGTCTACCGAGGTGAGTGATATTTTATTTTATACCTTAGGGTATATGGTTCTCGCCCGTACAATCCGATCAGGGGAAGTAAAGGGAGACCGTGTCCGCTACTAGAAAGTTGAGTACTCACATCCTAGTAGCGGCCGTGCTTGGACCTTCATCCATCCGATCGAGGGAAACCGTGTCCGCTACTAGAAAGTCCAGAAGTCACATCCTAGTAGTGGCCGTCGCGACTCCGAGATTTCGATACCGCGGAAACCGAGAGCCGTATCCCTGAAAGTAGAACTTTGATTAACCTAGAGGGTCGCTTGCAATCCGTAGTTGTTCTGCACGCTTCCACTAACCGTCCACCGCACCCCCCGGCTTCCGCTAACCGTCCACCGCACCCCCGCCCCATTTTTGCTTACGCTTGCATAGCTTTGTTTTACTTACCGTAGTAGTTTACCGTAGGAGAGACCGTTTGAACCGGTAGTATAGTAGTTAGTACTAGTGCTTTTGCCCCGCCTACCCGAATTAGAGGACATTTAGTTTAGTTGATTAACTTTTCCGCTATTTGTGTAATAAAGACTCTTTGTAAATACGTAACTTTTGGTTTCTCTTCTCTCCAACTCCAATTACCACTAAACCTCCGCAAATATGTAAGAACGATAAGCAGCAAATACCGAGGTTACGAACCCGGGGAGGCAAGTAAAATCTGCCCGACCGGCCGCAACACTCTTGTCACAACCATAAGTGACCCCTGGAGTATTTTAATTCTTCACTGACGCTGCCCGGAGCGAGTGGAGCATACCACTTTAATAAAGTAGATAGGAGTTAACTATTATCATTGTAACGCTATTATATCCTAATTTACAAATGTTGAAAGTTAAGCCTATTAAGTATACCTACCAAGTGTCAAAAAGGTTTCTTTAGTCACGAGTTCCTTGTGAAAACAGTGACTAAAGACGTTTTTAACACGAGGTGTTTACTATTATACTTTTTCTTCGCCCGCGGGAATGAAAAATTTATATTATATTTTAATTATATTCATAACATGGGGGACGATGGCCGACGGCTGACTGACAAATCAATTGACACAGAACAACAAAATTATCACCGAACATGAAATTTAACATACAAAAAAATACACTTGATGTGACGTTTACAAAACAAAAGATAAACGAGATGTGACTTTTCGCATTTCAAACACTAGCGTTTAAAGAGTCGTTTTGCGCATGTCAAACCCGTGTTTTAAATGCGGTTCTAGTAACGGAAGTAGAAAAAAATAATTATAACTTGTTACTTTTACCTGCGATTTAGTTTTCCTTTTCTTTTTTCGTCTGGGAAAAATCACTTCTGGGCTTCACTCGAGGTCAACAAACACGTCCCAGATCACATAACAAAACCAAATTGTTAATATTGTCACTTGTCATTATCAAAATTTGTAAATAAAAGTTATCTCTTTTAACGTTCATAGGACTGGCCGGGGTCCGTTTGTACCCCATGACGTATGTTATTGCTGTATCTTTGCAAACGCAAATTTTTAAACATTGATCTTTCATCTAGCTGCAGTTTATGAATTATTTTGATAAAATATGATGTATTTAGTAGTTTTTATTGGCTGGTATAAACAAAAAATAGTTTTATATTCCAGGGGTCTCTTCAGACCCCGGTCAGCCTTTTACGTCCGATAAAATAATCCCGGTAACAGTAAAATCGGGGAATCCCATACATTTAACGTTTGTTTACTCACAGGGAATTTACCCATATAATTGTAAAATGTAAATTACTAGTTCAAATGGGGGATTCCCCGCACTGCGATATAATTTTTAGACTTGAATATTCGGGTTAGTCTCTTGTGATATTGCGAGTAGGGTACATCGTTTTGAAAATGAGTCAGTTTTTATTTAGAAACAATCGCAAGGGGCTTACTGACGATGAGATGTTACGTATACTTGAAAGTGATGATCCAGAGTTTGATAGTGTTATCAATGAGGAAACATCGAGTGACTTAGAAGATGAAGACATTGTCACTGAAGTAAAGGAAGAAAATAATGTAATAGTTGTTGATCAAAGTATAGAGAAAACGAACCCAGAGGAACCAACAGTTAGTAACAGCCAGGGCATTCCAGTATATAAATCTAAAGATGGAACTGAGTGGTCATAAATTCCAGGAAACACAAAAGCTAGACGTTCAAAAGCTAATATTCGGAAACATGTTCTAGGCCTTACAAATTACAGTTCTGATATCTCAAGTATAAAAGACGCTTTTCTTCTTTTCCTATCTCCGGATATTCTGAACATAATAGTAACCGAAACAAACAGAAAGGCACAAACATATTATGATAAATGGAATATAGAAAATCCGAATAAAATTAAAGGATTTTGTACCTGTGATTCTACAGAGATTGAAGCTTATATTGGACTGTTGCTTATTCTTGGCGCATTTCACGGATCGAAAGAGGCTATCGATATGCTCTGGTGTCAAGATATTTCTTACTGTCGTCCTATAATTCCTGCTGCAATGTCAAGAGACAGATTCAAACAAATTACTTCATTTTAACGCTTTGATAATTTTCAAACAAGACAAGAACGAAAATTAGTAGATAAGCTAGCTCCGATAAGAGATATATTCGATATTTTCACTTCTAATTGTAAAAAATCACTTAATCCTGGCGACCATCTATGTTTAGATGAGCAGCTTGTACCATTTAGGGGTAAGGCACCATTCCGAGTCTATATGAAGAGTAAACCTGATAAGTATGGAATCAAAATATGGGCTCTTGTGGACTGCACCACTTCTTATATTGCAAACATGCAAATTTATTTGGGTAAGTTATTTGAAAAGCAATATAGGCAAACTTTATATTCCTATGTATCTATTAATTTTTAGGAAAACAAGGTAACAAAGCGGAAAAGGGTCAAGGTCAAAGGGTTGTCCTAGATTTGACAGACCATTTGGAAGGCGGATTTGGAATAACGACCGATAACTTTTTTACAAGTTTAGAACTTGCTGACAAGTTGTGGAAAAAAAAATATTACTTTATGTGGAACCCTCCGGAAAAATAAAACATTTATTCCCAGGGAACTTCTACCGGCATCGTACAAGAAAGAGTTTTCAAGTATGTTTGCTTTTAGAAATCAAAGAACGCTCGTATCCTATGTTCCAAATCAAAAACATGCTGTCATCTTACTTTCAAGTGAACATACTGATAGTAAAGTAGCTGGAGAAGAACAGCACTATAAACCAGAAATTATTCTTCATTACAACAAAACAAAAGGTGCTGTCGACACTTCAGATAAGTTGGCCAAAGAATATACAGTGCAGAGAAAGTCAAACCGCTGGCCAATGGCAATATTTTCGCATCTTATAGATATCGCAGTAATAAATGCTTATAAATTGTGGTTACTGCAAAAACCGGATTGGCGAAAAAACAGTTTGGATAAACGTAAAATGTATATTTTGGGACTAGGAAAAGAACTCATAAAGAAAAACTTTTTCCGGCGATATAATAACAAATACATTCAGACGAATAGAAAACGCCATATGACATACGTTTTTCCCGAACTACTGGATGCAACAGAATATAGAATTGAACAACAAAACATTACCAGGGGGCGCTGCCATATGTGTCAAAGAGGAAAAGACAGAAAATCCAGAAAAATATGTATTAGGTGTAATAACTTTGTGTGCCTAGAACATTCAAAATCGGAGATAGTTTGTAAAAAATGTTAAAATGATATGTAGCTAGTAGTATTAGTGATTAGGGTATTTTGTATTTTTCGTGATGATTTTTGACTAATAAATGGTTAATAGTAAAACTTCTTTTCTATATATTTAATTTAAAGAAAAATACAGCATTTCTCCAATTTTACGCATGGGGTCTTCTCGGACCCCAGTTAGTCCTTTTCGTAAAATTTTGATGTCCGTCCCATGAAGGTTAACGTTGATGCAAGTTTACAATGGCAACTCTATTATTATAGGCAAATTAGTAATATTTATGCAATATAAGAGAATCTCAAGTTACACTAAAAAAGTTTCTGTATTATGAAAAATATAATGTCGCCACAAAATTCCCTAATTTAAGTTTAACAATATTAGCAAACACAATGTTATTTTTATGAGATTATTTTCACAACTTTCCAATATAATGATCGCACCAATACACGTAAATATTACTTGAATTAAGTTGCATTGTTGTAACAATGTGTAATATATTACATGTTGATAGTTTTTTTATCATTGTGTTGTGACTCGAAATTTTTGCCATAAGGTGAGGCAGTTAATGACGTTATCCGGTATTTGAGAGAGCGAATTTATCAAAAGAATCAGATTTGTGTACAGAAAACACGCGGGATCTTTGCCATTCTGACACATATTCTCACAAGTCCATAATTATGAACAAATTTCAACAAATTCTATCGTACAATTGCCGTATTCGCCCGATTCAAAACTCAGATTACGTAAGTCGATCGATCAAAAAGTTTAAAAAATATAATATTTGTTGGTGTAATTGTACTATTTCGTAAGGGATGACGCCAAGACCAAAAACATTGTAAGTTGATTCTCCTAAATCCGTCCCTGTTAGGAGAGCTGTAATAACACTTTTCATCCGCCATTGCTGTGACGTTCACTAGTGTTCAGAACTCGTTCAGTGACGACCGCCCTAAAATTTTGACGTGGCTACTACGTATCTCCCGTTTATCCACTCCGATTGCAGCAAGTTGGTGACGACGAATACGTAACTGGTAAGTACCCAGCTGAAGAATAATAACATGCCGACATGGACTAGACACCCCTTTGAAGTTACTAAATTTTCCAAAACAAGTGTCGAATACACATTTTTCGATAAGTTGAAACGGTTTACAGTCTTTACATGGATAGGTATGGAATATGGCGTCATATTGTTGATTGCGATTTAAATTTAGCTTTTATAGTGTGTGAATTTAACGCGAAAATTGCGATATTTGTCATTGTCAGGAGTTAGTGAAGTATTTATTTGGGTTTAAATTGTTATTATTTGGAATTAGTGTGGTACTTAACCTCAAAATTTGAAGAGGCTAACTTTTTCGCAATAGAAAAGAACATTTAATTTCTATTTGCGCATTTACTTTATGTATGTAAATAATTACATCACTATTTCATATTCCCGCATTTCTGTATCGTTTGAAACTGCTATATAAATAAATTAAGCAATATGTAAATGTATGCCAAAAACAGCAAAGGAAAGCAAGTCTTATCTTAAAATTTATTTTTGTTTTAGCCATAAGAATCGACAATGAACAGAAAATCTGCTATCGTCATTGTATTTTTTAGTTACTGAATTTACCAGTGGTGTTTACATTCGTTTTTAAAGGGGTAGTTTCATCAAACGTTCTCATTTATTCAAACTATTCCAATTTGTATAAGGATTTACGTTACATAAAAATTTGTTTGCAATATATATTATATATAAAGTATAGATGATGCATCACTAGTTTAAATATGCTTTAGACAATAGGACATCGAAATAATTTTATTTGGACCTGTTAAAAACTACACTACTGCAATGCAAACCAAGCATTTATTGTTGTCCCCATAAGTATTTTATTTGTCTGTGGTATATGATAGACACCTTTTCTACAAAACATTACAATTCTGTACATTAACATGTTTTGTACACACATTTATGTTCTCAATAGTATTTGATAATTTATACAAATTAACAAGAATTTATATTATGCATGCCTGGACTATTTTAAATATGCCTGTTCTTTCTTTTCTCTACTAATTCAAAATATCACTTCTTTACCTAACAATATCAAATTATTTTAGATTGACTTAGCGGCTAATGATTTTGTCTTATAACTAATTGTTAAAGCAATGGTTTTTTACAAGCTTTTAACAGATTAACTGAAAAATTGTACAAACTATGTTCTGGATATACATATATTCCTTAGATAATGTTAATTTCACCAAAGCCCCAATTAAGAACATTTTTATAAGACAGCAATAAATTAAAGTTTTTTTATAATTAAATGATTGATTAAATAAACCCCACAAATCAATACATAAAAGTGGCAAAAATGATAAAATTATAAATATATAAGAAGATGTTGTATACACAGGAAGGTTCAATGAAACTATTTCATGTTTCGACAACCAAAGTGAGCACAGGTATGATGCAATTAATCTAAGAAAGAAGCAAATGGTATACAAGACTATAGAATGCAACTTTGTATATGATAGAGCAAAAAAGATAACAGAACTTATCATAATTGTGAATTACTAAAGAGATGCCGTAGTCTTCTTAAAAAATGTATTTGATTTCTATCACAAAGGACATTTTTGTAGTAACTGTCCAAACTTGTGAACAAATAAAGTATTGAGGTATTGAAAAAGTAACAAACGCCTTTTTTATCGTGTTGATTAAATGATTTACTGCATGTTGATTCAGTTTTCATTTAACCTGATTGTACGCTCATGATACTTACAATGCCAATACAATGTTTTATTTTCTGCTTTGCCTTCCCAGCACACATTTAGCATATGCATTGCAATACAATTACTGTGATCGAAAAGGTATAATGTTCTATTTGTCTACTCTGACATATTTTACCTATTTCATACTAAGATAGACACTACTAATCTTTTACAAATTTGAGAGTGTAGGTAACAATTCTATTGATTATTTCTTATTTTGAATACCCTTGATAACTTAAGCTTGTGTCTTTGGACACTTTTGATCAAGATGATGAAAAGTAAATTATAAAAAAATAAAAATAGAGGTTATTACTGACACCCCTTTGCATCTGAAAAATGCAAGGTCCTTTATAAAGTGTGGGCTGTTTTATTTTGGGGAGCGATTGAATATGATGATATATTGAAACTTGTGTCTTAGGACACTTTTGATCAAAAAGATGAAAGGTTAATATAAAAAAGACGTTTTTACTGAGACCACTTTGCATCTGAAAAATGCAGGGTCTTTTATAAAGTGTGAGCTGCTTTATTTTGGGGAGCCATTGAATATGCTGCATGTATTGAAAACTTGTGTCTTAGGACACTTTTGATCAAAATAGTAAATATATAGAAATAGATGTTTTCATCAAGACCATTCCCTATCGATTGAAACATTGACGAAGAAAAGACAACACTATGATTTAATAAATTAATATTTGCTTCCCTCGATTCATTGTTGCCGTTTAGAAGTTAACATTGAAAAGCAATCAAGGCGCTATTGAGAATAAAAATAAACAATATTGGTTTATAGTTAATGAACCCACAAAACGTTCAACCGCATTTATTAACAATTGACTTTTAATTAAATTTAAACAAGTACTATCCCCGCGTCTCCGCTGCTGTGATGATAATTTATTATAACGCGACCTTGATCTAGTATTATTATTTGAGTTGAAGGTAGATATGTATATTAATCTTTAGCAACTTTTTAGGTATTAAATTTACATATTTTGGGAATTGTTTAAACTGTCAACCACACCAAAGCACATTCCTGTGCTTTGTCTATACTATAGTCCAGTACCACAATTGTGGAGAGTGACTCATATTTTCAACATTGACCTTTGCCTGTCTGAGGGGAAAGGACATCGACGCGTCATAGGCGTGCGGTTATTATTAAAAATAATCTTCATTTTCGAACGAATTGGTTGTCACAAAAAATATTTTCTTATTTTAAAGATGTAATAAACAGTTCAACATAATGAAATACATATTTCCATAAAATATAAATAATATAAACAGATAAAAATTAACATTTACTTTATTATAATCTGAGTCGTCTAGGACATCTTCAGATTGATCAGGTACAGTAAGACCCCGCTTAACACGTAGGATACGTTCCATCAAAGTAAAGTGTAATGCGAAACATCGCTAAACGAGACTATCTTATGTAAATAATGGGGTTAGGAGAAGATGGATAGAAAATTGGTTAGGCATTAAATTTAAAAATCCTGTCTTTTTTAATAAAAATAAAACCAAACATTTATTTCTTACATCAATAAAAACAATATAAACGAATAACTTATAAAAACAAATAAAATTCTAAGTCAGTAAAAGCATTCAATCTATTCTGTGTTTCCAATTTTCTGTTTTTTGTGTCAAGAAGGCATCTAATGTAGTTTGCGTTTTCCTTGTGTTAGAAGTTGTTGATAAGTGGATAAAGCATCTATAACACCCCGTCTTGCTTTTGAACTCGAGTCAAAATTTGTATAATTTTCAACAAATTGGTCCATAATTTCAGTTATAGTGGTCAAACTCTATTTTACAAACACCATCGCAGCGCTTTTTGCTCTTCAAAATCACTACTATCAATATTTTTGGTTTCTTCTTGCTCTGTTATTTCCTTGAGCTCATCATTAGATAGACTAGCTGCTGCTTCTTGAACTATTCCTTCGACGTCTTCCACATTTACCTCATCTAAACCGGTTTGTTTAGCATATTAACAGAGTGTTCAATGTCTTCGCTCTTACTTAAATCTGGCCAAATGTTCTTCCATCCTCCTTTCAAAGATCTTTCTGTTATCTCATTCCAAGAAAGGTTTATGTTTCCATGATTGCTTCTCTTCTCTGTTTTTTCAAAAATCTGCTTAAATGTTTGCCGCAAATAATAAACCTAAAAATTGGATTAATGCCTTAGTCTGTTGGTTGGTTTAAGGCAGTTGTGTTAGGTGGTAAGAAAACACTTCGACTGGAATGCATGTTGTTAAGTCTGATAAATTTGTTGGGTGGCTTGGAGCATTATCAATTAATAATAATGCTTTTTGTTCAAGTTTTTTAATTTCACAATAACGTTCAACAGATGTGCAGAAATGTTCAGTGAACGAATCCCGGAAAATATTCATAGTTATCCATGATTTTTAATTAGACTCCCAAATTACAGGTAAAGTTGATTTCATCGCTCTTGGGTTTTTGGAGTGGTAAACTAGTAGTGGTTTTAATCTGAAATATCCGCTTGTGTTACCACCCAGTAGAAGTGTTAAGTGATCTTTTGCAGCTTTAAATCCTGGTGCTTGTTTCTCTTCACGGGATAGAAATGTTTGTTTGGGCATTCTTTTTCAAAACAGGCATGTTTCATCAACATTAAAAACCAATTCTGGAGGCTGGTTTCCTTGTTCAATTATTGTTTTTAATGTCGCTGGGAATTCAGCCGCCGCTTTCGTATCACCACTTGCTGCTCTTCCCGTAATCTTTATGTTGTGAAGATTATTTCGATTTTTAAATCAATTAAACCATCCTCAACTAGCAACGAAAGTTTCACTTGCCTCAGCCTGAATGTAATGAAAAATTCTTGTATCTTTTTCCATTATGATAGATTGGCTTAATGGCATATTGCGTTCAATTTCGTCGTCAATCCATATAGACAGTCGTTTTTCCATTTCCTCTATACTATAATGTTATTTCTAGAGCGGTTAATTCTAGTTGCAGAGCTTGACGTAGTTGCAGTTGCCGGTGACAGTATTTTTTCTTTATTCTAAAGAATTTTCCTTATTTTTGAAGTTGCCAAATTCAATGCAGCACTAATTTGAGATTGACGTTCACCAGAATTTAATCTTCTAATCACTTGCATTTTAGTTTCTAGTGAAATGTTTTTTCTGGTTGCTTTCTTATCTTGTTTTTTATTATCACCCATGATAGAAACTAAAAATCATAATATTTGTCACTGTATTAATCGTTATAGTATTATATATATTTATACTTACAATAATGTCAACAAGTGTTTCAAATGATAAAATGCGTCTGTACAGCACCGCACCAAACAAGAAACACAATTACACTGTTTCGGATAAGTTATGTACATATTTACATATTTAGCGCTAAACCGAAATAGCGTTAAGCGGGGTCTTACTGTATCTTCGCGTACACTCGATCCATAAAGTTTTGAAAGTGCAATGACCTCCGCGCCTACCGATATAGGTCTTGCACAGTGGCGTGGATGTTTTTTTTGCGGGGTCAAAAGTAGAATTGTTACATTTTCCTGAACTATTTTTTGGACGTGGGAAACAAATTTCCACACCACTCATGAATTATTGCTTATGGCGCTTATGTTTCAGATTAATAAACATAAATAAAAAATAAAATAAATTACTTAAATAAACTAAAGTAAGAAAAAATTCCATAACAAAAATAAACGGAAAACTGTCAAGTCACAACAGTTACAAGTAACAAAAATAAATTAATATAATTTTTTTTTCATTAATGGAAATCAGGTACAAAAACTCGTATCACTGAAAAACAATATTAGAAATTACCGTTTGTCATTTCCCAATTTTTCATCATCAGTACCACTATCTCTATTACCGACATTGATAATATAAAAATATCATCAATAACTTTATCAGACATATTATCAACATCCCACATTTTCTTTTCTTCGTTTTGAACATGAGCAATTCAGTTGCTCCAGTTTTCTGCTGTCACCCATTCCAATGATTTCTTAAGAAGACGTTCCACATCGTCTAACTTGAACGTTCGATTTTCCCGTGTCACATCCCATTTAAAGTAAGGTAGGTGAGCCAATTATTGCCACCTTAAGGTTTGATAATTTGTAATATATCCAGATTGAACTCTAAGGCTCTGTAAATAGGATGGATAAATCTCAATATATTTATCTTCAAATATATTAAACATAATAATAAAAAAAATTATTCTAAAAAAAGTTACAATTTTTTTAAAAAAAGTGCACAACTGGCAATATTTGGAACACGGGGTCAAAATATTGCCATACACCTGGCAATAAAAGGAATAGCTAGTTTACAAAAAAAAATCAATGCTAAAAAATATTAACTTTATTTTTTGTTTATAAGTAACAAAAAAACCTACTAACTAATTAGAGTAATATGAAACCTCAAAACCCATCGCATTGAGGTCCCCGGAGGGTTTTAAGTTTGATATTACTCTAAGCACAATTTGGACACTTAAATAACTCTTTATCTTGTTTGGACAGTCCCACACATTCTTCATGGACATAAACTTTGCAGACAACACACAACCTCATATCTGCTATACGATTTTCCTTGCATAAAAAACAATACCATGATTCGGAAGATGATTTTGCGTTAGGAGGAGGACATTTTTTGGAAGTTCCACGTGCCTTTGATGAAACAGGTGTAATTCCTTTTGTCTCGTTAAATTTCATTTTTTTGGAAGGAGGTGCTGAAGAGGAAAGAAATAGATTTCTTGTTACTTCTTGTGCTTTACTATTGATGGCTGGTTTGCGTTTGGAAGCGATTGTTTTTACTTCAGGAGTAATGAGCAATCCCACCTTTTTAAAGGAATTATCTTGACGTTGGTTTTCAAGATCTTCCGGAATATCGGGAAGACTGGAAGTAGTTTGACTTTGGTTGTTGGGAAGTTCTGGAGTATTAGGAATACTCTGGATAGCTTCACTTTGGTTTTTCGGAGTTTCCAGAAAATGGGGAATACTAGGAGTAGATGCAGTAACGGGTGGCTTTTCAATTAACGACTCTTTCAAGGAATCTTTATAACTGCTTGCAGAAGATAACTCGTCTTCACATGAATTGTCATGAACCCTATATTCTGAATCCAAAGAGTCATCAGAGGAGAAATGATCAAACTGTTTTTGATTTTTTAGTTTAAGTAATTTCTTCTTTCGTTGACTCTTAGTGGACTTGAAGTCTGTGACTCCTGATGTTGATGGAGATTGGGACTTTCCAAGTTCTGATGTCGGTAACTTATTGTTAAGTTCATCTTTATTATTCGGAGATTTTTGAGTTGTTGATGTAGATGGTGCATTAACACTATTCCCATTTTCTTTGTTTTCTTCTATGTAAGTGATCAGGCTAGGTGCAAATGCAGATTCGGGTATTACATCTGGATTAAAAGGGAATATACCGGTAGCTCTAAATCCAGATGTAATATTGGCTGGTGTCATGGATTTTAACCAGACTGTTCTAAAAATATCGCCAAATCTCATTTTTGTTATGGCTTTTCCAGGGTTCGTTAACAAAAAATTTAATATTTCTTGATCCCAAAAGGTCTCAAAACTTTTAAAAACGGATTTGTCCATCGGTTGCAACTCGTGCGTGGTATTGCTGGGTAGGCAAAACAATGTTACACCGTACTTCTCTGCTGCGTCGACAATAGAAACATCTAAATGAGATTTGGCTCCATCGAATATTAATAGAGTGTTGGTCCCTGGATTTTTGTATTTTGCAAAATGCTCGAGCCACATAATAAAAGACTCATTAGTCATACTCCCTTTTGGAATCATTGTTACTTTTGAACCAGGAGGCAAATTATCTGACCATTCTGGTTTGAGTCTTTTGCCCTTAAATAAAATAAAAGGTGGAATAGCTTGGCCCAAGGCATTTCCACATCCTACGATTGTAACATTTTCACCATGTTCTGGAGCTGTTAAATGAACACGTTTAACTCCTTTTTTTGCTAAAACAGTTTGTTGTTTGTGAATGGTCAGTCTGCAACCCTTCTCATCCACATTATATAGGTTTTCTGGTTTATCAAATAACTTCAGTTTAATCATAACATTTTTCAGTTTTGTGAAATAATCATTTACAACAACGGGATTCATCTTTTGAGCCCTTGCTGGATTCATTTGTTGCGCTTTACGTCTGACTACATCAGGATGTCTTTTAAAAAATAGTCTAAGCCATTTTCTACCTGCTGTTTGGGATTCTTCAGAAAATCTTGTCGATATGTTAAGGGTTTTTGCATAAGAAAATACACTTTTTCTAACGACTTTACTTGTAACTGGTACACCAATTTCTGCTAATTTGTGAATCCTTGCCACCAAATGAAGTTCTTGGTCTAAACTTAAAGTTGATTTTCTCCCAAGACGTTTAATTGGATTATTTTGTCGGTAATGCAATCCAAGAGTTGTCCTAGGAATCTCATATTGTTTTGAGGCCTCACTAATGCTAGTCCCATTTGTAATAGATTGTAATGCCCTTCTAAGATTTTCTTGAGACCACTTAGCTCGTTTTTTTTTCGGCATTCTGCAACAATACCATTCTAGTTAATACATCTATTAACAAATTATTTAGAAGAAGTGGTTCCTAATATTGCCATGGCAATATTGAGAACAATTTATGTGGCAATATTAGGACACTTGCTACCCGAATGAAAAAAATTAATTTTCTTGTCTCGTTCGTTAAATGAAATAAAACAAAATATGCTACAAGAAATTACTTACTTCAACGTACTTATTGATAATTAGAACATCCACTAATCTTGAAAAACAAACGTGTATAAGAATTTTAAACTTAAATATTTTTTATACCGCTCTCGTTAAAAACACACTCTTTCAAAGTCTGATCGGTACTGGCGACTGAAATGCATCAATGCGTTAATTATGGTTTGTGTTCCTACTCTAAGACAGACTAGGAGCGTCATCTTATTAAGAATAGCTGAATTAACGATTCCATGGGCGATGGCAATATTAAGACCATGGCAATAATTGGCTCACCTACCTTACCATTCACATCTACCAGCACGTACCAGCAAAGTCCCAAAAAATATTGTTACATATAGAATATATATGACTAGTCATATCTACAGACATTGAGTGGAACGTGTACATACAGACACGTACCAGCAACGGCCAGTATTGTCGTAAAGCATATTTTGTCTGTTCTGGCGCGTGCCTGTGCATGTCTGTAGCTCTGGCACGCTTAGTATGAATTAGTTTGTCTTTGCTGGTGCGTGTTTGTGGCATCAGGGAAAAACTAATAGAATTGGTGCGAGGGTATTTCTTTCTATATGATTCAAATGATCGCAGATACATGGACACTCAAAGAAAATATGACGCGTGGAAGGAGATTGCAAAAAATTTAAAACCAAACCTTCTTTTCCTTTTATGATCTACTTCCACACAATCCAATTTCATTCCTTCTTCTTCTTCAAGTAAAATTGCTACCACAGCTAATTCTTGAACCGAAAAGTTTTCAAACATGCTTGTAGTGGGAACATTTGCATAATCTCTAATTTGTCGGCGTCTGTAAGTGAATTGTCTGTATAGTATGAAAACTTGTGCCTGTCGTGTCTGCCACGTTACGTGCTGGTAGATGTGAATGGTACTTAACTTGTGCCCAAATTAGTTCAATTTGATTCAATTCACAATGATACGGGGATAACCTCAATACAGAATTCCATGACTTAACGCTAATTCATCTACAGCAAGTTTCTTATATTTATAGGCATGTTACTTCACAATTTGAAGCAATTCGTTCTTTACACTGCGTTCATCGTAAGGGATGTTTTTATCCCGTAACCCTTCTTGAATTTGAGCTTTCCTCCATGTCAATTGTGGCGTTTTTTCGCAGCGTTGACTGTGGCAAGGAGCATTATCCATAACGACGACAGATCCTGGTTCCAAATTTTCAGTAATGCGTCCAAATCACTTCTTGTACACCTCTGCGTTCATATCTTCATGGTAGTCTCCTGTTTTCTTGGACTTAAATATTAATTCACGATTCAACACAAATCCGGTATCACTTCATAAATGTGTGATTATCAAACGACGGATTTTCCAGATGGCATTTTTAAACCGGTTGACCAGCCTTCAATAGCTGCTTGCCGTGCATTTGTCACATTTTCATCTTGCCATTCTATTTTCACCGTGTGCTTCTCGTTGACCCACGTTTCATCCGTATAATAAACCTTTCTTCCTTGTTTCCGAAACTCGTTAATTTTCCTTAGATACTCTCTTCTCCACAATACTATTTCAGATTTTTCAATAAGATTACTATTTATTTTCTCATAACTAAAATTCAAACCATGTAAGATTTTCCTCGACATCTTCTTACCCATTTTAGGGATGATTTCGTTTTCACTAACAGCTTCCAGCACTTTCTTTAGTGTTGGTACTTCATTTTTCATAAAAAAACGTATGGACAGTTCTTCGTATAGCATATTTCGCATCTTCGTCGACTTCTATTTTTGTCCGACGTCTCTTCCTTTTTGGTGCCTGTATTTCTCCATATACTTTTTGTTCTCTTAAAATTTTGTAGATGCTTGATTTTGAGGCTCCTGTGTAATCTGAACAGATACCTATTAATTCGTCTTTTAGACGCGTTTGATCTTTTTTGCAGACGCTGAAATACACTTAGTAAGATTTTTTTTCCTTTTCAATTCGAGCGGCAGATCTTTTTCCACTTAAGGATGGCCGTTCTGGCATAACTTCCATCATTAAATGAAAGGAACTCACTAATAGATTCTTGAATATTTTGTTTACTAGCTTGGCACAACACTTTATACAGCCGGTAATACTACGACAAATAGCACCGGAGTATTTTAATTGCACAAACTTACCAATTACTTGCTTACACTAAGTCACAATAAAGGTTAGGATAGGTAAAAATAAAACATCATACAATCGAAGTAATACAAGAATTACGCGTCACTTGTACTTATCGACGATATAGACACTTCGATCCGAATTTTAGAAAAACTATATTTTGTATAATTAATTAAGTATAACGGATATTTCTTAATAAAATAAAAAAAATTACCGCGACTCTACCCTAACCGACGTTCCTACACTATTGCGATTTCGTTGCCTGACAAATATGGACATACATTTGAATGAGCAAAAGAGAGACAGTCGTCTTTCGACTAGCAATTGAGGCAGACGTTGACACTATTTGAAGAATGTTCTTAAACATGAGAAATATAAGTACAGTTTATTTCATGAAAATAACATTTTTCTATGTGAATCATAAACACTACTTTACATAGGTACATAACTGAATTTAAAAAAAATCAAGAGTACATATTATTAGTTCTAGAGATTTTTAAAGTCTTTCCGAATTATTCACAAAGATAAAGAAATTTTAGAATTAAATATGACAACGACGCTTTCATCTTTATGTGTATGCTACGAGGTAATTACACTCAGTGGCGGCTCGTGGTTAATTTTATAGGGGGGTCATAAGAGATGTGACCAAAATCTTAAAATATCGAACGCCACTGACCAGCCCCCCGGAGGCCTATTCGCCGTGGGCGGAAATTTTTCGAAAAACCACGCCCACTTTCTGCCCAGAAGTCGTTAAAATCGATAAAAAGCAAAATTTGTGTTCTTTTCCAAAGCCAGGGAGACAAAAAATTTTTTTGGGCCACGCTTGTTTTATATAAAAATAATGCTCTCTTAAAAAACGACCACATTTTATTCTTTTCTATACATATTAAATATGACAAACTTAAATTAAATGATAATCAATCTAAATCTTTTTAAAATTTAAGTGAAGCCTTCGACCTTTTGTATTTACAAAGTGATCAATAACCCTTTCATTCAAATTATGAATATTATTCACAAATTGCTTTTCTATGCTTAACATAGCTAACGCCGACAATCTCTCCTGTCCCATAGTATTACGCAAAAATGTCTTGATGCTCTTTAATGTAGAAAAACATCGTTAGCTTTCTACAGTTGTCATTGGTAATGTACATAAAATAGTCAACAATTTTACAGTTTCCGAGAGATTGTTATTAATAAACAATTGCAGCATTGGCACAGCTCCTGAACTCCTTCGTCGCGTTCATAAATAACTTGAAGTTCAGTTTTTAGTTTTAAGGAATTAATACTAGAAAAGTTTTCTCTTATTGACTTAAAAATATGATCTGGAAAATTAATTTTATATTGTTCGAACTGGTCGCTGTAAAATAACTGGGCAATCACTAAATGATCACTGAAACTAAAGCGGTGGTTAATCTCAGAAATTATTATGTCGCAAACCTCCAAAGCAACTTGGCGCTTTGAGTCTTCATTTTTCCTTGGTCTTCTTGCACCAAGTGTTGAAGAAGATGAAGACGCTTCGGGAAATATTTCATTTAATATAATATGGTCTCTGACTTTTTGAATTGACATTTTAAACGAGTCTCTATTTTTTTTCACCAATATCACGTCAATACCATATTTTTGAATTTGATTAAAAAGAACTTCTCAATTATGCAATATTAAATGGAAAAAATTTAGCCAATAAAGAAAATCCACGCTTTCCAAAAAAGTTTTTAATCCTATTGCTTGATTAATTGAATTTGAATCTTCTTCAACCTCAATTATCTTTTCTATTGAAGCCAGAATATCAGCTTGATACAAAAATACGGTTTCCACACAACTCGTATTAAAATATTACCTTGTCGGTGCCGCTCTAGGTAAACGTACTTTAACAAATTCATCGAGAATCGCTGTACGTTTTGGAGATCGACTAAAAAATGTGGAAAATCCCTGTAAATTGGCAAAAAAAACTAACATTTTTATTCCGACTTGCTGCTTTTTGCAGAATTAAATTTAATTGGTGAGCATAACAATGAATAAAATTTGCTTGAGGATATCGTTCTTTAATTTTTTTTGTACTCCGCCTAATCGTCCACGCATAGTAGAAGCTCCGTCATAGCTCTGTCCAATTAACTTTTCTGGTGTTTTATTAATTTCTAGCACCTCTAATTCTTTAAAAATTATCTCCGATAAATGTTTGGCTGTGGTGCCGGTAGGATTTACAAATTTTATAAACCTTTCGTGAACGACACCGGATAAAATGTACCGTATAATAAAAGTCATTTGAGTTCTGTTCGAGCTATCAGTAGTTTCACCCACCTGGACTGCGATAATTCGGCTGACTGAATCTCCAATTTAAGTTGTTCTTGAGCCACCGATAACATTGAATCCAGTAATTCATTTTGTACAGTTTTAGAAGTACCCTTAAAAACCGTAGCCTTATCCAAGTATTCTTTGAATATTGGATCCAGCTCTGAAACAAAATTTATAAGTCCACGAAATATTCCCGGGTTTACGAATACAACAATTTCTTTTAAAACAGAAAGTAACGTTAGTACAAAATTGTTAAATGTAAAAACAAAAATACCACTATTAAAGAAGTCAGGTATATATAAACTCAAATGTCCAGAATGTAATGCTGTCTATTTGGGTCAGACCCTTAGGAATTTTGAAATACGATACAGTGATCACTTACGAGCATACAGATTAAAACAACCAGATAAATCCCACTACGCAAAACATCTACTTGACACCAATCATTCATTGACACCTAACACAAAACTATAAGTACTGCATATTTGTGAAAAGAAACAAGAACTGGATTTCCTTGAAGAACTGGAAATTAGAAGACATTTAAGAAACCCACAATATGAAGTTGTCAATGAACAGTTAAATTTAGGGAATTCTCCACTAATAAACTGTCTTCTTAAGTGATAATTGTAAAGATCAGCAGATATAGTTTTCCTGGTTTTCTATATCATTGCACAGTTATACTGATCTTAATTGGAAAAATGATATCCAGGATATCACCATAGGGCTAATAATATCTAAGCTTCAATATTTGTAATATCACATCTTCTTTTTTCTGTAAACATATATTAAGCCAATCACAAGTTAGGTTACTTCTTGGTCTAGCCAAATATAACTACTAAACATCAGGTAGGCATAAAATGAAATGTAACTTCTGTCATTCTGACGATGATATTGATTTATCGAAACAATTGTCAATTTTTTAGAATTTTCAATAACTTCTATTATATTGTGGAATTAACTAGAGACCTTGAGTTTCATTTAAAAACACTAATATTTATACTGTTTCTGTGACCAAATCCGGGATTTTTAAAGAAGGTTTTTCAAGGAGTACGGTTTTAAAACTACATAATAATAGTTCATCATGAGTTCCAGAACTAAGAGAATGTTGGCATTGATAACAGATAAGAATTTATGTCTTCCTAGTGAAGGTAAGTTGTTTCAGTTTACTATTATTATTTTTGCTCTCCCCATTTACCATTAAATTTATTCTAAAAAGGTAAACTTGGAATATTTTTAATATTATTCGTTTTTCGATACTTTTCAGAGGATAAAAGTTATTCGAACTCCTGTCCAAGTACAGAGAAAATTGTTGAAGAAAACAATATAATGCAAGACATCGCCCAACAAAAGTCTCTGCAAAATGTGAATAGTGTTGAGCAACCAAGCACTAGCGGACTTCAAAAGCAGTGCAGCTCTGAAACAGGTAATCATAAAATAACATTTTTCTAATTTTGACATATAATGTGACACTTTTTAAAACTGATTGACGTTATGAAAGGTCTTACTTTGTGTAACTAGTTACACAAAGTAAAATATTATGTAACTGGTTACGAAAAATGGAATATTATGTAACGTCAAACTGACATGAAGTGACAACTGTCAACAGACTTGATTTCTGTTTTCACAATTTTTATCAATAATATTCTATATTTACTATTACTTATTCAAAATTAGAAAAAATCTTGTATGTAATACGTTAAGAAATGCAATTTTGTGTAACTTGTGAGATGTTTGCGGAACTCACTGCGTTCGTTCCACAAAAATCTCACGCGTTACACAAAATTAGGCATTTCGTAACTGATTACATAAATAGCTATTGGAAGCTCCCTACTAAATATATGCAATTTTTTCCAGAGTCTATAGAAAATTGTGATGAAGAGAGCGTCACATCAGGCAGCGAATATTTACCTACCAGTGATGGAGAATATTCTGACTCATTTATTTTCCCCAATAGGCACAAACATGAAAATGTTCATAGAATTATACGTAAAGTGTTTTGTGATGACAAGGAAAATGACAAAGAGGCCGAAAACCTAGACCAAAAAACCATTGGAAATTCAAAAAACGTTGCAAGCTGAGGATTGCTTGACGAAGATATTCTGGAAGTTGAAGGTGATGGAGGAACACAAGACGAAATGCATAACAATAGACAAAAATTTCATGTTACTGCTGATGGGATAAGAAACAGTGCGACGGTTAAACCAGATTTCAAAGTAGCTAAAAAGAGAGCACGGAATCCCGAGAAATGGAAAAGAAACAAAGCTGCAAAGTTAAGACAACAAGGTGAAGCATATGTATCTCAAAAAACTGGTAAAGTCGTGGAAAAAAAAGTAATAAAAGACGGAATATTATGTAAAGAACGTTGTCGCCTGAAGTGTAGTGAGAGATTTAGCATTCAAAGCAGAGAAAAAATTTTGGAAAATTTTTATAAACTGGATATTAATTCCAAAAATGTCTTGATTTTCAAAAGTATCAAAATGTACGAAGTTAATCGTCATCGGTCTCGTAAAAATTTGAAAACCAAATCTTACTCTTTTAAATATACAGTAACATGTGACAAAGAAACCGCACTGGCGTGCAAAAATGCCTTCTGCTCTCTGTACAGAATTGGAAGGAAAAAAGTGTTTCGGGCTCAACAAGAGCTAAAAGCTGGTCAGGTAGCCCCCTCGCCGCATAAGCAGGGTCATCACACAAATCCTAAAAAGATTCCTGAAGATGTAATTACCTGTATTGAAAACCACATCAAGAAGTTTCCTTCTGAAGAATCACATTATTCTAGGAACAAAAATCAATATAAAAAATACATTTCTCCTTTACTTAATATTAATAAACTCCACCAACTTTATATAGAGCAATGCGAAGAGAGCAAACTCGAAAATAAATATATGGTTAAGGCCTCCTTCTATCGGCATATTTTCGAAACAAAGTTTAATTTGTCTTTTGGTGCCCCGAAAAGCGATACTTGCAGTATATGCGATGCTGGGGAAAATACCTCAGAGCACACCGAAAATTTCCAATTTGCCTTCGCCTTGCAGAAAGTTGACCGAGAAGTTACAGTTGTTGATAAAGAAAAATGTTACATTACAATGGACCTCCAACAAACAATGCCACTACCAAAGTTATCAACGTCTAAATCATTTTATTTGAGGCAAATGTGGCTGTACAACTTTGGCATCCACTGTATAACTAGTTCAGGACACAAATCCTATTTTTTCACATGGACTGAAGACATCGCCAATAGAGGCAGCAATGAAATTGCAAGTTGTTTACCTCGATTTTGCAAGTTACTTAAAGAAGAAAATGCAGAGATAGAGCATTTGATAATTTGGTCAGATCAATGTGGGGGACAAAACAAAAACTTTTCTGTTCTAAGCCTCTACGAATACTTGATATTGAATAATGTCTTCAAAATTATCGATCACAATTTTCCTGAGGTTGGCCACAGCTACCTAGATTCAGATAGAGACTTTGGACGAATTGAGAAAGTTCTTCGGAAACACCAAAATATTTATATACCAGACCAATATCGGGAAATAATAAAATCTGCCAGTACCAGACAGAGTTTGTGTTTCAATATGGAACATTTTTTCTATGATTTTGAAACACTTCCAGCCAAACTCCATTTATACAAAAAAGTGACCAATACGCTTAATCAAAAAATATACTTCCGCGATAAGGTCAAGTGAATGAATTTGGCAAATACTCTTACAAAACTAATTTAGACCCATTCGGTCCCTTTATGGAAGTCGATTTGCAGAAAAAAAGGGAAACCGTAGTACAAGCTGAAAAAGTGGTTTTACAGAAGTTACCTAAATGCGGTGGTCTCACTAGTGAAAAGATATCGAATCTGCAAGATCAACTGAAATTCATCCCAACAGATTACAGATGGTACTTTGATATTGTTTTGGAAGAAACTAAAAAAAACCCCAAGAAAAATCGGAAGACCTATTAGGCTTTAAGTTTCTTTGTGTCAACTTGTGTTTTGTTTAATTTCATAAGAAATAAAAATTTATTTCAATATACCTGAGTGATTTTCCAAGTTATTTCAAATCAAAAGTAACATAGCTCCTCTATCCACTAAAATAAATAGTATAACTCGCTTTAGATGTTAGTTGATAAAAGTGCTATGTCCATCAAAATAACTATAAATCATTAAAGTTTATTTGATTATAAAATAACAAGCTAAGTAGTACAAACAAATACCGACCTTATGAGATACTGTTTGTGTTGATTGAAAATTTTGTAAAAAAGTTCCGAGTTGAAACGCGTTTTCCTCATTTACTCAAAACTTTAAAAAGTGGACATAGCACCTTTATCAACTCATGTCTTCAATTATTTTATTTATAATATATCTGTTTTTCGACACATTTTCATTAAAAATTCTTACCGATTGTCTATAACCATTGTCTAATTGAGAACGAATAGCCACACAGTACCGATTGTAGCAAAACTCATGGCACATTTCATATGGTCTGCCGATAAACTATGTTTTTTTATTTTCTCTTTTAAATATTTTAAGTCTTGGACACCGTTTTTACACCATAAAGAATTATTCGAAAAAAGCAGACAAACGAAACAGTAAAAGCATCACTTACTTCACATCCGCAAATCCAATCAGACAAATCATACATAGACCTGCGAACATTGCGATGAACTTCTTTGTTCTTGTCCTTGCTAGTCTGTTTAATTTATAAATCTGGAAGAGGACGACCACCTTCCTTTAGTTTTAATAGTTTTTCAAAATTTAATTCACTTTTAGTTCTCAAATTTTGAACCACATTTGCACCACATACCTGATAAAAGGCGTAGAATAATATAACACGAAATAATTAAAACACAAGCCGTCAAAAAACTAATCAAAATAATAATAATAACTTATTACATCAAAACACAACTCTTATTTGACTGCAAATGATCTCCTTTAAATCAATATATAGCGAGGCCTGCCAACCCCTCTACTCATCTCTTTTCTAAGCGTGTAATAATCGAACGACGTAAGTCGATTCATCATCGATATTAACCCGGGCTTTTGACTCAACACATGTATACTTCGGGCGTGTTTCTTTCACGTTACGAAGATTGTCAGCATTCGGCAGATTCCGTCCCCATTTAACGCGTTGAGGTCAACGATGGACACCAGCCCGGTTTGCTATTTTGGATTTCGCAGAGATGTAGGTACTTGCTGCGAAATAACGTTTACACGGTTGTCTTGAAAAACGTTTTCACGGGGTCTTGAAACGTTTTAGGTAAATTTTATTTAAGAGAAATACTTAGTATTAGTATTTAATACTATACTATATGTATAGCAGGTATATTTTATTTTTTTAAATTATTTTTTAATGGAAGGTCATTGACCCAATGACCTAATGGAGGAGCCGCCACTGATTACACTATTAAAACTTTTTGGTTTAAGTGTAGATGCACAACTACGGGTTCGATAGTAATTTCAATGAAGTTATCAAGATTCCACATATTCTGCTCTTCTGCATGTTCCTTGCTACTACATTTTTTATTTGAGTCCATACAAGTTCTATTGGGTTTAACTCACAATGGTAGGGCCGCAATAGAACTACAATTACGTCTCGTTCCAGTACCATTTCATCTACTACATATTTGATTTATGTATCTTTAAGACACCAAGCTAACTTTTGTAACTCGATTATCCAAATTGGTTCATTGAATTTAATATTTTCCTTAGTAAGCCAATCTGCAATCTGGGCTTTTTTTCTCCATGTGGTGGTTGGTAACTGTTCTACACGCCGGCTGTGGTATGGAGTGTTATCCACAACAATAACAGATCCTGCTTCGATTTTTAAAAGAATATCTGAAACCAATTTCCATAATGTTCTGCAACCATTTCCTCATGATAATCTCCAGTCTATCTAGAAACAAATGCGTTTAAACCTCCTCCAACAAATCCTGAGTCTACCAATATGGGTAATAATAAGGCGTTTCCTTTTCCAGATGGGCCTTTTAAACATGTGGATAAACCATCTACAAAAGCTTGATTTTCACTTGTTACATTTAAATCCTGCCAAATTTTTGTCACAGCATGTCTTTCATTTAACCAGGTTTCATCTGTATAATATATTTTTCTACCAACCCTACTTATTTTTTCAGATATTCTCTGCGCCTTAAAATGATTTGCTCTGTTTCAATAAGGGTACTATTCCCCTTTTTTTTTAAATATCTGAAGTTCATTTCACGTACGTACGATATTTTTGGGATATTGAAGAAGGGAAGCAATTTTCCTAACAGTTGGTAATTCCTTTTTAATATAAAATTCATATAGGACTGCACGACTAATGACCTCTTTGATTATATTTTCCAATTTTATTTGTTTTCTTCCTCTACTCTTAGCCGTTGAAGTATTAATATCGTTTGTTTCATCCCTTGTTTTAACTATTCTGTACCCACTAGCTTCGAAAACTTTTGTCAAAATGTAACTACATCACTAACATTCATATTTTGTCTTCTGGCTCGAAGTTCTTCAAACACATTTCTGTTCATGATTTTTTCTTCGGGTGTTAAATTGTGACGTTTCCTTTTGATATCCGGTTCACCATTACTATTTTCACTCATATTTATCATTTGTCACAAATTTAATTGAAACTAAAATACTCACGATTCACAATAACCGTAAAAGCGGCTCCCACTAATATTACTGTAATGTTTTTCTAATTTATTTAAACACTAAACTACTCACTAACATTTAATTTGTATACACTTAACTATTCACTTGAATTTAATTTATATATACACAACTCAACACTTTACTGTTCGCTATTTCGGTGTATTCTTGTTTCTTTGTCGAGATCACTTTGTCAACTAAACTCCCACTGGTCGGTCCTTTATATATGGTGCCTTTTTTACTAGATAATTCTAGATTGCTGCTTATACAAAAACAATTGGCTTTCTGGCATTTTCTAGATAAGACTGGTCACAAAAACAATGTCTAGATAAGATAGTCACAATCGCAAACAATTCTAAGAAATCCCTGCGCACCCGCCATAATTTTAACTTTCATACATGGCATAGACAGAGTCGCATTCAGGGACTATACCGGTGTGCTGTTTCGTAACATTACAAACAATTCCGGTCTCTGCTTTATGGAATTCCTATCAGCGCGCCTATGAAACTGCTTTGGCGATGTTGCCAATAACTTCGCTTTAATATGCGACGATAGTGTTGTTCTCAGACATTATCTACCGTTAGAGAAAGATATAAACTACAAACGTTGCAGATCACTTCAAGTTGAATCATACACGTTGACAACGTTCCATTTTGTCTTCGCTCGGAAGATATTTGAACATTTTAAAAATAGACCAGTCAAATTATTGAAAACAGCTTTTTATAAATGTGTAAGAGATTAAATACGTTTTACAATAAACGACTAATTTGTTTCTTAATTAATACTGAATATTTATCCTTTGGTCGGTATTCAAAAAATCAACTTTTTTTACAGGTAAAAGTCTAATTTGATTGTCCTATAAAATCTCTTTACAATATGGGTCACTATATACATTTTTGGTACTGGATTATATAGAGTGTACCAAGTATAAAAAATGTCTTGAAATCACATATATGATTTTAAACAATAACATCTTACCTAATTGATAGAGACGTTGTTCTTAAATACCTGCACTACACTATTCGCGAAATTACTTCGACGAAGTTGACAGAAGTCCGAAGTACGTGACACATGCAACGTAATACGCTTCGTGTTAGAACTTCGGAACACCTCGATTACTTTGACTTGGACGCAAAAACCGACAGCGATTGGAATTCGCTGAGGTTGCACGAAGCTAACCTTCTACGCTATCATATTCGCTTAACTTTGATCAATTTCGCGAATAGTGTGGTGCAGGTTTAGGGCTACAATACAGTGTCACGTGAGTTTTCCCGGCCTGGGACTCTGCTCAGGTTGTGAATTCGGCCTTAGTTACACTATTTTTATTACCCCAATTGGGATAAGGTGAATCAATAACAAAAATTTCGGGAAAAATGGATTTACTTAACACAAAAATAAATTCACATAAACCATGTATTCACAATACAAAACGAATAAAAATCAGTCCAACAATAAAAATGTCCAACTCAAGATTTTATATCTATCGAAAATATGTTAAGGACTTATCTTAGAGACTCGGGATGTACAGCTCTCAGGATATCAGCAGTTTCTTGAGCCGTCTATGGCCTTGACTCTGGGGGGTGGCGACTTCTTGATCAGATGTGGATTCAAAGGTCCACTTGCGAGCTGTAGGAAAAAAGAAGAAAGGAGAAACAGTAGGAGGAAAAAATTGAAAAGAAGGAATAGGATGAACAGATTAGGAGTTTATACTCCTATACATTCAAAAATGAATTTAATTTTTAAAATAAAACCACAGAAATCTGTTCATTCTTATCCGTCCTGTTCCTAAAATGATTAGAAAATGCAAATATAAATTATAGAAAAATAACCAGAAAGACTCTATTGAAAATTTTCTTCACAAAATAAAGTTGGACGCCACCTAGATTTTTAAGAAAAATAATAAAAGTGAAAAAACTGGAAACGCCAAAAAAATAACGTTTTCAAATAAATCGAAATATATTAACGAAATTGAAAAATCGGAATAGATTGATTTGTAAGCACACAATTACAATTTGAAACGAAATAGAAAAACTTAGCTGCGAAACAGGATAACACCACGCACAAAATATATTTGCAGACTGAAAATTATATTTGCTTGTAATCGAGCAACGAAACTATACAGGAAGAAACCGTTGAATAAATAGGAATTTGCGAATGTAAAAACGGTCATTCGACGCATTTTTAAAATATCGAAGTAAATAATTTTGAATTAGAGGGGGGAGTAACTGAAGAATAAGTAACGCTCCTAAATAACTTATGAAAAATTCGTAAGATGTCGATAGACATGTTACAACAAGAAGAAGAAAGTGGAGACGTTACTGTAGACGTGGTGTTTGAAGATTTTCAGTCAGACTGTCTTTCGAAATCAACATCTCCAATAGTACAATTTTTTCATATTACTGGATACTGTCAAATAAAATTTAATCTAAAGAAAAGTAAGCATACTGGAGAAACAACGCTAAATAAACTTTCCCCCAGGCGGAACTTATGTAGAATATAACTTTTGGAATAGATGAGATTTGTTTGGAAAAAAGGTATAAAACAGACCTTTGTAGAAGGCTGCCATGATCTACATCTTATCTCCGGCCGATTTTCACGATAACACTTGCCGCTTCCGAGAAAATTGCGAAAAACCGACATCTTTGCAATTTAGCCTCGCATAATTTTTTGTAGGGTTAATGGGGATTTTTATTTTTGATATTATTTCATTTTAATCTAGTATTTGAGACCAATTTTCAGTTCTATGCGAATTATCATAACCTTAAATGTTAACTATGCGAATTATTACCTTAAATGTCTATAGACAGATGTCTTTGACAGGCCGGCCATCTTGTCTGGGAGCAAACAAAGCGGTACAAGCTCTTAGTTTGCGCATCTCAAGTCCATTTTTATTTAAAATAAATTGTTTTAAGAATTAAAACTAACTTTTCCGCATCTGTGTGACATCCTGAACAATATTCTATCATAAAATTAGTCTCTTGTACACACTTTGGGGACTGGGTCGTGCTAACACACCGAAATTACTCCAAAAATGTATATCTGGATTTATAGGACCCGTTGTACTCGCTCTGATGAGCTGAAAATCAATAGGGTTCGTCTGCGAGACACCCTGAAAAATATCCAATTATAAAATTGGTCACTTGTATACACTCCGGAGGCTGTATCGTGGTAAATACCCGAAATTTCTCCAAAAATGTGGTACTGCTAGTACCATAGCACCCGTTGTACTGGTTCTAGTGAGCTGAAAATCAAGAAAGTTCATCAGTGAGACGTCTTGAATAATATCCAATCATAAAATTGGTCAGTTGTATACACTCCGGAGTCTGTATCGTGCTAACAAACTGACATTTCTCCAAAAATGACAAAATTGTGGTACTCAAGTACCATAGCACCCGTTGTATTGGCTATTGTGAGCTGAAAATCAATAGGGATCATCTGTAAGGCGCTCTGAACAGTATCCAATCATAAAATTGGTCACTTGTATACACTCCGGTGTCTGTATCGTGCTAACAAACTGAAATTTCTCCAAAAATGACAAAATTGTGGTACCTCAAGTACCATAGCACCCGTTATATTGGCTATAGTGAGCTGAAAATCAATAGGGATCATATGTAAGACGCTCTGGAGAATATCCAATCATAAAATTTGTCACTTTTATACACTCCGGAGGCTGTATCGTGCTAACAAACTGAAATTTCTCCAAAAATGACAAAATTGTGGTAACTCAAGTACCATAGCACCCGTTGTATTGGCTATAATGAGCTGAAAATCAATAGGGATCATCTGTAATACGCTCTGTACAATATCCAATCAATCATAAAATTGGTCACTTTTATACACTCCGGAGGCTGTATCGTGCTAACAAACTGAAATTTCTCCAAAAATGTGGTACTCCAAGTACCATAGCACACGTTGTACTAGCTCTGGTAAGTTGAAAATCAATAGGGTTCATCTGTGAGATGTCCTGAACAATATTTAATCATAAAATTAGTGACTTGTTGCACTTCGGAGGCTGTATCATGCTAACAAGACATGTTCGAAAAGTGGCCGTTATTTCGTGTTGTTCTTGCTGAAAAAACAAAATTCCAACTTTTCTTGGGGTAAACCAATACTTTTCTCGCTTATTTAGATAGGGTTGTTTATTCCATATATAGGAATTTGTATTTGTTTTATATTTATTATTTTTCGCTATATAGTTGTTGCAGTTATTGTTGCTAACTACAATTTAGTTGATTATGGTTAATTATCATTTGTTTTAAGATTATGGCTTGTGGACTTCGTAAGTCTTTACCTCAGCCCTTATTTCTATCGTAATAATAATAAGTATCTTTCTCATGATCTCTATTTATCGAAAGCAACAAATTTAAATTTTTTTTAGAAGTTCTATAACTCTCTACTTGTATTCTAACGTTGGCAATTTTTATCTTTATTTTTATAAATGAGCTCCCAATGGTTCTATAGCATCTCCTATTAAAAACCCTCGATCAGCTAATATAATTTTACTAGGTAGAATACAATTTAAGAATCCATAGTTTTCCATCAAGAATTTATCGCTCTATGCGCTCTTTTGATAATACATCTAATAATTCACCCTTTGAACATCCAACAACAGAACAAAATTACGGTATTATTGTCAATTTATCCACACAATATTGATATAATATTGTTTGGTGTTACGAATAAAAAGTTGAGATGCAATCTGTTTACTCTATTCTTGGATATAATCTCCTTGGCAAATTCTCAATCATGCTTATAAATATCAATAAAATATATACTTCATCATCATATGCAGCTCATTCAACCATTTTCCAGTTATATTGTAGCCTCCCCTTTACATATTTATATATTCTATTTCCATTTGGGCTCATTGTTGTCTATTGCTAGCTAGCTATGCGGCCCCAAGTTGATCCTGCGAGTTTCTTTATATCGTAGTCCCACCTTAAGTTTGGGCGTCTTCTTGGTCTTTTTATGCCTCGGGGATACCATTGCGTTATCTTTGTGGTCCATCTATCGTCTGTCCTTCTAGCGAGATGCCCCGCCCATTGCCACTTTAGGGATCTGATTCTATTAATGACATCTATCAATTGGGTTTTCTGCCTGATCCATTCAACCCTTTTTCTATCTCTCCTTGTTATTCCAAGCATGCATCGTTCCATAGACCTTTGTGTTACCTGGAGTTTTCTAATGATATCAGTTTTCAGGGTCCAGGTTTCACAGCCGTATGTTAGTACTGGTAGTACGCACTGATCAAACGTTTTCTTTTTCAAACGCAGTGACATTCTAGACTTGAAGATGATATAGTTCTGTCCAAATGTTCTCCATGCTAATTTGGCCCTTCTACTTATTTCTGGAAGTAGAGAGCCTGATATGTGTATTAGTTGACCCAGGTATATGCATTCCTCTACTATTTCCAAGGCAGTGTCATTAATTATTATTTCTTGTGCGTTTATTAGTTCGTTATACATTACCTTGGTCTTACTCAGATTTATTTTAAGGCCTACTTCGTGCTTGCTGTATTTAATTCATGTATCTGTTGTTGCATTTCGCCAGGGTTACTCGCTATCAGGATGATGTCATCAGTGAATCTTAGATGGTTCAAGTATTCTCCATCTATATTCAGACCTGTGTTGTTCCAGTCTAATTTTCTGAAGATGCTTTCTAGTGTTGCCGTAAATAACTTTGGTGATATTGCGTCTCCTTGTCTAACTCCTCTGCTGGTGGGAAATTCTGGTGTGCTCTCATATATCCTGACTCTCGCTTTGGCTTCCCTATATATATTTGCTAGGGTCTCAATATATGGCTTGTCGACCCCTTGTTCTGTTAGGGCATTTATTACTGCTCTGGGATATATAGAGTCGAATGCTTTCTTAAAGTCAATGAAGGTAGTGCTAATGGTTGGTCGTATTCTTTGGTTCGACTGATAACCTCTTTGAGGGTACGGATGTGGTCTATTGTACTTAAGCCTTTGTGGAATCCAGCCTGTTCTCGTGGTTGGGCCGAGTCTAGTGTGTTTTGTATTCTGTTGTGAATGATCTTTGTGAATACCTTGTACGTTACTGGTAGTAGACTTAGTGGTCTGTAGTTCTTAATACCTTCTTTGCTGCCTTTCTTGTGGATCAACACTATAAGGGCGCTGTTCCACTCTTTAGGTATGCTCCTGGACATTAGACAGCTCGTGTATAGTTTGGCAAGGTACTTCCATGTTTTAGCTCCTGCATATTTGAGTATTTCGGTCGTGATGCCGTAATTTCCCGCTGCTTTGCCATTTCTCATGCTTTTCAGCGCCATTTCTACTTCCTCCACCAACACTTCTGGTATGGCCTCTTCTGAGTGTTCTATCATTTCTTCCAAATTTTCAGGGGCCTTGTATAGGTCTCCATAGAATTTGGATACTAGGTAAGTCTATTATTTTTTTCCTGTCTGTGGTTCTTGTGTTTCCATCAGTTAATGTAACTATCTGTCTTTTCTTTATTATTAGCGCTCTTTTTGCAGGTTTGTAGCGTTTACGGTTTTCTATTGTTGTTTGTACCAGTTTCTCGTTGTAATTCCTGATATTTTCTGCGATTTTCTTTCGTATCGTCTTGCACAGTTCGGTGTATTCAATTCTTTGAATGTTTGTTCTCTTTTTCATTTCTCTTCGTTTTTGTATATACTTATTAAGTAACATATAATCTTCTTTGGCTTAATATTATTAGTACTTATTGGCAGTGGTTAGTATCCAATCTAATTTATAATTTTGTTTTCTGTAGTGGTGTTGGACTAATCTTAATCTTCTACCTAACTATCCTCACAGGAATATCTTTTATCGTTTTTGCCAATTAAGTGAGATGTTATAGCGAGACGAGTAAAACTTTCTACATTTAATGTTTGATTGTTTTGTTTCATTGTTGACATGGTTGTTCTAAATATTATTTATTCCGTTAATTTTCAATTCGTCCTGTTCCTTAATTCGTAATTTCTTACTTTATTTACACCTACTAATGGTTTTGTTTCTTCGTTCCTTTCCTCGTTTCTTCAATTTGACCTACATCTTTATATTCTGGGGAGGTTTCAGAAATATTTTGAAAATGTTTACTTCAGCATCCCATGCTACCTGACTAGAAAGTTATTTTCTATCTGTTTAATTAACAAAACTTTTGACCAGTCAATTGATCTGAGATTTTTCAGCAATTAAGGCAATACGAGGTCAATAAATACCCCTCAGATACATAACCAGCTTCTTCACTGGTAGGGTTATAAGGGTTGCTCTTCATACTTTTGTGTTTTAATGGATGGAATGTATCCAATGTTCTAAAAATTAGATATTGTTTATTGCAAACATCGCGTTCAAGATACTAATTGAACATTTTTGGTATATTATATGTACCTGTAACAAATGTTATAATTACTTCTGTTAATAAACAAATCTATCGCTGCAACTGTTGAGATGATTTTTTCTTTATTGAACAACTTAAGGGCTTATTAAATAAAGTTTATTGTTTCAACAGGTTGTCTAGGACATGGACGCTATTGTGGAGGAAAAGTGTCAAGTGGATCCTCTAGCGCCATCTCCTGATCCACAAACCGGAGGTGGTGTTGCATCATCGGTAGGCATCCCTAATTCCCAGCCTCATCTGGTGACAGCAACTAACATTGTACAGCTGACTTTACCTTCTCATACACAAGCGCAGGTAGAAGTCCTTTCACCCCTCCCTTGCTATTTTGCTTTTTCATTTACATAGGTGTCTATAAAATTTACTTGATTGGTAGAATAGAACATCTTACTGCTATTTATGCTACCAAAGATACACAATGTCTATATTGACACACTGAGATTGCATCTTTGATATTTGCAATGCAGTTAGAGTTGTCTTATATTACGACTTACTTCATGAAATTGACTGTCTCGACCCTTACTTCGTGGAATATGCTCATATTAGTGTTTTTAAATGAAACTCAAGGTCTCTAGTTAATTAATTAATGGAATTAACTAGAGACCTTGAGTTTCATTTAAAAACACTGAGACTTACTTCAGTTTTGTAAATGCAACACTGTGTTTATTGCAGCACTTGAGATTTTATTTTCTCAACAAGCTGTTGAATAATGTTGATTTAATTACAATTCTTATGTTTAAAGTAATGTTACATTGAGTGTTATTAATTTGACAGTGGGTACCCCAGTTGCTGACACTACTACTTGTTTTCTACAGAATTTCCTTGAAGTCAAATAAGATGAGTTTTACATATAATGTTAAAAGTACATCTATAGTGCAATACTTTTAGATACTGAAATTGAGTGAATAAGTGAGCCACCTAGTACTAATCTGTCAGTTTATCGTCCAGGATACCAAACCACATTTGATTAAAATTGGTTATATTTTTCAAGTAATATTTGTATCTTAGAATATATTGACTTGAAGATTCAGACCAGTTGTTATAACACATTCACCGATAATCAAGCAGTTTTGAAGCACTAACAAATAATTTAAAACATTCCTTGCAACTCAATATTTAAACACATTTTAAGTGATTTAGTTTCTCAAAATTGATTTTCTTGTTCTTACATTATGGAGACGTAACACAAAATTGTCATATAAAGTAGTGTCTTATTAATTTGTAATCCTTGAGTGAGGATATGTTTTCAACAAATTTATTTTACATAATTAGTTTAAGAATAAAATAATAGAACAAGTATGTTCCTATATTTTATTTTGTTAATGATTATATTTATGGTGCTTTTCCATTTTTGTGAAATATCCGTACATAAATTAGTTTCAAAATGTTTTTTTCAAATTTTAGGGAAATAATGATCTTTAAAAACATAGTATAAACCATATTATTCGATAAAGATAACAACTTACAAATAAAATACATTTATAGTAACATGAATTTTGCATTCAAATTTCAAACGATTACATGCTATGTGCAAAATACTGTTAATATCAAATTAAGTAGGTAACTACTTTCTTCAATATTATACTGAATTGAAATCATTTTTTTCTTACGTTATTACCAAGGGTCAAAATATTTTTAGCTATATAAGAACTATCTCTTGAATGAATTTAGGACTAAGGATTACTTCACCAATATTGAAAACCATAACAAAAAATATTAGGAGGATGTATATAGAAATGATCAAATATTTTTATTCACTTGACATATGTTTATATACATATATTTTTCCATGTACTCTTACCTTTAATTATTTGTTACATCTTCATATACAGAGTGTTTATTTTATAGCGATTTCATTTAAGAATGTTCATAATTATTGTTGAGTAAATGTTTGACTTACCAGGTAGTTATTTTCTAAGTGAAGAGTGCTTAAAATTGTTGAAAATTATCCTTTTATTTAATAATGAAGTTATCGCAATGGATATTACTATTTTTGTTTATTAGTACATTTATGGACACCTATGTTTATTATTGCATGATATCATTTGAGGGGTTCATACTAGTTATCCTTTTAAAGTTGTAATATTTATATTTTATTGTTGTTATGACATTATGATCCAGTATGTTTATTATAAATTTCGATGCTTGTCTTAATTATACAACATTGTCAGCTTTCCTAAATTGTTTTCAAAAAACAGTAAACTGTCCAATTGATCAATAGCAGTTCTCAAAGTGTACCAAGGTATCCAAGCGAGCTTTTCCATGTGATAAGCAATGACTCAATCTTAAATTGTAATAATTTCCTAACAATTGGATTTAATCATAGTTTATAAAACAATGTAGAACTGCACAAAATAGTTTATTTATTTATCCTATGACAAAAACAGCTTTGTATCTTAGGTTAATGAAACATGGCATTTTTAGAATGTTCGTAAGTTTAAATAAATGGTAAAGCGGTTTTCGTTGTAAGTTAACTCAGTATATGTAAGTGAAGTAGATAGTTGATTTTAGTTCTATTCTACAGATAAGTATATCATAAATGGAGACAAACAGGATAATATTTTCAAATAATTTTCTTAAATTACAATATTTTAATTAAATAGTACACTCCGGAGGCTGTATCATGCTAACAAACTGAAATTTCTCCAAAAATGTATATCTGGATTTTTTGGAACCCGTTGTACAGGCTTTGGTGAGCTGAAAATCAATAGGTTTCATCTGTTAGATGCCCTGAACAATACCCTATCATAAAATATATCACTTTATGCACTCCAGAGACAGTATCAGCTAACAGGACATGTTACAAAAATTGCCCGTAGACAACGACAAACACACAAGATTTTTTTCGTCTAAAAACACGTTTTTCGTATTTTTCTCACTGAAAAAACGTGAAAATAACTAAAAATAAACGGTTTTAAGGGTTAAAACTAACTTTTCCGCATCTGTGAGATGCCCTGAACAATATTCATAAAATCGTAAAATTGACACTTGTATACACTTCGGGGGATGTATCTCGAATTTTTTTCAAAAATAACTAAAAATGTATATCCGAACTTATAGGACCCGCTGTACTCGCTCTAGTGAGCTGAAACTCAATAGGGTTCATCTGTGAGACACCCTGAAAAATATTCAATCATAAAATTGGTCACTTGTATATACTCTGGAGACTGTATCGTGCTATCAAACTGAAATTTCTTGAAAAATGACAAAAATGCCGTACTTAAAGTACCATAGCACCCGTTATACTGGCTCTGGTGAGCTGAAAATCAATAGGGTTCATCTGTGAGATGTCCTGAACAATATTCAATCATAAAATTGGTGACTTGTTGCATTCCAGAGGCTGTATCATGCTAACACACTGAAATTTATCAAAAAATTACAAAAATGTCGTACTTCAAGTACCATAGCACCCGTTGTACTGGCTCTGGTGAGCTGAAAATCAATAGGGTTCATCTGTGAGATGTCCTGAACAATATTCAATCATAAAATTGGTGACTAGTACTTCTAGTTCTGTGTTAGGTGTCAATGAATGATTGGTGTCAAGTAGATGTCTGGTGTAGTGGGATTTATCTGATTGTTTTAATCTGTATGCTCGTAAGTGTTCACTGTATCGGATTTCAAAATTTCTAAGGGTCTGACCCAAATAGACAGCATTACATTCTGGACATTTAAGTTTATACATACCAGATTTCATTAATGGTGATATTTTTGTTTAGACATTTAGCAATTTTGTACTCATGTTTTAAAAGAAATCGTTGTATTTGTTGCTAAAGATATTATCTTTGAAATATTTCCTGCATATGTAATGGTTTTATAAGTTTTTATTTCTTTAGTTTGTTTAGGAAATATTAGTTGTAATGCCACTTTTTCCTCTTTTTTATTAATTAGTTTATTTACCATATGTAATGGGTAACCGTTGGATGTTGCTATTTGTTTAATTGTGTTAATCTCACTATCAAAATTACATTTGTTCATAGGAACTGAAAATGCTCTGTGTCATTGAATTATATGCTGCTAGTTTATGTGACATGGGATGATTGGGACTATATGGAATAGTCACATCGGTGTGTATTGGTTTTCGGTAAATCAAATAATCAAGTACATTATTATTAATGTGGTTGAAAAATATTGTCGTTCACTACCCATAAAACAAGCTAATATGTCATCTACATATCTATACCAAAATAAAACATTTTTTGAAATATCACTTTCAAAGATTTTTCTTTCTAAACTGTCCATAAAAATGTTTGCCAAAATTGGCGATATAGGGCTTCCCTTTGGTAAACCTTCATTTTGAATATATATCTTATTGTCAAAAGTGAAATAATTCTGATTAATACATACATCAAATAAATTAATATCAGATATACTTAATTCGATGAAATTTTGCATTGAGGATTATAATGAATTTGTCAGTTGTTCGTAACAAATATTATTTCGGTTGAAAACTTCTGAACCTACATATAAAATTTCATTAAAAAATTCAGTCGCATTTTTGAGTTATCGTGTTGACAGACTGACATTATTTGAAAATAGGTTTTTTGGACTCTGAAACATATGAAACGTGTAGATCCACTCGAAACGTCAAAATCACTCCATTACAATACTTCCTTTATATATATATATTCATATATTAAAGATATTATACATAAGGTGAAGTAAAAATGTAGTCTTTCCTGATAGCCTTATGAGATATATGTACAGTTTTAGTTTTCCTTTCAATATTCTGGATAAAAGATTGAATTTCATGTTAGGATTCAACATTTTTGTGGTTATTTATTTTACATCAGATTGTTGATTTGTGATCATTATAAAATACTCTTTCAATCGCAACTTTCAAATGTAATATTAAAAAATAATCTAAATTTTTATTCGATACACATGACTGATTTGTCTTTGTGATGGTAATTGTTCTTGCCAGCTGTTTTTTAATGCAAATTGTGCAACATTTAGTCCAATTTTGCTACAACCCTTGAGTTTTGAGATTCAGTTAGGTTTCGACATGTTTCAAAATCTATTTGAAAAAAATTTTCAAGAGCTGTGATGATATGTTATTATCTTTATATCAACAATACCCAAATGATTTTGTGATGGATTTAATTTTAAGTGTGTTATAGTGGAGAAATATACTGACATTGTTTGTGTCCGGGGGCAGTGGATATAATGTGACCACCAAGTAAAGTTTCTAGACATTCTTGTCATAAATTGTTGTTTAACATTGCTATTCAACAAAAGTAAAATAGAAGCATCGTTTCATTGTCATTCAAATGATTGAGTAATTAGCAGGTTGAAAATAAACATGATGATCCAGATGTGTATAAAAGTTCAAAGTGCATGAATGAAGTAGTAAAGCATTGTTATAGGAATATAGAGTCTGTGTAACAAACTCAGGAGAAAGGAAAATATTAAACAACAATTAATCATAATATGAACCTTCCCACAAAACAATCCTTACTGGTCATAAATTGTTGTTCCACCTCGCATTATGAAATTGAACGAAAATAAACCGGAGCATCATTTCATTGTCATTTAACTGAATGAGTAATTAGAAGGTTGAAAATAAGCATGATAAATGCCATGATCCAGATGTATAAGAGTTCAAAGTGCATGAATGAAGTAATAAAGCATTGTTATTAGAATACAGAGACTGTTGGACAAATTCAGGAGAAAGGAAAATATTAAACAACCATAATATGAATCTTCGTACACAACTATCCTAAAGAAAAAAAGTTAAAAATTAATTTAGTGACTATTTTGATTTTGATTCGTAGCACCAGATGTATCACATAAAAACAACTGGTGGGAACACTACTATCAATCTAAGTTTTAATGACATATTTTTTGTCTTAGCTACTTTACTGACACCTACCCATTAAAATATATTTTAATTTTTTTAATTAATTAATATATATATATATATATATATATATATATATATATATACATATTTGCAGGTCCAAAGTGTTATTCAACCCAACCAACAGTCTGTAATACAAACTGCAGCTAATTTACAACCTATGTTAAGTAAAGGAAACGTAATATTGGTTAGCAGTAAACCCAATTCTGTCATTCAAACGACACAAGGGAATCTGCAGACATTACGAGTGAGTATTATACATTTATTAAATGGTATTGAGAAGTCAATAATATTCAAATTGAATCTGGATTATCTGATAAGTTAGCTAACTGTAAAACGAATAGGTTTGCAGTACTTTTTATTCAATTTACATATTCCAGAGGCCATGTAAGCTTAGAGCAGGGTCCTGAATAAACAATTCTCATAATTATGAGTATTAAAAGGGGTTATTGTTTTTTACCTAGTCAGATATTTTTTGTATTCACCTAGAACATAAACTTGTTGGTAAACTGGAATAAACAATTAGAATCATTTGAATTGAACAAACAAGGGTGGGAAAGAAAGATGTATGTTTAAATGTCTTACAAATATTAGTGTGAAAAAGTTATTTTGAATAAAGTAACATCTACGTTGGAGTTACTGGAACCGTTGGTGATATTCATACTGATCACACTGTTTACCACCACTACACCAACAACACATTTACACTGCCTTCAGAGACCGAAAGTAAACTGTGTTGGTTTATTGGTGGGAAATAGTATGTTCAGAATAAAGTAACATGCCAAAAGTGTACAGAGGTTTTCCATCCTAGTTGTTTGGATAAATTCAATCAAGGAGAAAGTGATATTTGTCAAGGCGTGTCATTGCAAAGTGATTATTTGTAAGAATTAGTTATTACGTTGAAAATGAATTGGAAAGTAAAAAATGTTATTTTTAAACAAATATAATTTACTTAAACATATATTAATTACTTGGAAGATACTATTTCTAATAAACTGGGTTCTGAGACAATAAAAATGATATCAATAAATTGGAAATGATATAATGAGAAGTGATCTGCAAAAAAGTAGTACTGAATATGGCTCAATAACATATTAATGAAATGAAGCAGATTATTTCTGAACAAACATAAAAGGGTATTTCCAATCAGATAAAACCTAATGAGGTAGCTCATTTACTCCATGAAGAAACTACTAAACACAAACTAACTGAAATCATAGATTTAAATAATCAAAGTGAACAAGAAGTATGGAAAAATGATGACAACTCTCCATGAAAAATCCCACAGTTATAAAAAAAAATTGAATAAAATTTTTTGAGTACTAATAAATATAAAGGGCGCAAAATTAATTTTCCTTCATATTTTTGAAATTGATTAAATGGAAACCTCTAAACTCAAAACATCCTACCTTACACTTATGATATTAGATTGCTGGAAACTACTAGAGAATTATATAAAAGAAGAGGTGTAGCTATTTGGGTTAAAGATAATGTAAAGACTGAACATTTTTATTTGCATGTATTATGTGGTGGTAAATGCTATGAACTTTCAGCAATTTCATTCAATTTAAATAATTTAAGTCCTATACTTACAATCAGCTATATATATCAAAGCTAGAGGACTTATTACACAAATACATGTATGTTTTGTACTGACTTTTTAGTTATGCTAGCTACTACCTCTATCTTTTATTAATCAGTACTCGAAAGTTTCAGTCTGATATGAAAATTGTCAAAGTTTACAGATAATCCGAAAAATTAAATTATGAAAATTCTATTTAATTTTTTTCCTCACATTCTATTTACTTCTTAATATTTTCAGGTAGTAGAAGGTAGTGACGATAGCTTTTCAGAAGAAGAGTCTCCAAAAAAACGAAGGGATCTGTTGACGCGGCGGCCATCGTATAGGAAAATCTTAAATGATCTTGGAGGGGGTGAGATAGCTGGTATGTTTTTATATGCATGCTTTAGCGACTTCTTGATGTTAAAAGTTCTCTAATTATTTTTTTAGTTATGGAATTTAAAAATATATATAATTTTGTAGTATATATTCAAATTATTTACAGTATATATATATTTTTGAGGTATAGTTATACATTTTGTTTTTTAAGTTATTATTATTGCATGATTTTATTCTCAATAACACTGAAATGGAAAGCTTTATATTCTATTTTGAACAGAAACTCAAGTCCCTTTTGAGTATATATGACCTACAACAATAGTTAAATATAATGACATACTAAAAAATAATCCAAAATGCTGTATTCTACCTTAAAACAAGGAAAAGCCCAATATTCAACATGAAAGACCAGATAGAAGGAAAACTATAAGTATAGAGGTAACACATGCAGTTGCACTTCACACCTCCAGCACCAGAAAAGGATATTGTGGATTAGAAGAAAATTATATAGGATCAAATGTGTACAAGAAAAAAGAATATTCCGTACATTGAGAAGGATGGAAGTAAAACTATAATAGTGCAACACTTTGTCAATGACAGTTGATACAATATTTGCCATAAGAGACAGGAAATTACAGATTGAGCTGTACATGGTCTTTGTTGACAATGTTGTCATTCGAAATGACTCCAGGCAGAAAAGTGTATTTGATTGTAACAAAATTCTGGAAAACATGATGTAATAAAATATTCAGCTCTTTACATTCAAGGTAGAATACTAAGAATATAAATCTGTAGTGAGAGTGCTGTTGTTTAATAGCCGATGCTATGAAAAATTAAATGCAAAGCAAGAATACCACGACCGTGAAAAAGTCTAATTTGTTCAAGTATTCCAAACATTGTTACAATTTTGCTATGATTATTAAATACAAGAGTTCTTTAATTACTTTTAAAACTGTATAACTTCCCAATTTCTACATATATCGGGTGGTGACTCGATTTTAGAATCATAGGATTTTAACATGGGAAATCAGAAAATCCTAAATATTTGTTTCCCAGCAAACGAGAACATAATGAAATTTTTTATGGACGTGAAGCACATTATTTCTGACAATATTGCCATAAAATAATCACTGTTTAGTAGCAAATAAGTTCAAGAATTACGAAAATAAATTTTAAAAACCAGCCTGTCATTCATGTACTTGAATTTGAAAATTGCAGTTAGAGTCAGTTAATAGGGCAGTGTTGGTTTTTTTTTAAATTTAAGTGGCATTGCAAATGAAGTTCGAGATACCTTCGCGGGTTCATATCCTGATAAACCAATCCCTTCGGAAACAATTATAAAAAGAGTCATTCAAAATCAAAACAAATATGGTTTGGCATTTGTTCCATGCAAATCTTGTACATATAAAGAAACATTCATCTGAAGAACTGGAGGAACCGAAAGAAGTTCATTTTCAAAATAATAAAGTGAATGTACTCATTACTTTGCATTACGCACCATACAAGTGTCCTTAAAATATTAAAAAAACACAAATACAAATCGTATAAATTTTAGGTACATCAAGAAATTTTTGAAGATGATAAATTCAACTGAATGTTTTATTGTGAAGCTATTTTGATTCGGGTTCTCAGAGACTGAACTTTTATTACGAATATTTTTTTTCCAATAAAAGTTCATTATCATAAACTGGGAACCAAATAGGCAAATTGTTCGAAATTGGCACCAAGAAACCGCCATTTAAGAATCAATTCACTAGACAACAAATTTTTTTTTATTTTACTTTAGTAACTATATACAATTATCGTTTCTTTTATAGTTCTAATAAAATAGTAACAAAACCAAATTTATTCTGACAAGTCAGGTTTTGGAGAAAAAATTATTGAAAATAAATGAAATGTACATTAGATAAAGCTGTATGCTATCGTCCCGTTTAAAATGTTTTTTTTTTACTTTTCTTTTATACTGTTCTGCGGCACTTTCTGATATCAATGTCCAACAATAATCAGCAAGCATTTCACTGTTCCACTTGTCCCAGTAACATTTTTCAATACAAGAAATGTCTTGATGAAACCTTCCGCCATGTTCATCACTGAAGTCGCCGAAGTTCGGTGGAAAGAAATTCAGGTGCGAGTGCAAAAAATGTATTTTAAGGCTCATGTTACAGCCCAATTTATGGTAACTTCTAAGAAGTCCATCATCAAGTGCTATATAATCGCTAGATTTTGTTTCCTAGAAAATTTTGGGTCACACTTTTAAAAGCATGCCAAGCAACACGCTCCAAGTCACTTAAGGTTTCTTCAAATATTGTGTCTTGTTGTAGAAGTTGAATTTGGGGTCCAACAAAAATTCCCTCTTTGAGTTTTGCATTCGAGATATTGGGAAATTTTTGTTTTAGGTATTGGAATCCACCGCTATCTTTATCCATTGCTTTGATCAAACCTAATTTTATGTGTAATGGCGGTACAAATATTACTAGTGACTTATGCAGTATATTCTTTTGTTCAGGAATATACTGAACCCTGACAGGCCAGTTTTTAACAATTTCTTGCTCGACTGTCCTACTCAAAAAGAAAACAGCAGTGCTTTGTATACCCTAGTTGTAAACCGAGTAGAATTGCTACAATTTTGAGGTCTGCGCTGATATACCATTTGTACAATTTGTAATTAAGAAGACGAGTCATATTTTCATACGTTTCTTTCATGTGGATTGCTTGGCCAACGGGGATGGATGGATAAACGCTTCCTATGTGAAGTTGCACGGCTTTCAAACTAAATTTAGAAGCATCGATACAAATACGCCATTCTTCTGGATGGTGTTGGTGACCTAAGGCCAGCATCAAATCGCCGTCATTATTGCAGTATGAAAGAAATTTGTGTGCCTGGAGCTAACAGTTTCCATCCTTGGAGTCTAGATCCTAGTATTTCTGCTTTAGTTTTTGACAAATTCAGATCTTGAATAAGATCATTTCATTCTAACTGATTTATTAGGTGTGGTCCATCCTCTTGAGATGGCAAATATTCATCTTCATTGGTCAATAACACGACACTTGGTTCTTCTGATTCTGCACCAGCATATCCTTCACTCGAAACACCTATGGGTCTTTGTACTGGCAAGGCTTCCGAATGAAGTAATGGACGAGTAGCAGAGGGAAGACTAGCATAACTAATATTCTTACCCTTTCGACTAGCCCCTCAGAGTAACAGCACAGCAGGTGCTGGGAGCCCATGTCTTGTCTTGGCGTTTAAGCCAAAATAGTGAAAATATAAGTTTTCTATTAAATGTGTAATATTCCGCTTATGCCAGTGGGTAGTGAATTCTCCACATATATAACAGAAGCTGTTTGGATTATTTACACACGTACGGTACATTATGAAATAAAAGGACGTTCAGCTATCACAAACTGACTTACACTGAATCAAAAAAGCCCTGTGTAGCTCTTTAGTCTTTATGTACCCACATAGCCAGAAATCTACCAATTCTTAATTTGATTGGTTCCAGAGCAAAAAAGGGCGTGGTTTAAGTGCTCTGACGTAGGAAACTTGCAAGTACATGTTCAGACACGTCCACTCAATTTTTGGCCGAACAACATTCGTTGCAGTATCTTTCTTATATAAAAGTAACTTTGAATTTATGTAAAATTTAATGCGTTTTTTGAAAAACCTATTTAATTTCTAAAAAACCTGACGTGATGGAGCAAATTTGAAATCTGAATCAGAATCAGCATGACAAAAAACATTAATTACATGTATTGGTGTATAAGAAAACCAAACTAGTGAATCGTTCCCAATATTGCGAAATTCTTAAATTCTGTATTGGGAAATTGGGTCCTAATACCATAGGTCCATTCTTCATTGAGGAAAAACTTAATGGAGAAAAATATTTAAATTGAACCTGCAATTGAAAATGCTGCTGCCGAGAATGCTATTTGGTTTCAGCAGGATGGTTGTCTGGCTCATTTACCCAATGCAACTAAATTACACTTAAATAAGGCTTTTGGTAATAGTGGGTCAATGTATTGGCCAGCTCTATCACTGGATTTTGCACCAAATGATTGTTTTATGGAGACATTCGAAATCTAAAATTTACAAAGCAAGACACCCCAATATTGATTCTCTCAAGTGGAAAATATTTGAAGAATGTGTGAAGATTTCGAATAAAGAATTAGTAAATGAGCGACGAAATGTCTATGATAGACTTGGTTTTTGTTTAGTGAATTATGGTGATTTGTTTGAACGTTTAATCTAGATGCATAAATTCTTCTTTTACTTTTACGTTTTTTAGTGAATTTCAGTAAGTTAATATTAATGTTTAATTAATTTTATTGCTTTCAAGTATTAATAACTAATAAAATTATTTTATTAATAAGAAACTAAATAACAAACATCATATTAAGAATAAAAAAAAATTAAACATTTCGCTGGTTTTGAAGTCGAATCCAAGGCGTCAAAACCAAACGCTCGTACCACTACCCTATTAACTGACTAACTGCAATTTTAAAATTCAAGTACATGAATTACAGGCTGTTTTTTAAATTCATTTTCTTAATTATTGAACTCATTTGCAATTAAACAGTGATTATTTTATGGCAATATTGTCAAAAATAATGTACTTCACGTCCATACAAAATTTCATTATATTCTCTTTAGTTGGGAAGCAGGTATTTAGGATTTTCTAATTTCATATATATATATATATATATATATATATATATATATATATATATATATATATATATATAACGTAACATGTGTATTTAGTTTAAGAATAGTATTTAAAGTCCATCTTATTTCTAAGTATAACATTATTTCCTTATTTTCGTTCAAAAAGAATATTATGCTTTTCATTAGTGTATATTTTAGTTTTGTAATGCATGTCAAAAATATATTTTTTAAATTGGTAACATAATAGACGACTATTTTGTTATCAATAATGGTATAAACCCATTGTTTTTCCTTCTTAAACATTTTTCATTTTCTTGTTTGGAATTTTTCTTACAAAATTTGCATGTCTGGGCTACAAGGATGTTTGATTTTTTCTAAAACTTCTTTCTGAGACACAGTCTATTGTGGTATGGGATTTACACAAAAATCTTAAACAATGGGCTTGTCAAAAATAAAGATCTTTTGTTCTCTAAAAAAATTTATCAATTTTTTTAAACGCTATGTATATGTTTCATCACATTTTTAATTTTAAGTTGGTAACTTTTGTTTAATTCCTGTATCATTTTTGTATTTTAAACACTTCAAATATATTTCAGAAATATTAGGAGCAAATTTTTGTATTTGTTATACTGAAGTACATTGTATTCTAAATTACTACTGAATACCTATATTTTACTTTTCCGCCCAACCTATCTAATATGCGATAAACGTATTGGTTTACACCAAAAAAAGTTGGAAGTTTGAATTTTTTTGATACATTTTTACGTTTTTCTTCAAGAATAACACGAAAAAACCAGTTTTTAGAACAAAAATCCTGTGTGTATGTTGTCGTTGGCCACTTTTCGTTACATGTCTTGTTAGCACAATACAGCCTCCGGAGTGTAACAAGTCACCAATTTTATGATTAAGTATTGTTCAGAACATCTCACAGATGAACCCTATTGATTTTCAGCTCACCAGAGCCAGTACCACGGGTGCTATGGTACTTGAAGTACGACATTTTTTTCGTTTTTTGAGAAATTTCAGTTTATTAGCACAATGCAGCCCCTGGAGTGCAATAAGTCACCAATTTTATGATTGAATGTTATTCAGGACATCTCACAAATGAACCTTATTGATTTTCAGCTCACCAGAGCCAGTACAACAAGTGCTATAGTACTTTAAGTACGACATTTTTGTCATTTTTGGAGAAATTTCAGTTTGTTAGCATGATACAGCCTCTGGAGTATATTCAAGCGACGAATTTTATGATTGGATATTATTCAGGGCGTCTGAAAGTACTACATCTTTTTCGTTTTTTGAGAAGTTTCAGTTTGTTAGCACGATACAGCCTACGGAGTGCAACAAGTCATCAACTTTATGATTGAATGTTATTCAGGATATCTCACAAATGAACCCTATTGATTTTCAGCTCACCAGAGCCAGTACAACAAGTGCTATAGTACTTTAAGTACGACATTTTTGTCATTTTTGGAGAAATTTCAGTTTGTTAGCACGATACAGCCTCCGGAGTATATTCAAGCGACCAATTTTATTGAAATTAACTGTCTCGACCCTTACTTCGTGGAATCTGCTCATATTAGTGTTTTAAATGAAACTCACGGTTTCTAGTTGATATTGATTTATCGAAACAATTGTCAATTTTTTAGAATTTTCAATAACTTTTATTATATTGTGGAATTAACTAGAAACCGTGAGTTTCATTTAAAACACTAATATGACCAATTTTATGATTGGATATTATTCAGGGCGTCTCAAAGATGAACCCTATTGATATTCAGTTCACTAAAACCAGTACAACTAGTGCTATGGTACTTGAAGTACCAAAACCTAACCTAACTAGTGCTATGGTACTTGAAGTACCAAATTTTTGTCATTTTTGGAGAATTTTCAGTTTGCGAATTTCAAGCAGTTTAGTTTAATATGTTAATATTTGTAATCAATTTTTCTGTGAATGAAGCTGATTTCATTCCTTCACAACACATCTAAAGTTTGATCAAACCAATGGTAATACCACAGTCACACCCTAATAATTTAGCACCGATTTCAAAACTTTGAAATAAGATTTGTCCATTTTTGAGCTAAATTTTTTCAACTATCATTTTGCTTAAATTTTAATGTGAAATAAGATTTCATTAATTAAAACCAGTTTTATTTTTTTAATAATTTAATAATGATATACATACAAAAGTTTGAAATCATATTTAGTAGTGAACAAATGTATCGATCCCAGAAAATATTTGAAAGTCCCAACTTTCAAAACACATATCCCAGGATCTCTATTAGAAAATTTCATTAGAAATACAATGTTTCAAATGTCAGTTTAAAATAAAATCATACTGTAATCCAAATTAATTATGGACTTGATATGCTTTAGTTTAGTTTTTGTTTGCAGAGAGCAAGTATAATCATTCAAAAATATATTTGGAGTTCTACTATAATTAATCCCTCATATAATAATACCATTGGTACAATGGTAGACAATGGCATTAAATGCATTATTAATCCAAAGTTGACATAATTTTTTAAGCATTAGAAATAAGCATTGGAAATTTTTTTAGAGAACATATCTTAACAGAAATGTGAACATTGTAATGATTGAATTTGAATTTTATGGTGTTCACAGAAACGAAAATCGAGCAAACTTCATCCGAGGCAGATAGTGAGTTGTCGTCTCACTCTATCCCATACCACACAGGTTAGTTTTTCATAAAAAGTGCATATTTTCATATTTTGGCAAAGGGGATAATCGTAAGCACTAAGGTTTGATTTTTGTACATCCTTCCATTGTAACGTAAGTTTTAGCCCAAGCACCATTGTTTATACTAACATTCAAATATGTGAATCATTAGACTACTAGTTATGCTTTTTTATCACGAATATATTTTTTTTAAATTTCTATTTACTTTCAAAAATATTATTTCATTTCTAACGAGCTAAAACTGTTGCCAGATTATTGGATTAACTTGATTTATGTATTTTTTATAACTTGGTAGTGTTGAAAGTTAGGTAACTATAATGTTTAATAGCAAGACCAAATCGAAATAAATTTGGCAAGCTTCTAAAGCCAAAAGACTTTATTAGTAACTACTAATATATTCATAAATGTATTATGATTAGGGATAGCTACCAGCTGTGCTCTTTTATTTTGACATGTATCCATTATTTTATGGTCAATTTATTTAAATTTAAACTTTGAAAACTAACTGTTTTTATAATAATAATTAGTTACATTGACGTTTTTGTGACAAATCTTTGTTGATTCGAATTATAAGACTCAATGTAACTGTTTTTTATATTTATTAAAAATGGTATGTTTAATCAAAAGTGCCCTTCTAACAGTTAGCTTTCATCAAAATCGTTTTCATTTGGTAAAAACTTTAAAACAAATACATTTTTTAAATGGTTTTGCTCCGAGTAAAGAGTCTGAGTGATGGAAATTTAAATTTATGCTATCGAATTGTATTTGAAAAATCATTTTTTGACATAATTTGAGATGATCTCACATTATGACGAATTTTAAATGTTACACTAATTATTAAGTTTGATCATTATAAAACCAAATAATTAGCTACAATTAGGTGTTGCTATTTGTTGAAGTCGGTTTACGAAAATTAAAGGAACAGAATCTATCCCCAGATTTATGCATAAATATTGGGACCAATTCTGATACTAACAAATACTTATAATAATAAACGTCATTTATTGGTAGAACCAAATGGCCATTGACTGATGTCGTTGAGCCTGTAATACTTACATCGTTCAATATAATAGACTTAATATTAATAAAAGTAACATTAATGTGTATAAAAAGAGAAATTTGTCATTGATTGTATGTATTTTAACTTCGATATTGGTTACTTTAGTTTTCCTTTAGTGTCTTGTGTTCACTACTTCTCAAACTGTCTTCTGAGGATGATATTTTCGTTTTGATTGTTATGTGTGGTCTCGTTTTATGCATAGTGCATCCATTATTTTTGTAACAAATGCTGTCACCACTCTAATAAATTGCTGTCACCACTCATAAATACTCGGTGACGACGTTTATTTATTGTGCCTCGTTTCCTATCTGAGTATAGGCAGCGCTGTCACCAGTGCCGTCAGGCACGAGGGAGAACGAGAAATTCTCCCAAAAAGAAATTGAGAGAGAGGGCTTTTCGGCCTGAGCAGTAAGGGCTTCCGTGGGATTGCCTGGGCTTAACATTCGCCAGGACCAGGTTTGTTCGGCCAGCTAGGTGTACAAAATTAGGGATGTACCGGATCGAGTATTTGGCCGGTCCGGCCGAAACTGGAATTCCGGCCGGTAGCCGGACCGGACCGCCGGGATCCCGGCCGGATCGGAATTTATATGGAAATATTTCAAATTCCTGTAGCTTAACGATATTTTACAGGTTCTATCTATCTATCTAAAGCATAAAACTCTATATTATTTTCTCTTTTTTGTATACACTGTTACGCGCTTTATTTATTATTGTCTACTCGCTAGCTCCAGAAGCGCAACCTCATGCCCAAGCTCAGTTCGGTCGGGGGTGGGTATGCGAAAATTCCTATTTTATTTAGTTGTTGAAAATGGGCGCCACCAGTTAAATTTTAATGAGCCAGCCCTAACTAGTAGACCGCCACGATGGTCAGGATGGAGTAGACAATATATAAGATGTTAGGTATACAATGAAAATTCTATATTACTATTTACACAAAAAAAAGACTATACACAAACAACTTCTTAGCCAAAAAGAAAGGAAATATACATAATTTAAATGCACTACTGTGACGTCACGGAGCCGCTTACAAAAGAAAATACAATTCTTAAACCTATTATTAACTACTTAACTACGGACTACCAAAGGGGTCTGTTCGCCCCTAACATAAGTTTTCGAACAAATAGTTCCACAATAATGCAAGTAACGTAGGCGGAGAAGCTATACTTATTCTCTTGGTGTCCCCTGACTGAGACCCTCTGTTAGAGGGTTCTTATCCTATTCTCTCTAAACTCCTTTTTTTCCACTCTACAAATCCTCATGCGTTTTTACTCTTTCCACAATTTTCCTTCGACACCTGATTCCCCAACAAAATTAGCCAAAATTTAATTAACTCCTTCGTATTCAACTCAAATTTTATTTTTGACAAATCCTACGTACGATCTCCCTGACAGCAAGCAGACTCCTTGATAATATATTAAAACGTCAAACTGATGTTTAACGAATACAATTCGATTGAGACTACATTCATCTATCAATGAACTCTCAAAGTAAGCTTGTCAGCGGAGAATGTAGGTAGTGAACAGGTAATTTAAAGGGAATCTTTCGGTTTCTTAAATGTACATGACCGATGTGATTGATAATGTCAACAAAAAGGTACCTATAAATTCGAAACAATATAAAATTTATTAACAAAACTATAAATAAAGTGTTGCGGGGTGAGTTGCAAGATCAGCCCGTAACAACACAGGTCCTTAATTTATTCCGTTCCGCGTTATGAATTATAAATAAATAAAAAAAAAGTAAATGTCAACTGTTTTGTGTAGTGCCATCTATTATTCTAATAAAGCACACTGGCTTCCAGTAAATAGAACTGTAGAGATGCAGAAATAAACAGTGAGGGGTGTTTTATACACAAACTGCAATTCGTAATCAATGACAGTATACATTCTCAAAGAACCGTATTAGATACGAGGCCCGCCGAATTGTAACTCATTTCAATCACTCTTCTTTAGCATGCAGCAAATTAAGTGAAATATAACAAGAGTTGAATATGAAACAGAAGAAAATTATCCAAGATGTACAAACGCGATGGATCTCCACTTTCTACATGTTAGAGGGGTTTCTTAATTTGAAGTGTTGTGTAACTATTTATCTCACTGAAAATAGTGCTATAAAATCTATAAACAATTTAACCAATATCAGTTGGACCAGAACAGTTATATGGCGCTGGAACTATGAAAGAAAGTCTCATTACAGAAATGAACCAAAGGTTCTCCGATGTGGAGCTCAAGGACCATATCGACTATTTTAGATCCCAGATATGAAGTGTACTTTTTTTCGAGTCAAACTATAGTTGAAGATATAAAAAACAAACTTGTGAGAAAAATCACAGAAATTAATAAGAGCAACACCGTTGAATCCGAATCACAAGAAGATGATGAGGATAGCGTGGTTATTAGTGAAAACGAGGATAAAGAACCGTTGGCCGCTATACAAAAGAGAGCGAGGATAACATATGAAAAAAGGATACTTCAACAAGTTCATTTTTTACGCTGTGGAAGTGCTGCGATAAATTTGTTCCAGCTTCGACACCTGCATCCTCTACTAGTGATTCGAAAGGCAATATACTCTATCAACTTGAAGTATGCTATAGAGTACCCGTTATTGATAGAAAGTCAATAGTAAAGCAGTTTTTATCAAGTCCAGCAACTAATGTTTATTCAGAGAGATTTTTTGGGAAATTGGTAACAGATATGTTGATAATAGGTGTAGGCTAAGTTCTGAAAATACAGAAAAGCTCTTATTTATTCATCACAATCTAAATAAAATATGTTCCGTCCGGATCGCAACCACGATTCGGCCGGAACGGCAATTCCGGCCTTTAGGCCGGATCGGCCGGATTCAGTGGTACCACCGGGATGCCGGTACATCCCTATACAAAATGCCAAAAAACAAAACTATAGGAATGATCTAGGTATGGTAACGAATAAACCAGTTTCAACTTAACAAACAATTACATCTATATTACCAACAATAATTACAGTATGACCCATAAGAAAGATAAGCTAACAATTTCGCTATCTCACGTTTTTCCTGAAGAAATATTTAAAGACAGATATTTTTCTGATGAACTCCAAGGAACCCGCGCGAAGGTCGAATGTCAGGCTGAGGTTTTGACTCGTTCACTCGATGGAGTTCGTTTCGTACACCCCAATATCTGATTTGTCGCTTACTCAGACGTAACAATTACATGAAAGGAAATGCACTATTTCGTAGGTGTCATCAAAAACAATTAATAGTAATTCGCGAAATGGAATCTGCTGACTTGCGACCTTCGGCGACGGAAATTTATGTATGAAAATCAAATATTACTTCGGCAACAGCCGTTAAAACAAAATAATAAAATTTAAACTTACAACAAAATGTGAAACAAGTCAGGAAGTTGGTTTCGATGGCCTATGAAGGTTACAGTTAATTATAAGTGTACAATTTTTTTAGTCTACCGAAAAAAACAAATATGGAACTCGGGAAGGTTGTGTCCTTATAGTCGAATAAAATTTTCTCAGTTATAAAGTACAATAAGATAAATGTCCCTATTTTCGTCAGCAGAAGCCATAAGCCTACCTGTTTTCCAATTGTGTCATGCTATAACAAATATATACTTCAATGTATTGAGTTGAAAGCTGTCTTAGTGTAATATTCAATTATTCCAAACATTATTGAATTTTTCATTTATTTCAAGAAAATTTGTTTTTCGTTCTATTCCAATAAATATATCAAAAATACCACCTGTCTCTAATTTCGTCAGTTTTATACCGTATTATCGTCATATTCATTAGTTAATGGAATAAGTACATACGAAGAGAAAAACAACTATTCACTTCTTTATTTTACGAAAATACAAACTAAATGTAAATTCTATAATAAAGAAACACTATGAAAAATAAAACATTTAACAACTTAGTTAACTAACTACCGACTAGGAATTAAGTAACTTTTTCCGGAAAATCGATTATATTGAAAAGTCCTCTTGCAGTTACCATCTTTGGTTTTTCAATTACACATATCAAATATTTTTCTGAGTACGTTAAAACATCATCGTTCGTCGGCCACTTACAATATTTTCCCGCCTTCGACATACATTTCACCGCCTTCGACATACATTTCACCGTGAAGTCTTTTTTTAGAGGATCCACTTTGCCTACCATCCCAGGATAAAAAACATTCTCGTACTTCACTACGATGTAGTCTCCCTCACTTAAATTGGAAGTATCAATTTTCTCCATCACTTTTTCATTATCCAGCATATTATCATTTTCTTTCTCAGAGTCTTTAGTTTCTGAAACACCTTTTTGGCTTGTGATATTTTTGCTGTTCTTATCATATTTCCTCTTCTTTGTGTCATTTTTTCTTTTCCTTTCTTTTTCTTGGTCCTTTTCAGTTTGCTTGGTATTCCTTTCCATTCTCTTTTCTTTCTTCCTTTTCGCGAAGTTCTTTAATTTTTTTGGCTTCCTTTCTTTGTTGGTAAGCCTTCCAATCTACTGAAGAGACAACAGCCGGAATTTTTTCTTTAAATGTTCGTTTATGTAGATTACTTTCTGTTTGTTTGAGTTCCCAGAATAAATATTTTTTAAAAGGAGTAGCAATATTAGATTGTGTTTTTGTCGATTTGTCAGGTGTTATGTCATTCAACGCAGATTTTTGGTTAGGTATTAGAGGATTAAAATTAGTAACAGATTCATATGTCCCTTCTGCGTCTACTTTATTAACACTTTCCAGAACCACTTCAGAGGCTGCTTTATCTAACATTTCAATTTGATTCATATTTTCCAAAATATTTTCACTTTTTACCCATTCAGTTTTCTCTGGATTTTCCGTGTTATAAGTGATTATATTTGATTTTATATTCTTCTCTAAATTTTCGTTATAAGTCGTGTCTGTTATGATCTCCAAAATTGTTGGCATATTTTTACAATTCGTATTTGGATCAACCTTTTCTGAATTTCCATCTGTATTCACCATATCTGTGGTTCTGTCTGATTCTTTATCCTCCTCTAAAGTATTTGTATAAATTGTTTCTGTTATTTTCTCTAATTCGTTGACTCCCTCTGAAAATGTTGGACAATTTTCACTATAATATGTATTCTCAAGTTTCTTAAAATTTTGTGGCGGATATGTTATTTATTTTCTTCGGTTCATTACATTTCTCGTTATTTTCCAGACTATACTCATTGATGCTCTTTGTTTCTACAAATTCTTTTATATATTCTGGATTCTCATCACCCAAAATTGAGCAAGCTGCTCCATTCGTTTGTAAACTTATGTCAATATCATTAGTAGTTACACAAACGTCAGCAATATTAAAATCTGAGAGTGAAACAAAATCTGTATCTTGTGCATTGAAAAAATTGTCATCAATGAGTATAACATCGGTCGTATCAGCTAAATGATAATCGTTAGAGTCAACTGAAACGACAACAACAGGAGATGCTATATTATGTGTTCAATTCTGTTCATTCGGATTTTTTAAATGTTTCCAAAAATTGAAAAGGCTTGTGTCTTTTATGTCGCCATTCCATAAAGGACCAGATGATTTGAAAATATTAACTTTGCTGGAGTATATGTTTTCAAAATATTCTAGAAATTTAATTCTATCAGTTTCAGTCAATTCTCTCTCAGTCACCTGTTCAACATTTCTTTGTTCAGTTCAGAATTTCTCAAATTTAATTTTCTCTGGGCCAAATAGGCACAAACCGCAGGTTTTGAATCCATTTTCAATGCTTTTTGGTAATGTTTCCAGGTCCTCCAATGCAGTTTTGAGAAGTTGAGCGAAGTGCTCCCTACCAAATTTTTTATGTTTACGGTCAATTCTCCAGTTTGAGTTTTCTTTTTCCAAATAGCTTTTAGTGACTGGAACACAGCGACATCTAATGGTTGGAGTATATGTGTAGAATTAAGAAACAAACTGATTAAAATAATACCATTTTCTTTACAAAATTTGCTCAACTGCAGCGTCAGATGTGATGTATGTCCATCTACACACAGGATAATTGGCATTTCCACATTATTATTTATTAACCATGGGTGAACTATGTTAGCAACATATTCAAAGTAACTTTCTTGGGTCATCCAGCCATTATCCGATCTTCCTATTGCCCAGGACTTGGGAAAAGTAGATGCAATTAATTTTGGTATTCTCTTATAAGAATACATCACCAATGGGGGAGGTAGTTCTCCCTTACTGTTGCACATAATGAGGGCGGTGATGCACTCTTTTTGTCTCCTTTTGGTGATAAAAAAATGCCGTTTCGTCACAATTGTATACTCGTCTGGGGTCTTTGAAAATATCTAAATAATCGTTATCTCGGAGATATGTTTCTATTTCCAGGAACCAAATTATGAATCTGCGCTTCTGTTACTCGGGCTCTTGGAAAGATTTTGGGTAACTCTTTTACTGATTTGTTTGTGCCGTTTAAGAAAGCCTTCGTACCAATGTCTTTGTGGCCGATTATCTGGAAAAGGGATGGGTCTCTTCAGTTCAGTCATAAGTATTTGAACACTGTCACATACCTGTGTCTTTGTTATGGGAAAACCTTGTTTGGCCATATTCAATATCCAGACGACTAATATTTTTTCTTCTTCTGGAGACAAAATAGTGGGTACTCCAATCTTGCACTCAATCTTTTTTCTCCCATTATATTTGTCGGATAGTCATTCTCGGGATATTAAATATTCTGCTTGCTTTAGAAATACTCATGCCTGTATCGCATTGCGTATATTTTCCACAGTATACCGCTTCTTTGATTTGTCCATTTTTACCTGAAATTGAAAAGATATTTTCCACGAAAATTAAAAATTTGTGAGCTTACTTGAACTAATTCAAAAAAGGGGTTGACGAAATTCCGGGTTAAAAAAAATTATCAAAAACTTATTTGGCTTCAATGTTGTCAACAGTGAACCAATCAGTCAGGTTTGGGTCTTAAATTTCGTCACAACTATTCTACTATTTATAACACCAGAAATAATTCAATAACTTTGTGACGAAATTAGGGCTCACGAAAATGCAGTTAAGTTTTTTTAAACTCTCAAATTTTTGCCCTGAAAATGCTTCATGATTTCATTCAAATACCGTATTATGATGAAAACATGTTCTTGTCCTTTATTTCGCCAGTAATGACGAAAATATAGACATTCTACATTATTCTTGATCCAAATTTCGTTACTTACTCAAAAGAGGAGATGACGAAATTACGGGTCCAAAACATTATCAAAAACACATTTGACTTCAATTTCGTCAGCAGTGACCCAATAGTCGTCACGTTTTAGTCCTGAATTTCGTCACAATTATTTTGTATCTTTAACACCAGAAATAATTCAATAAGAATGTGACGAAATTAGGGCTCACGAAAAGGCAGTCAATTTAAATAGAACTCCCAAATTTTTACCGTAAAGATCTCGATTTTATTCAGATACCGTATCGTGAAAATATGCTCTTGGCCTTTATTTCGTCAGTAATGACGAAAATAGGGACATTCTACATTTTTCGTGACCCAAACTTCGTCACCCACTAATTTTTAATCAAAATAATACAAATGCCCTTCCTAGTCACTACAAAAAGGCTCAAACACATACTTGTGTTTCTGACAAATATTTAATCGAAATGCTCAAGTGTATTAGAAGTTTTAGTAACAACCTGCAGTTAACTTATCTTAGTAATTTGAATGCACTTTCACCACCTCTGTCGGCTATGATAATATTCTTAAAGTTTTCATGCAATTAGCAGAAGTAACAATCGCATCTATGCTTTAATTGTTTGAGTTCCTCTCACGATCTTCGTTCCTGTCGCTCCAAGAATACTTGTCGGACTTGCAAATCCCCCCTAATTTGAACCCGAACCCTCCGTCTTCAAGTCAATCAAGTACCACTAGTTTATTTGGACTTCAATCCCCTGTTGAAAAGGGAGTTTTGTTATCCACAGCTGTGGTTGACGCCCTTGATAATAAAGGTAGTAAGCAACCATTAAGAGCTATTTTAGATTGCGGCAGCCAATAGTTATTTGTAAAACAAGTGTCACAATGACTCGTTTTGTAGTACGAGTGAAGTTTGCACAACAAACTGCGAAGCGGTGAGTTGTGCAAATCACGAGTACTACAGAAAGTCATTGTGGCACAAGTTTTACACAATATTTTTTATAATTCGCATTTATTTAATTATCTAAATAAAATAGAATTTCATATAATCCCTGTTTTTAAACTAGGAGGAGTGGTTTGAATTTAAGTTGGCAATTCTGTAGATTCCTAATTGGTCAGATCACAGATAGTTTTATTCAGAACCTCTGACTTTTGACATTTTATAACCGAATAATTGTGTAAATTGTAAACAAACTTTCATTTAAGCAAAAAGAGGATGATTATTTGTTTATAAAAGAGCTTCTTCGTATATGCTCTTGCGATCTATTTATATTATATCATGAACAGAATTATTTCTGCAATACGTCTTCACATAGATATCTGGTAATTTATCCCAAAAATCGAACGTTTTCTATACCTATATATTGATCCTATACAATATAAAAATAAACAATTGACAAATCATTGATAAATAAACGTTAGCGTACTTTATTCATTAATATTTTTAATATACAAATCATTCAAATTTACCTTTAGTATAATAATTTGCTAGCTAGAACAACGCTAGACCATTTTATTTATAATTTTTTTCAAGGTTAAAGTCAAATGTCAAATCAAAATATAACTAAATACAATAACCAACTTTACACTAAAAATTACTATAACAGTGTTCAAAGAGCTTCATTGTGACACTAAACAATGTTATAATGAAGTCTCTTTTATACATGAAGTATAAAAACTTCTTTTATCACCCGTAAAGCCTTAAACACTTTAGGTATCCCTCAGTCTCAATGTGCCCTTGAAGTTAATGGTCTCGCCTCTATGAACTCTAAGTTGCAGAATGGAAAAGTTGTCCTTTCAATTTGTCCGCATACTAGGGACTTTCCTATATTTAATTTTGATGCTCTAGTCTTGGAAAAAATTTGTGATCCTATGCCTGATTTTAAAATCGATCCCAATAAGTGGACCCGCTTAACTAATATTTCGCTAGCAGATTTTAAATTTTATTGACCAGGAACGATCGACTTATTAATCGGAGCTGATTTATTTCCTAAATTGTTGCTCTCAGGCAAGATCTCTGGAAACTCAGGTGAACCCGACGCCATAAACACTGTATTTGGTTACGTTGTCATGGGTCCGATTCATGTCAAGAATCCTATTATCACCTCTTTATTATGCCACACCGTTTCCAAGGTCTCATTAGATACTACTTTGACTCTATGGCATTACATTAATTCTAAGCAAAATGCTTCTGATATTGCGTCTCGTGGTGTTCTACCATCCGAATTTTTATCTTCACCCGAGTGGATTAATGGTCCTCTACGACCATCCGTTTTGTTTCCCAACCGTACCCCTGCCCTTATCTTCAAAAGATCTTGCCGAAGAAGAACGGACTGTAGCTCTTGTATCTCTGTCCTTGGAACCCTCTTTCTTGGAGTCCTTATAAATAGACATTCCTCGTTCGCTACATTACAGCGAGTTTTAGCATATGTCTTACGATTTATTTATAATCTTCGTCATGTTTCCTCTCGACGTTCTGGTTTCCTAACTTCTAACGAATTACATGACGCTCTTTTATGTCTCGTAAAATATACACAGAATAATTATTTTCATAAAGAACAAACGTCTAAATTCTTCTCAAAATCTCTTCGAAAACTTTGTACCTTCCTGGATGAATACAATCTCCTCAGAATTGGTGGTCGATTAAAACATGCTCCTTTATCGTACGCTTCCAAATACCCCCTGTTATTACCCCGTCATTCTCCTTTAACGTCGATTCTCATTAGATATTTTCACGAGAAGAATTTACATGCCGGACCAAAAATGTTTGGATAGTCTCTTCGAAAAGAGCCATAAACTCCGTCACTTCAAAATGCATTCGTTGTTGGAAACAGTCCCCTAAGTCTTTTCACCCTCCTATGGGCGATTTACCTAAATTCCGATTGTCCTCGATTAAAGCGTTTTCTCAGAGTGGTGTTGACTTTGGAGGGCCCTTTTACCTTACATTACATTTCAAGGTGTTACAATCATTAATTTTAGTTCTTTATTATTTTCTTTCTAAAATATCTACATTCATTCTTTTTTTTTCTCAAAATGCACCCATGCATTTGGCGGGGGAGAATGTTCGTGATTGAATCCAGATATGCATTATATATTTTAAATTCAACCGCGCACCGTTGACATTTTCACCTCGTCAAAGTTTTGTACCGAGTGTGTGTAAATGATCGTCTCAGTAAGACAATCACCGCGCGCTAGAGTACAACGGTGTGTGAGTGAAGCGACATCGATACACAACGCCGGCCGGTTAATCTCCTAGAGGAATGAGTACAAGGTAAAATGTCAGCCTTTAATTGATTATTATTAATGAAAATTACAGTTCACTTCAATTAAAATATAAAACAAAAGGGAAATTGCTATCGTCCCGAACACTGTGAATATATTTTTTTCAACAATCTTGTTTAATATTTCTAAAATTCGTTTTGGCATTTTGCAAAGTTGTGTGATATTTAAAAGTATTTTACTAATGTTATGGCTAATACGGGATCTAGTAAACAAAAAGTAGATCGAGTAATCGCATAGTTTTGTTTGGACTTTGAAATATGTATTCATAAAATGTTTCTGGATTTATTACTACAGAAGATTATTTTACTTTCTTTTCTCCATATTCCTACTTATTACATTTCTATATTATGCATCCGTGTGGAAAAAGTTTTGGTCAGAGTTGTTAGTCTATCATTGAGTGGCTGTACCTTTGTGGTTTGGTATAGAAGTTCGTTTGATGGGTTGTGGAGTGGATTTGATTGATGTATCATTTTTGTTATAGGTAGTGTTTTCCAAACATGTCTTCTTGTTGACTGGTATATTATATAGCCAACAAATAGGATTTATCAAAAATATTCTAGTTCATTATTTTTGCTAATTATGTATACTTTTTGTACCATGGACAAAATTAAATGTCTCATTCTGTAGAAATCTACGAACTTCTTCACAATGCTCTTTGATGTATACATTTGGAGTTCCGGCTATGACTTTCTGCTGGTATTGGCAAAACACTCATGTCATTATTATTTACGTACTCGAGCGGTATAATCTGGAAAATCGACCAATAAAAAAATTACATTTACCTCTATTTCAAACAATTCCTTATATGTTGAAAGATAATCGCCAGGAAAAACTTCTCTTACTTATCTTACTAATAATATCACTTTGCTGGCACATTCCAAAACTATTATCTCTTATCTACTCCCAAACATTGACATTTGAGAATCTGCTGATTATGAAAAAGATTGTATACCATAACGAAATACTTTTCCGCCTAGTGTGAAATATAGTATACGTATACAGGGTGTCCCGGGACTAATGGGAAAAAAGTCAGGAGCGTATAATCTGAGCCAAAATAATGTTAGTACTTCATATAAACTTTTTCTATGCTGGCCCTCGTTTACGAGTTATAGGCCTTCAAAGTTTTAATTTTGAATTTGGTTTTTATTTTTATTTTCTGTACTAGTTATTTGATCTATATAAAATTTACGGCAAAGATATAATGTACGTGTATGTTTATTTTGGAAAGGTAAACAGATTTACAGTAGTGCCTTGAAGCCAGGGACGGACTACTCGCAATGGTTAGTGATCCAAAAAATTTGCAGGGATGGCACACCCTGTATGAAATTATCGAAATTGACTTCTCCGCACATTAAGCTAACGAAAAGGTTTGGCTAATATTTATAGTTTTATTAATGCACTACGTACCAATTTAGATTTTAACGGGGTTACAGTGCACTGAAACCAAAGGTTTATTCTGCCCCCCCTATCAGAGCTGTTGTCGCTACTACTACAGCTCGCCTTCCAGTTCCAAGGTTCTAATGAACTCTAGTATTTGGGACGGCTTCAACGAGGTTAGGTCCTCACTCTTACAAGTTTCTTGTCCAAAGCATTTCTTGCGTTGGCTTGCAATGGCGAGGCATTCCAGAACTAGGTGATCAGGGGTTTCATCCTCCTCCCCACAGAATCTACACTCGTCAATCTCTGCTAGACCTATTCTCATTAAGTGGCTCACTTCCTCAGGCGGCAGTGTCCTGTAAGAAAGCCCGGAGATGTAGCTTATTTTTACTAAGGTCCAAATATCTTTTGGACCTAGCAGTGTCAAAGTTCCCCAGGAACTTTTTGGAATGTTCCAACCCGGGAAGGCACCGCCAGAGTGCTTCTCTTTCGGTTTCCTCTTTCTTCCGAAACTCTTTCTTGTAGGAGCATTTTGTTACACCACAGAAAGGCTCCGGGCCAATAAAGGGCATTTGTACTCCTTTCCTGGCAAGTGTATTGGCCTCTTCATTTCCCGTGATTCCCGAGTGGCCAGGAACCCAGACTAAAGAGACCCTGTTATTCTTGCCTAATTCATCAATTTTTGTTTGGCACTCCCATGCCCACTTTGAGTCAATGACATGGGAGCTCAATGCTTTGATAGCTGCTTGACTATCAGAATGGATCGATATGTCACATTTCTGGTAGTTTCTTTCTAGGTTCATTTCCACGCATCTTTCGATCGCAAGCATTTCTGCCTGAAAGATGCTCGGGAAGGAGCCTAACGATAATGAGTATCTGGTGCCAGGCCCAAATACTCCAGCGCCTGCTCCAATGGTGGTTTTTGAACCATCCGTATACCATCTAATGGTGTTTTCATTGAGTTTGGGTGGTGTATTCCCTTTCCCAGTCTCTCCTCGTATTTAGCATCGTGGTGAAATTCTTTTCGATGCTTACTTTCCTGATCATTTCGTCACTGGGAAGATTCGCTAATGAGGTGTATCTTGTCAGAGACGACCAAGCTCCCTGATTTTTAATACTCTCATTGCCTGAACCTTCCTTAGATATTCTAAGAATTGCCTCTTGGCAGATCTTTCTATCACCAGATGTAGAGGTGTGAGATCTGTAATGATCTCAAGTGCCCTAGTTGGACACGTTCTCATAGCTCCAGTGATGCACACACAGGCAAGCCTTTGAACTTTATCGAGGGTTTTCCTCGTGCTGTACTGACTTGCTTTTGTGTGCCAAACTATTGCCCCATACGTAATTGCTGGTCTCACAATCATGGCGTACATCCATCGCAGTATTTTTGGGTTACAGCCCCACCTCTTACCAGCTAGATTTCTGCACGCCATCAAAGCTCTCATTGCTTTACTAGCAGTTATTTCAACATGCTTACTGTCTAGGGTTATCCCTAGATATTTAACCTCTGATTTCCATTCTATGATTTCCCCGTTTAAGGATATGGGTTTCATGGCTGGAAGTGTTCTTTTCCGGGTAAATGGAATTACTATGGTCTTGCTTGGGTTAATGTTTAGCCCCACTGACAAGCACCATTGCTCAATGATCCTGAGGCCCTTTTGTAATAAATCACACAAGGTGCTCTCGAACTTGCCTCTGACTATTAAAACAATGTCATCGGCGTAGCCCATACATTCGAAGCCAAGCTCCGTTAGCCTGTAGAGCAACTCATCTACTACGAGGCTCCATAGAAGGGGAGATATCACTTCCCCTTGAGGTGTCCCCCGAGTGGCTTTAACTGAGGTGGTTTGATTCCCCACCTGTGTCTCAGCTATCCTCGTTGTCAACAACTCATACATCCATTTTACAATGGTTTCATTCACTCCTCGCCTTTTTAGTGCTTCTTTGACAGACACATGAGTTGTGTTGTCAAAGGCACCTGATATATCCAGGATTGCGCACATTGCGATTTCTTTGTTGTTCAAAGTTCTCTGGATGACTCCTGTCAGCTGATACAGAGCCGTCTCAGTTGATCGACCCGCTCTGTAGGCATGCTGACATTTATGAAGTGGTATATTCTCCAGATTCTCTGTTCTTATGTAGTTATCCACTACTTTCTCCATCGATTTGAGTAGAAACGAACCAATTTACCTAACTAACTTATTAATATGATGTCCAAGATTTACCTACAGTACTACAAAAAAATAATTTGATGATAGCAGATGATAAAAACATTAAGAAATTATTTAATGGGAATTAAATAGGTACGCAAACAACGTAATTAGTTGTTTTTAATCAAAATTACGAACACAACATTATTAAACAATTAAGAAAACCTCAAAAAACACAAGTTATAAAACATTAGACTAAAACTAATTCCTAAACAACAATAAAAACGTTATTCTAATAAATGCACATTCTAAGTCTACGAAGGTTGTTTCTTTGCACTTGAAAGAGCAATCCCATATTATTTCTAATAACATTGCAGTGTAACAAACACAATTCTGCCTATTAAATCTTGCCTTGTTTGCACAGGTGTAGCGTATACCTACCTTACTTTTGAGATAACCCCAGAGAAAGAAATCCATATGATTAACGTCTCCTGATCGCGGTGGCCATTGAAAAGGGCCTCCACGACCAATCCATTTATTAGGAAACTTTGTGTGTAAATGCTGTCGTACATCTAAACTGATATGATGAGGAGCCCCATCATGTATGAACCATAAATTACTACGAGTTTGTAGTGGCACATCATCAAACAGGTTCCATAACTCATTTTGCAAAAACTCCAAATATCTCTGACCGGTCAAAGTACCGTCAATAAAGTATGGCCCTATCAAATGATTGCCAACTATTCCTGCCCAAACATTAACCATGAATCTATGCTGGTTCCTAGTTTGGAATGTGGAATCACATCATCCGATAAATGCATATTATGGGAATTGATGACTCCATCTCTGGTGAAACGAGATCCGTCCGTAAAAAGAACGTTACTAATAAATGTGTTGTCTGCTTGTTGTTGTCGCAGAAACCACTGGCTATACTCAAGTCGTGCAGGATAATCAGCCACTGTCATACTGTGTACTTTTTTCATGTGAAAAGGATATAACAGCTGTTCTTTTAGGACGCAGTGAACAACTGATTTCGAGACGTTATGTTCTCTTGATAATTTTCATAAACTCGTTGATGTTTCATTATCAACTGCATTTAACAAGTCTTGTTTAACTGCCACAGTACGTACGCTTCGTACTGGACCGTTTCCACCTTTTTTGGCAAAAAACTTCCTAAAATTTAAAATTTTGTTTTGTATACATGGAAAATTACATTTACTTATTCATACCTGTTTCTCGTAACCTTAGATCAATACGCTCAAACATTCGTCTGTCTGGCAATGCTCTGCATAAAACCTTCTACCTCTAAACAGTTTCGAGAAGCCAGTCCATACATTAAATGCATATCTGCGTACTCAATAAAAGTTAATATTGCCATTGTAGGTAACTGTTAAATTAAGGAATTATGAATTATTGACAAGTACTGACTATGAACTATTCTACACAACGTTTGACAACTAATCCTTGATAAATGGTAAAAACACTTTTAAAAAGTTTTTACCAACTTTCGAATTAATAAGTCGTTAATGTTTTTTATCTTCTGCTATCGTTAAATTATTTTTTAGTAGTACTGTAGGTAAATATTGGACATCGTATTAATAAGTTAGTTTTACCTCGTTGTGTACTTATAAAAATGGTGAATGCATAAATTGGTACGTAATGCATTAATTAAACTGTAAATATTAGCCAAATGGCTTATTTAATCGAATTCCAACGAGTGCACCTTTTCGTTAGCTTAATGTGTGGGGAAGTCAATTTCGATAATTTCATATAGGGTGTGCGATCCCTGTAAATTTTTTGTATAACTAACCATTACGAGTAGTCCGTCCCTGGCTTCAAGGCACTACTGTAAATCTGCTTACCTTTCCAAAATAAACATACACGTACATTATAGCTATGCCGTAAATTTTATAAAGATCAAATAACTAGTACAAAAAATAAAAACCAAATTGAAAATTAAAACTTTGGAGGCCTATAACTCGAAAACAAGGGCCAGCATAGAAAAAGTTTATATGAAGTTCTAACATTATTTTGACTCAGATTATACGCTCCTGCATTTTTCCCATTAGTCCCGGGACACCCTGTATATTTATACCTATTTTTAAGTATGGTGCCATTGACGAATCTAAGGTTTCCTTCTGTTGTGATCCATTTGTGTTAAGTCAGAAAAGTAACTTCATTGTAATAATATATCAGTTTTTGATTGTGGCAGATATTATTAACAGTTTTTGCAATAACTAATTACATAAGTGTGGTCTGCTATTTTTTATGAAAGTTATGTAAGTGACACATAATTGGCAATGTTATCGAGATACAATAATGACAGTTATTGAATGTCTTTAAATCTTGCCCTAATTAATGTCTATAAAATTTGAATTATCCACCCTTTCATCAGTTCACGTAACACCTCATTTAATAATATTTCTAGCTTTCCGCAAAAATATCTCATAATACTAATTAATATAAACAGGTAGAAATGTTATTCCATTTTTTCTAAACCGACACCTTATAGCAAAAGGGTATTATATTATATTTTTTTAAACCAAATATATTTATTTGTACATTAATAATTCTATAACAGCATCAAGACTTACTCACTTCCAAGTTTTAAGATTGCAATACTTTAAAAATATGTTTCCATAGTAATAAAATGAAATTAACCTCCAAACAATCATTATGGAAGTCAACATTATTTTAAAATAATTTCCAAAAGTTAATATGACATAAAATTTAATAGAATAAAATGTTCTTAAGGTAGATAATCTATTATAATAACTTATTCATAAATGAGAAATTATTTGTTCAGAATATTTATTCGACCGATATATTTTTTGAATCATATTATTTCGCACAAAATATTTGTCTGAATATAAAAATGTTTTAATTGGATATTATTTGGAAAATCAAAACAGTTATCAACTTTTAAAAAATTACATTTTCCTTGCATAATGTGGTATTATGTAGAAGCAAATAGTTTCGATTCAGTTTCCACACAGTAAACTCAATAGTGATGTTCAATTAATTTTAATTTTATGATACGATTGAATTAATTATGAGTGTAATTACGATCATAAATTAAAGTTGAAATTATAATATTACATGCAACAAAAATATTTTTTTTCTTAATTTTTTAACTTAAGTTAACACAGTTGAATTTGTAAATCGTACACGATGACAATCCAGTTTCTGAAAACTGTTGATATGAAAGGCAGTGAATTTGAAACTAAATTGTGTGAGGATAAAGTGGAATTTTTTCAAAGGAACCTTGTAGTTTATCTAACTGCTTACTACTAAGTTTGAATAGTTATTAACAGCTTTTATTATCTTTATCTATATGTCTTTTAAATAGAGTCTATTCTTAAAATTCTAAATACTGAGAAAAAAGGTACATTGGTATTTTTTTTACAGTGTTGCCAGCAACAGCTCTCCAAATAACTACAGGTGAAGGTGGGCATCAGGGTATACAAACATTAACGATGACTAATGCCACAGCGGGAGGAGCCATTGTACAGTATGCTCAAGGACAAGAATTCTTTGTACCAGGTAATGAGTTTCGTTTCCTATTCAGGGTATGTATTTTTGGTCACAAGAGACACAAAAATGACTTTTAATTTAATCTAAAACTGCAAGTAGGCTTCTTTTTCATCACGGCATACAGTTATTGTTACTGATTTGTTACCAACATTTTAGTTAGTGAAAAATATATATGGTCATTTCATCCATTTCTACTGCCTCTTATACTTAATAAGATAATTTCTTCTTATGATGATCCACTTTTTGAATGAATCTACTTGTTATTTCAAAAGATATTTGCACTCTTATCATGTTTCAAGTAAACCACACCTATAAGCCTCAACATGTCATGATGACTGCCTCAGTCTTAAGTTGCGCAAATTATAATACATCAACATAATCACACATCGTTTTAAATATTACTTAATCTCGTTCATCAACATTGTTGAATTTGATTATGACGTTTATTTGAGTTAAGGAACATATTGGAATATATGGTAACGAAAAAGGTGATCTATTAGCAAAAATTCCTAAAATGTTATTCAGCAAGTATATTTAGAATGAAGAATGGTCTTGGAAGATAACGTGTCCATCTTGCCAAATTGGCTATGATAAAATCATCATCCTGTACCTGCAATGATAATTATTATGCTGCCGTTAACCACATTTTCTTTGGATGCAGTAATTACATTCACAAAACAAACAGTTTACTACAGTCATTTATTAAACTACTCCCTATGTTTAATCCTCACTCACCTTTTAAGCACAGGTAACCGTCATACTTTAGATCTACTGCTGAATTTGATGAAGGATGTGAAAATTAATATTTAGGTAGAATCATTGAAAAAATATGTGCCTAATGGACTTGCTTCCTAGCCATTTTCTTTCACACGCACATTCATTTTAGTGTGTTCTTTTTGTTGTTCCGTATTACCCTTTTATTCCCGTAACGAAGGAATCTCGAATTGTTTGACCACGTTTTTGTTTTATATTATTTAATGTGATTAGTTACGTTTGTAATATTTTTTCAGTTGTAGCCCAAAGTGGTAGCCTATCGGGAGGAGGTGGAGAGGACCAAGCGCGCAAACGAGAAATGCGATTACTCAAAAATAGAGAAGCGGCTCGTGAATGTCGAAGGAAAAAAAAAGAGTATATCAAGTGTCTGGAAAACAGGGTCGCGGTCCTCGAAAACCAAAACAAAGCTCTTATCGATGAATTGAAGTCATTAAAAGAACTGTATTGCCAACAAAAGAGCGAATGAGAACCGCCGTTTCTTAAAATAAAGGTGAAGAACTGAGTTCAAACATTTTTTGGGTAATGGAAACCAAGATGGTGGCAGAAGAGTGCAATGTCAACAACAGTATTGTTTTAATCATTATGAGATGCGTTTTGTTGAATTGTATTCCAGAGTTTATCATGACTCGGTAAGATGTTGGATAATAGTTATTGTTTGTAAGCAGGATAAGCTCGAATTATCAGTTATTTTCCTAAATTGAAAATTATTTATTGTTGTGTATGTTTTATAATTAATATAAATAACATACAATTTGTTTGGTAACCACTGTATTGTTTATGGAATTCTAAAATGATATATCTAGAAGCAAAATGGTATGCAAAGAAAACCAATTTATTGATAGGGCAATGCAAATGTGCATTTACAAAACTATCTCTTAAAATTTAAGGTATTACATTTAATAATCAAATCCTATAGAATCAATAAAATTGTATGTGAAAACTAATACAATTATAGAAATATACCTATTTCTATAATATACAGATATGGTAAGTAATCATCTAGGAGCTCCTCTTTATACAAGAAAATGTGTTGCAACCTCGACCTTCATATCCAATATCAAAAATAGTAAAGGTAAATTAATAACTTACATTTTCCAAAGCCACTAAGCAATTTTATTGATAGTCAAATTTTTCAAATTTGTAATGATACTAACTAATTTGAAAACATATTTAGTCACATTCGTTGGTCAAGCCACCATCCACATGCTTGTCTCGTGTCTATTATTACGTCATATTGCTGCGAAAAGTAACTAAAGGCCATTTATTGAATTTTGATATCATTCAATTTGAACTTTTATTTTTATTTATTAAATTAGTCTTTAATTTTTTCACACAATCAATGTTTCTGTGTTATGCTTAGAACTTGCCTTTTCAGTTTTAACACAAAAAAAATTAATTTCTAGAATATAATAAAAATGAAAAGTCAGTTCGTGACTATCGGCAACAAAATATCTAAGCCAAATAAAATTAGTTATATTATGTTACCAGTTTTTTTAATAGCAAATGAAATAATTTTATGTAACAAGAGGTACAATCACTACAGTTTATTAACTATCATCTGCTTCTTTCTCCTCTTCTTGGTCTTCGTCCTCTTGGCAGGTTCTACAGTGTGAACTGGCACATTTGGAGTGACTGATACCATGAGTGAAGTTCTTTTGGTATAATATTTTTGCCACATAGTTTTAATAGATCTTGCTTTTTAAGAATACTAATGGGAAGGGGCTCCTATAGACTTTTTTAATGTCTATTTTATTTGGACGACCTCTCTTGAAAACGTTAAGAATGTTGTTGGAGCAACTATGACTATATCGAAACTTTATTATTCCTGGGATTTTTCCTCATATTATCAGCATTTGATCTGAAGCCATTTGACTACATTGCCATTATCATCTTTGAGGTGGTTTTTAATCATGCGCTTACTAAAATGAAGACAATTAGAATATTTTAACTGGTTCACATGACTCGTATTTGCTGTATTTTTATTTTTATTCGATCTGGCTCTTTGCATTATATTCATCCACTCCAGCAAAGAATTATACAAACATGCCTTTTTCCCTCTCAATCGCACTATGCATACTGTCTGTTTCCATAAAAGAATGTCCCGATTCCTAAAACTTATGTTCATCAATATGTTGTGCTGTTTTTGTAAGAAAGAGCAGTAATGCAGATATGTGTTGATTTCTATTTTGGCCTCCGCATGTATTCGAAAATAAGGAAATTTCTTTAATATTCTCTGGAAGTTTTGAGATCCAGTGCATCAAGGCAGTGCCGATTTCATTACTTCCTCTCTTTCCATTTTTTCATACCATAATAAGCAATAGGCCTCATTAGGTTGTCTGGATTCATATATACATTAGTTCTAGATACAAAGTTTTCTACAATAGTATAACAGAGATTCTGCACCCAATGGTATTTCAAGCATGCTTTCAAGATCAAATGTAGCAGACATGAATGTGGAATCTTCATTTGATCGGACTTTAATTTTCCTCCTTGGCCAGATTAGCTTCATGTTTTCTATCCATGTTTATTATAATCAGACTCAAGTTGGTTATTAAGAGAACCTGCCTTCTTGGCCTCAAAATATTGATTGTGAAATAAACACTGGTCCTTTTTTGGAACAAAAAATGACAAATTGAATTATGTGCCGAAGATTTTCCGGTACATCGAATTGGTATTTTCTATGCAGAACCATATCTTGCCGATTTTCCTGCAATAATGTAACTCCATTACAGGAAACATGACAATGTGCTGTTTTACAAAGGCAGCATCTTCGTCTTTGATCTTATTGTAAGGGGCCTCCTGGCCATTTTATCATCCTCTGTAAAAACGCCATCCTCACAACCTTCAAAGGCTGCATTTATTGGACCATTACTTATACTCAATGTTTTTTGGAAAAAATTTGGCAGACCCTGCGTTTTGTTCCATCTTTCATAAAATAACATACTCTGCAACACTTTCGATGTTTAGCCCGGTCTCGCTGACGGTTTTCGATCTACAGATTTCAGAATAAAATCCTTTGTTTTTTTCATCAAAGATTCTGCTACATTTGTATTTACAAGTTCCACAATTTACTGGCTGGCATAAATTTTTTCTTTGGCGGTGTGATTATGTCTGAAAAACTTTTTTCATTTTCTTCCTCACTACGGACACAGCTACCGGTTTCAGTCTCATTCATTGGTACTCAATTTTTGTCAGCTATAGAATCATCTGATTCGTCTTGCGATAGAAATCAATTTTTACATAAGCAATAAAGTTTTTTATTATACAAGTAACAAACGTATCAGATTCAGCAACTAGCAATGGAGTCCTTGGTTTGTCATTGGAGTCTCCTTATTGAGTGATATTAATGGGGTAAGGTACTTCGTCTTCATTTGATGGATTCTGCAATTATTATTATTATTATTATTGCTAGTAAAAAACTTACAAATTCATCACATACAGTCACTGGACCTGGAGTCCTTGGTTCGTCATCGGAGATTGCTGCTTGAGTGATATTCTTGTAGAAAGGTATTTCATTTGATGGGTTCTGCAACTTTTTTAATTAATAAATTACTAGTAGCATCCAACAATGTTCCTATATAAATTTTACGTTTAAATACAAAAAACTAAGAATTCTGAATTTATAAACAACAATGTTTCATAAGATAACAAAAATAACTATTTAAATTAAACAAGATATTATTTTTTGCGAAAACACAACTGCAGGTTTTATTGAAAAAAATCTTTAAACTTTTAGGTAATACAGCTCAAAACAACGTAATTCACACAAGCATAAAAATATGCTTTTAATAATTTAAAATATTCACCAATTTGCAAATTTTAAACAAAAAAGCCAAATTATTAAGTTAGGGTCAATGTGGGTAATTGGAAACAGATATGGAGTTTTAATGCTTTTATTCACTATTTTTTTTATCTCATTAGCTATGGTTTATAATTGCAGTATAAATATCACAGCTCTTTTGTAAGTCTTTTTCCAATATATTTTTGATTATACCATTATTAAAAAACAAATATTTTAAACAAAAAATGGTGTTTTTATTTACCCTAAAAAAATCAAATAAATTAGGATGTCGGGGGTAAATGAAAACAGGTTGGTTTTTGGGTATTGAAATAAAGATAATATATGACAGGGTAAATGGAAACCATTTGAAACCATTTGTAAAAATGTTTTGATGCCAAGTGCAACAATTTCTTGTGTTACCAATTACCCCCTCATTGTATTAACTAATAATTTGGCAAAATAGGGACAACGGTTTATTGAAAAATTAACACAACAATTATTTTAGTAAGATAAAACATTATTTTAAGTAAGAAACTAAATCTAAGGCTTTTCAAAAATATCCAGAGGCTTTGTAAATTTGTAATATATTCTTTCTCCCTTCACTAGAATGGTAGGGTCGGGAGTGATTCCAATTAACCGGTCATGTTGTACATAACTAACATCATTTTCCAATACAGAAAACAGTTTGGAATCATCATTTGTACATCTTAAGGTTGTAATCTTGATTTTATCTTCTTCGAAGTAGATTTCCTCAATGACACATAGGTATTTATACAAAACCGTCTTCCTGTTACCACCTTTAAAGCCAACTATGGCAAATTTCCCTTGTTTTAGGTTATTTGGTTCCACTGGTTGAAGCTCCAGATACTCTTCTTGTTCCTCCCAAGGGCTGTCATCTGTTTCTGCATAAGACAATTCCCCTTCACTTACATCTGAGTCTGATGTTCTTTTTCTATGGAGTTTTATTTTTTTGGTTTTTAATGATTTTGTTTTATTGTTTTGTTTATTTCTCTTATAATCATTGGACTTCATTTCTTTACTGTCGTTCTTGTTCTCTTTTCCTTTTTTGTTTTTACCAGTTTTCCTTTGTTCTTGAATTGTTTTCATTCTGTTTAGGACCTTGTCAGTAGTTACTACTTCCCCATATGATAATTGTTTCAGTCTGGGTATTACTGTTGTGGGGGCTGGCTTAGAGAATGTCGTTGTGTCTAAATTTAATTTTTCAGGTAGATTAGTAGATGTCTTAAATATGGCGATTAAGTCTTGTTTAGTAGGACTAATAATGTCTTCTATGTTTGTAGTAGAAACTACATTACCGCTAGTACCAGGAATAGGTTCTGAAATCTCTGCTGATCTAACTTGGTGTGTTGGCAAAACACCATCTAATAAATTCAAATCTGTATCAGGCAAATTCTTCATATTTTTATCAGAGCTAGGTCCAGCACTCTGATCACATGGATCCGGTGAAATTTTTTCTTTATAAAATTTCAGCTAATCAGGATTAAACTCATTTTCAGGGAATTTGGCGGCATTTACTGGATACACTCCTGTGCTTTCGAATCCGGAAATTATATTTTTGGGTAACATAGCTTCTCTCCATGTTTCAGTTAGATATTCAGTGAACTTATTTTTTGTCAAGCGCCCCACACCTTTACCCATTTGCTCCTTTCCAAAGGCTACCAATTTTCGATCCCACGTGTATTTTACTCCTTTAAAGACGCATTTATCCAGTGGTTGCAGCCGATCTGTAAGATGACTGGGAAATCTTAACAACTCAATATTGTTATTTATTGCCTCTTCGATAATTCGGACACTAACATGGCTACAATGTCCATCAAAAGTTAGCAAGGCTTTCTGATCGGGCTTATTTTGTTCATTGCGAATTTTTTTAACATGCGGTATAAATCTGGTTGTAAACCAATGGTAGAACGTCGGCTCTTCCATCCAACCGTTTGTGGTTGCCGCATAGAGGGTCCCAGGCAAAGCATTTTCAGACAGCTCCTCCCTTAAAGGCGATTAATGGCGGAAGATAATTTCCATCTGCCGAAACACAAGCCAGAACAGTCGTTAATTCCCTCCCTGAACCTCCAGAGACTCTATACAGAGCTTTTCTTTTTTGAACTATTGCTCTAATACATGACGGGTCGCTGTTAAATCCAGTTTCATCAGCATTGAACATAAATGACGACATGTTGGGTTGATCAAGTCCATTTTCTTCGACAAGCCTCTTTAATTTGCCATAAAAGTCATACATTATTTCTGGTTTTCGGGCGTCTTTTTTAAGCTTTTGCAAATGTTCGGGCTTCTTGAGGGAAAGTGAAGAATGTCGCAACGTAAATCCTCTGTACCATTCTTCTCCGGGTATTCCATCTTTAAACCTTGTCTTCAAGTTTTTTAATTTCACATATTCACCAACTAACTGTAACATTTCTTTTTTGTCACAAGGATATCCAATACTTGCTCTCGTTTGTAAACACGTAGCTATATGATCTTCTTCTTTACTGCTTAGTGTTTTGGAAACACCTGCTCCCATTTTATCAACAGGTATTTTCCTTCCACCAATCCTATTATAAATTACTGCAGTAGGAATGCCATAAAAGTTACTAGCAGCCCTAAAACTTTTTTTCTTTTCCTTGACATCAGTCACAGCATTTGTCAAGTCCTCCTTTGTGTACTGTGGTGGATCCCTTTTTTTATGTAATTTCGAAGCATTTTTGTGATGATATTTCTAAAAAATAAAACAATACACTGTAGGTACTCATTTACCCCCTACCAGTTTTCCCATTACCTCGTAATAAAAATATTTACGAGGTATTTGGAAACACCTCTAAATTCAACTCAAGGACCTAAAGAACTTAAAAAACAATATTTAGACTGAAAAGAGTAACCTTTAAATAGTCACATATAAAATGAATACAATACTTACCTAAACAGAACAAAAATAATTATTTCATTAAACTGAGCACAATCACAACATTGAAAAATATAAACTGAATTTGGGAACTAAAAGAGGTTATAAGCGCGCCAACTTCATAGTGCTTATTCAGTGACCTTCATAGAGTAGTGGGACTATGGAACCGACGTTGCCAAATGTATTATAAAATAGTTATTTATGGTGTTACCATTTACCCCTGTTTCCAATTACCCACATTGACCCTATTGAGGTTATCTTTCATTACTTACTTACAACTTCGAGTATTCATTGTTTTTGTTTCACTTATCACTTGACAATAAACAAGGTTTATGCAATGGAGTATGACAAGACCACGATAAATGTCGACTATTTTGTTGCATCTAAATTTCGAGTGGATTTTATATTATTTTGGCATTAATAATCTGATGCATCTCTGATTATTAATGCCAAAATAATGTCGAGTCAAATTAATAAAAAAAAGAAAAATTTAGCAGCAATAAAACTAGTCGACAATTTATCAAGGCCGTGTTATATTTATGAAGATTATTTCTCGAATCCAATTCTTTATAACATTCATATTTACAAAATGAAATAATTTGGAATAATTTATTGAAAATATCAACAAAATCCAAACAAAATCCACTAGCTTTATAATTTATCAATGGAAATTGAAAACACAATTATTTTATGTGACATTTCCACCATGTATAATTTGTGACATTTGTACAGCTTTTGAAGAACTGGCAGTGTTAACCATAGAAGGTACACATTCATTCTGATTTCTCAATCTGTTCAAAATTCCGTGGTTATGTTGTTAATCCATCTGCAAGTAAGGTTGAATTGAAGAAGTACCAGCGTGGCCAGTAATTTGAATGAGTTGCTGCTCTGGTACTCCGGATTTTGTCAGTTGAAGAACTGCAGTTGATGTGCAAGAATGTTTTGTAATTTTCAATTGGTTGGTATCTAAACCAATAGACATTGCTCCGAATTTAGTTCATTTTTCCCAACGGGCGAATTCTTGTACCACAATGAGTTTCCTTTTTGCCAGAATGGAGTTAGGAACTAACGTGAACATGTGAATCCTGGTCCTCTTTTTCCAATCAATTCTCAGAACAGTCTAACTGGACAGCGCTGTGGGTTTCGTTCATTTTTAGTAAGCCACTTGCTATCTGTGAATTTATGGTTTCCTCCTTGACAGGTTTTTGTTGAAATTGGGTTGTATTCTATACTACCTGATTCATTACCATCGTTCTGAATTTCAAATTTGAAATGTTCAATCGAAGCTGAACAACCTTCGCCCCACGCCACGCTAATTCTACTGAAGCCAAATAGTAAAATTTGTTTTGAAAAGCATCTGGAGTTTTTGTCAATAATAGCAAACATATTTTCTATACTTAAGGCCGTTTAGCTTCGTTTCCGTTTTTCTTCATGTTTCTGCAATTTCCGTCTCTTGGCATTGCGTGCTTTTGAATTCGCACGCTTGAAATGGATCTATTTTTATGTTATACTTCTTGAAATACATCTCTTGAAGAGTTTTGCCGTAGAATTCCACATACACTTCACATTATATTCTTTATAATCTTGTCCAGTTTCTTTTTTCATACTCCTGGCCCAGTCAAAATATCATTAATTTTTGAAAATTATGTCGACTCATCCAATTAATATTGACTTTGGTAAACTGTTTCCATATGCTATTTTTACTCCCCACTGTATTATCAGGGATTGTAGCCTCGATTACCCTAACTATTTCATCGTTTTTGGTTTCTCCAAACCGATTCATTTTTCAAACACTTCAACAGCTTCAACATGATTGATTCAATTTGACGTTTAAGATGTATTTATTTAGTGTTCTGTCAGATGCTCAGGCTCCTTGGTATAAGCATCATGATGTCGGTGACTATTATGCACCATGAAAATAGTCGCTAATAGAGCGTGTTGATTGGTCTTGTCAAACAGGAAACAAAAGTATGATTGGTTGTTGACTGATATTTAATAGACCAACTAAATAATTTCTAATATTTTACCCGATATCACATTAAATGAGTGTGATATCGGAGAGAAACAGATACGTGTGTACTTCGCTAACTGCATGTAAACACTAATATTTTGCAATTCACACATATAAGTTACGCTATGCTAATTCGTTAGTGAGTTTTTGCATTTTTGTACCATTAAACACGTATATGAAACATTTATACTAAAAGTCATTAAGTTACTTAAATATATTTTACATAACACTTTTTAATTTTTATTTTGGTGGTGACTTTTGGCATATACAGATAACCCTTATTAATAGATTCATGCAGTTAGTGATTCGTAGAAATAAAAGATACACTTAAACTATATTGTAAGATGCAGTTAGTTAATTTTTCCATAAAATGTCATTTAGTGACTTTTCGCAGTAATATAACGATTCTATCTTTACTGGTTGTCTACTTCGATGGGGATACTTTCTTATGAATTTGTCCATTTTCCTGATATTTACTAATTGAAGGGTTGTGGGGATGAAGGGCCAAACTCAGATTTTCGAAATTCTAAGTAAAACAAAGTACAAAATTTCAAGTCGTTTCTTGATAATAAGAGAAGTAGAATTTAAATAAACTGTGATCATTTTTCCCAAGAGAGCATGGAATCTGATCGCCCTTCCCCAACTCCCTCTCTGTGTTGGTGCTAAATATACACGATATTTTTTTTAAAGTGAAACATCCCTTCATTACCAACTACAAAATGGCGTCCCTAACTAAGATTGGCCAGAAAGTAGACTTGATCCATCTTCCCCACGATTATTTTATTGTATAGTCAAGGGCTGAAAACCATAGGGCTCCAAGCAACATTGATACACATTTTCAGAGGACGAATTTTAAATTTTGTTGGATAAAACGGTTAATTTAAAATTAATGATTTCTAAATGTGTTTTAAGTTCTAGGCTGAGAATCTACAAAAAAGTAATGCCTCAAAATATGCTCTAAGTAAAATATAAATGCCACTTTTATTGATTTTTTGGAAAACTCCATTTGTACTTGGAACCTTGTGGCACTGTAAGCAATATAATTGGTACAATTTTTATTTGTTTTTAATTCTTATTAGCTATAATTTGAAGAAAACAAAACAAAATTATTTTCTAGGGAACATTTGTTATATTTCACAAACTTTATTAAAACAAGAAATAAGATAAATGAAGGAAAATCATGTTTTAGATATAGAACGTAAAACTTTTGTTTCAAAAACCGTACAGAATGTAGACATCTCATATATTGTTGATCTTCAAATGCAAACTCGATTTCTGGACTTTTTTTGTCAGTTACCGAAGTAGTTTTTAAATTATCAGCTGGGGCAATTACAATATCTCCTCTAGATGAATTATTTCCGTTAACCATACTTTATTTACCCATCCTGGTGATTTTACAGTGTGAAAGTATAATTCCCAACTGCCCATGGCTTGGTATATTTTTTTCTCCGTTTCTCCCTATCTTTGGCTTTTCTCGTTTCCGCGACGTTCTCGCAGTGTCGTCAACATTCATTCTGATTTGCCCATTTTTTGAGGTGATGCCTCAGAGAGCAGTGTCCAGTGAGGAGTCCCGTTAACAATTTCAAGTCTAACTCGAGAAATTTTTTAGCTTTCCATGGCGAAAGACTCGCCGGCCTTTTCGTTTGTTTTTGTCCTGGCATTTTATTCCAGGGAAATTTGAATAAATCATTTTCCCAGCATCGAAACTCTTCTTTCAAGTGGACTTTAGAGAGTCCACAGAAGGGTTCCGGGCGAAGGAATTTGGAGATTGCTCCTTCTTTGGTAAGGCTGCTTCCTCATTACCTCTAACGCCTCTTTGGCCTAGCACCCACATCGGAGTGACCCAGTTGGTTGCTGTCAGTTGTCTTAGGGCTTGATTACAGTCCCAAGTCAGTTTAGACTCGCAGTTGCATGACTTCAGAGCTTTCAGCGCTGCCTGGTTATCTGATAGTACATAGATTTCTGCCCTCCGGGTGTCCCTTTTGAGACATTACTGAAAATAAATTTCTATGGATGTACTTCTGCTTGATATATAGTTGGATTTACTAAGGGGATTTGAACGTCTTAAACTAGGCCCTGTTACACCCACTCCAGCCCTTTCATCCATCAGTGTTCCACACTGATGCGTTCCTTCCCAATTGAGTACCATTCTCTGTGCAAATTTGGTGGTTGTTTGTGACCACTACAAGCTGCATTCCAAAGTCGTACCTAACTGGGATAGTATCTGTCAGTTTAGACATGGCTTCTGAGTAAATGTCACTTTTTTTTCGAGGTGGCTACTATTATTTGTTCTCTTTTTCCATTGTCCAAGTTTCACTACCAAATAATACTAGAGGTCTGAGAACCAATTTGTATATTCTTAACACTTCTAGATAATATTTTACTATTAATCACATTCTTTAACTTATACATACATTAATTTCCCTTCAGTATTCTGTTTTGTATTTTATTTTTTATATTTGTTTTCTCAGTGAATTCTGCGCCTAGGTACCTAAACGATTCTACTTCCTGGATTTTTTTCTAAAAATATGGGATATACTAAACTTTTGCCAATATTAAATTACTTTTTATTGCTACGACTATTTTCGGAAATGATTCCGAAGTGCAAAACATCACATATAAGTAAATTAAACCTTATCTTTTCTGTCACACTGCACGTATTTCCATATTGATTTTAGTTCCATCTATGGACATATTAAAGACATTTTTAGACCAAAAGATACAGAATTTTTAATAGAACAGTTATCTGTAAAAAAAACACAAAATATTGTTTGGAACCTTATGGTTCTCAGTCCTCGTAGTCTCTGGAATAGTATCGAGATCAATTTTGTATCGAATTAATTACATATTACTTTTGGTAGTCAGAGTTAGAATATAATATGGAACTAATCACAATAACTCACTTTGATGATTACAAAAAATATAATGTAATCCTTTTATTAACAAAACAATTTTTTATTCATTTATAATGCCTTAGTACAACTGGTGGTAGGATTCAATAATTATATCAGTGCGGAGTCGAGCTATAAATACATTATCAGTTGTTATGTAAGTTTTAATGCCACTTTTAGATAATAATGTGCTTATTCTGCTTACTCTTAATTTTTTCTTTAGTATTCTAATTGGTGAACAACAGTTTGTCCTCGATAACGAGTTCCGCAGTTCCAATTTTGCTCAAATAAACAAAATTATTCCTTGTCTTAACCAAATATATCATTTCCAAACAGATATATTAATAATTGTAGTAGTTTTGGATTTTTATTTATATAACACGAATTACCGCATTTTCACTGATCTGATAAATATTTAAACTATTTTTATACATTTTATGATGTAGAATAAAATTTAATATTATATAGAAATAAAAGACTTTGTGAAATTACAGGATATTTTACCAAAAAAATGTGTCATACACTTTCATGTTTTGTGTTACAACTGAATACTATTTTTATTTAAAAAATTAATATTTGTTTAAAAGCAATTGGTTATAATGGAATAACCATATTGGTATTAGTAAAAATAAAATCTTGTTTTGAGTAAGGGCTAAAATTAATTAGTTCCTGGATCGTTGATCATTTTTATTTATTTGAACAATTTTATAATTTGAAAATAGGATCATAACAGAAGATAGAAGGCTTGTGAACACAAAGTGTTGTAATTTTTTTAGTGAACTCGATGTATATATTTAGTGAGATGTATAAAGAAACTTACTGTTGAAATACCTTCAAAAAATTCAATACCAGTCATCTAATATAGACTCCAAAGATAGTTTTATTTTGGCAGTACTAAATTCATACAAAAGGATGCTATTCTATTATATATTTACAAAACAATTTATTTTCATACGTTACAAAACATCGATTTTTTTGGAGATATTTCTACAGTCCCATCCTGTATAGTGCCTTCTAGATTAAATAAAAATGTGCATTTCGTAGGACTCGTATAATTTTTGGACAGTGCCATTTTTATTGTGAAAACAAAGCAAAAATTAATCGTGTTACGAAATAGCACTTAATGATTTTTATCTTTCCAACGAATTAATAATAGATTGTAATGTATGTTTTATATTTATATATTTAAATCAACCGCGTGCAAAGTTTACAATGACTTACGATTATCTAGTCAAATATATATAATCTGTTGTACAATTAGTTATAGGGGTGTTTTATTGGTGAATAAATGTTTGCCCCTTGTTCTGCTTCGGCCAAAATATTGTGCTGTCTCATATTCTTGATTATCGTCAAGTTTAGTAACGTTGGGATATTGTTTTCATATTTTCATTACCTCTTATTTCTTTGGTAGGGGAAAATATAGGTTCGTGTTTCCGATGACCTTCATATGCTCGAGACTTATTGCGATTCGTGTTGGTAATCGCGATATTTCACCGGTGAATAGAAAATCACTGGCGATACCGGTGATTCACTTCATGCAGATGCGGCGATCAGTGTTTTCGATAATCATTATTTGAATTGATTAATTGTTGAATCACTGTGCAGTACAATAGTGAGTAGAAAATGAAATGATAAAGCAAAGCATTTATTGTCAAATATTTCCAACATTGTTATTGATATTTGCTTTGAAAAATTTAATATTATTTTATTTTTCATATTTGCAAAATGGAAAATTCTTTAAGATTTTAAAGCAAATTTTAATTCTCCAAATTATTGGCTTAAATTTTCAGAAATAAAATACACGTAATTTTTTCAAAATTATTATAAACTTATATCATTTAATTTCACTATTAGAACTTTATAAATAAGTATTGACATATCGACGGGTGCAACGAAGATTGTAGTAACTCATTATTTATACTTTTGAGTGAGAGCAGTTTAAATGTATGACAAAGTTTCAATTTCAAAGCAATGTATGTCATTTATTTATTAAAAATATGTTAATTAGAGGAAGAATCAACTGCCAAAAAAGTTTTTGAGGTAAAATAGCCAAATAGTATTTTGAGTGAGTTACTACAGTTTACTTTGGAAAATAGGAAAAATTAAATGAGATAAGTACTTAAGAATTGTTGGTATATTTTAAGTATTACATCAGTGTACATTCTAAATCATACACACAATTTAATCCACAAGTTTTACACTATTTTCTAAGGTTAAGAGAATAAAAAACGCATTTAGGTACCTAGTAAGAAATAGGATGACACAAAACACACTATTTTTAAAACTATTTAATTATCGTTTCTTCATCTTCTGATTCCCCACCTTCACTGGCTTTTTTGCAATTCAGGCATCTATAAAATTGGTGATTCATTGTTGAAATTTTGTTTTTATCACAGAGTCACAATAGCCCCTTTAACTTTTTTTCTTCCACAGGATACATTGTTGGAATTTTGTTTTTATCACAGAGTCACAATAGCCCCTTTAACTTTTTTTTCTTCCACAGGAATTTCAGCGTTGTAAAGTCTCTTTAAATTTTTTGGTAAAATATTGCTATTATCAGCCTTTGGTGGTCCTCCCTTTTTTCTCTGATTCCAAAAAACGTGTCTTTAAAATTTCGCTATCAGCTGAATCGTATTCAGATTTAAAAAATATGGTCGCCGGCGCAGAACCTTTGACAGATACTTCCCTTATCTTGCTTATTTTGATTTTCCAGCTTTGAATATCTGTGATGTCCTTGAAATTAAAAAAAATCGTTTTGAGACATTTCGGTTACATTATAAATTTGTCCTGTCACTTTTGCCATTCTGATTAATGTTACCCATTGCTCAGGTATATAGAGAACTGACTGGCGCTTCTTGGAATTTTCTATAACAGCATACATACTATCGCCCTCATGTTCGGTGTGTCCTTTTTCAAGGAACTTATGGGTAATGTCAATCTGATAAGTAGTAGATGCCAATGGAAACATAGAAAACAGAAACTTATTTCGGTTCTGGCCTCCACAATTATCTGAATAAAAAATTATAGATTTTACACTTTTTTTCTTTTGTGTTTGAATGAACTTTAATAAACAGCTTGCAATCTCACATGGAGCTCTTTTTGATATCTTTTGATGCCAGACGTAACAAAATCCTTGATTATTTCCTACATCAAAAACCGTAAAATTTTAAGTTGAATATTTACTTTTGTAGTAGAATTCACTGACGTTGGACTGGGGAGTAGCTAATACTTTTTGTAAGTCAAAACATGCCACACATACTGTTTTGTCATCTGTAGCAATAATTTTGTCAACATATTTTAACTCTCTAGACAGTGTTTTGTTTTTTATGAGTATCGTATTCAGTTTTTATTTGTAATTTCTTTTTATCATCCGATAGGCTATAAACCGAACAAAAGTCGCACTGGTCTTTCTTTGGTTTGAAGAAACTTATATTGAAACCCTGATTAAATATATCGCGATAGTGTCTGATTGTTGCCTTTTCGATGATCTGAGCATCTGTCCAGTACTCAGTGTAGAGCCTGTACATTTTTTGTATGTTTAGACCTTCTTCCAAATACATTTTTTCGAATCCTTGCACACATAATGTGAAGGAACCATGGGAAACATTTTAATACGATTTTGTACACTATCTTTAATGGCTTTTTTGATTCTTTTTGGTCTATTATCGTGCTTTCCTCGTTGGTCAGCAGTTATTGTGCTAGAGCCTTTCATTTTTGAAAGGGCGGTTGTCGCCCATGTTTCTGAGATGCCAAGAGTATTCAAAAACATGGATTTACATACTTTTATCTCTTCATTAATTTTAAACGGGTAATTTCTGGAATTTAGCCTTCTGGATATTGACCTTGCACCAATCGTAACCTGCCTCTTTTTAATTTCTTTCACATACCTGGGCTATAAAATCCCATTGTCTTCTATGATCAGCCATAGACCAGAATTCTTTAAAAATCGATTGTCTGTTCATTAATTTTCGTTTGACACTTCATTCTACACTTATCTTTGCATGCTGTACCCATTTTTCTTTCTTTAATAATTTTTCCTTTTCTATTCTTATGCTCAACACCATGATTTAATAATCTTTTTGCTTTCGTATCAATCCTATCTAAAACATTTCTAGACCTTTTTCTAATATTGCTTCTGGCAGCACCCTTTCCTTTTAATATTTTTGTTCTCTTTGTTTCTATCATTAAGTTCACCCAACGGTTCCCTTGGAGCAGGAGCTTCATATTCAGAATTAGTATTATCCTCAGCATTATCTGACTCTTCTTCATCCTCAGTAGGCTCATAATTTGGATCAGCATCAGAGTTGTCTTTAAATGGATCTTCATCGCTTTCCTCAGAGAAATAATTATTAACTGAATGATTTGCAGATGAAGTTGAAGCGGTACATAATGGAATTTGGGGATCAGGTTCAGTAGCTATCGGATTAGAATTTGAATTACACTCCAATTCATTTTCATCTTTATCATTAACTAGAGAGCTTTTTATAATTGGGTCCAATCTAGACACAGTTTTTAGTTTAAAAACCTGTTTTTCAGCCAAATGAACCCCATTACATAACACTGCATTAAGTTCCTGATGAACCGGGGACATAGAGCGAGATTCTAAAATAAAATACTCGTAAACTGAATTTGTCTTAACTTTATGTTAATCGTAAAACTTACCTTCTATTGGATTAGAGTTCGAATTATTCGTTTTATTTTCATCTTTATCATTAACTAGAGGGCTTTTTATAGTTGGATCCAATGTAGACACACTTTTTGGTTTGAGAACCTGTTTTTCAGCTGGATGAACCTCATTACATAACACTGCATTAGGTTCCTGGTGAACCTGGGATATGGAGTGATATTCTAAAATAAAATACTCCTAAACTAAATTTGCCTTAACTGTATGTTAATCGTAAAACTAACCTTGATTTTCCTCAACGATTCTTATAGCATTTTTTAATATTAGTTTACTTCTTTTACTTATTTTTGAACGAAGTTTTTTGTTTAATATCACACACCAGACTTATCACAAACGTTCGAAAAACTTAGATTAGAAAACCGAAACCACGTTCAGAAGAGACAAAAAATAGTAAGTCAAGTTACTATGGACCCTTCCGCAGATGTTTCCGGCGATAACTATTGTAACTTGATATACTGCAGTTTTCGTTGATGCGTGTTGACTGGAATATAGTTACTGCATATCTTAGGTGTTTTGTGGGTTGCTTATTTCAAGGATAATATGACTAACGACTTTATTCTTTGGAATATAACAAATAAATTTAAAATTATTCACATGTATCTCAAAATGAACAAAAGTTGAGTTACTACAGTTTTCGTTGCACCCGTCGATATAATCAGACTATAATTAATTTACAAATTTATAAAAGAACATTTCATTGTTTTGAGTTTTCACTTCTGTCTGCATTTTTTATAACTGTCTAATTTAATTTATTTTCAATATATTATAAAAATTTTGATTCCCCTTCCTTTGATTTCCGAAATCTTGCCATTATTTTTCTGTCGTTTCTTTTATTTCTATTTTTAAATTTGTTATAATTTTCTTCTCTTTTGTTTGCAGGGATTTTTCTTTTGAACTTGACGTGATTCTTATATCATTAAATTCAAACTGCCTAAAGATCCAAATGTCTCGAGCCGCCACTAAATTACCTTTTAGTTCCTCATTTTGTTTCAATATTTCCGTGCGCCATTTCGAAGAGACAATTTGAGTTTTAAACAGAGAAAAAACCACACATTGTAATGGTGAGTAATTATGATAACCTCTTCATCTTGTCTTCTAGTTACATTAGATAAAGTTTTCTTAGAAAAATCTATCCTGGTGCGTCGAAATTTTTATTCTTAGGAATCTTTCCGATCAACTTCTGCTTAGGTTTTGATACTACTTCACTATCTCGGATGCGTAGCAACATGAAAAACATCACCGCAATTGCCTTTTTAATATTGAACTTGTACTTTTTGCTCGTATTCAACAGATACATTCATACGAATAATTTAATTACTGTTGCAGAGACATGTTTCTATTATATTGAGTAAATAATGAAGTGTAAGTGGAATTTTAAGTTATGTGTTTGTATTTATTAGTTGAGGTTAAAACAACTCTTGTGAATATATTTTAGTCCAAAAATCTCTAAATTTCATGAAAGATGAAAATCATTTATAATAATATAGATCAGCAGTGGTCTATTGTGGAAAAATGATTGTACATATTTGTATGTATGTAAATGTATTTTTACATATCAAAAAAGAGAAAAAAACAAGTACTTTTGCACAGCCAAAGTAAATATTAGATTTGTAAACCATGGTGGAACGATAATTGTTTTTTGAGTAAAAAATATGTTTCCACCCTTATTGTTGCCTTGTTAAAAAAATTGAATAAATAGAACTGAATTGAAATGTTATATATTTATTGCAACGTTATGTATGTTTTTTTTATTATAGCAGGGGTAATTACTCAAATCGTATTTATATTTAGAATATCTGATTATGCTATTATTGATATTTTCATGTTTCACATCGTCATTATAATATACACTACAATATATTTTTGTTAATAATTTTATTATATATTTAACACTTATTTTATTATTGCTTTGAACAATTCAGTTCTGTTTATTAAAATTTCTGAAAACAAATATTTGAAAACTTACCAATTGCTATTTTTGGTAGTTGTCTTAGTTAGGGAATTTGTAAATAAGATTATTACCTACTAGATGTTTAAGTATTAGTTGAAATTGATTTATTATTAATAATAAAGTGAATATTTTATTTGATATGGTTTTTAATCCCCTTAATTTTTCCCATTTTGCTGGCATTTAGTGTATTATGTGTATGTACCTAAACTGTCTATATAAGCTTTTGCGATTACTGTATCAGAGCTATACTTTTCTGGCATTGCCCCAAATAGTCCAAGAGCTGGCGACAAAAATCGACAAGAGTTTAGTAATGGCCCATAACTTAATATGGCGTAGTATTCAGGGTGTACATGAGTCAGCACCCACTCGTAAGCTCAGGTAGTGGATCAATCTTTATTAGCCCCGGACCCCTTCAGATCTTAGTCCGGGACTGATCGTTAGAATATCCATACCTAAACATACTGTAAGAAATCACGTCCGAAAATATGTCACTAACTCCCGGTCTATAAACTCAGTTGGAGAGTACACGTAAGAAAAAATTGAAAACAAATGGACATCAGAATGAGATAAACGTACAAATTGCGAAGGTTATGAGAGTAGAAGGCAGTAATCATTCCACTATTAGTCGGAGAGCTGGCGACAAAAATGGACAAGAGTTTAGTAATGGCCTATAACTTAATATGATGTAGTATTAAGGGTGTACATGTCAGCACCTACTCGCAATGCCAGATAGTGGAACACCTGGCGGCGGCACGCTTTGATGGTATGCTGTTGAAAAATTATGTTTTATATTTAAAAGTTCCGCTAAGTTCTTCATTATTTCGTTCTTATATTCCGTCCCTTGATCTGTTCTTATCTCCTTCATCAGTCCGTAATTCGGTATAAAATTGTCAAATATTGCTTTTGCTATTGTGTGTGCTTCCTTATTCTTGACCGGTATCATAACTGCGTACTTAGTTAATTCGCATAATATTGTAATATAATAACGATTCCCGTTGTTACTTTCTATGAACGGACCTATTGTGTCTATGTAAATAATAACAAACGGTTTTATAGATGTATCTGTTATGACAAATTTTCCTTTATGATTAAGCTTTGCTTTATTCACTTGACATTTATGAGAATTCTTTACATACTTCCTTACGTCTTTCTCCATGTTTTTCCACTTGAATTTTGCTCTTAGTTTCTTTAATAATCTATTATTTCCTACATGTCCTCCAAACATTGGATCGTTGTGGTATCTTTCTAATATCTTTTGGATCTCTTCTTTTTGCTGTACCGTTTTTGGTACTTCGCATATACATACTTGAATACTTTTTAACCTTTGATTTCCTACTTCTATAAATTCTTCTACTGTGCACTTTTTGCATATATCATCATTTGTATATATTTTCATTCTTACCGATAGCTCTTCAAGCTTTTCCAACGTTCGTCCTAGGTCGAAGTTATGTAATCCGGTAATTAAGGCTTCACTAAATTTCAATTTATTTTTGATCCGAATGCTCATCCTTAGGGAGAAACGGTTATTTTCAAAGTGTAAAATTGGTAATTTATGTGCCTCAAGATTATTTAAAACTTTTACTACTGCAGGTTTTTGTATTCTTGCTTCCTTTGTTTCTACGTTATTCCTTTGATCCTTTTCTGCTTGAGCGTTTTCTTTTCCCGTATATGCTCTTGTGATTGCCAAGACATGTGAATTATTTATGTATAAATCCTTAAGTTCTTCTATGGATATTCTCGATATGCTGTCCGCATAGTTCGCTATACCTTTAACATACTGTATTTCAAAATCATATTCTTCTAAATCGAGTCTTATTCTCGTGAGTTTCGACGTCGGGTCTTTCATTGCAAATAAATGCGTTAGTGGCTTATGATCTGTTTTTACTATGAAATGTGGTGAACCATATAAATAACACTTAAAATGATTGATTCGCCAATGAATTGCTAATAACTCTTTTATGATGGTGGGTTTGTTAAGCTCGCTTTTTTTGAAGCTGCGTGATGCAAATGCGATGGATAGGTCAATCCTTTCATAGTTTTGACTTAAGATTGCTGAACATGCGCTATTCGAAGCGTCTGTAGTTAATATGAATTGTCTATTGAAGTCTGGGTATTTTAAAATTGGTGGATTGATTAATGCATTTTTTAAGACCTGAAATGAGTTCGCATTCTTGTGACCACTCGAATTTTACGTTTTTCCTAGCTAACCTATTTAAAGGAATACATATTTCGGCAAAATTCTGAATGAACCTTCTATAGTAATTGCAAAATGCAACAAATCTTTTGACTTCGTTGGCATTTTTTGGTACTGGATAATGCTGAATGACTGAATATTTTGCTTTGTCTGGTGAAACACCATCCTTTGATAAATTATGACCTAAATATGTGACTTCTCGCCTGAAGAATTGGCATTTTTATGGATTTAATTTTAAATTGAATTTACGATATGCGTCAAACACTTTCCTAAGATTGGCTAAGTAATGATTCTCCGAAATTCCTATCACAACTATATCGTCCATATAAAGAAATGCTTTTTCCGTCGTGAGGCCTGAGAATGCTATTGGCATCATTCGTGAAAAACTATTAGGGCTTATGTTTAACCCAAAAGGTAGTCTTGTGAATTGAAATGAGCCTTTTTCAGTACTGAACGAAGTGTATTTCCTAGAAGATTGTTCTAAAGGTATTTGATGAAAACCCGACATAAAATCTAAAACTGAAAACCATTTTGCTCTCCCTAATTGATCTAAAATTGCATCTATACGAGGTAAAGGAAGTTTATCTGTGACTATTTTCTTATTTAGCTGTCTAAAATCTATACAAAGTCTCCATGCCTTATCTTGATTCGTCGACTTCTTCGGTACTAATAATACTGGACTATTATAATCTGATACTGAGGGTTCAATTATTCCCTATGTTATAAGTTTTTCTACTTGACTATTTAATTCAATTGATTGTGAATGTGGTGTGCGATAATTTTTTATGTATATCGGTGTATCATCTTTTAATGATATCCTTTGCTCATAAAAGTTATTGTGCGTTAATATATCATTGTTTAAAGCGAATATATCTACGTAATTCTCACACAGTTTCGTTAAATCGTTTCTTACATATTCTGGTACTTCCAAGTTTAATGCTTTCCTTAATTCTTTCATTCTATTAATACTATCAGTCTTAATTGTATACATATCGAATAAATCTAAATCTAAGGTTTCAATACTAGTTTTTACTGAAATACTTTCATAATTTGTATTTAAAATTCTAACGTACGGGTTTTTCCCCGATATTATGGATCTGGCTATAAATACTCCCGGTGCTATTTCCTGTTGCTCTAATACTGTATCCTTTCTCAAATTCTCTATTAGCCTGTACACCTCACATCTAGGCGGTTTTGCTAAAGTATCGTATTCTGGATTACCAAAAATTTGTATGGTTACCAAATTGTTAGACTTGCAATTTATATGTAATTCGGATTGTGAATAATCTAATACACAATTATTTTTAGTCATGAAGTCTCTTCCTATCAGTCCATTTGTTGGTATTGGAAAATTTTCTTTCACTACGTGAAAGTAGTGACTTAAAGTTATGTTGTTGATATAGAGGTTTATGCATATTTGACCCAAAGTTTTTGCTGAGCCTTCAGTTATCCCCTTTTATTCCTAGTTTCAATCAAGTGATGCGGAAATTTTTTACTAATTTTTATCAGAGAAATGTCTGCTCCTGTATCTAATATGAAATTGAAGATATTATCGGATATGCTTGTCTGAATTCCTATAAAGTCAGAAAGTGATAAACCTAAATAATATGCTGAGTACGTTCCTGAAATCTTGCAATTGTCGTTTGTTTTCTTATTCAAAACCCCAATTGTTTCTGATTCTCTCTCGCTTCTTCATTTTCTATCTCACATATGCTTACACTATTTTTAGCTTGATTACTGTAATTTACATTCCTATTGAATTTCCTATCTTTATTAAAATTTTCGTATCTGCTATAGTTGTTTCCTTGATTATACTGTCGAAATGTCCTTCCTGAATGATTACCGTTATAAAATCCTCTGTTGTATCCTCTCCGATGATTATTCCTAAAGTCAAAGTTTGACTTTCTGAAGAAATTCCTGTTATCCTTCATGTGTAAAACTTGTTGTTGTCCTACTATAGCCTCTACTGAAACCAATTTTGATAGTACCTCTTGTGTAGTTTCAAAACTTCCCGCTGCAATTATTGCTTTGGTTGCATCCGTTGTGGCATTCGTAGTTACTGCCTTAATCGTTGCTTCCTTAGTATATTTTTCGGCTAGTCGTTCGGGCATACCTTCCGATATGTATGCTGCCTGTAATATTTCCGCTAATTTTTCTATCTCCGTTGCGTACTGTGTTACATCTTTTCCATTTTGTCTTACTTTACCAAGTTTCGCTAAGAGAAGGCTTGGATTGTCTCCTCTTATCCCCGTTTTTAGTTTATTCTTGATGTCTGTAATTGAGTTTTCCGTCGTGATTAAACTTCTGGCTTTTCCCGTTAGTCTCGTTTTGATTAGTAGAATAGCATTTTTCTTGTTACCTGTCGCGTTTATTTGTAGTAAATCTAATGAGTCTAAGAATGATTGTAATTTGCTTGCTTCGCCGTTAAATTCGTTCGGCAAAACTTTACTCGCAAAATTAAAAAAGTCATTCATAGTTGTCGCCATTTTTAACTGTTTGCTTATTGTTTGTAATACAATAGTGTCAATTTCCTCAAATATAGAGGTAGGTATTTTAACAATACAATTTAACGCTTGAAATGCCCTATCAGCTTTATCCCTAATGCTATTTGAATAATTTTTACAAGTCTCCTGTTGTACTAAACTTAAATTTTTCCAATTTTTGGCTATTAACTTATCAAAATTATTATAAAGACCTACTATACTATTAATTACTTCGATATGTAAATCAGGATTTTTAGCAGTTTCCTTTTCAAAACCCTTTTTCCCTGTTTATTAACTACTTCCACAATTAATCGTAACTTATCTTCAAAATCTTTCCACGTTATTGACATTTATAAATTCGTTCATAAGTACTTACAATTATTTTTACACAGTAAGAGTTCCTGTTGTCTGCTTTGCTGCAATACTTCGGTTGATGTCCCTTTTCAACGCTCTTCGGTGCGTTTTCCATAATGACCAAATAAATTTCAAGATGAAAGCTACAGTTATAATGTACAATAGAACCATTATGTACATCGCAAAACTGTCTTGCTGTACCATAAAAGTATTGTTGACAATTCCCGTTTCTTTTGCCTCTTGTTTGGTTGATGAACCTCCCATTGTTTCTCTTCTCCAAGGTCCCAAATTTAGATAGAAAATCATATAGTTCCACTCGACCTTACCATTTATTTTGCAGGATCATTTACCATTATACCATTAATTTTATCATAACTATTTCGTTCGCAGGATCAATTGTACCATTTACTTTGCAGGATAATTTACCATAACCATTTGTTACCAATATACCATTAACTTTGCAGGATAATTTACCATAACCATTTCCAATTAGTTTGCAGGATCGCCATGTGGTGGTTACTCAGTAAGTGCCCCTCGTATACATTACGTTTACCATAAAGGTATATTATCTTGAGGAAAACACTTACCTAGTAACCGTTCTTCGGGAGTTGAATAAACGACATCACTTATACAAAATCACTGGACTTTTAATATATTTAAAATACACAAATATAATATCATATACCGTTTAACTTATTCAGAATAATAATAACAATTGAATTCTTGGTTCGTTACACTTCTAATTTATAGGAAGCGTTTCGGACAATGTCCTGCGTGCCTGACCTTCGTCTATTAGTTGATCGTGCTATTTACATTTTTAACTAGAACGTGCTTCCACGCATATCTAACATTGACCTTCCTAGATCAACGCTCGCTAAATATTGTAATTAATATTAACCTAATTTAAATCTTATTTCTATGCTAATATCCTTTTAACACTACCGTCCTTTCGGGATCATCACAGCACCATGCTCTACAAGTCCTTAGTAATATTTGAAAATTTGCAAAAAAGTAGTTTGTAGTATAAAAAAAGGGGTCAAAGTGGTCAGACCGCATTATTGTGGAACGCTGCGAGTCAGCACGCCATATAAGTTGTCGCCGGAACGATGTCGTTGCAAGAGCTTAGTAACGACTGAAAATTGCTGTAGTGCTTTATTATATATGATTTAATAAAAAAAAACAGTCAGATCACAAATTAATAGAACGGAGGTAATCAGCAGTCGCTTAAAGTTCGGATATCGAATCGCGCGTTTTCGGAGCGGGTAGGGTTATATTAATTTCTTGCTTTATAAAATTACAAATTGCAATAGAAAACATTTTTTTTAATATCAATATGATACACCATGTTATATACTAAATAATATTTTTTGAAATAAAATTTTATTTTTTAAACAAAGTCTGCATCACTATCGCTTTCTTCATCGTTCATGTCCGAATTGGTTCCATGGCTTTAAAGCCTGTCACTAACACAGAAATTATTATGCATATTAATAGTTTAAAGAATAATAGTGTTCCAGGTATAGATGGTATTCCATCACGGATAATAAAGAAATATCACAAATACCTGTTAGACCCTTTAGTTAGTTTTATAAATAACATATTTTTAACCGGTAAGGTCCCAATGTCTTTCAAAATATCTACTGTTACACCTATTTTCAAAAAAGGTAGCAAAACTGATATTGCCAATTATCGACCCATAAGTGTTATTTCTAACTTTGCAAACATTTTTGAAAAAAGTATAAAAAGTCGATTATTTGATTATCTAAACTTCAATAATATATTAAATAACAATCAGTTTGGCTTCATGAAAGGGGTCAGTACAGCTGATGCTATGTACGAACTAATCAATAATGTAAAAAATGGACTTGACCATAATGAAAAAGTGATTGCAGTTTTTCTGGACCTTGCAAGGGCGTTCGACACAGTACCTCATCGGCAGCTCATTGATGTCCTTGAGCACTATGGTATCAGAGGTGTTGTGCTGAATGTTTTTGAAAATTACCTGGGGCAAAGAAATCAAATGGTGAAAATCAGAAAAGAGTATAGTGACCCTTTGAACATTAAAATTGGAATACCACAGGGTACAGTCCTTGGTCCATTACTTTTTATTATATATATTAACTCCCTACTGAAATTGGAAATAAGTGGCGTCTCCATTTCGTATGCAGATGATACAATTTTACTGTTTAAAGCAAGGAACTGGCAAACTGTTGCAGATACAGTTATTGGGGGTTTCAAAAAGGTCAAATATTGGCTTGAGTGTGGCAAATTAACTTTAAACACTGATAAAACATTCTACTTCGCATTTTCACTGAATGATGCAAACAGACCAAATTTTGATTGTATCAAAATGAATGACTGATATTATTTGGGAAACTAACACCATAAAATACCTGGGCATTAAAATTGACAAAAATTTGAATTGGACCGAACATATTCAAGATTTAACGAATAAAATTAGGCGTTTGATACATAAATTTTATATAATTCGCAGAATTTTACCTCAAAGACTGCTCCTGCAAGTTTATAAGTCTTTAGTGGAGTCACTCTTGAGATATGGTAACATTGTTTGTGGAGGGCTATATAACAATGCACTAAAACAATTAAATGTCATACAGAATTATATTCTGCGTATAATCTTCTTTAAAGATAGGCTCTATTCAACCAGTCTAATATATAATGAAAATATCTTGAATGTTCGATGTTTATATTACGTAAGTAACTGTATATTTTATTTTAAATTAAAAACAAAAAATTTCTTAAATCATCAATACCAAACAAGACACAATACAAGTGATATGATCTTCGTACCATTTAGAAGATATGATGTTAACCAAAGGTTTGCTACCGTTTTGGCACCAAAATTTTTCAATTCTTTACCAAATACAATAAAAACAACAACCAAATATAAGATATTTGTCAGTCTGTGTAAGAAATACATATATGAAAATAGAGAGTATCTAGATGGACTGTTGTAGTATATGGTAGTGAATGATCTTTTTTCTTTTTTTTTTCAATTCGGATATTATTTATTGTAAGGCAATTTAATGGTTATATTTCGTTTGAAATGTATTTATTTCAACTGCACATACAAGTGTTAAGTCACTTAGGTGCATTATACCTACACAACTGGTGTTATAGTGTGAATTGCACAGCTTTGTACTTTTTATACCATTTATAAGTATTATTACTATTGGATGTCGTCTTCTTGTTCACATTCAGACTGAGAATATATAAAAAAACAATCAATTGAATATTACAAACAAGATATTTGTAACATAATCGTTTGTAAAAGTAAAAACTTGCAATTCATTTTCATTTGGTTGTATGATTACGTCTTAGACGAACGTTGGAACCTAATTGATTCCCTTCAAACCAGTCGAAATCAACATCTTTCCAACCATTTTCTGTTGCTAACAACATATTAGTTAGAATTTTCTTGTGAGCGTTTCTCCAAATATTAGAAATGTAAGCGGCACGTTGCAAGTGTTTTTTAAGCTCGGCTTCGCAGGGCAGCAGACTCGAAGCATCAACAATCTTGGCATTTATTTTGAATAAATCTTCTTCATATTTGTATGTATACGTTTTTGTAAACAATGTGAGTCGAGCGTCATTAACTTTTTTTAGGCTATATAAACGGCAAACAAATTCCTGTATTTTATTCAATATTTGTGTAAAATCGTTTTCCTCTATATTTCTTAATTCAGCGAAAGCTTGTTGAAATTCCAGTGATCCTTGTAGAATAGTAAAAGGACGTTTCTTGCCTTTTTTTGTAGAACGACGGATTGTAATCACACCGGTTAAGGAATGTAAACCTGGCAAAGCAGCACAAAGAGAGTTTTCAAGATGGGAGTATAATTGTGTGATGTTTATAAAGCGTTATGATTTCCAACGCCGTCTTCAATCCAAATTTTGCAGTTATTATTAACCTTATTCATATTTGAAAGCATTATAATTAAAATATCAGTATCGGAGCATTTGATACATATATTTATTAATTCATTGTTGGTTTGTATGTTGCAAACATGGTAGACAATTTTTGTGTCAGCTTCGTCGTGTGCTGGACAACTGAATGACTCATATATAGTCTTTTTTACTATACCATTTAAACCTTCAAATTTATAGCACTTGTCGAAATTTACATGACAATTTTTTCTCCAATGAAAGGGGCCATTTCATTTTTTTCTCAATCTGAAATTAGGAACGACACTAAAGCTTCTTTGAACATCAAATTGCGAAGTTCTCTCACAAAATCTCTAGGACGATTTTGATCTCCTCCAGTAATATGATAATCGCGTTTTTCAACAGCACCACGGAGAGTATGCTCAGTGTCTTTTATTGACGGCGACTGATATCTGTCAAAGATTATAGCAACAAAGAATACATGTATTCTTTGATAGCAATGTTTTTTGCATTTTGTTTGAGTACGGATTGTAAAATTTGTTGACAAATATTTCCGAATGTCAAAGGTATATCTTTGAGTAAGTACAAAAAAAAGAAACCATCAATTACAATTATATCTAGGTAAGGGGGATTTGTGCTTTCAATTTCCAGTACTTTTAATAAAGCTGACTTATCTGTCTTGCAGATTTTGTACCGTCAAGGTGACATAAAGATAGAGGCATTGGCGTTAATGGGAATGATAAAACTATTTCTATGTTGATTTTTTCATCTAGTGCAATAGCGAGAAGACGCCCAAAAAGGTTTCTGCTTCTACACGGAGAGAGCGTACATGCGTTTATCCCATGTACTCATATCCATGCCTTTATTACATTTTCAAATAATAGAATAATGCCATTATGTGCGGTGAATTTCAAAATAAATAACAGTTTTACCAAAAACGGATCCTGTTGAACCCGAATATAACTTTCTGACTCTAAATTCTCCGTTGCTTAGTGTACATTGAAATAATTTGGAAGATAATGCACGGATTTGAGTAGGGTATTTTCGAATCGAAGTCTCAAAATTACCATTATTATCTTGAAAGAACATGGGACCTTTGTCTATGCACAGTTTTCTTATATCATCAGTTATTATTTTATACCACATCACTGGATCTTGACTAATTTCAAATTTACAAAAGAGGCAATTACTTTGTCGAGTCTGGATCTACATTATCGCAATGATGAGTGTGAACTGCTACCATACTACTACTTGATGATGTTGGTGTCTCTTTCTCCGTTAAATCGCTATTGTCACTTAAAGGCAACCGTGATGGCTTCACTCCGAAAAAATTAGTAAGCTTGGGCAATTTTTCTGCACTCTGGATTTTTTTCTCTTCCCGAATCTGTAAAAAACGGAACGAAAGCAAAATTACTTCGCGTCTGTAGTTACGAGGTGTTCTAAAAATACACAGATAATGACCAAGATCGAAACTACCTGCAGTCTGCTGTAAAAGTTACTATGTAATTGAATTGAAATCCCTGTTGTGAAACAGAGAAAAAAGTAAGAAAAATCATGCCCGCCGACGGCAATATCTCTGTGACAAAAAATGTTTACTACTACAAGCTACGTTTGTAGACTAGAATTTATTTGAAAACATCAACCAAAAAGCAAAACAAAACTTTTTTATATTGCCGCTTTTTTTCTAATGTAGTTCAGTTCTATGAAAGGACCCGCTATGTAAGAGAGTAGTGAATTTACTATTGTCTGCAATAACCAATTCTTATTGCCAAAACCGGATACGAAAACAAGTTTGTTGAATTTTTTAAACTCAGCAGATCACAGGATATTTAATTGGGAAAATAAAATGATTATTGGAAACAAGTAATGAAATACATCCGACTCGCTTTTGGAGTTTTCTATTTTCATTTAAAGTAAAATATCTATACACTGAACCCAAAGAAGTTGGGGGGCCAGAGCTGTAGCCCCGTTAGTCACGATTGGGATCGATAACCAATCTGGGGATGCTCTGAAGGTAGGAGGTTACGCGCTAAACTTCCCTTCTGGGCGTATCCCTGTCTCGGGGCTGGGAAAGAAAAAGAGCCCCACGGAGGATCCAAAGGACATGGATATACCCTCCACATCCGGAACCTCTGGCAAAGGGGAAAAGGCAGAAGCTTGACCTTGGGTCAGCCCGAGATCTCCTCCGGGTCTGCAGAGATCGCCTCTGCATCCCGGGAAACTGGGCGAAGCAGCCTGGGGGTCGAGAGTCTGACTCGAGATCAAGAAACCTGCTCGAACTCCGAGGAAGATATTGCCATGGTGGTCGAGGAGGGTCGGGGAAAGACAAAGGAGGCGGATGAATAGAGGCTGAGTAACTCGGCCTCTTTCATCCATAATAATTCACGTTCACGAATGTAGCTCAGGTTAACCAAGGACCATGGATCAACAAAGAAGGCCAAATCAAATGTTTGGCATGCAAGGATTCCAAATTGATTTAGGATCAAAGGCAAGTATCTCCGCGTGCCTGTGTAATCATAAGAAATAACATAAAATATATTTGTGTTTCAGAATACGTGTCACGAGACCTTGTTCCAATCATGGTTCACCTCAACATTGGGGGTATCGACCGAGACATCCTCATTGCCTCTGCCTACTTCGCTGGAGACGGGCCGATAACACCGCCAGAAGAATTACAAGAGGTAGTGAGACACTGCAATAGCAGACGGCTGCCAATTATGATTGGTTGTGATGCCAACGCACACAATACCGTGTGGGGAAGCACTTATAACAACGCAAAAGGTGGGTGTTTATTAGAATACAACCCCCACCTTTGTCACGAGAGCAAGAGAAGAGGTCTTGAACGTAACAATTGTTAATGTTGCTTCTAGGAAAAATGTAAAAGACTGGAGGGTGATGAGCGAGCCATCACTTTCCGACCATAGGATCATCGAATTTACGATAGAGGGAAATACCACCTCGATTCCTACAATCCGAAATCCTAGAAATACTGATTGGTCTCTTTACAAGACCAATCTGAAGGACAATTTGGAAACAAGTCGAAGTGAATAGGGTAAATCACCCGCACTACGACCTGGAACAAAGAGTCGAACAGATCAGTGAGGCAATAATGGAAGCTTTTCATTCCAGTTGCCCACTGTCAAAAGCTCGTTCAGAAAAGAACACTACTTGGTGGAATGAAAACCTGTCAAACCTCAGAAAAGAGGTCCGTCGGCTCTTTAATAGAGCCAAAAGTGACGGTAATTGGCAGAGGTACACTGAGAAGCTTACTGAGTACAATAAAGAGATTAGGAAGGCCAAAAGGCTTAATTTTCAAGCCTTCTGCGAAAAGATCACTTCTACTCACACTGCGGCCAGACTACAAAAGGTCATGCCAAATGGGGGAACTAACCCCACAATGTCGCTGAAAAAGCCAGACGGATCATACACGGAAGGTTGAAGAGGAACGATCGATTCTTCTTCTTAGAACCCACTTTCCAGGTAGTGAACCAGCAACAAACGCTGAAATAGCAATGAATTACACCAAAAAATTCCACAAGGAAGATTGGGACATTGCTAAGAAAATATTTAACAGACAACGGTTGGAATGGGCAATAAGTACCTTTCAACCATATAAATCACCAGGAGGGGATGGAATATTTCCAGCACTTCTGCAGCAAGGGATAGAGGAGATTCTTCCTCGCCTGCTGAAGATTACAAGAAGCAGTCTAGCAGTGGGTCTAATACCTAAAAAATAGAGAAGGGCAAGGGTAACCTTCATACAAAAATAGGGAAAAAAGATGGGACTGATCCCCGATCTTTAGACCCATCTGTCTAACATCGTTCCTACTCAAAACGATGGAGAAAGTAGTGGATAACTACATAAGAACAGAGAATCTGGAGAATATACCACTACATAAATGTCAGCATGCTTACAGAGCGGGTCGATCAACTGAGACGGCTCTGTATCAGCTGATCGAAGTCATCTAGAGAACTCTGAACAAAGAAATCGCAATGTGCGCATTCCTGGATATATCTGGGGCCTTTGACAACACTACTCATGTGTCTGTCAAAGAAGCACTAAAATGGCGAGGAGTAAATGAAACCATTGTAAAATGGATGTATGAGTTGTTGACGATGAGCATAGCTGAGACACAGGTGGGGAATCAAACCACCTCAGTTAAAGCCACTCGGGGGGCACCTCAAGGGGGAGTGATATCTTCCCTTCTATGGAGCCTCGTAGTAGATCAGTTGCTCTACAGGCTAACGGAGCTTGGTTTCGAATGTATGGGATATGCTGATGACATATTTCTAATAGTCAAAGGCAAGTTCGAGAGCACCTTGTGATATTTATTACAAAAGGGCCTCAGAATCATTGAGCAATGGTGCTTGTCAGTGGGGCTAAACATTAACCCAAACAAGACCCTAGTAATTCCATTTACCCGGAAAAGAACACTTCCACCCATGAAAGCCATATACTTAAACGGGGAAATCATAGAATGGAAATCAGAAGTTAAATATCTATGGATAACCCTAGACAGTAAGCTTCTGTGGAATAAGCATGTTGAAATAAATGCTAGTAAAGCAATAAGACCTTTGATGGCGTGCAGAAAACCAGCTGGTAAGAGGTGGGGCTGTAACCCAAAAATACTGCGATAGATGTACGCCATGATTGTGAGACCAGCAATTACGTATGGGGCAATAGTTTGGCATACAAAAACAAGTCAGTACAGCACGAGGAAGACCCTCGACAAAGTGCTTACCTGTGTGTGCATCACTGGAGCTATGAGAACGTGTCCAACTATGGAACTTGAGATCATTACAGATCTCACACCTCTACATCTGGTGATAGAAAGATCTGCCCAAGAGGCAATTCTTAGAATATCTAAGGAAGGTTCAGGCAATGAGAGTTTTAAAAATCAGGGAGCCTGGTCCTCTCTAACAAAATACATCTCATCAGCGAATCTTCCCAGTGACGAAATGATCAAGAAAGTAAGTATCGAAAAGAATTTCACTACGACGCTAAATACGAGGAGAGACTGCGAAAGGGAATACACCACCCAAACTCTCAAAGAAAACACCATTAGATGGTATACGGATGGTTCAAAAACCACCACTGGAGCAGGCGCTGGAGTATTTGGGCCTGGCACTAGATACTCATTATCGTTAGGCTCCTTCCCGAGCGTCTTTCAGGCAGAAATACTTGCGATTGATGTGTGGAAATGAACCTAGAAAGAAACTATCAGAAATGTGACATAATGATTCATTCTGATACTCAAGCAGCTATCAAACCATTGAGCTCCCATGTCATTGACTCAAAGTTGGCATGGGAGTGCCGAAGAAAACTTGATGAATTAGGCAAGAATAACAGGGTCTCTTTAGTCTGGGTTCCTGGCCACTCGGGAATCACAGGAAATGAAGAGGCCAATACACTTGCCAGGAAAGGAGCACAAACGCCCTTTATTGACTCGGAATCATTCTGTGGTGTAGGAAAATGCTCCTATAATAAAGAGTTTTGGAAGAAGGAGGAAACCAAAAGAGAAGCACGCGGTGTCTTCTCGGGTTGGAACATTCCAAAAAGTTTCTGGGGAACTTTGACACTGCTTGGTCCAAAAAATATTTGGACCTCAGTAAAGATAAGCTACATCTCCTCACGGGCTTTCTTACTGGACACTGCCGCCTTAGAAAGCACTTAATGAGAATAGGTCTAGCAGAGATTGACGAGTGTAGATTCTGTGGTGAGGAGGATGAAACTCCGGATCACCTAGTTCTGGAATGCCTCGCCATTGCAAGCCAACGCAAGAAATGCTTCGGACAAGAAACTTGTAAGAATGAGGATATAACATCGTTGAAGCCGTTCCAAATACTAGAGTTCATTAGATCCCTGGAACTGGAAGGCGAGCTGTAGTAGTAGCGAGAACAGCTCTGATAGGGGGGGGGGCACTATAAACCTTAGGTTTCAGTGAATTGTAACCCAGTTAAAATCTAAAAAAAAATCTACTGGGGTTTGTGCGAGGAAAGTTCGGAAGATGAATGTAGATGTCTTTATCATTTTTTTTAAATATTGATCTTATTTTTCTTTAAATTCTAAAGGAGTCACACAAGAGAAAACGACCGTCTGGTGCATTATTACGGGACCAAAAAAAATGAGAGTTCCAAAATGGAGAAGATGGCTGATAGTATGAAACATTTCTTGCAAAAAAGTCAAGTTTCCAACACTGAAATCATAGAGGTAGATGAAAATATAGTTCATGAAGCAGCATCACGACTATTTGCAACATTTGAACCAACGACCTCAACTGGTATTAAAAACTTAGCCTCTGTAGAGCCGGTTATATCAAGAAAAATTACTATATTAAGTAATTGACCGTTTTAACCGGCAAACATCTACTGAAGCAGAAACTGAGATGGCTAGAATTCTTCCATCAGAAAACCCTGGTTTATGGCACAGAATCATTACAAATATCGAAGTTAGAATATTGGCTGATTGTGGTCCTCCTCTAAAATAGATTGCAATTATCAACTTCCTACTAATAAATACAAAAAAAATTCATGTAAATACTTTGTCAGAAAATTAAAAAATGGAGAAGTAGACAGAATTTGGCTTATTTACTCAGTTTCGAAAAATTCTATATTTTGTTTTTGCTGTAAACTTTTCAATAAGCGCTTAAACAGTTTGTGATACCGCGGCTTTTATGATTGGCAACACTTGTCCTTAATAACCATAAAAAGACATGTAACATCAATTTTACATAATACTCACACTCACATTATTACATGGATGAATTTATAATACAAAATGTTAAAATTATCCACTACGGTAAATGATCGTCATCTCTTACGGGTTTTAGAAACTGAAAAAATATTGGCATAACGTTTTAGAAAGAATTGTTGCAGTTGCAAATTTATAATAATGGAAACTTTCTAAAAGCTGTAGATGATTTACTCTTTTGATCCTGTGATGAAGAGCACGTTAGCTGAGCGTATAACTCACGAACTAATACAATAAACATGACCCATTATTTAGGCTATCAGATACATAACGAAATTATTGAATTAATGTCTTCTAAAGTAATATACAATATATTGGATATCGTTCGTAAATTCAAATACTATTCGATAATTTTAGACTGTACACCGGGTACAAGCCATACAGAGCAATAACTAAGTTTCGTTTTGCGTTATGTCGTTATAAATGATAGTCCTAAAAATGTTCAAACATAAGAGAATTATATAGCGTTTAACCCAATATCGGATTCCATTGAGAAAGGGTTATTTAATTTCATAATTGAATTTTTAAAAAATATAAATTTACATATTAGACATGATAATGACGCAAGTATGCGCGGAAAACATATCGGTTAACAAAAACGCATAGGTACTCGATGTTTATCTCAGGGCATTTTTTGTGCCATATGCACCACCACAGCTTAAATTTAGCAGTAAATGATGCTGCAACGGTTTTCAATGAAACTTTTTCAGCATGATACAAAAATTCTATGTATTTTTCTCTTCATCAAAAAAGATGGGATATTATAAAAAAAGATTGCCTGAATGAAGTCGAAAACCCCTAAGTGATACCAGATAGTCAAGTAGGATTGGTGCTATAAAACCGCTAAAGTTTCATTTAATTCAAATTTGTGTTAGTCTTTTAGAAATATCAGAGACTAGGCATAAAGCAATTTAGTGTTTAAACTTTAAATTTATTTGTAGTGTAATAATTTGGTACCGTAATTTCGGGTGACTTTGGCTCATTTCAGGAAAAAGTTATTTTAAGCGGAGAACCTTACAAACATAGCATTATCAACAAATGCAATTAGGTGCCACATTTGGCATATGTAAACTAGGAAAATTACCGTTATTGACCGTTTTTCTTAAAAAAAAAATTTCTGTATGGAAGTCATTTCTCTTGAATATTTATTGACAAAACATTTGTAGGCAACCAATAATACTATCGAGAGTAATGTAAGTTGCGTACTTACATGATAGAAACCTACCTTTTCTTAAGCGCTTTGCATTCTGTGGGTTATCTCTGCTTTGCATATGTTATTTCAGTATGGACACGAAGTAGTTAGGTTGTTGTTTTTAAAGTGCTCCAGAATTTAACGGTTTTCGGGTGACCGACCCAATTAATTTTTTGTCGTTTTTGGTTCCGTATATATTGATATCGCTATAGAGGTGAGTAAATACTCATTTTCACATTAGTTTAGTCTTCTAATAACTATTTAGTTTATATTATATTTAGTTTCGTAATGCCTACATCATAACTTTTTTAGATGCCTTCAAAGTACACACGTGTTAATGGTAGTAGAAATTACGTAAATTACACAGCAGACTCATTAGAACGAGCCCTAGAAGCTGTAAGGAATGGAGATTTATCTCAAAGAAAAGCTGCGTTCGAACTTCGAGTTCCAGTTGGTACAATCAAAAATAAATTGAAAAATAGGCATAAAAAACTTCATGTTGTTCAGACAATTTTTACGAAAGCTGAAGAGGATGCTTTCATGTACGGATTTCCATTGGATCATAGCGATTTACGAAATTTAGTGAAAAATTATTTAGATCGCGAGGGCCGTGATCAGTGGCGTAACTAAGGGGGGGATGAGGGGGATAGAGCCCCCCCAGAACCCTAAAAATGAAAAAATCTATTACATAATCACAGCAAACCTATACTTTATTGAAATGTACTAAAAGCTATGAGCTGTAGGCTATAATTTTATAAGAAAAACAAAGCTAAAATGCAGTTTTAGGGGCTTAAAATTTGAAAAAATTTCCGATACCCAGATCTCCCGGTAGTTCATCCCCCCCCGAGCTTCATCCTAGTTACGCCACTGGCCGTGATACTAAATTTAAAAACAACTTGCCAGGAAAAGACTGGTTAAATGTCTTCCTTAAACGAAATCCGACCTTATCCCAACGTTTCGCAAGCAACATAAAACGGTCGAGAGCAGAAATCAGTGAAGTGAACAAAACATGGGACGAAATATGAATGATAAATTCTAGTAAATCAGCAACATCAAATGATTTGTGGAAATGCTGCTGGCAAAATGATACGTCCATACGTTGTTTATAAGTCCGATAAATTGTGGTCGACTTGGGTAGAAAATGGCCACTTGGCGCACACTACAATAGATCGAAAAGCGGATGGTTCGACACAGCTTGTTTCGAAGACTGGTTCACTTCTCACTGCTATTGCCAACACTTAAATGTATTCCTGGAGCTAAAGTATTAATTGGGAACAATTTGTCATCCCATATATCCTTAAAGGTTTTGCAGTTATGTGAAGGCGAAAATATTAAATTCGCCTGTCTTTCTCCCAACTCTACACACCTAACGCAGCCGTTGGATGTCGCCTATTTCAGATCGATGAAAATCGCTTGGCGAAATATTTTGGTAGATACAAAACACATAATGTTAACACCAATTCAATCCCCAAAAGCACCTTTCCAATCCTATTAAGAAGACTGGTTGAAATAGTTGATGTAAAGGGGAGTGGCTTTAGAAAAGGTGGCATCTTTCCACTAAATGCAGAGGAAGTATTAACGAGAATTCCCAATTACAAAATTGATGCTGCACAAGTATCCTCGAGAGTAAGTGAAACTGATTTAAATTACCTTGCAGAAAAGAGGGGAGTACAGTCCGCGGATCGTGGAGTTAGTAAAAGAAGGAAAAAAATAGATATTCAAGCAGGAAAAAGTGTCAGTGCTGAAGAAGTTAAAAGCCAACAAAATGCTGCAGCTGCATTAAAAGTTTCTAAAAAGAAGCCAGCTCTAAAAAATAATGGCACTGAGAGGAAGTCAAAAACACAAACCAAAGTGGCAGCTATTAAAATCAAAAATGAAAAGACAAGAAAGGAAAAAGAGAAAAGTGAAACTAGCCAAAGATAATCAGATTTGCGAAGAGGAGAAAGAAAATGTACAACCAAGTATGACTAATAATGACGCTGTACCTGACAGTAACGATGGATGTGAACAGACGATCATGGAGGAAGATGGTGCTGTAGCTGGTTGTAGTAAACTGCCTAAGCTAAAGACAGTAAAAAAACCAAACGTCCAAAAATAATAAAACGTTTTGAAGAGATTGCAGATACGTCGGATTCTGAATCTAACGTGAGTTATAGAGATGATTCAGATACAGAACACCTTTCCATAGGAGACTTCGTAATTGTATCCGACAACGTGAACAGTTTTCCAGGGAAGTTCGATGGCTATTTAAGGGGTGATAACTGCTATGGTTGGGTGCTTGTGATGGTACTGGATGAAAGAAGTATGTGGCAATGGCCCGAAGAAGTCGTAAGAAAATCCTACCACTTGGCTGATATTGATCGCACGCAGCCATTGGAACTTGGCCAGAATCAATATTTCTTTCCAGATCTCTAGGAAAATTTTTTATCACGTTGTAAACAGATCGATTATTCTTTGTTGTTCATTTTTCGTTAAAAATCGATGTTGTTTAGGATGATATGTTGATTTTGGTATTTTTTTATGTTTAAAATTTTAATAAACAATTTTTATTGTGGATTACGTGTTTTTGAAAAATGCTGTAGGATTACTTTAGCTCGGACAATAATAAACATAGCGAATACATGTAAAATGCAGTGTGGGACAAAGTCACCCGAAACTGGAGGGTAACTTTGCACACCTTATTTATATTTATTTTTTAATAAAATAATTGCAATTTCATGTTTTTATATATTTTTTGTTAAAAAATAGGTGAAGACTCAAATACCTGTAAAAAACGAAACATTTTCACTTATTAAAAATACCAATATCCGTATTAAAACTATGTAAAAGTGAGTCAAAGTCACCGGAAATTACGATATGTCTTAATATTGATAGTGTAAGCAAAATTATGCAGAATGTAGCGATTTTGACATTAAAAAGTGTCAAAATTATTTAAAGAATCATTTTAGGAATTATAGAGATAACGTTTTCAAGGAAATACTTGCTCAAGCTGCAAAACTAGCTGCTGAACTTGAGATAGAGAGCAAAGTTTTCCTGCGTTACATACTTTTAACTGTTATAGACGAAAGTATAAATCAAAATTGTTCGATTATGAACAGAGGGATGAGACATCTCAAGATCTAAAAACTGCGTAAAATATAAATTTCTTTTTAAAAATAATTTATCAAACGCTAAGTTTTTTAAGTAGTAGATTTGAAATGTTCTCATTATTACAATGTTTTTGGTTTTTTTAAGAGATATTTTTAAATTAAATGACGACGATCTTTTAAAAAAATGTCATGCTCAAACAAAATCTAACAGTTCAGGAAAAGAAGAATGTTGAAGAGGAAGCAAATGACTTATTCATTGAGATTAAAGCTCTAAGATTATTTTCATTACCTGAAGCGTCAACTCCTCTCGACATTTTACATTATATATTTGAAAATAATCTAACTTCTCTACCAAATATATGCATGTCTTTTAGAATCCTCCTCACTTTACCTGTGTCTGTTGCTTCTGATAAGAGATCCTTCTCAAAATTAAAAATAACTAACAATTATTTGAGGTCGACTATGCTGCAAGAAAGGTTCTGGCTTAGCAATAGAGCAAGATATATTTGATAACACTGATTTTAGTAATATTATTAATGAATTTGCATCAGCCAAATCTAGACAAATATCTATATAATTTTAGAATTAGATTTATTGTTTGGTTTCTGTTGTGTCCTTTTATCAAATTTAATTTAATGAAGAATGAAGTTTTAGTATGAGAATTTCTGTTATTTCATTAAGTACAAAATGCTATATTTCAAAATGTTAAACTAGGTACTTTATGTCCTAAAAATATTTTTCTTAAAGGGCGCCAAAATGATTCCCGCACGCGGGCGCCGTTCATCCTTGCGGGAGCCCTGTATGAACTAATGAAATATTCAAAAAAGTTAGCCCAGCCATTTTCGGATTTCGAAAAAAATAGGGTTGAATTGTGCTAGCTTTGTGCAGCTAGAAAATACTTAGAACACCTAGAAAAAAAAGTTGGCCCAACCACCTTGTCATTCTACACAGCAACTTTTTATCGCAAATATAAACGTTGTGCTAGCATCCGCGGACACTGCTGTCAATACAAAAATTATTTTATAGAAATTGATAATTTCATAATCATATTATTATAAATACGGAGAAAAAGTACTCGACACAGCAATTTTTTTATCGCAAAAATAAAAGTTGTGTCTAGTTCTGCTAGCATCCGAGGACACTGTGCTATCAATACAACAAATTATTTTACCAAAATTTATAATTTAATCGCATCACTTTTACTCGACACCGCTGTGTCAAATAACGAGGTGGTTGGGCCAACTTTTTTTCAAGGTGCTCTAATATATTTTTCTAATTGTTTTCCAGCAGCACAAAGTTAGCACAATTCAACCCTATTTTTTTTTCTAAATTCGAAAATGGCTGAGCTAACTTTTTTTGAATGTTTCATCAGCCCATAGAACTTCCAATATTGAAACAAAAAAAAAATATCTTTTGCAGCACAAGTAGCGCAATTCAGCCCAACTTTTATTTTTTTAAATTTCGAAAAAGGCTAGATCAACTTTACCCACATTTAATGTATGGCTTAGAATATCCATACCTCAATATTCTCAAAGAGTCATACCATAAGAAATCAGATCCGAAAATCTGTTACCAACTACCGGTCTATCAGTATCTAGATGGATTGCCATGTACTTGACACGGGAAGTTGATGGAATCTCTGAATTAATAATGTTGACTATTGGACATTTTTTGTTTGTGCAAATGTTGTATGTTGGGATTTATCTTCATTTAGTTTCAATCCTCCATATTTTAGTCCATTCTTTTATGTGGAAGAAATGATCAGTTTAGCAGAAGCAATTATTGGGCCCTCATGAACAGCTAATATAATATAAATTGTCTCTGCAAATATATCTGATATAGGAAGAAGAACATGAACAAGAAGAATAAAAATAAACACAGACTTTTTATTTATGCAAATACAATAAAAAATAAATAAATTTCAAAAATAAGGTACATATAAAAAAACAGAGAAAACAAAGTAAGAGGTCAAGTATAATTCCAAATCTAACAAAAATAAAATGATTCTCTATCACACGAACATATATAATAATAAAAGAACATAAGTAATGTCAATATCATTGATTAACAGGCTAGCAGATCATGCACCTTAATTGTTATAAATCTAAGGCTGTTTCAAAGCTCACGTTGTACACAAAAGTACAGATATATAATTTCTTCATATAATAAAAACGCATCTTAATCATGGCTTTTATTTATTTATCACCATAAAGTAAAATGTTGATTGACAATTTTATTTCGAAACAAATTTTACATGTATTATATGCCAATAAGAATTATGTATTTGATAATATATGTCAAACTAAAAATTCAATATCTATTTCATTTCATGTAAATGTAATGCTTAAGAAAAAAATAGAACTTAACTGTTTCAAACTTTGTAATTAATTCCTTGAAGACAATGTACAGTTCTTTAGTGAAGTTCCACTGCTTAATATGCAAGATAGCAATTCTTAGGATTAAATTACCAAACTTTATTGGACAATTCTGCCGTCCTAAGAAAGAACACGGTATGTGGGATTTTTGTCGAAAATGAGATATTGGTAGTTTCGAATTCATCATGTCATTAAGTGTATCAAATATTTTTTTTTTTCATAAAATACCAGCAAAAAAAATTGATTTGAAATTAAGCAAATTGGACACTCTATATTTATGATCGAATTACTAGCCAAGAACACCGTAAGTAGAAGAATCATATGGAGTGTTCAGAATTGAAATGGATCAAGTCCAATTTTCTACCATTTTCATATTATAGTCTTTAAAGGCACAAAAAATATTGTTTATTTCGGTGTAGAAGTGAATCAAGTCACACTTCCCGTATTAAGCAGCTAGACTCGCTTATCGTTTGGTTTCTGAAAACTTTGTTCGTTTGTTTCAGAAGTGAAATGGATCAAGTCCATAAAATTTACCATTGCGCGATTTTGTGAATAAGCCTCGTAGTAATTATTCTCACTGCATCAGTAGTTAAGAGTTAAAGATACGTGTTTTGTTGATATTGTTAAAATGGATGATAGTGAAACAGAGTCTGAACCATTTTCACCAAGTGAATCAGATTACCAGCCTTCAGAAAGGTCTAATTATAGCGAGTCAGAAGGTATGGTTTAATTATTAATATTTTATTATTATTTTAAGCATTACTTTCTAAAGTTAGGTTATGTTTTCGTTGCAAATGTTTAAGTATAGTGATGCGTTGTTCTGAACGGCGTATACGGGGTTTGATCAGAACTTGTAAGTATCTACTTGTATTTTTTTATAGGCGGTGAAGGTGTATCCACACAGAGCAATGTTGCTAGACCTTTGGCAGCTATTTCAGACACCATAACTACGTTTGGAATTTCTAAATCCAGAAAGCGAAGTGTAAATAAAAGTCTTTGAAAGGCTAATGTGAAGAAAAGCAAACGAAATTGTGGTAAAGAATATATTTCTTCATCGGGAAAAACCATACCTCCAAAAACATTCCAGAACATAGAATGCAGGTGCAAAAAGAATTGCTTCGGTAAAATTCAAGAAGATCAGCGCAAGATTATTTTTGAAACTTTTTGGAAACTAGGCGACTATTCCCGTCAAAATATTTTTATACGAGGCTTGGTAGCAGCGCAAAAAGTTGCAAGAAAACGAATAAGAAATGGTGTCGGTGCAGCAAAGCAAACGTCTTTTAAATACAGCTTTCGGGTGGAAAATCACACCGTGTCGGTATGTAAGAAATATTTTATAGATACATTACAAATTAGTGTTGGTAGATTGTACCGCTGTATTTCAAAAAATGAAGTATGTGCAGTATTAGATTCACGGGGAATGAATCCAAGAAAGAAAGTAGATGATTCTAAAATTATTGAACATATCAATTCTTTTCCCGCCTACCAAAGTCATTATACTAGAAAAGATAATCCTGGCAGGAAATATTTGAACGAAGAATTAACTATCAGCAAAATGTATGAGTTATACAAAGAAAAATGTATCTCAGAGAATTGTCTTCCTTGCAAAAAAAAGTTTTATTACCATGTGTTTAATACAAAGTTTAATTTGAGCTTTAAACCACCTTCTAAAGATACTTGTTCCCTATGCGACGACCTTAAAATAAAAATTGACTTTGAAGATAATGCAGAAACAAAAAATAAACTTAAACTGGATAAAGAAATACATCTTGCCAGAGCTGAACAAGCTCGTAATGCTTTGAAAAATGACCAAAATCAGGCCTCAGACATCAACTATGTATTAACTTTCGACCTTCAGAAAGCCCTACCATTTCCTAAACTATCCACATCTGTAGCATATTACAAAAAAAATTTATATGTTTACAACGTTGGCGTACATTCATTTAATATAGGTACTGGATTTATGTACATGTATGATGAGACAGTAGGAGGCCGCGAATCTCAAGATGTCGCAACATGTGTAGTAAAACATTTAAAAGAATTTGCAGCAACTCATAAACACATTATACTATATTCAGACTCATGCACAGGGCAGAATAGAAATATAAAGATGTCTCTCTCCCTGCTTAAATTAGTACAAGATCCAAATATGGCTATGGACATTATCGACCTTAAGTTTTTAGTGTCGGGTCATTCGTTTTTGCCGAATGATGCCGACTTCGGAGTTATTGAAAAGAGTAGTCGCAAATGCCCCTATATTTTTTCCGCGCAAGACAGGATGAAAATAGCACAAGAAGCAAAGAAAGCACAACCAAGATTTAGAGTTATTGAAATGAAAAGAGAAGAATTTAAATCAACCAAATCTTTGGAAGCAGCAATACAAAATAGAAAGAAAACTCTCACGGGCCATAATTTTTCATGGTTAAAAATCAGGTGTTTGCGTTTTGAAAGGGTATCGCCAATATCCTTGAAGTTTAAAGAAACTCTCAATGAAGACATTGCGTTTGAAACAGTTGATTTGAATAAAACTAGACCAGGAAGAAAAATATCATCATTGACTACCATCCAACAGGAGCCTTTGTATCCATCAAGACGTAACGTAACCGAATCTAAAAAGCAACACATGAAAGATCTTCTACGTTTTATTCCGCCAATGCATCACAATTTTTACAAAAATTTACCAGTTGGAGGCACGAGACAAAACGCAGGCAACCAATCCCTTGATGACGAAGTAGAATCTACCGATGAAATTGTTTATGTTTAAGATTTAAAATAATTTCAGTTATCAAATGGTTCAAGTCCAAAAAATTACAAACAATCTGTTTTAAAAATTACCGTAGTGGTTTCTTAAGTTGTTTTAGTGTACAGATGTACAAAATAAAGTGTAATAAAGCATTTTATTTATTTTTTTTCCCAAATGTGTTGTTTTTTAATTAATAAACTCTAAAAAAGTTAAACCTTCATTTTCTCCATAATTAGCTTTTAGGACTTGATCCACTTTACTTCTGAACCCCCCATATATCTGATGATACTAGTCATAAACACCGTATGTTGTAAAATTGAAACCACATACGGTGTTTTTGCCTTGAAACGTATATAGTTTGTGACTTGCCGTACAAAGCGACCATAGACATACGGTGTTCTTGCTTAGGAACTAGTTCATTTCTCTACCAAGAACGTGCTCGCGTATGTGTAGTCTACGTATCTTGTTCCAGTTGCTTTTTGGAAATAGAGCCGTGTATATATTTTTCTAGTTTTAAATCATGGGGTCAAGATGGCGTCGAATGGTTTGATGGCAGTTAGTGAAAATAATAATAACCATAAAAGCTGTTCTAGAAGTGGTGTTGATGAGAGTAGTTGTAGTAGTATTATTAACAATACTGAGTTAATTTGTTGTGGTGGTGATTTATTTACACTAGATGAGAATATGTTTATTCTGGACGAAAACCTACAGGCTCTGATAACTAGCAATTTCATAGAAAACAATAATGAGATATGTGAGTTAAATTATTTATTTCAAAGACAATGCTAAAGATAACCACAACAAAACCGGGGTGGGGGAGATTGTATCATGTATATGCGGGAAATTTTATTCTTGTTTTTTCAGAAAGAAGCTCAATGATTGACAAGAAAACCATGTCGGGACTGTGGTACATGTCGAAGCCGAACTATCACAAACTGAAGACAATATTGTTTCAAAAAGTAGCTAATGAAATAAATGAAAGGCTTACACCTGAGATCTTGTATCCGAGAAAACCTTGTTCTTCCTATTGAATATCACTTAACAGTGTCGAATATATCCAATATTATCCTGTTGTTCACATTTTAATATCTCATAACTACTTTCCAGCAACTTTTATTCATCAGCCTTTATTGAGCTTTGTGCATAAGTAAATATTAAACTTCAAACTTGATTGATATTATTTTTAAATTATTATTTCTTTAAATATGCGTTAACTAATTAAAATAAGACGGACTATTCAGGAACTGTACAAATCGAAACTTAAGACAACACAACATATTAATTTAATGGTAATATTCCTTATTAATACCTAATTATATACTACATAAAATATTTATAATTTTACATTTCATTTGATATTTATTTTAAAACATATTTAAATACAATCCATCCAAATTGTTGAACTGTTGGAATTAAGCTCACAGTAACAATTTGGAAAAATAAACAGAAATTGTACAATATTATTTGAAAGGGATTTTTAGTTAAACACAATGCACTGGACTAAGTATTACCCTCTCTATTAGCTTCTTTATTTTTATATAATTGGCGAAACGTTCAGACAGGTAGATTTTTATCCACATTTTAACATTTTTTCAAAAAAAAAAATCAGATATATAAGGTGATATACTAGAAGATATGACGTCATGAACATTTTTTTAAAAGGAAACCCCCAAGTTTTTACGTAGGATAGGCTAATTTTTGGTTATAGAGATTGTCCGAAGCTGATTTAGGTGGGTTCTTGCAATAATGTCATATTACCTACGCATATATTTAAATTTTATTTAAAAAATGCAAAAATATGAATAAAAATTGATCTGTTCGAGAGTTTTTCCCAAAAAGTGTTTCGTTACGATTTTAACAAATGTATCCACTACTTCATTGAATACAATCGGTTTAAAAGCTAGAGCCTGCCTAAATCAGTTTCTGACAACCTGCATAACTAAAAATAGTACGAAAAATATGAACTTTTTCAGAATCCGCAATAACAATTGGAGGTTTACATTTAAAAAATTTTTTCGATGAAGTCGTATCTCCTACAAGTATCATATTCAATTTTTTTTGTGGCAAAAATGTGAAGAAAAATTGACCTGTCCAAGCGTTTCGTTAATTATATAATAATCAAGAAGTTAATAGGGCACTGTATATTCAATTAGGTAATAGATTTTAATTTATAATTTCCACTGTATTGTGAAGAAAAACTTGTAACAGCCACATTTAAAAGTAACATTTTTTAACATCATTTTTAACAAAAGTTTTATCACAAATTGAGCAGATCGAACTTTCACAAAGCTCCAGTAAACATGATCTACAAAATAGATGACTACATGGGATTTTATACAAAAAATTTGATTCAGTTTTACATACATAGCATTTATTAATAGTATTATTTGATTCTTCACTTGTAAAATTTGTGAAATTTGCACTTCTTTTAGCGTTAGCTATTGCTACCTCTAAATCACCATCCTCACTATCAACCGATATTCTTTTTGAAGTACTACTTTCAGTAGAATTATTAACAGCACGCCCTAAAATTCTTTTTATATTAAACAATTCTGGCCTGTGGGAGTTTTGTAGCATAAACATGTCTATTCTACATTTTAATGCTACATTCATCACTGGTTTTAAAATATCATTAAACTTAATTCCCGTGAAAGGATCACAGGATTTTCTACCAAAACATTTTTCACTTTCTAAATGTTTCTCTAATGTACTTTGATCAATGGTTTTGCCACATGGTAAAGTCATGGGTATGCTCATGATTTCATATGTCAAATCATCTTTAAAATCTTCTGGAATAGTGAACTCTTCAGTTTTGGCAATATGTTCAGTAGAAAATTCAGTACATCTGCCAGTTGCAAGTTTAGTAATAGTATTTACAGTAACTTTAGAACATGTTTCTGAAGGAATGCCCCAAACTTCCACACTTCCTAGGCAGGGCACCGATTTATCTGTACGAAAAATTAATACTCTTATTCCTGTAGCATTCATAAAAGACCTAAAGGTGTGAGATTTAAAAAAAACTAATTGAAAGGAGGTATTAAAATTTGGAGGAAATTGAGACATTGAACACTTTCTACTATTATAGAATATCACTCCAGCAGCACTGTAAACAGATTTTCCGATCGATGTGTAATCTAAAGTGTCTGTTTTTGCAAATAATTCTATACCACTACATTTCTGACTTCCTACAGTTGTATTTAACACAATGTAGTGAATATTTACAGGACATAAAAACTCAAACTCTATACTTACAGGTGGTTTAATGGAAGGATAGGAGATAAATCCACGAATCCTTTCCATGTATTTACTGCTGATAAGATTATCAACCTCATAATAATCTGTTGCTGGTGACTTGCAAGAAACCTTCGGAACCAATTTTGAATCTACGAAGTTGAACATTCTGCTAAAGAACCATGAGTATTGTTTGAATAAACCAATCAGGTTTTTTGTTGTAGTGCAATAGTCAAGTTCGTTATTTTATTAAGGTGTTAACTGATCTGAATAATAGATGAAAATAGTATTTGATTTCTTGGATAACTATAACTTAATATGTAGTTAAACAATTAAATGTATTCATTTAATTTAAAACCGTCCGATATTGACTCCAGAAATCCAGAATACGCATGCGTAGTGGAGATGAATCCTTCTAGTACATTCTAGTATTCAAAAATACAGTTATTTTCTAATACAGTGGAGGTCGTTAAATGTGTTTGTTGTGTTAAAAATTTTATAACTTCTATTCATGCATCGGTAAAAATGTAATCGTTGTTTATAGTTTGCTGGAATTGAAAAACTAGTATAGTTTAAGAAGATATTACAACAAATCGTAAGTTGATAGTAGTGGACAATGAATTACTAACAAATATTTTACTTTTGGCGGTTGAAAATTTGATTTCTTAAGAGTCAATTAGTAGTAGTCCTGTTGATACTAAAGATTATTTAATTTTTTTTGTTAATGATTATTAATTCGATTCAGTGCATCTACAATTGATTTAAAACTGAATATTGAAATTAGGAAATTATTTTTCTGTATAACAAACTCATGTACAATATGTGACAAAAGTGGGGGTGTTCTGTGAACAAAAGTTGCATCTTTTAGATGTACAGTCTGTAGCAAAAGTTACACTTTTGAAATGCAATGAAACACGTTTGAATGAGCAATCTGTTTTAGTAAAGCAAATTGATTTAATATTTACCTTTTTAATTACTAATTTATACAAACTTAGTGTCTAGAATGTATAAATTATTATTCGCTAGAAAATCATACACATTTTGTTAACAATTTTTCTTTCGAGAGTGACAGCTTTTAGTGAACTGAACTGGCAGCACCGCCCTACGGTCTTAGACACAGTTTGCTATAAACTATGCCATAGACGTGTGTAGGGTTTGGATGTAGGATATATAAATCACTTTAAATGCTAATGCTATTAAATCACTTATGGTTTTTTATCACATTATATACAAATTTGTAAAATTACTACAAAGAGAAACAAACATTGAAACTGTTTTGAAATAATACAACTTTATTATTGTTGCTATCTCTATATTAGGCCTGGCAACAGATATTTTCATATAAAAAGAAAACCAGCTGCGCCATTGTTTGGAGAATAGTTTCTTATGATGTAGTGATATATTATTCATAACTTTGTTAATAACAGTTTTATGCAAAACTCGCGTTTTTTAGTTCTTTGCATATAAAGTTAAAACTGTTAGGGTAATCGTAAAGGGCGTCAAGAGGGAAATTATAGATAATAAAAACACGAAGAAAATGAGACGTCGAGCAACTCAATCGGACCGACAGTTCAGGAGAAAATCGGGAAAAACCGACCAAAGTGCAGTTTTTTTTCAAAAATACGTAACTGTTATTTTTTTGAGCTGTAGCGTAGATCCTCCGACCAGTATTAACTTTTAATATAAGCTTTATATCTGCAAAAAGCAGGCACCGTCTGATGCATAGGTTTCGATCTGTGGCCATTTGAATTTATTACTGTGCAATTTTCCAGCAGGCCTGAATGCGACAGGTATGGTCCGATTTCAATTTTAAAAAACGATTTCGAAAGTATAATTTTCATACTTCAAAACGTTCATCTTGGTTTTGCGACATCACATTTTTGTTAAAATATCTTTCAAATTAGGTATTTTGTGACCTTAGTTTCCAATACAAATTTTAAAGATATAGCGATTTCGCCCCGCTTTGGTACCCCACTTTGGTCTGTCAAATACATACTAATCGATTTCGAAACGATGACGTCAAGCTTACTTGGTACCCTTTTTGGTCTGTCAAATCACATACCGAGATCTGCAGCACGGTTACTGAAATTGGTAGCTTTCTATCCTTGTCTAAAGTAGTTTTTGTCTTGTTTTTTATTTGTAAACAAACAAAGTCGCTGAAACGAATTGAATTTTTGACCAATATTCTAAAATTCTTTTGTTTTGTCTGTTTTTTCTTTTTTTTTGTCTAGTAATAATGGAAACTGTTGATTTTATTATAAATGGCAAGAAGCTTTCTTTGGGTTTTTGCTATATTTATTTAACTCATAACTCCAAGAAAATATAGTAAAACTCAATAAACAACTTTTCCGATCGCAATACAAAACGTAAATGTAAATTTCATCAATCAGCTGTACCAATTGAGAACCAAACGATATCGCCTGTAATTGGTACTTTACGTCATGCCGGTGACGTAGGACTTACCATTTGGTTAACCAAAGTCCCTACCAACCAAAGCGGGACGAAATCGCCTATAGTAACGTCCTCTTATCACACAATTAATTAAAGTCAGGTGCTTGCAACTATTACTAGTCATAGTATAATTTCCTCTAGAAGTTATGAGGGGGGGGGGCACAATTTACGACCGCACCGTATATAAAGGTTTATCTACTGTCTATACGCATCAGGCTACGGTCACATCGGCTCCGTTTTCGGGCGTTATCGCCCAACACATCCGAACGTTTTAATCTCTTAACATTTTATCGATATGCTCACAGTACAATCGATTCGGGCCGACCAGTTCGCCCTAATTTTTCGGGCATCGAACGAATAGAGTTCATTCTTATGCAAAATCGTGTGTTTAGGTACATTTTATCAAATTTTTCACAAACTCAAAAAACTTTATTGGTTGTTTCAATAATTGAGGAATAGTGTATGATATTCACCAAACGTTCTTGTGTAGAGAAGCATATGGTTTGCGTGATATTTTCTCCTTTTTCTTAATACTAATACTTTAAAGACGGTATTTGTGTCTGCAGCTTAAAACGTGTAAAAATTAAATTTATATAACTATTCTCGAGTGAAACTTTCAAATTTAGACGAAAACGCTACCACCGTGACCGCCACTTATAATTTTCTTCGGGAGAATTATTCGGCTATCACCGCCCGAAAAAAAAATCGGACGAAAATGGAGCCACTGTGACCGTAGCCTAAAATGTTTGGAGGTGTCGCCTGAAAACGGAGCCACTGTGACCGTAGCCTCATAAACGTAAATCAAGATGGCTGTGCGATGTTGCTAGCTCGGCCAAATTCCGAAGATTTTCCGTTGGAGCTGGCTTCTTTTTAAATAAATATTGGCATTGCCGACTGTCACTTGTCAAAATTGAATGCATTATTTTGACGCTAAACGCTAATCGTTAATATTGTAATTCAAAATACGATTTAAAACTGTTTTAGATAAAATGCTAACGAATAAAACCTAGAGACGAAAGTAATAATGGATAGTTTTGAAGAGAGTGAAACAAGTAATCAGGAGAACGGGTTTCTCTTATTTTTTAAAAATAATAGTAATGTAGGAACACCATATCCTTTATCGCAAGGAACAACAACAATTGGAGCTTCTGTAAGTGCAGATGTTCGAATAAAATTGCAAGATATTCGTTTAGATGACGTTCATTGTATTATAGAGATCAACGAAAACAGCATTGTAAGTAAAACTTTTAATCAATTTCCATAGTTTAGTTTCTTGAGCTGATAAACGATATCTCATATTTCCTGTTTTAAATTGCAATAATCTTAAATACCATTAAATATAGTGTATCTTATTCCATTCCTAATATAACAAAAACCTTCAAAATTTATTTATTAATAGTCATAATAAATGAAAAATAATGTCATAGCAATATTTATAAATATATCAATGATATGTTATACCTTCAATGTAACAATTTTATATGTTGGACAATTTGCTCAAGTTGTATATGTCTTTAAAATTGAAGAGAAACAATTTATTTTGAATTTTTATAAGGCATTCCTTAGATTAGTCCCCCACTCTATTCTAGATGCTATCAAAATTAACCATTTAAGTAATTTTATTGTTATTACAATCTATTTGTAGTTTAAGTTTTCTGCAATATACATATTTCATAATTCTAACAATCATATTTATCCATATTAATCTGTAATACCATTCAAAGGTATAATATAGTTAGTTGAATTTTGAGTTTTGTGGCAACCTACCAAAAATATTCAACTAAAGTTGCTTTTGGTACCTGACGTAACTTTAATATATTTTAAGTTATTTTGACTTTATATAAGTATTTATTTATTAACCAATTATTATTTTAGTTGATCAAAACATTCTGTTCCTAACTGTCCTTTGTTCATATCGAATCAAAACACCCATATTTGCAAGGTATAAAAAGATGGATACAAAAATTAATTTAATTAATGCCCAACAAAGGAAGAGTAATTGTATATTAATTCTAATTAAATTCACTAATTCCTTGTCCTAAGATTGTAATGTCTCTGAGATATTTTGTATTTCGTGTGAAATATTATTTTCTGTTTCACCACCTACTTCGACACTTGTACTGTTCTGTTCACTATCACTTAAATTAAGAGAGTTTTTACCAGAAGAGTTAACAACACAAGATTGTACTATTTCTTGGTCAATCTCTGAAGACTCGGGGTATGCTGTTAATTTTCTAGGTTTCATTTGGTTATTATGTCTGAACTATTTTACCTCCTGAAATCTCAACATCAAACATACCTTTGCCTTTTTTAGATTGAATTTTATAAAAACATCACCAATTTTGTATTCATGATTCATGGTTATGTATATATAGAAATTATTTGGTATTCCCTCATTGATTTGAAAGTGAGAATGACAATGCAGATTTAAAGAGTTTAAATATTTCGTCCGAACATTAAAAGTGATGGACAAGTTTTTGTAGTACAATGTTCCATAATCCGGAAATCTAATAAAGAATTTTGCAACGCAGTATCGATAACTTTCCCCCCCTTATAAGCCTTTTTAATACATTTTTTTACAGTTTTCACACACTAATAACAATACAAACAAGCAATAGACTTATTTTTATTGATACTGAGGTGACGAATGAATTTCCGTCTTTTGTAAAACTATAGGGACAATTATTCTTCCACATACGCATACACTATCCATACTTCCAAACTCGCTCATTATTTTCTGAAAAATACTTGGGCTAGAGAAATTCCATAAGGTAAAAGGTTAAAAACAAAAAGAAAAGTGTTTATTGCAATAATTTTTTTTGACTCGTCATCAAGTTCAATTTGTAAAAATGCCTGAGAAACAACCAACTTACTAAAAAATACACCACCCGATAAGTTTTCTAATTTTCCAATTTTATATTCAAAAACATTTTTGTAATCTGATATTAATGTTTTTAATTTTATGCCGTTATTGTTAAGTTTAATATTATTGCATACGACTGAATTCTTTATAATATTAACTTGAAGCTTCGACAACCAATTGTGATCCAGTAATGAGGGTACTCCTCTGGGAATGATATATAATTTCAATCGCAAATTATAATGCTAGTTATAAGTTACATTTACAATTATATAACCTCTAGTATCTATCTGGTTGCCCGTGCAAGAAGTTGAATTTAGCTTCGTGGATGAAATTAAAATATGAGCAAAACGTTTGTATAAACTTGAAATTAGAGAAATAGCGGACCAGTGTCCACTTCCATAATCAGATTAACATTTTCAATCCTAACCTCTGTTATTATAGGAGCGCTTGAATTATTGCTACTTATGTTATACACAGTGGCGGAAGAATCCTAATCAAAATTATTTTTGTCATTGTTACTAACCTCCGCATCGCTTTAATTGTCAACATAAATATTTTTGTTTTGACTTTTTTTCTATTTCTGGCAAATATGTTTTAAATGACCTTCTTGTCCACAAATTTCGCGGTAAGAATTTTTGAAATAACACTCACCGGACCTATGATTTTTCCTACCACAAACTGTGCACTGTCTCTCTCTCTTGCTGGCTGCTCGTGTCTCCGCACTAAGGAAGATAGAAGGTTTACTCTATTTCTCCGCTGCTTTTGTTGATAAGGTCTCCTTGAAATCATCAGATAACTTCCTGAGGAACTTGCTTGCCCCAGATCGTTAATTTTATTAACAGTTTGTGCGACTTCCGTTCCACCAACATTTTTTTCTGTTTCTCCCATATTCCTTGCAATATCGTTTTTAGAGAATAATCGCTGTTTTATTATTGCATTTAACAATCCAGAAACAAATTGATCTCTCAGATTTTCTTCCAAAGATTCTTTGAAATCGCACGTTTTTGCCAAATTTTTTAGAGCGGCATTAAAATCTGCGATAGTTTCACCACGTACCTGCATTTTTTGTCAAAACTTTAGCCTACCTGCAATCACAAATGGTTCAGGTTCTAAGTGATTTTTTACCAATTTAATCAAAACATCGTATCATTGCATGTTTCTCTGGGCTGCACAAATCTTCCATTAACTCATAAGTTGTGTCACCCACTACCGTAATTAATGTCGTCACTAATTTTGTTAACTAAAAAATATTGTTCCAGTCTAGAAATATAAGTTTTCCAACTCATTCCCAATTGAAATTCATTTATTTTGCTGATCGACATCTTTTGACCAACTGACGTAACTTTAATATATTTTAAGTTATTTTGACTTTATATAAGTATTTTTTTACTAACTATTATTTGAGTTGATTAAAACACATTCTGTTTGTATGAAAAAAAAACTGTAACTGTCCTTTATTCGCATCGAATAGAAATACCCATATTTGCAAGGTATAAAAAGATGGATACAACATCTAATCCAATTAATCAGTGGCAGGTAAGTTTGCCACATTACCTACAGAAACTTATTGATAGGAAGGTCCTTTTACATATTATGTATTCATTTTCCATTGTGATCAATTCCAGTGGCTTAAAACTCATTTAAATACTATATGGTATTTGTGCGTGTGTGTGAGGTTACAATGGCTTCGGAACAGATTCCATTCGCTAAATTAAATTTGTGTTGTGAAAAATTATTGTCATCACTCTGCCTTCACAATTATATTTAAGACCTAATATCTTTACCTAGTTAAATAGTTTCTTTTCATTTATTTTTTCTTAGTTTTTGATTTTTTATTTCCTTTTATTTTAATTTTTCTCCTTTTTTCTTTAAATTCTTATTTTATAATTTTTAATTCTTTTGGGGAATGCACAGGCACACTTAAATTTGCTCTGGGGTATGTCAGTGCTGGAAAATTCAGTGGGTGTACCACGTATAGATTGGAGGTGCAACATAGATTAGACACAAAGGATCTTAGATACTAATTTTGAGTCTAACAATATGTGTATATAAAACTATAAAAATGTACATTGATTAAATTAATCAGTTGATTTAAATTAAGTGGGCACTGAATCAATACAGGAAATTTCTCTAGATCTTGATACAGTAAATCCATTTTGGTTACAATTTAAAATTACATGTTCTAGGTTTCCTACTTCGCTACATTCCCAATACGGTGATTCATTTAATTTGATTTTATATAAATATGCTGGGATAAGTGCGTGGTTGAATCTCATCCTACATATGGTTGAGACAAATCTTTTGGTATTAGCTGTAGCTGTAAACGAAGGTTTAGATGGAATATCTGTTTGTATATTTTTATATGCTTGACCAGTTTATTTTCTTTTAAATTGTTCTTTCCAGATTTGTTTTGTTTCGATTTCCAGTAAAAATGATAGTGTGAATGCACTTATATGGAGCAAAATCTTCTTTGTAAATTCCTTCTTAGGCTGCTTCATGTACTGTTTCATTTTCCTTAATCCCGCAGTGGGCTTTAATCCATATAAATTCTATTTTGACATTAAGTTCTTCCCTTTTTTGATATTCTAGTAAGATATTATTCATGATATAGCTTTAACTGTCCGAAGCTATAACATTGATTAGTGTCCCTTTCCGTAGTTTTAATATATTTTATTCCTTCCTGGACTGCAACGAATTCTGCTGATAATATTGAGAAGCAGTCATTTAGCCTTAAGGATAAAGTATGATTCTTTTTTTAATGAAAAACCGCACATGCTACTTTGTTTTCCATTTTGGATACATCGGTGAAAATGTTATTATGTTTCGGAAAATATTTTTCCACATCATGTTTAAATATTATTTGCCTCGAATTTATCGGCATTACGGAATAGTCCTGAAGGAATCGGCACTGTATGTGGTTATTTGTGTTGTATATATTCCTGGAATAAATAGGACCTAAATTTGTAGAATAAATATCTTCTTTACATTCTTGGATTCTTGAATAGGCTTGCACGATTGTAAAATTTTTCTTGTTACTATAATAGTTGTGTGAAAAATCCAGAATATACAGAGAGTGGATATTATTTATGAGGTCACTATTTTTGGTTATTAGTTTTGCTACAAATCTGCCAGCTAATATTTGCCTACGAAATCTTATTGGAACTTCACCAGCTTCAGTGTAAAAGCAATCAATTGGGGTACTTTTTAGAACTCCTAAACAAAGTCTAATACATTTATGGATTAAAATGTCTATCTTCTTTAAATGACATTCTGCCGCTTGATCATAAAAAAAAACATCCAAAATCTAAAATAAATGTTATATAAGACTTATAAAGAAGCATCGCTATATTTGGGTCTGATCCCCACTTGATACATATAGAACTATAGATAAGCTAATTACCATAGAAAACAAATTATAGACCACATATTAGGAGATTTCTTATCAAACAAAACTGGCCACTAAAAACAAATAATAAATACAGTTACCAGTGGCATGACGATAAATTTATTCTATAAGTTTTGTTGAAATCTATAAAATGGACAAAAAGCAATTTAAATGTTGCAAAAACAAGGATATGAATTACTATTGCTGCAAAACATGCTATGGAATATTTCATGATAGCTGTTTTCTAAGAAGAAGAAATACAACAGTTGTAGATGGTCATGTAATGTTTTGTTCTAAGGACTGTCAAGATAGTAATGTAGTCAACAATGATGAAACGACAAAACTCTACAAAGAATTAGCAAAAATGCAATCAGACAAGACAGAACTAGGGCAGTATATGAAGGATATGAAAAGGAACATGGAAGACAAAATTGAAACATTAAAGCTGAAAAATGAGACTTTGACTCAAAGAGAAATGTACCTTAAGAAACAAAAAAGAAACTCAATGGGGTTTGAAGAAGAGGTTTATGAAAGGGAACAATGTATAGAAATGTAATTAAACAAACACAGAGAAGATTTAAATATTTGTAATAAATTAAATGAAAAACTAAGATCAGAGCTTAAAGAAGGTTTGTTACAACTAGAGGACTTACAAAGTAAAATTAAAGTACTTGAGAGTATAAATGTAGATATGTTAAGTACAATTAAAACATTAACTATGGACAATGACTCCTATGCATCAGAAGTAGTTGACCTAAAGAATGAATTATGCATTCATTCTAATGAACCACAAACAACTTTAGAGCAAATCGAAAATGAAAATATAGTTAATAAGCAAAATGAAAGAACAATGAATGGAAATGACACACAGAAGAGAAAACACAATGATGGCAAAATTAGTAAAAGAGATGAAAAGAAATTTCTAACACAAGGAGACGATATAGAAAAAGGACTGATTTCACAGAAGGTGCAGAAAACAAAGGACAGCGATGGTGAAGTTATTTTTCTCACAAGTGATGAAAGCATCAAACGAACAGTGAAAGGGGAAGAAAAGTGCCAATATGTGTAAAGCAAATTATTAATCTTATGTGATCAACATGGCAGTGATCTGGGAAGTAAGCTGAATTTTCGAATGATTGGGACTGAGGTTCAAACTATTATCAAGCCAAATGCCTTATATAATAGCGTTATTGATGATGTTTTGAATTTAGGTAAAAATTTTACTTTGAATGATCATGTTATAATTATAGCAGGTTTCAATGATATGGTTAAAGGCAAATATACACTGTTTAAAAATATCAATGAAAAAATTAAAAGGTGTACGCATACAAATATTATTCTCGCATCAGTGCCTTACATTGTAAATCAAAATGAAGTCAATCAATTTATATATGGATTCAACAAAGAATTATATGAGTACACTATTAAAATTAATCAATTTGCAGGGGGTGAAATATCTTTTTTAGATCTTAACAGCCATAAAGGGATTAACTTGAAAAAATATGAAATAGCTCAAAATATTGTCAACTTAACAAAACCTAATGTTAAACAATTTCAGAAAAACCTAATTTTTATACAAACTGCAGAAAATACAGTTACACCTCAAGTAATCACAAGGATAGACTGATAAAAAAGCTATATGTCCCATTAACAATTTAACTTTTGTGCATCAGAATATACAATGTATTAGTAATAAGATTTTGACGCTGAATGATAGATTTGATGATGGATTTTGTTGTGATGTTTTAATTATTTCTGAACATTGGCAAATAAAGAATGCCATTGAAACATACAAACTAACCCAGTTTACGTTAGTTGCGGACATGTGCCGGACTGTAACAACACATGGTGGAGTAGCCATATATAAAAACGACAATTTTTCTGGAAGAGTGAATGAATATTGTATCAAAAAGTTTTCTAAGGAAAACATTTTAGAATGTTGTGGTATACAACTACCTCAATATAAAACTATTTGTTTAGTTATCTACAGACCCTCTGGAGGAAATTTTAATGATTTTATGTGAGTTTCCAATGAAATTTTAATCCATGTATGCGCAGAAAACAACAGGAATATAATTGTTGGAGGAGATTTCAATGTAAATTTTATGAAACCTACTACTCAACTTTCTTTGTTGGAAGTCTTACTGTATAGTTTTAATTTTGAAAAATGCGTGAGAACTCCAACTAGAGTTACAAAAGACTGCAACTTGCATTGATAATGTATTTATTAGAACAGCAAATCAGTATAGTGTAAAAGTAGTTGACCTTTGTTTATCTGATCACTATGCTCAATTTATTGATTTCCACACTGGTAATTCAGCTCAAAAAAGCTGTAAACCACCTGTTAAAAATTTTCAGATGGTCATTTTCTGAAGACAACATGAAACAGTTTCATGATTTGCTGAGGGCTGAAGATTGGATTACTGTTGTTGGTCAGATCTGTCCCAGTTTAGCTTATGATCAATTTGCAGAGATTGTTTTATCTTGTTTTGAAACTGCCTTTCCAAAAAAGCTAGTTACACGAGGACCGAAAACTAAATACAAGAAGTCTAATGGCTTTACGTTGAATGCTGATTTGTTGGAATTAAGAAATAATGTGGCATTATATACTACTCTTGCTAAGCACGATAGACAATATATTGAAATTGGTAAAGTGTTAAATAATACATACAGGCTTAGGTTGGAACAGGCCTCTAAACAATTCTATGATAATCGAATTTTAAACTCGGAAAATAAGACTAAAGAAACCTGGGAAATAATTAGGGATTTGCAAAAAACTAACAAATCAAGTAGCCAACTCAAATTATATGAATAGGGTAACCAAATAAGTGATTCTGTTTTAGCAAATAAATTTAATATAAATTTTACTAAACCCCCTATTGAGAGTTTAGTTTGCGATGCAGAATTTGTCAATGAAAATATCTCTTCTAATATTAAAACCTTCTATATGGCTCCTGTTTCAGAGGAGGAGGTTTTAGAATTAATACTATCTTTAAAATACGATTGCAGTTGGTACTGATGGATTAAATAATAAATTAATTAAAAAGTGTGCCGTTCTATTGACAAAACCATTGAGTTTCTTATTGAATTTGTCAACTGAGAGGGGAATCTTCCCCGAATCTTTAAAACTGGCTAGAGTAGTTCCCATTTACAAAAAAGGAGATCCTAATAATATTAATAACTATAGACCAATTAGTATATTGTCTACTATCTCCAAAGTATACGAATTGAATATTAAAAATCAGTTATGCAATTTTTTTGCTAAATTTAAGCTATTATCGCCCTCACAGCATGGTTATACTTCAAAAAAGGTACAGAGACTGCATTGATAGAGTTCCATAATAGAATTGTTAGATCTCTTGATATTAAAAAGCATGTAATGGGTTTATTTATTGATTTTTCAAGCGCTTTTGACTGTGTGGACCACAAACTTTTACTGCTTAAACTGTCTAAATATGGGGTAAGAGGTATACCACTCAATTTGTTGGAGTCATACTTATCAAATAGAAAACAAATTGTTCAAGTGAATAATACTCTTGGTTTGGAACTAGAGGTCTCACTTGTTATGCTGACGACATTAATATTATAATTATTGAAGACAATGAGGATGCTCTAAAAATATTAACAGAGAGAACATATGATCAAGTTGTGATGTGGTCAGAAAGGAATAACATAAAATTAAACAAAACTAAAACAAATACGGTGCTGTTTAATAATCATGGACAATTTAGACAGAACCAATTGTTTAAAAACACTGGATTTCCTATTACATCTAAGGAAAATATTAAATTATTGGGTGTCACTATCGACTATGGCATAACCTGGCATTCGTATATTGACAACTTGTGTAACAAATTAAGGAAAAGCTGCTATAGCCTTAGATTTCTTGCCAGTCACTGTAGTAAAAATACACTCTTGACAGTGTATCATGCTAATTTTCACTCCCATCTAAAATATGGCATACAAATTTGGGGGACCTGTTCTACCAGGCAAAGGGTGTTTGTTCTTCAAAAGTATGCTATAAGAATTATTGCAAAACTCCCTACAAGAGATTCTTGTAGGGAGTTTTTTTAAAAAATACAAAATATTGACCATGGCTGGTGTATATATATTGGAAGCATGTACTTTCATCCATAGGAATAGATCGATTTATGTGGCCGAGCGTGCTTCTCATCATTATAAAACAAGAAATATAAGTCAATTATTGGTGCCTAGACACCATACTGCACTTTTTGAAAAAAATCTAGAGTATCTGGGATGTAAATTTTATAATATCCTCCCGGAGGATATAAAAAACAGTAATTTCTACAATTTTAAAAATAAACTAAAGCAGTTTTTACTAGGAAAAAACTACTACACCATAGAGGAGTTTTTGAATTGATAAATTGTCTTTCTGTTACCTGCTATGAATCTGCCATAAATTGTTTTGTTTTTGTGGAACTGTTTTCATTATTTTTAAGGGTTGTCTGTGGTCTATGATGTAAACAATTATATATGCCTATGTGTATATATGTGAATATATTGAACAATGCCAAGACTCAAAGAGTAGAGAAAGTCTCATGCTCCCGAACCAATATCATATAATAAATAATAAAATATATCAAATAATTAATAACTGAGCTAGCCACACAAATAAATCAAATTCAAACAAATCTAAATAAATCATATCTAATTAAAATTATAAAATTATTTACAATATATATATATATATATATATATATATATATATATATATATATATATATATATATATATATATTGAACTAGTCCTCTAGTTCTTGAAACATTTTTAAATAAATAAACACAAAAAAGGTATCTATTATTAAGGAAGGTGTAGCAGTAGACACAACCATTTTATGAAAATCACTGACAATTCAGGTATAAAATCATATAGAAAGAGTGAAATATGCATAAATATAATATCAGATATTGATATGATTGATTAATAAAAGGACTATGAGTAGAAATTCAAAACACAACATTATTTAAATAAATATCAAAAGTTACCTGCACAATTAATTCCAGAATTACGTCAATGTCAATGGGTTCCACATTGATCTGAACACAGCCATATGAATTTCAGCAGAAATAAAGTTGTATTTGAACTTGAAACCTGAAACAACATCAATTAATATCTATTTCAATAATTGCTTATCAATATTTACAGGTGTTTATAATAAAAGTTGACAATTTAAAGAAAGGGTTGAAAGCTTTATGAGAATTGATGAATGGAACACAGCCCAAACATATGACAAAGAAATGTATTATAAACAGGAAGTAATGAAATCTAGTAATTTTATTACCAACTCAAATTTATTGATTATTTATTTTTATAGGACAATAATAACAAAATCAAAAATAATCAATAGTTTATGTAAGACAAAAACAGTAAAAATTCAAGAATATAAAAATAATCAATTACATAGATATGAAACAGTAATCTAGGTTGTATAATTTGTAAAAATGATTAAAATTGCTAATGTATTCTAGGAAAAAGACTTTATATAGAATCCTGAATACAAAATAAATATTTGTGAATAAGTGTGTTAATCCTCCAGGACTTAGAAATCAAACAATTTTATTTTATAACTAAAAGACATAGGAATTGACAATTTGTGTTATTAAAATAAAGATAAGCAAGCTTTGCATTTGCCAAGCCAAAAAGTTTGTTGATTTAAAAAACAAGTGAGTGGGTTTTGGTATGATGGAGAGGTGAGCGTCTATATAAATCTCCTCTAATAAAATTATTGAAATTCTGATAAAAAAGTGCTCTCGAAAAGGAAATGGAAATACATTAATAAGTTTTTGTGAACCCAGAAAGAATAAAAAAGGTGGTCAGAAGGTGCATCTCTTTCAGGAGAGATCTTCAAGAAATTAGAGACGCGAGTAGCAGCCAAGTACTGAAGATATGAACTAAGATCTGTGCATTTTAATTAAAATATTTGGAATTCCATATATAAATACGAACAGTGAACTAAAAATAATATTCAGAACATTTTAATCATGATAATATAAAAAGGCCTAAAAACAATATTACGATGCATCATATTTTATCTCCACGGAGATACATGCAGTTTAGTTTGTAATAATATAATTGTACTTACTTGTTTAATTTAATCCATTTTCAATGTTCATGTGTTCCATTAATGTTCACATAATTTCCAGCTTTTAATTTCCTCTAATGCATGCATAACTGATCTATCCATTACTATCTTCTTTTCTATTCACACACATTATTTCAGAATTTTTATATATATATATATATATATATATATATATATATATGTAATTGCTTATTTAAATTTATTCAACGTATTGAAATTTTCACTACTATACATACACAGGCAGAGCATAAACTGTTTCTACACCGCATTGATGGTGAAGAGCGTCTTCGTGTTATAGGAAGTTATATAAGCGCATGCGTTGAACTTATGCGCCGACGCAATACAATTAATTATTGTGTATTAAGAATTGCATAGGATGTAGGGGTTGTAAAGTAATTTTAAATGTTCAAAATAATACAAAATTTTTCTTATTAACTGTTTATTAAATCAATTTTCATTGAAGTGTTGGTATTTTTATTCTTTTCATGTCCTCAATAAATTATTAGAATTAACATATTTCAATCTTTCTATATGAGAGTATTCAGAAGCCCAATATCATTAATAAATTAAATTAAAAATTCTAAATAAAATTAAATAATAAAATTGACGCCAAGAACTCAAAAGGAAGAGTCATCATGCTTCCAACTGATATTTAAACTAAATAAAATTGATAGAAGATATTTTACGAGCTAGCCGAAGGTAAGTCGTGTTTGTATATACATAAAAGCCAAGTTATAGTTCATTATACGTATATATATATCAAACAAACGACTATAATAACAATATAAATAAGCATTACTAAAAATATAAAAATTATATTAAATAATTATAATATATATATATATATATATATATATATATATATATATATATATTCAAATTCAAATTCATTTATTCATCATTCAAATCACAATAAAGTAATTTATAAGACTAGTCAAATATTTAAAGTTTACAAGAAAAAGAACAAAATATTAAAATTACAATTACAACAGAAGTTAAAACTAGATAATTACAATACAATTCAAATACAAATAAAACAAAATAAAATGCCAATTGGGATGATTTCTATTCACTACAATCCAAAAATTCCTGAACAGAATAAAATGCTTTTTCACATAGATATTTCTGTGTTTCTTTCTTAAACCGATGTGGGCTTGTTTTAATATTAACAATGCATTTTATTTTGTTGAAACACTTAATACCCATATAGAAAGGAGAATTCTGACCGACTCCCAGTCTAGAATACGGTAAGTGAAAATCATCAACCGCTCGAGTATCATGTGAGTGAATATCAAAATTATGCTGCAGTGAATTTCCATTAGTATATATAAAGTTTATTAGTTGGAATACATACAAGCAGGGTAAAGTAAGTATTTTAAAGGATTTAAAGATATTTCTACATGACTCAAGCGGAGATATCCCCGCCACATTCCTTATAGCTTTCTTTTGCATGATAAATGCTTTCTGAAAATGAGCAGATGAGCCCCAGAATAACAACCCAAACTGTAGCGTTGATTGTACAAGCCCGTAATAAACAAGTTTAAGAATACCCTCAGACACAGTTTCTCTTAATCTCCGTATTAAAAAACACAAAGAACTAATTTTTCCACATACATAGTCAATATGCTTTTCCCAAGTAAGCTTACAATCAACAATCAAACCAAGAAACTTAATTTCGTTTGTACTTTTTATAGATTTTCCATTCAGTTTTATCAATAAATCATAATCAACACTAACATTTTTAGGAAAAAATTGCATAAATAATGTCTTACTTGAATTAAGAATAAGACCATTACTATCACAGTAATTACTAAAATTTTGGGAGACGCAATTACATTCACTCACCAAATTTTCGAGATTTAAATGGCTTAACAATATATTAGTATCATCTGCGTACAGGACAGTACGTCCAAGACTAAGACAGCACTCATCGGCAACATTGTTCACAAATATAATAAAAAACAAAGGACCCAGAATAGAACCTTGAGGCACTCCAAGGCTATTCTCCCTTTTATAAGATTTAGTACCATTTATCTGGACCGTTTGCTCTCTGCCCTTAAGATAGGATGCTGCCCAATCCAAAGCAACCCCTCGTATTCCACTTGCAAACAATCTGTCTAATAGAAGTTTGTGGTTTATCGTATCGAAAGCTCGACTTAAATCATAGAACAAACCCACAGAATGTTCCTTTCCATTGAGAGCAGAATAAACAAATTCAAGACAGTCCAGAATAGCTGTGTTCGTAGACTTGCCCGGACGAAATCCATTCTGACTCTTATTTAGTATCCCATTGCGTTCCAGGAATTCTATCAAACGTACCGAGTAACAAATCTCAAATATCTTCGACATTTGACTCTGAACACAAACTGACCTATAGTTCTCCATTTCACTCCTTGACCCCTTATTTTTAAATACACTTTGATATTTTAATAGAATCTGGAAATTGCCCACTTATGAAAGATTCATTGATAAGGTATGCAAGAGGATAACATACTATGTCCCTTACTCTCCCTAAGGCTCTACCATGAATTTCATCTAAACCTGCAGCTGGTTTTTGTGTTGTCTTATGCAACAAGTCCCTGACTTCATCAGGTGTGACACAACTAAGAAAGATACTAGAAGGTCCAAAATTCGTATGAGAGCCCTTATCAAGTTTAGGCAATGGGCATATATCTGAAATATGTAAAAAGAAATCATTAAATTTATTACATTTTTCTGATGGATCAGTAATAACGTCTCCCATTGTTCCATTTATGCTAGTAGGCATTCCGACGTTTTTCCCATTTCTACTCTCATTAACAATTTTCCAGCTTTCCTTGCATAAGTTTGCTGCATTCGCCAATCGATTGGAGTTTTGTTGCCTTTTAAATTTTGCAACTGAATTTTTATACTGTTTTAATAAATCATTATACTTTTGAGTGTATATTGGGCATTTGAGCCTTCTTTCAATAGGTTTCATCTCACATAAAAGACTATGCAAATCTTTCAGTTGAGGTGAATACCATCTTTTGCTATCCTCTTTGACTTTCCTTACTTTATAAGGAAAATTGCAATTGTAATGATAAAGGAAAGTTTCATAAAATGCAGCAAACTTACCCTGAAAACCCGAAACTGCATACACATCCTGCCACTGTTCTCTACATAAAGTGCTATAAAAATTATCCAAATTCACACTGCTGAGATTCCTTCTACATATATATATATATATATATATATATATATATATATATATATATATATATATATATATATATATATATATATATATATATATATATATATATATATATATATATATATATATATATATATATATATATATATATATATATATATATATATATATATATATATATATATATGTTTGTGTGTGTTTTGTGTTCTTTAGTTAAGTAGTTAAGTCATTTTATTATACTTTGTGACATGTTTCACTATAACTGTTTTTTGTACAATATTTTTTATGTGAAATAAATTACTTTCTTTCTTTCTATGTCTTACTTAATTATTTTTTTTTTGTATGAGCTCAGCAATTTTTAAATTTTAAGTAATTTTGTAAATTTGATTGCTTTTTAAAAAGCAGGAAGGATTCTTGTTAACGTTTTATTGCATCTTTGCACTTTTGATTCCACCTTTTTTATTGAAACCCGGTCTGGACACTTTCTTCACTTCTAGAATGGCAATTTTGGATGTCTGATTTGTTGCTTTTGTGTTTATCTATGTATGAATTTCCTGCATTCTTTTTAATAATGACTATTGGGTAATGTTTGCCATTTGAAGGTTACTATGATAGTGGTGATTGGTTCTACCTAATTTTTTTCATTTTTTCTTACAATTCTTTTTACATGTGACACTTCAAAATTATATCCTAACTTTGGTTTAATTATTTTTTTTAATTCACCTTCATATAGCTTCTTATCAACATGTTTTATTACACCTTTTTTGTGATTATATCATACTCTTTTTCTGTTAAAGACCTAGCTTCTAACATCGCATTTGCACTTGAATATGAATTTAACTCTACTTTAATTTTTTTTGCTCCAATAATTGACATTATTATTTTTTATTTCTGGAATTGCATTTATGATTTATTCCTGCAGTTGCTATTTTATACATATGTTTCCTATATTCTCTTTTTTACTAAAAATATTAACGATGGCATTGGGGCTATATTTGTTGACAACATTATTATTTTTATGGACCACATTGTTACCTTTATCATATTGGGTGTTACATATCATATTTTGTGACCTTTCTATTTTTCTACTGAAAAACCATCAAGATTTTTACTTACCGACTGATCTCCCTGACTATTTTGAAAATTGTTAGTCACCTGATTTTCTGAATTATTTTTACCGTTATCCACATCCATAGTGTGATTTTCTTGTTCAACTTCATCCACTTTAAATATTTGGTATAAAATATTTCTTCCATGCAGTTTTCCTTTTAGCTGGAGGATCATTTAAATGTTTATCTTTAATTTTATTGTAACTATTATTTACACTAATTTATATATTCTTATCTGCTAATACTCGCAAAAACACATTATTGATATTTACAACCTGTTCCCTTTAAATCCTCGAATAGAACTGCACCATATGGTATTTATCATAATTATCAATAATAAGAATTTTGAATTTAAAACTATCTATCTTAGCTGAGATCAAAATGTAAACATTTTACTTGTACTTGTTCTAGGCAACTATTATTAACAAATCCTATATGAATCCAATAACAGTCAACAATTCTATTGTTAGACAAGCCAGAATTCTAAGAAATGAAGATTTAATTGAATTGCCTGGGAAAAAGTTTCAATATAAAAATGAGTTTCTTACAGAAGAGGTAAGTTTCTTATTTTGTGTATTAAGTGATAAAACTATTTTGAAAATTCTCAATATTTCAGATTCAAAATATGTTTGATACAAAGTTTGATTATCTAAAAATATTACTATTTTAATGGTGGATTTGTATTGAAGCAAAAGAAAAATGTTTTAATTTATCATATAACTATAAAAATTCTACTGTTTCTGATTTTCATGCTGCATATCAGATTTTTATATTTTCTTTTTATTGAAGTCTGGAAAAGTCTTAAGTTCAATTATATTTGTCATGTTTCCATCTTTTCTCCACATTTTTCAAAGACAGTGCCCTATTTCCACTTTTCTGACTATAGTTTTAATAATTTTTGTAAGTTTATGTAACTTCCATAATTGTATATATTGTAAAACACATGCATGCCTTAAAGGAGAAATACATATTCGCCAGTGCCTTTTTCTGAATTGTTTAGATAATAACCAAAAACACATGTTTTATGTGATATAGAAGAGGCTTAGGTCTCACTGTATACATAAAATATAGTCTTTGAAAGATATACAGTGAAACTTTTCTATAAGGGACACCAAAGGGGAAAAATAATTGATGAACAAATAAAAAAGTTTGCATTTTGTGTTCCCTATTTTGACAGGAAATACAAAAAATTTATTTTTCTACGCCCTATCTTTAAAGTACCTTGTATTTCATCGGTTTGTAGCGCTTAAAGTGGTTGTTTATGGTTAGAGTGAAAAAAGTGCCATAACGTTAACTTTATATCACGCTTTCCATAAGATAACACATGAAACTTGGCTGGGCATCGAGAATGGACTTCTAAAATACTTGGCTGGGCATCGAGGATGGACTTCTAAGATACTTGGCTGGGTATCGAGGATTAACTTTCATGAAACTTGGAATACATATAATTGTAATTTACCGCAGGAACTTAATTAAAATATCCCAAATTTCTATTTGAATTTTATTTTTTTATATAGGGCTGTAGAAAAAATAATGTATGCAACATGTGCATAAAGTGTATTTTTTTCACTTATGAAATTGCCGCACTCGCCTGACTGCTCGTGCGGTCAACTTTTTCCATTCGTGAAAAAAAGTATCACTTTATGCATAAATTACTATTTTTTAATTATATTATTTAAAAATAATTGCAATTGTTGTGTAGAGTTGTCCATTGTGTAGAGTTGCTGTTAAATCAGTTGAAATAAAAAAAGAGGTTTCTATTTTCTTGATCTTTAATTATACGTTTTTGTTTATGCATATACACAAATAAAATACTAATGTAAAAAAGGTAGGGTATTACTTCTTAAAAAATCATCAATTTTGGTTTGTTTTTTGTTTTGAACATTATTTTTGACAATTTCTGATTCAACATTTAGAAGTACATCAGATATTTTTTGACTAATTTAAGGTAAGCAATTACAGTTGTAGTAAGTTCTAGTTCATTGTCACTCTCATTGTCAGAAACATTGGACACCTGTTCATTTAATTTAAATTCACTAACACAACTAGCTAAGCTTACTTCAGGATTTTCCATCAATATCATCAATCTCCACGTAGTTCAAAATTTGTTCAACTCTATTACTTTCGCAAAAGGTTGACAATATCAAATTGTCTTCTAGATCCTGTATGAAGCTCCAGATTTTCCACAATTTCTCTATTACTATCATTTCTTAAAAAACCGCACCTAATGTAACACGTTTAAATTGTTTTTGTTGAAACGTTTTTCCATGCTGCCACTATCCAAATTAAGGCGTTAGCAATCGTTATGGATTTCTCCAGTTCAGCCTTTAATAAAGAAAATTCTATAGAGATAACATTCTTCTCATCAAAAACTTTCTATACAGGGATTTAAAGCTATTGATTATTCCTTGGTCTATTGGTTAACAATGTGCTGTAGTATTAGGTTGCAAAAATATTATCAATTTGATGGAGAGCTGAATATTCGGATGGATGTTGCGTTGTCAATGAACAAGATACATTTTCTTTTTTGATGATGCATTTTTCCGTCAAACTTGTGAAGCCAATCTGTCATGATATATCGGTCCAGTCCTTCTTTTTGTAGTACCAGTCGATTTGGAGTTTCTTCTTACAATGCCACATCCGTGATCGGACGTAGTCGAACTCTCACTCTCCCTGTGTTGTGCTCTCCATTTACCACAGGTAGAAGGGACCTACAGTTTAACGACGAATTCGAATGTCTATGTTCATAGGCTGTACTAGGCAGAATACTGTCGGTGGTTTGCTATTGCCTTCCAACAAGTGGAACTCCGATTTTTGAATATTGATGTTGACTGAACCCAGGTTTGAACTCAGGTCCTCTTGGTTAGCAGATAGAGCACCATTCCACTAGACTTCGGAGACCATTCGAATTTTTACTTTTACCAGTCACCAAAGGTTTTTCTTTTTCCCCATTTAGATTTGCAGTGCACTTTTCACTACAAAATGTAATTACTTGGTAAAGTTCGATGATAAAGACCAGTTTCGTCAGCTTTATAAATATCTTCAGGTAAATATTCACTTGATAAATTTGCCAGTTTTCTTTGGCACATTGAAACGTCATCAAGAGCCAACCATTGGAAACTTTAAAATTCAAATTAAGTTCTTTAAATATTGGTCCAGATAATGGAACGTTCTTACTTCTCACTTTACAAAACCAATCGAACACTATAAAATCGATGGCAACACCTTCAGTTTTAATCCTCTTTTTTGTTGTAGATTTCGATTTTCACTATACAACTTTTAAGTCGGACTTTTTCTTTAAAATTTCACTAACTTGAGTTTTTCTTATTTGAAAGTTTTCAGCCAAAACTCAAACACTACGATTATTTTTTTCAAACTTCAAACTTGGTACATTGTATAAGCCTGCAGTGATAAATTGTTTACTACAAACCCACGTTTTTTATTACATCCAGAAGCGTTCAACGTAGGGGGAGGGGCAACGGATAAATTTAGTTAATTTTTTAGTGTACCAGTTGTTTGACAAATTTTACAGTAAATTCAAAAACCATAAAGTGTTTTCCAGAAAACTGTACTTTTGCTTGAATTCTCTTTTATGCACCATTTTCGAGAAAAATAAATTTATATTTTTTGTATTTTTGGCATTCAATATAATTATAAATTGATCTTTCTCGAAAACGGTGCCATAATAGCGAAGTCAAACAAGAGAATATTTTTTTGGAAAATACCTAAATAGTTTTTGTCTAAAAACTGGTACACTAAAAAATCAAGAAATGTACTCGTTACCCCCTTCCCCACCACATTGAACTTTTGGATAAAGGTCAATTATGTTAGATGGACATAAAATCACATCTAGTATCTGAAATTTGCATTTGGCAGGAGAGTTTCTGGACTCCCTGTATATTACATGGTGTTTGAAACTAAAAACAATAGGTATTGTAATCATATCCAATTCCAAATCAGTTTTGGAAGCTCTTCAGGGCTCGCCTTTCAAACATTATAATTTTTAACATTAAAAGCTTGCTTATTTTATCCGCTCTTCAAATATCACTATAACGTTTGTCTGGGCTAAGGCTCATGTACAGATCATAGGTAATGAAAAAGCAGATTCTGAAGCCGAGGAATCTGTCACGGGAACAACTAAAACTATCAACCACAATCCTATGATCTCATTATTAATTACAGTAATGAAAATAAATCAGATTTGTCAAAAATATATATTGCTAACAAATTTAAAAACCAATATTTTCTTATTCACCCTAAACTACCAAATAAAATATTGCACCTATCATTCCTCAGTATAAGTAGATAGTACTCTAGTAGTTAATTCACGGTCGCTTTCCGGCGCATCTTCCCAGACTTGGTTTAGTAAGCTCTCGTCATTGTTCTTTCAATAAAAATAAAATTGCTGATTTAAACTATCTAGTTTCTGAGTGCACTAATCATGTTTTACCTACTAATGAAGGAGGAGAAAAATATCCGGAATTTTTTTTAGATGCTATGGTAACGATACAAAATACAGGCATTTAATTGGTCAAAAATGTTAGGTGTGGAATTTTCAATGGAAATATCTTTTCATATAGCCACATTTGTATGCTGCATCATATGTAGGTACTAAAGAAGGTAATTGAACGCCGGTATTTTTTGCGGTACCCTTCAGAATCGAACTAAACCTTAATGTATTTAAACCATAAACTTTTATTTGGAGTACTATATAGAGCGAAAATGCATGCTATATTCAGCTTGAATAATATTGGAATGATCTTAATTAACATTTTTAAATACTTCAAAGGTCGTATCACACAACCAGTAAAAATTTGTAAAAAGAGAATATGTCCATTGCATTTTGCTAGAGCTTTTAGATGAAGAAAATGTCTGTGCAACTGAGGTGGTTTTTGAAAATAAATTTCACGTCCGTTTAGAGTTAATAGAACCAATATATCAATATCTTCTGCAACTACAATGATATGTTTGCCAATTGTAAATTAATTGCTGTTTTAACAATCAATCTGCCCGCATCACTTTCCGCCTGACATGTAAAATATCATTTGGTAATTCTTATCATTTCTATGAGCCTGGTTTTATTTTTGTTATTTCCCAGAAATTTCTCTTGGCCAATTGTAAGGGGTGTAAGTTCATTAAATTCTACTTCTGCAAATATATTTTTTAGTCCACAACTATTTCTTTCTGATAACCATCAAAAACTACGTACACATTTTTGACATAATTATTATTTATGTATCTAACAATGATCGCATATTGCTCCCATTTTTTTTCTAGTTGCCATTTACATCGGTGTAATAGCATATTTCCATCAATTATATAATAAAAATCTTGTAGATTATGGACTGTTATTGTAAACCGAAATTAATTCATACAATTTATTGGTTTTTCCATTTTGACCATTTTTCAGCTCTTCATCAGATTTTTTCGCTGGAACATCAACAAAATTTTGATGTGCTTCTACGACCCATTTTTGTAGTAAAACATTTGTAGAAGACGATTTTTTATATCCATTTTCATTTTATTATGGATATACTATGAAAATATTGCAATATATTTTCATTTAAAACGAAAAAAGGAAATTATTTAAAATTACTTGAAAAATAATAAATAATAGGAAGCCTAAAAAAATGATAAACATTTTAGTATTTTATGTATTAAACATAATTCAGAAGGTTTTACATTAACAGATTCAAAGTAATTGTATTCCGAGGTCAAATTCCCTGGGCACTCCACTATATATACAGAATCCTCAAAAGTATGGTTTTCCTCATAGGTTGAGAACATTAAAATTGGAAAAGAATTTTTATTTTGTTCAAACTAATAAATGACTTTATATTTTAGGAAATTGATAAGGCGGAAAAGAAATTATCTACCTTGAACAAAAACAATAAAAACTCATTGGCTTTAAAGTAAGGTTTTATTAATACAATAATAAAAAAAATTACTGATTTAACTTTTATTTTTTAGAATAAAGTCAGCAATACAAAGAAGCCTAACAGAAAGGTAAATTTTATAAATTTTCCAACTTAATTGCAACTTAGGGTTAAGTTTAAAATTTTTTATGAAAGATACTTTTTTTAGAATAAAAAGACTATTTTCATCTAAGATCCTATCCAATCAGGGGTAAAATTTAATTATTTTGCAAATTTTCATTGTTTCTTAGCTGATTTACTTTATTCATTTCAGCTTTTTGGTATAGAGATATTTTTCTTTATGAATTCTCTAAAAATACTTTCTATTGCTGGATTGTTTGTTTACTAGTGTTTAAATTCGTCCTCTTATACTCCAATCCACACGTGAATGCATTATGAAGAGGCAAGCATGATGACATTGAGCTTCATACATTTAGGGTTTCTCTCTGGTAACATTCCATGAAGTTTGACCTGTCACTCATTATTCACAAAAGAATAACGTATGTCTGTTCCCATCCAGTGCACAAATGAATATTTTTATAACCATACTGAGTAACATTCCACTTCCAGTATTTGGTTACTTGTTGTTCTACTCATATTTTATTGGAAAACTAGAAATCACTATCATTGCGGCTTAATAATTTATTAGCTTTAATAGTTTCTTGAAGTGTTACTTCCATATGTTTGTTATGTCTTCTGAATTGATAATATACTTCCATTATTGTTTTTATTTGTATATTTCCCATCTACAGTTCTGTTTTATTTTTAATATCCTTAGACCACCAGGAAGTTCGTTTGTATTTATTACTGTGAAATTACATCTTTAAAGAAATTCCTTTTTGTTATTACGTTTTCATGTTGAATTATTTCCTCTGTATTATTAATTTTATTAGAGAAATTCGAGTTGCATTTAATGTTTTTTTTGTACAATTTAACTTATGGATCCATATTCTAATTAACTTTATTTCTTTCTACAGGAAACCTGTTATAGTTTCTAAAGCTCTACCCCATGCCACATCAAAACGTCGTATGTCACTACAAGTGATCAATAAAAATCAATCAAATTCGCCAATTCCAAAAATTGGAACTAAACCTAATACGCTTAAACCACCTCGGTCAAGTGTGCGACATAGCTTTTCAAAAAATGCGAATTATTCTGGAGACACTTCAAGAAAATCTAATGTGAAAACTCCTAGACAGCAAGTATATGCTAGAACTTCCATCAGTAATAGCGCAAAGACATTAACAAGACGAAGTAGAAATAAAATAGCCTCAGATGAATCGGAATACCTGCAAATATCTACATATTCACCTTTATCAAAATTTTCAACAAGTGAAACTGATACTGAGCAAGATGTATTTATTGGCCAGACTCAAAATAACGCATCTGTAAATGGCATTATTGGAGATCTTTCTACATTAGAGTATTTGCTTACACCTGAAAAACATGGTAATATACTTAAGTCCCCTAGTACTAGGAAATCTATAGCAAGAAATCACTTAGAGTCCGAAATTGAAGGAAATGTATCACGTACGCGTTTATCTTCAGCTACAAATAGTCCTCGAAATAAGTCTATTCCTAATGAACCTTTGAATGATAACAGTGTATCTTCCCCAAACGTATCTTCAATTATAAACAGTAATAGGCGAAAGTCGGAGTTTGGTAACTCTGAATGTGAAGAAGGTAACATTTCTTCTCGAAAATTATCTTCTACTAGAAAAAGTACACAGAACAAATCTTTAATTCGAACACCTGGTGCTAGAAAATCCTTAAAAATAAATCAGCCAGACGAAGAACTACAAAAATCAGAAGTAGAGGATAATATATCTCCGACAAGAGTGTCCTCAGGTAAAAAGAACGCTAGTAATAGACAATCGACACAATCAAACAAGACCTTAACTGTGGAAGAACAAAGCTCAGGTACAGAAGATGGCAGTATATCAACATCAGTTAGAAAGAGCATGAGGTACAAATCTTTACAAGTGTCTAATGGGAATAATTCACATTCATGCATAGCAAATATTGAAACTAAACCAAATACTTATCTGCCCTCCCAGTTAGGTGTAAGACGTAGCTCTTACAATGTGAATCGTTCAGGAGATACTTCTAGAAAGTCCATAAGGAAGTCTGAAGTAAAAACTCCTAGACAGCAAGTATATGCTAGAACTTCCATCAGTAATAGCACAAAGACAAGACAAAGTAGAAATAAAATAGCTTCGGATGATTCCGAATTAGGATTTTCGCCTTTATCAACATTTTCAACTAATGAAACTGATACTGAAGAAGATGCATTTATTGACCAGGTTCAAAATAACGCGTATACAAATGATGTTATTGAAGATATTTCTACATTCGAGTATTTGCCTACTCCCGATAAGCTTAATGATGTTCCCAAGTCACCTAGTACTAGAAAATCGAGAGCAAGAAATGGCTCAGAATCCGAACTCGAAGAAATCATATCACCTACACGTCCATCCTCAGTTACACAGAATGTGAAAACTAAGTCGATACTTAATCAATCTAGAAAAAGTGCACAGAACAAATCCCTCATTCGGACACCTGGAGCTAGAGAATCCTTAAAAATGAATCAATCAGAAGAGGAACTCATAGAATCAAATATAGATGATATATCCCCTGCAAAAGTATCCTCAGTTAGAAAGACAGCTGGTTATAGAAAATCAACACAATCAAACAAGACATTCACTGGGGAAGAACAAAGCTCAGGTATAGAAGAGGGCAGTGTATCAACATCAGTTAGAAAAAGCATGAGTAACAAATCTCTACGAGTGTCAAATGCAAATCATTCACACATTGCAAATATCGAACCTAAACCAAAAACTTCTCTGCCATTCCAGTTAAGTGTACTACGTAGCTCTTACAATGCAAATAGTTCCAGAGATACTTCTAGAAAGTCCATAAGGAAATCTAAAGTGAAAACTCCTAGACAGCAAGTATATGCTAGAACTTCCATCAGTAATAGCACAAAGACATTAACAAGACGAAGTAGAAATAAAATAGCTTCAGATGAATCCGAATACCTGCAAATATCTGGATTTTCGTCTTTATCAAAATTATCAACTAGTGAAACTGATACTGAAGAAGATGCGTTTATTGACCAGACTGAAAATAACGCATCTGCAAATGATTTTATCGGAAATCTTTCTACGTTAGAGTATTTGCCTACACCCGATATGCTTAATAATGATCCTAAGTCGCCTGGTACTAGAAAGTCTATAACAAGAAATAACTCCGAATCTGAACTCGAAGAAATCTTATCACCTACACGTTTATCCTCAGTTACAAAGAGTGCGAAAAGTAAGTCGATACTTGATCAATCTAGAAAAAGTGCACAGAACAAATCCCTAATTCGGACACCTGGATCTAGAGAATCCTTAAAAAGGAATCAATCAGAAGAGGAACTCGTAGAATCAAATATAGAAGATGATATATCCCCCGCAAGATTATCCTCAGTTAGAAAGATAGCTGGTTATAGAAAATCAACAAAATCAAACAAGACATTCAATGGGGATGAACAAAGCTCAGGTATAGAAGAGGCCAGTACATCAACATCAGTTAGAAAGAGCATGCGGAACAAATCTCTATCATTGTCAAATGCGAATCATTCACACATTGCAAATATTGAACCTAAACCAAAAACTTCTCTGCCATTCCAGTTAAGTGTACTACATAGCTCTTACAATACGAATAGTTCCGAAGATACTTCTAGAAAGTCCATAAGGAAGTCTAAAGTGAAAACTCCTATACAGCAAGTATATACTAGAACTTCCATCAGTAATAGGACAACGAAATTAACAAGACGAAGTAGAAATAAAATAGCCTCGGATGAATCGGAATCCCTGCAAATATCTGCATTTTCACCTTCATCAACATTTTCTACTAGTGAAACTGATACTGAAGAAGATGCATTTATTGACCAGACTGAAAATAACACATCTGCAAATGATTTTATCGGAAATCTTTCTACATTAGAGTATTTGCCTACACCCGATGTGCTTAATAATGTTCCCAAGTCGCCTGGTACTAGAAAGTCGAGAACAAGAAATAGCTCAGAATCCAAACTCGAAGAAATCATATCACCTACACGCCTATCCTCAGTTACAAAGAGTGGGAAAACTAAGTCCATACTTGATCAATCTAGAAAAAGTGCACAGAACAAATACCTCATCCGGACTCCTGGAGCAAGAGGATCCTTAAAAAGGAATCAATCAGAAGAGGAACTCGTAGAATCAAATATAGAAGATGATAGATCCCCTGCAAGAGTGTCCTCAGTTAGAAAGACAGCTGGTTATAGAAAATCAACACAATCAAACAAGACATTCAGTGGGGAAGAAAAAAACTCAGGTACAGAAGATGACAGTACATCAACATCAGTTAGAAAGAGCATGAGGAACAAATCTCTACAAGTGTCAAATGCAAATCATTCACTCATTACAAATATTGAACCTAAACCAAATACTTCTTTACCATTCCAGTTAAGTGTACTACGTAGCTCTTATAATGCGAATAGTTCCGGAGATACTTCTAGAAAATCCATAAGGAAGTCTAAAGTGAAAACTCCTAGACAACAAGTATATGCTAGAACTTCCATCAGTAATAGCACAAAGACATTAACAAGACGAAGTAGAAATAAAATAGCTTCGGATGAATCCGAATACCTGCAATTATCTGGATTTTCGTCTTTATCAAAATTGTCAACTAGTGAAACTGATACTGAAGAAGATGCATTTATTGACCAGGCTGAAAATAACGCATCTGCAAATGATTTTATCGGAAATCTTTCTACATTAGAGTATTTGCCTACTCCCGATGTGCTTAATAATGTTCCCAAGTCACCTGGTACTAGAAAGTCGAGAACAAGAAATAGCTCAGAATCCAAACTCGAAGAAATGATATCACCTACACGCCTATCCTCAGTTACAAAGAGTGGGAAAACTAAGTCCATACTTAATCAATCTAGAAAAAGTGCACGGAACAAATCCCTTATTCGGTCCCCTGGAGCTAGAAGATCCTTAAAAAGAAATGAGTCAGAAGAGGAACTCATAGAATCAAATATAGATGATATATCCCCTGCAGGAGTATCCTCAGATAAAAAGACAGCTGGTAATAGAAAATCAACGCAATCAAACAAGTCATTCACTATGAAGGAACAAAGCTCCGGTGGCATTGTATCAAGATCATCCTCAGTTAAAAAGAGTACAGCAAACAAATCCAAAAAGCAAACCCCAAATAGATCAAACTCTAACCTGTCTTTAACCATTGCTGTAGAAGAACTTCTTAATTATGAGAATAACAGGGACGCTTTAAAAACTGAAACATCTTTGGCTAAAACAAGTGTCCTGAATACACCCGGTTTTAGGGGGTCATTAGAATCTAATATTGAAGATAATAATGAATCTTCTAGAAGATTATCTGCGGCCGGAGATGGTGGAGAGAACAAATCACAGATTTGCACACTGAGTCCTAGAAAATCAATAAAGTCAAATATGTCATCTTCAATAAGAAAAAGTGTGCTGTTAACACCTCAAGATATCAGTTGTTCTGATCTTGAAGATAAGTCGTTATCTCCAATAAATTTATCCACAACTGCAGATATTTCATTTGATACAGTAAATGATGGTACAAAATCAAGAAGACGGTCTTCTGCTAGAGCAAGTATATCGCATGTACAGACACCAAATAATAGAACATCAATCCAAGCGAATGAATCACTAGATATCAGTAGATCTGAATTTGAACAGAATCTTTCTCCTTCGAAAATGTCTTCTGTTAGAAAGACCGCAAGATATACAAGGTCTAATAGGAACAGTAGATCAACTAAAGTTGTTAATAATCGAGACCTTGTTATAAGTTTGGAAGAATTAAACGAATTTAATTCTGTAAACCTGAGCAAACCTGTAAAGAATTCAAAGAGTGATCGTGATACATTAATGGACTTTTCTGAATTAGGGACAACAATAAGTGAATCAAATCGACAAGATAATGTAACTAAAAGACCTTCTAGAATCAGAAAATCTACAGTTAATGATGCTTTTATTTACGGTTCTTTTATTTCTGAGGTATCCTCAAAATCTGACAATTCTAAGAAATATAATTCAACTACTATTCCCTTGGATACATACATAAATAATATAAATTCTTTAACAAAGAATGCTGAATGCTCCAATAGACATTCTTCTGCTGATATCGAGATTGTTTCGAATACAGAAAATTATTCTGTAGTTACTGTGTCGTCTAACGAGGATAGTTCAATAAATGTCACCAATGCTAATTCAAGTATGAGTCGAAGATCTGGTCGTACTGAAAAATCAACTCCCCACACCAGTGCTACTGATCTGTCAACTCCAAATAGTCCAAGAGTTGTAAGGTAATCTAATTAACAATAATAATATAATTAAATTTTTTTATTTGTTAATACATTGAAAATCATTTAAAGCGAAAACTGTTTATGTAAGGTGGAAGATACATACATAATTTGATCCTCTTCTTACCTTAGACAGTTTCTATTTCATTTTTGTTTTGGCCTTCCTTATGTTTTCTGCAGGCTTTGCATCCCAGATTTTCTTAACCTGCCTTTCTTCATTCATCCTCACTAATTATCTTAACCATCCTAGTTTTGTCTCTTGTCAATTCTGTTCACTCCTACTACTTTCCTGTAGTATTTCATTTCTACTGCTCGTATCCTCTCTGTATAGTACTACTGCTAGATTGTTAGTGTACTAGATAAATATCGATCTGTTCTTATTACTCTTGTATGCTCAATGAATCACTGTGATAGAATGATGTTAGTGATAAACCAAACATCATTCTTTGTAGCCATAAAATCTATGGCAGCTTTGATCTGATGTGTCAAAATGTGGATGCAAGACTAGAAGTGGTTGTTTCAAAGACAAAAATAAATAATTTAAATGAACAACAATGGGCTTTTTTCTGAGCAGCGGGGTATTTGTGTTGAAAATTAATATAATATGAATTTAATTTAATTATAGAATATGATTATTTTATTTATAATTTAGGAAGCAATCTCTACCGTACCAACCCATTACTGAGGATATAACACCAGGAACACCTGTTGATAATACTGAAATGGACATAGGCATCAAAACTCCACTCAATACTCCTCATCTGTTCAAAAGTATCAGAAAATCTGTACTACAATCTAGAGACAGACTACAAAAATGCAGGGCAAATAATAAAAGTACACCTTCAGAGGCCAGGAAGAGACCTAGAGAATCTACTTCTAGTATTAGGTCAAATAAACGGATAAAATTAACAGATAGCGAAGATGATTGCTACGAAGAGGTAATTTTTTTTATTAACAATCATATATTTTATCTAACGGTTACTGATCTTTTAAATGTTGAATGGTAAATGCTCACTTCTTAACATGGCGATCAGCTAGGACAGTGAGAAAATAGATTAAAGTTGAACCAATAAGTTTTGAAAGTACAATGACCTCCGGGTCTGGCGATATGTTTCTTGCACAATGGTGTGGATGTTTTTTTGGACGTGGGAAGCTTTGTAATTACAAGCAAGTTTCCGCACCACTCATGAAGTATTGCTTATGGCGCGATACCATTTTTTTCAGGGAGGTTCTCCAGTAGCCATATCTCCCTCATAAACTTGCAACCCCCGGCAAGGGTTGAAAAAAATTGTAAAAAGTATTGTTTTGCAGTTACGCGAAAGCGGTGAAAGTTAGACAAAAAATGCTCATCAAACATTGGAGATCTTAAAATTTTACATAACAAATCTTTTTTCCTCCAAAATTAAATGAGTTTGAAAAGTTTTAAGTTTAAGGGTTGGTCGTAAATTTCAAAAAAAAATCATAAGTAGTAGATTAAATTTTTTGAACTAATAAAATGTAATCTTCAATTATTCTAGACATGGTATAGATTTTTTTATTGTTGAAAAAAATATATCAACTTGAAATTTTCAAATAAAAATTGGAATGCTTAAAAAATGAATTAAATGTTTCACCATATTTACATTTCTTGTAAAGTTTCCAAAATTTAAGCATTAAAATAGATATTTTCCTAACAAGTGCGGAAAGTGATATTTTCCCGCACGCGACTGCCGTTGACCCGAACTACGCGAAGCGGAGTTCGGGCAAGCAGTCAAGGGCGGGAAAGACACTACGCATGAATTAGGAACATTATTTTTTATACGTCCGCATAAAGATTCAAAAAGCACATTGAAAATATATATTTTATTTCAACATACAAAACATTCCATGAAAATCCATTAATTATTATTAATATTAATGTTGAAAACACAATTTGTTGCATTCTGCAAATGCGTCAGAATAGCCGGTCCAGAGTAGTTAGTTGGTGGTAACTGACTGTTAGAGTGACACTCGTAGATTGCAAAGTGTATGAAGATGACGGAGACGGCATCAGTTGCAAGTTGCCAGTACATGAAAGAATTGTATTCGAGATGGTCTTCTGTTCTACGGAGTCCTCCAAAAAACTCTCAGCAACAGCAGTTGACTTCCAGCCTACAAGACGTTTTATGTTGGTTATCCCTTCGCCTGAATCTGCTAGAAACGTTGCCGAGGATCGTCTAAAACTGTGACCTGTGTAACGTTTTGGGTTAGGTAGGCCTAAGCAGGTAGCGATCTCTGCCGGCATTTTACCAAATGTGTTTACGCCTACGCACTGAACAGAACATTTGCCTTTTTTGTAATTGATAAAAAAACGACGGTGCGTGGTGGTAGGAGGCCGTAAATTTGCATACTTTCTATAGAGCTTCAAAAAGGTTCCATTATTTATGTCTTCAGATATAACAAAGGATTTTGAGGTATGGTTTTTCGAATCGGAAATTTTCACAATAATTAGGTTTCCTTTATCTTGAATATCGTCAAGCGTGATTTTCACAAGCTCCGCTCTGCGAAGAGCACCGGCTAAAGCAATAATGGTACCTACTTTAATCATAACATATATCTCATCAGGGGCTAACATAAACTTGAATATGTCTTCTTTGGTCAAAATCTGCGCTTTATGTGGTCGAAAACCAATATTTTGCTTTTTTAAGAACGATGTCAATTTATGAAACTTGCTTATGTCCAGGTTTTGTTTTATTTTAATTAAACATTTCACCATCGAGTAACACGACCATAGGGTATTGGATTTCAGTACCTTACTCGGAAAAATACGCCAAAAAAACCTCTTCTCTGAAGCTATTCACTCCTTTTTTCCTTACACCAGTTTAAAAATTGGTTGCATTGATGTTCGTATCTTTCTCGTGATTAACTTGGTAACAGGTCTGAATTTACCTCATCTGCGGCCTTTAATATTGCTTCTGGGAGCTCTTCGTCTGACGAATCCATTAAAATATTGCTTTTATTGAAAATAATTTGAAAAATTCCAGAATCGGACACTTCGACTTGAAACTTTGACATCTTGATGACAACTTGATTGTCATAACAAATCTTTGGTTACCACACCAAACCACTTGACTCAGCTTAGTTTGATTGTTATGTGGATTGATTTTGAGAAATGTATAGGGTAGATATATAAAAGTATCGCAATTTCTTCATTCCAATGAATGAAAAATAGTCTGGGTTAGATTGAATCTTAAAACCTATATTAGTTTTAATAGTAATATACAAGTAAAAACAATGAAATGTACATTTAATAACGATAAATTGACATATTTTACTTCCCCACACTAGTGCGGGAAAGTGGGTAAAAACGCACGGTCGTAGAAAAATAGCTATTTGTATTACTAGGGAGGAAAGTGCCACTTTTCCTCCCGCAGAATGTAGTTTACTGCTCGGCGCGAAGCGGAGGGCAGTAAACATCCAATGGAGGAAAAGGCACTTTACTCCCATGTGATACATATGATTTTTCCTCCTACCCACCTTTTTTTGAAAATTTATTTACGACACAAATAGGTAACGAATATAATTAAGAACACAAGAATTATTTATTAAACAAATTTATCAATATATCTTATACAATTAAGTACATAGTATTGTTTAACTGTATTTTAGAATTATTTATGTTAATATTGAATGTGCAGTTTTGAGCAGCACTTATATGAACACCATTGGAAGAAGATAGGGTTTGAACAGGACCTTTAGTATTTGAAATATTTTCGCTTAGCACATTGTAATGGTGGTAACTTCTAGAAGTGCTTGGCTGATTTTGATCAAGTTCAGGTTCTACATTATTTCCCATAATTTGATCAGAAATTTTTCTTTTTTTTGTGTAAGATTGTTCTACATAACCTTCTGCGATATTGGTTGATTTCCAACCGACATGCTGTTTTAGAGCTAAAATATCCCCACCAGCGTTTACTAACAGAGTTGCTGAAGTTCTTCTGAAACTGTGTCCTGTGTAATGTTCGGCATTTGGAAGATTGAGATATTCTGCAATTTTTTGTGGTATTTTGGATATACTATTTTTGCCAACCACTTGATTTATACATTTGCCTGCTTTAAAGCATACCAACAATCGTTTATGCTCAGTTTTAGGACGTAGACAGATATACTTTTTAACGATTTGAACAAAATTTGGGCCATTACCTGTTGTAGTATTGATAACGAAAGTTCGTTGTTTATACGTTTTTGAAGTGTGGATATTTATGACTAAAAGATTGTCTTTCTCTTCAATATCATCCATAGTCATTTTAATAAGCTCATCACATCGACATGCTCCAGAAATTCCAATAACAAGGACTACCTATGAATATTTTATATCAAAAATTAAATTATTTGCATGGGATTTCATTTCTTACCTTCATTAATAAAAAAACATCATCGGGGGCATCCATTAAGAATGTATTTATTTTTTCTCTTGTAAAAGTTTTAGCTTTATTTGGTTTGTATCCGGCATTTTGACGTTTTAGAAATGCAATCAACTTTGGATATTTAATATCGACATTGTCCTTCATTTGTATCATTGTGCGTAGCATTGAATATTTAGACCAAAGTGTTAAAGCTTTTAATGATTTTCCTTGTAGTGAAAAATATGCCAGTAAAACATTCTCTGAATATTTATGTATCTTGTCTTCAGCCCATTGCTTATATTGTGCATATTGTTTTTCATACCTGTCTTTAGATTTTTGTGGTAGTAAGGTTAATGACGCTATGTTGGCTTGTTCCTTAATATTAGGTGGTGTATTTGGAAATTCAAAATCACTTGAATCGCTCTCTCATTTTTCAAAAATTCAACTAAGTTTAATGAATGTAGCGACTTTGCACCTCAAAAGTCAATCGCCGTGTTTACTGTCAGTGAGCCACAGCATACTATGCTTTTCTTATTCTGAACTCAAAAAACGTATATCTAAGATTCCTGAAGTTGAAATTTGTATTGAAGAACTATGTTGAAGAAACATTAATGTTTGATTTTTACCAAAAAACAGGATATACAGGATGTTCTAGAAATTATGGAAACAATATGAATATAATGAATTCACAAGTTTCATCGTTTACAACTTACTTGAAATGAGGGGGAGGAAAAATACTTTCCTCCCTAGGGAGGAAAGTACTTTTCCTCCCTAGGGAGAAAAAGTATGAGTTTCCTCCCTGATTTGAGGGAGGAAAGTGTGTACTTTCTATAGAGGTAGGAGGAAAAATATTTTTACCTGGTTATATTTCGTCAGGTAGGAATTAATAGAGATAACAAAATTCTTTTCAAATTTTAATCGGCTTATACTACTTATGATTTTTTAAATTTAAAACTTCCCTAACTCATTTCATTTTGAAGGGAGGAAGAAAAGTCAGGAGACATTTCTTATGTAAAATTTTAGGATTTGCAATTTGTGACGAGAATTTTTTGTCTAACTTTCACCGTTTTCGAATAATTGCGAAAAAATGATTTTTAAAATTTTTTTCAACCCTTGTCGAAGATTGCAAATACTAAAACCTTTACTTACACATTGTTATCGTATCTTTGAAACTACATTATATCAAAAATGCAAAGTTGTGTAAAAAATTTTGATTTCAGATCTTATTTTACAGCACTAATATTTTTAACATTGGATCTAACAGCTTGTACTACTTATTAGACTACACAGTTTCTTTTGATAGTGTATCATAGTAATTGCATAACTACGTAATGCCATTTAATTTGTTTATTATCTTCACTCTTCATTTATTATTTTGTAACTTACTTTCAAATACGTTTTCATAAACAACTTTTGTTTTTTGTTCACCATGCACTAAATAAAAAAGCAACGTGTGAAATATTTTTGTAATCAGTTCAGGAAGGGAAACCGGCAATTGAAAAAAATTGGGGTGCTCTATTAAAAAAAATACGAAGCTAGTTCACCCTATATATTAGATTATTATTTTTAAAAACAGGTGGGCGCACTGTATGTACAGAAACGTAAGAAATTAAAAATTGGGCAGTAACTTGAAACTTCGATTTTCATGAAAAAGAGATTCATTCCTATTGTTTCATGTATAATTTAGTAACCGTTGTTACTAATGGGAAAAGGGGATGCGGCCCAATACAAAGGGAAGAATCGACGAGATCAATATAGACGTGGAACTAACCTGTGATGTGTTGAGTGTTAGCGACGACAGAGAAATTTATATTTTGCTTCAAAATTCAGATATTGACATTTCTCTACCAGAAACTATTGTCGATCAATCACGTTTGAATGTAATTTCTAGTATGCCTTGTCAAAAAGGAAAAAGATATTCTAATAATATAAAAAAGAATATACCCCCCAAGAAATTGGTATGTTTCGAGTTGAAAGAGACATCCTATACTATTTGAATATAAAGACTGGCTAAAACTTAAGGTTTTTATTCAAAATGAATACACACAATTAAAACGCACAAAGAAGTAAGAGATGGAGGTTGTAGATCATCATAGTAACGACGTAACGAAAGAAGGAAGTCAGTAAAAGATAGTCATGAAAATTTCCAAAATTATAATATAATAATTTAAGCGTTTCCCCCACCCACCTATTGTCTGTTATCGAATTTTCGTATGGGACTCTTATGCCCGCCTTTTTTGATCAGATATACTCGTATTAGTTCGCCAAAATTCCGCCACGCGTCTCAATGAAATATGTATATATCATATAGAAATATTCTTCGAGACACTTTTAACTTTTTAAAAAATATTTATTTGAATTTTATTTACAAACAACTTAGAAATACAAAGTAACTTGACAAAAATAATAACTGTTAATAATAAATGAAATGAATAATTGAACTAGATTAAAATAATTGAATGAATGAATTTTCGTAGTCATCAACCGATATTTAATACATCGGTGTTATGAAATTGATGATCGCGTTGCTTGGTTGGAGTTCGCTGACCATGGGACAGGGTCGGAGTCCATTCACATTTCTCCTCCCTCCTTTGGTCCAGACTTCGTCCTCGAAGTCTCTGAGAACAGCTCTTGAAGAATCTGGATTTGAGTTGGTTGTAGCTTGGGCCCATATAAGAATTTGGAGATTCTCTTCCTTTTCTTCACAGCAACTGTTATAAAGATGCCTAAAACAGTTGAAATTATTATAAGGGAAACAATGCTAAGCCCTGCGGAAAATTGTGGCAGAAGATGTATCGGTTCGATAGGTTGAAGTTGACCGTGCGTCTCTGGAATCTGGAGTTTTTCTATCTTGATTTCGTGCTTCGGGTACAGTTTGATTGGGACTACTTGCGGCACTGGGAGTTCTTGGACAGTTTTTCTGTTGTACTGTATTCCTTCTATGACAATCGGCTCATTTGTCATTAAGATGCTACTTCTGCTAATTTCTTCATTTTGAATTTTTATTGGGTGAACTATTCCCAATAAAATTACTTTCCTGGTTTCTTGACAAAAATTCTCCGTTGAGATTGATTTGGTACAATTTTCTACATTTGGAATTTGACACTGAGATTTTACAGGTTTTGTGCAGATAATTTGTTCGGCTAGTTTGGTGCAGGCTTCATACCATTTACCATTTGCGAAGTAATGCGCAGGTGGCAGAATCATTATGTGATCATTATTAGGAATGGGGTAGATTCTAAATGTGGGATAAGCCTCTGGATAAAGGATAGGGATTTTTAATATTATGAGCATTGTCTTGGTGGTAACACAAACTAAAGATTTTGATGATTCAATGAGTTGGTAAGGTTGTTCGTCACTGACTAAAAGGGCGTTTCGAGAATATATTTCTAACAATGTTTGTTTTAATGTTTCCAGTTCGTCTAAAGTAAAGAGCTCAATATTTGAAAGATTTAGTTGGGATAAGGTTATGGTTCTAATTAGTTTTAAAAGGAATTCATTTACAATTTGGAGATTGAGAATTTCCTTATGAAGAGCAACGTATCCATTAAAATCGGATGATAACTTATTTACTGCAGCAATAATTACGTTACTATTATTGTTTATTAAATTTAAAAGGTTATTAAATCTCGTATCAATAGAATGACCAAAAGAGATTTCATTGTTAAGTTTAGTTATAATTTCATTTTCTTTAAGTTCTATTGCAGTAATGTGTGATTTTAATCGTCGGGATTTCCAGTTATGTACTTAATTGTTGTACCTAGAAAGTTAAACAATCCTCTTTTATGCTTACGAGTTATTTTATGAAGATTGTCTTTTGCTTCATTTAGGAGGTGATTGTATTGAAATTTCAAAGAAGCTAAGGGTCCGTTTTCTAAGGGTGAATCGGAAAAGGTCATTGGGGTTTATTTCTAAAGTGTTAGCTAATTTCTCTAAATTAATATGTAAAATATGTCTATGATAATGGTTAATTTCATTCGATTTGCCAAGTTCTTCTGCATAATAACCGTTATTGGGGATTTCCTGTATCTTGATAAGATGTCCCAGGGATAGGGTCGTCCTGCAAAGAAGGTATTTCTAAAATATCCCTTTTTTTTTACCTTACGAAGTCTTTTAGCAAATTTTAAGTGTGTACTTGTTGTGTTTTGTTTATTCGTCTTACTGATAATTTTTGTTTTATTTTGTTTTTTCGGATGTAGTCTAGAATAAGGGGAGCTCAATTTAGGTCGATGTTTTTTTCTGGTTACGTAGAGAGAGGAAGAGGGATCGATTACAGGGATTGATTCGGCTTTTTCATTTTGTTTATCTAAAATCTTCTGACGTTTTTCTTTTTGTTTATTATATAGGTCAGTTATAAAGGGTTGCAGTTCGTCTTTATGTCTTTGATTGTATGTTTCGTATAATGGGAGATCAAAATCAAAATGTATTTCTTCGGCATAAGGGCCGTAGAGAATTGAAAAAGGTGAGAAGTTAGTAGCACTATGAATGGACTGATTATAAATTAAAATGGCATGTGTGAAGGTATCGTCTAAGGGGTCTTCTGGATTTTGTTCTCGTAATGTTCTAAGTTTTTCTATTAGGGTAGAATGGAACCGTTCAACAGGTGAATTAGAAGATGAGTTATTGACTGTTGTGAAATGAATTTCAATTTTATGAAGTTTCATAAATTCTTTAATTACAGCAGAATTAAATTCAGTTTCATTGTCACAAACAATTTTTTTCGGATAATTATGATGAGAGAAATAGTGTCTTAATTTGCTTAGGATTGAAACAGAAGTTTTATCAGAAATTTTATAGCATTGGGCATATTTGCTGAATGAGTCGACAATTGTTAAGTAGTAATTTTTGTTACAGTGGAACAGATCAATATGGATTATATCAAAAGGTTTTTGTCCTAATAATGGACCTAATTGAGGTAATTTATACGGGTGCCGTTCATATTTATTTTTTAAACAAATTTCACATTGGTTAATGAAATTTGAAATTGTAGTTTGCATGGAGGGCCAATAAAATTGATTTTTCAAGTGTTTATAGGTTTCAACTATGCCGTTATGATTTTCGTTATGATACTGTTTTACACACTCTATTTGTCTTTGTTCTTCTTCTATGTCCTGTAGTAATTTATTACAAAAAACGGCCTTAACTGTCGTGTCAACAGTTTTCTTAAAGTATTCACAAATAAAAGGTCGAAATTCATGTGGTACGTGTAATGCAAATTTTTCATTAGGTCTAAATATGTTTTTAAGAGCATCAGATATTTCCATTCTCCAATCATCAGTGACAGTTACGGTATGTCTATGTTTATTAAAACATTTTTTATAAATAATGTCATATTCGCTGGAGTTAGGAACAATAAGAATTTGATTGGTAGCAGAATTGATAGGATCTTCAGATATAGGGATTCCGGAAATCGGATTTTCGATTGCAGTGTGATTAGTATCATCGCTAAGAGACTGGTTTTCTCGAAATCTTCAAGAAATTCGTCTAAGTCAAAATTGTCTGGAGGTTCAACACATATAGAAGAAGATGAAAGTACATTGACCTGTACTCTAGAAAGACAGTCGGCAACTTGATTTTCTTTGCCTCTTCGGTATTTTACGTCAAAATTATAGTCTTCAAGTTTCAGTCGCCATCGGGCTAATCGGGATGTGGGGTCTTTAATTTTGCAAATCCATACAAGGGGATTGTGGTCACTTTCGACTGTGAATTTTTGACCATACAAGTACGGACGGAAATGTTTACAGGAATCTAATATTGCCAAAAGTTCTCTTTCGATAGTTCAATAATTTTGTTCGGCTGAGTTTAAAGTTCGGGAGTAGTAAGAGATTGGATGATTATTTTGTGATAATACAGAGCCTATAGCTATATTGGAAGCGTCAGTTGTCAAAACAAAAGGTTTTGAAAAGTCGGGATATTGGAGAACTGGGGCATTGCATAAGAGTTGTTTGCACTTCTCAAAGCACTCTTTATAATTGGCGTTTGTGGGGTCTATGACAGCTCCTTTGCGGGTAGATCGAGAAAAGGGGGATGTTATTCTTGCAAAATTTGGAATAAACCTTCTATAATATCCAATAAGTCCTAAGAAGGATCTCACTTCTTTGACCGTTTTTGGTATTGGAAAATTCTTAATAGCCTCTATTTTGCTAGGATTGGGCTTAATGCCTTCGGGAGTTACGATATGACCAAGAAAAGCGACTTCTTTTGTCAGAAATTCAGATTTGTCTAATTGGATTTTTAAGTTAGCTTTCCGAAATGTTTCAAAAATTGCGGCAATGTGAACTAAATGATCTTGAAGAGACTTAGAAAAATAATGACATCGTCCATATAGACGAAACAACATTTGTGGATAAAGGGTCTAAGGATATTATCCATTAATTTTTCGAGAGTAGAGGGTCCATTTTTAAGACCAAATGGCATTCGCAGAAACTCATAGTGGCCGTGGGGTACGGAAAAAGCTGTTTTCTCAATTGAATTTGGATGAACTTCAATTTGATGGAAACCTTGAGCTAGATCAAGAGTAGTAAAATACATGGCTTTTCCTAGGTTATCTAGTATGTCTTCGATATTTGGGAGGTTATATTTATCTTCGACAGTGTTCTCATTTAATTTACGATAATCAATAACCATACGGAATTTTTTCTTGCCAGAAGCGTTTGGTTTTTTCGATACAACCCAGAGAGGAGCGGAATAAGGAGATATTGAGGGCCTAATAATTTTTTTATCGAGTAATTGATTAACCTGTCTAGTAATTTCCTCCTGCATCGCTTTCGGATGTCGGAAACCTTTAACGTAAATAGGATTTTCATATTTTGTTCGTATTTCGTGTTTAATGGCAGAAGTAAAAGTTAAGTCAGAGTTATCGTCATAGAAAATATCTTTGTATTTATTACAGAGTTTTAAAATTTTTTCTCTTTCTTCATGGTTTAGGTGTTGAGTGCGGATTATCGATGGGTCAAAATTACTTGGACCATTAGATATTTCGTATTTATTTAAATTTTCGACATGAATTGGTTCTAATGACAAAGGACTTGGTAAACAAATATCATTAATGTAACCGTTTTTGGCAGTATGAATTGATTCAGGAATTTTAATATTATTTATTGTAATTTCGGGAAGGATGATGTCGCCGTTGAGAATGTCAACAGGAATTTTATTGTATAAGGTATCAAAAGGAATAGTAATATTAAGACGTTTTAATGTTAGTAATTTATTTTGGTAATCTATTAAAGCATGTAAACGTTCTAAGTCATAATTCCCTAATAATATGTCAAAGTCTTTACTCCAGTCGGCAATTCTAGCGTCAATAGGTTCTAAAATTTTAAATTCTATAAGTAATGGTGTTTTGATATTCGAGTTATATTTTCGTGTAATTTTCATGGACGTCAGAGTAAATGGTTTATTATAAACATGATTTGAGTTGAAGAATGTGGAAGCTTTAGGAGAAATGATAGTATCGGATCCTCCTGTATCTATTAAAACTTTTAGTTTAGAAGTTGGCATAATGAAGTATGGTAGTTGCGGATCGTTGCGAATATTATTAAGGTTTATTGAAATGGCATTTCGTAAGTGGCCTCTTGAAAATTTTCGTCTTGACCGTTTGCGTTAGTTACAAAATTTTCGTTAGTATCGTCAATGTTAAAGGTATCATGAGAATTTTCGAAATTTTCATTTTGGTCGGTATTTACATTAAAATTCAAAGTTCTTCTTGTCGAAGTGCTCATAGGTTGGTTTCTGGTAGAAATTGTTTGTACACCACTCATTGGTCTTGGAATATTTTGTGGTGTTTGATAATTTCTTTGGAATTGCGGTGTATGAAGATTTGAGTTATTTCCGAAAGAATAAGACGGTTTATTAAATGATTGATTATTTCCAGGAGTGTTATTAGACTGGGTTCTGTTAAAATTATGACTATTTCTAGGAGGGTTATTATTATGAAATCTATTTATTGGAGAAATCGCGGAATTCGGATGGAAGTTATTCCGAGAAGCAAATGTAGTATTCGGGCTAGTACGGTTCTGCGTAAAAGATTGATTGGATTTATTATAATTGGGATTGAAAGAATTTTGTTTGGGTTTATGAAGAGAAGGTGACTTTTTATTTTGTTGGCTCCTTAAGAAGTTCATATATAATTGTTGATTCTTATGATTATCGTAAGAGATACATTTTTGAAGAGCTTCGTCAAGAGAATTTATTTGGAAATGTGATAAATATTCACAATAGGGTTCGTTAATACCAGTGCAAAAAGTTTTTAAAGCAATATTTTTGAAGTACGGGGTTTTGAAATTTACAGTTTCCACATTATCATTTAAAACTATATGTTGAAGCAAATCATTAAGATTATTTGAAATTCTTTGATGATATTGATCATACGTTTCGTTATCGTACTGTACTGTAGTAGATAATTGTGTTGACAAAATATCTTCGGAGCGTCGATCTCCGTATTTAGCTAGTAAAGATGGACGTACATCTGTCCAAAGCGTTAAATTTGAGTAATTTAAAAAATCCCTAGGTTCACCTTTTATACGAGAAATAATGTTTGCGTTTAATATAAACTCTTGAGGTTGAGTAAGATTTTGTGTTCTAAGAAACGTAATTAAGTTATCTACTGATTTTATAAAAGTCGAGAGATTATCTCCCGTATTAAATTCAGGAAGGGGGGCACAAAGACTAGAAATATCGTTATTTTGTAGAGACATATTTAAGCTATTAATGTTTCGAGTTTCTGAAATTTGATTTTTAGAAGATCGAGAACTATTAGCCGTATTAGAACTATCTAATGGATTTATTGAAAGATTTGACAGCAATAAATGTAAGTTACTTTCAGAAATATCACTAAAAGTGCTCATAAAGGAGAAAAGGAACGTTGTACTTACAAGAGGATGATCACTGGAGATGTCTTCTGCATACTACGTTGTTTTCACCTCGGTTCGTTGGATTTTCTCGTCTAACAACTAAAGTTGACCAGGAAACTTGGGTTTCTGTACGAAGTCTATCCTGTTCGCAGCGCCAGAAATATTCTTCGAGACACTTTTAACTTTTTAAAAAATATTTATTTGAATTTTATTTACAAACAACTTAGAAATACCAAAGTAACTTGACAAAAATAATAACTGTTAATAATAAATGAAATGAATAATTGAACTAGATTAAAATAATTGAATGAATGAATTTTCGTAGTCATCAACCGATATTTAATACATCGGTGTTATGAAATTGATGATAGCGTTGCTTGGTTGGAGTTCGCTGACCATGGGACAGGGTCGGAGTCCATTCACATTTCTATATACAATCTGTATATGTTTGTCCGATTTTACCCGCCCGGCAAAAAGATAATATAATTCGAAGTCCTGAAATCTGGCAACTGTAACCGATAATTTATACTGTATTTCGTATTAGTTTGTGATAGTTTAATATTATGTTTAATATACCAGACAAGTGCACATACATTAATAGATGATGAATAGAAGTAAACGTTTAGTGGCAATGGCTTTAAATACCCTGGATAAGTTACTTATTTTATTATTGCACAAATCAACAATTCCGATATTATTCACATGGTGGTAACAAAAAATGTTTCAATTTATTCATAGAATGATAGAAACGCATATACAACGTGGTCGTGGTCCAGAATTATACAGTGTGCGGTAGATAAACGGTCTGTTAAACGAATCTCATCTCCATGAAAAAAAAGTGCGTGGAGGGCTTTTGAAAGGAGAACTATTTAGTAAAACTATTGGCATCCTTTTATTGCTTCCAGTTACACCGGAAGTTAATTATGAATAGGTTATTTTAAATCTTGTATAACTTTGATTTTCTAATTCTCCTCGAAGAACTGATTTCAAAGATACCAAAATACATGGGCTATATAGTGAAGATTGCTCAAATTTCAGGGTGCTGAAAATCACCTTTTTCAACTTAGTAATTTTTTTGCCAGTCACTGAATATTGGCAATACGGCTTACATCTTCCTATATTAATTTTTCAACAACTAGTAAGTGGTATTAAAGAAAAATTAATACAATGGTCAAAAAATTAAAACTTATGACCACCCTGTATTAATTTGATGGGAAGATGTAAGCCATTTTACCAAATATTCAATACTTTTGACAAAACACTAACCTTAAGTGGTAAAAGGGTGATTTTTAACACTTTGTAACATCATCAATATTTACTGTAGAAACCATACATTTGGTATCTTTGAAATCAGCTCTTCATGGAAAATAATAAAAACGAATTTATAATTAACTTTGTATATAGCGGAAGTAATAAAAGTATTCCAATCGTTTCAATGAAAAGTACTCCCTTCAAACATCCGCAAATTTTATTTTCAGTCACTTGTAGTTCTCGGAATCCGGCTAACCGACTGTGAAGGATTATCTGCCACACCCTGTATACATTCATTACTAGAGTACGCCCGAAAATATTGATACATCATGTAGACTTTTCCAAAAAGATGTTATTCAAATATAGTAACCTAATTCTTTTGTTTTTCAAATTCCGATATAATATTGTTACAATATTCACGAACTAAAGATGGTATATTTTCCTGTTTAAGGTAATAAGTCTAGTTCAATGCTGGAAACAGAAAGCGATGACTTTGATGAGTCAAATTCAGAATTTCAGGTAACAATACCAAACAGCTTTAACTGGGAATGTGACCATTACTTTACACAAGAAAGAATTTATACTATCCAAATTTCTAATAATGTTAACAACTCTCCAAAGACCTTAAGTACATCGGAACAATGTAATTATAGTTTACTACATTTAGATGCAAATTACAATGTGCCAGTAGTTAAGGGTATCGAAATTTCTATGCCCGAAGATCAATATTCTACCGAAATTTCTCTGTCCGAAGATCAATATTCAGGTACTGAATAGTAACCATCAAGTTGTAAATCTGATACACTATCTATTCATGGACATTCTGACACAATTGATGCAAATCCCTTACTCGTTCGAGAATATCCAAAGAAAAAAGTAGATTTTTTAACGATTTTGGAATGCTCAAATAAATTACCCAATTCAGATATTAAGTGGAATCAGATTGTAGTCCTAATAAAAATTTCTTATGGCTGTAGATAATTTAATGTTCGTAATAAATGTTAAGAAATTGGAGGAATCTTCTCATTAAGAAAAGCATTAAAGGTAGAACATGCAAAACATATTTTGTTGCACTAAATTTAACAAATTTTGTTTCAAGGTTGCCACAAGATATCTATCAAACAGCGAAAGTGGCTAAAGTTTTAATTTTACTAGAAAAAGGAAAGGGAACAGGGTTTAAAGGAAAAAATTTAAATGATATCGACCTCAAAACGGATATTTTCTATAGCTTTGATTCGGAGTATGATGTTGACGAAAGACCTCTAGCTGAACGATTTTTGGATAATGTTCAAAGAGAAGGTAATTCAGATACAATTGATGATTTATTGGAAAATCCTAATATGCCCAGCAGTAATAATGATACCATCGAAAACGCTGAAACAAGCAAGAAAAAAAAATTGTCTTAAAACATTTTAGAAGTTACATTAATAAAAAAAACTGCTCCTCGCAAATATGAAGTGGACGAATTTCTGAAAAAATATAAATCAATTTTTGGTCGTACCAATTGGGTAAAAGTAAGAACTATGGTTTACAATGAGTTTCGGCAAAAATAATTCCACTAGTTTTATTATATATTATAAATTATGGGATAATTATAAAAGCCTTTTTTTTATAGATTTTATTAATTGTTTTTTGATTACTCCATTTCTCATTTTATCCACGTTTAATAATAAAAATCGGGTTTTGGAACCCTTTTAACAAGACCTCGGTTTTACATAACGGTGGTAGACTTCGTATAATTAATTCATTCTTGACGTTGAAAATCAACCTATGCAATAGATGTTGTAAATCCCGATTCTGCTTACCAGAAAGTTTGGCAACATTGACGGGCTTCTTAATGTGCATAAACTACAAACGCTTTATACACATGGGCTTGGTAACATATGTGATATTTCCCCGAAATATATGAACGTAAAAACCCTTCCCCTCTAAAGGGCTCTGCTTTGCCTTCAGAACGTAGTGGGCTTCGATTAGGTAGTTAGGAGGTATGTATATATATATATATATATATATATATATATATATATATATATATACATATACATATATATTATTGTGAATATATTATTCTTATTCTATTTCATATTTACAATAAATTATTCTTATTCTATTTCATTTGCCACACGTTGCAGTGACATTTTAAATTTGAAATCACTGAAACAATTGCTATTCAAAATATCAAAAACATAGAGGAGTTAACTAATTATCTACAAAGAATTGAAAGAAACAAGATAAGCAATAACCAGAACAGGAACAGGAATCAAAATGAAAACAAAAACTATAATGGTTACGATAATAAAAATTATTATGAGAATAATAACAATCAAAATAATAGATCGAATAATTATGAACAAAACAGGAACAATTACTTTAACAAAAATAATATAAATAAGAGAAATGTAAAAATTGGGGTGAATGTGATGAAAGATTTAAAAGGGATATTTTCTTTAAATAAAATAATAGGAGATCAAATAAATTTAACTGAAAAGGAAAAACAAAGGGGATATAAAAAAATAATATATTTGTAAAGAAAATTGGGGAGTCAGAAGTATTCATCATTACGGAAAATTTAACTAGGGAAATATTGAAAAGTTTGCATGAACAAAATGGGCATATAGGATCTAGAAAACTATGGTTGGTATTTAGGGAAAATTATATTTGTAAAAGGGATCAAAGCCTTGCCAAACAAATTACTCGAACATGTCATATATGTCAACTGGGAAAAAGTAGAAATAAAAGAAATGAAAACATCACAAAAACAATTTTAACAACTCGATGCGGTGAAATAGTTGCAATGGATTTTCTTAGTAACCTAATACAAAGTAAGCAGGGGAACTCTCATATTTTAATAATAGTAGATTTATTTTCAAAATTCATAAAATTATATCCTACTAAAACGACTAAGTGCAAAATTGTAATGGAAAAATTGTCTGATTACATGAAAGAGGTTATAAAACCAGAAAAATGCATAGTAGATAATGCAACTTATTTTGTAAATAGTAGATTTAAGAAATTTTGCAATGAAAATCAAATACTTGTAAAAACAATTAGTATCAGACATCCACCTGCAAACCCCTCAGAAAGATACATCAGAGAAGTAATAAAATTCCTAAGAATAGCTTTGAAAGACCAGATTCATGAAAATTGGGAGAATCATATTGAGGAAATTCAAAACTACATAAACAATGTACCTAACACTGTCACCATGGAAAGTCCAGTATATTTAATGAAAAAATTGATACCTGAAAGGAAATGGGAGAGAGAAACCAATAAAAATTATGAAGAGGTTTTGGAAAAAGTCAACAAAAATTTACAGAATAATGCCAATAAATATTTAGGTAGAATGAACAAGAAGAAGAAAGTAAAGACGACGTTTCAAAAAGGAGATTTAGTAGTAGTACGTGCTCTAAGAGTATCAGACAGAAACAGGAGAACATGTGCTAAGCTAAAACTACCTTTCGAAGGGCCATACATTGTAGAAAATGAAGATGGAGTGAACAGTTATGTGTTAAAATACACAGACGTGGAAAGGATTAGAGGTATATTTAATATACATGATTTATATAAATATCACCATACATAAAAAAAATGGAATGAAAGTTTCCATAATGAAAGTCTCCATGAATAATCATGTTGTACATAAATTGATACAAAAGTAAACTATGAATTTGTATACATTTAATTTTAGTATTATAAATAAATTAAAACTAACTGAAGAGGATACTGCAACACAGGATTCCAGAATCATCTTACAACAGCGATCTGAAATAAAAAGAAATTTTATTATCAGTAAAATAGAAAGACAATATTTAAATAAAATACTTCAAGTAAAATTTGCGTTCATAAAATTTTTCCTAGAATAAAAAATTTGATAAACGCAAAATTTAGGGGATGTTATTGTGAAAAATAATGCTACACACTGTACATATATCTAACACAAGTTAATTGCAACTTAGGATATTAACGAGTATAAAATTATTGAAGGAAGGACTATTTGGGAGTCAAATTTAAACTAAATCGAACTAAAGTAATTTATTTGGACTTTATAATGTACCTTGTACATATGTACATGACACCGATATAAGAATTCAAACTATTAAAGAGAAAAGTTTATAAAAATAACATCACCTGTTACGAAATGAATGAGTCCACTCTTCGGGGTGAAATCGTCAAATGTTTGTGCATATCTTAAATTCCCATTAGATGCCATCGGACTATTTGGAAGCCCTGGAGGTGTATCTTGTAATATACCCAAAAGTTGAAATTCCAAATAAAAATATTAGGGTTATAAAATTTTTGACATCTGTTTGAAATATGTGTCAGTTGAGTAGAGCAAGGCCAACAGCTAAAAATTTTAAGAATTAATAATATATATGATATAGATATGAATTGTTTGTTTAAAATTGTAAGAAATTATGTTTCATAATTAAAAAGTTAATATCTTAAAACATATAATGAAATCCATGAATAAAGGACTATGAGTAATTTTGATTGGTTACAAATATTTTTATGTTCAATAAACAGAGGGCTAATGAAAAATAAGGTTTCTTGTTTAGAAAAAAGTGGTTGCTTAGGGAGATAAGGGAAGGTTGTTGATTTTTGAAATAAGAAAGTAGTAGAGGGTTGGTGCTAAGAAAAGCCAAAAGAAACACATTATTTTTCTTTCATAATAATTATAAGACTTGTAAAATTTATAACCAATATTTAAAAGTGAATAGTGAAACTAATCTTCTAAAACGATTCCTGAACTAAATATTTGATATATACAGTGTAAATATCCTTTACATAATCATAGAAGAAAATACTGAAAGACTTTTCAGTAATAAAGTGATAAAAATGAACTGTGAATCCAGCTTCCCAAAAAGACTAGTGAAACTAACCTTATAAAACGATTCCTGAATTAAATATTCCATGTATACAGTGCAAATATCCTTTACACAATCCCAGAAGAAAACACTAAAAGGCTTTTCAGTAACGAGTTGATTCAAAAGAACTGTGTATCCAGCTTCCCAAGAAATTTTCCAGAACTTCCTAAAATGCAAGAAAAATGAATATTCTTCTATAGAACATTAGTGGAAAACATAAGGTATTTCATAATTTTTTTTAAATGAAAACTTACTTGTAGATATAAAGGAACATTAGGTATTGAATTATATCCGATATTCTTATGTACATATCACAATCGTTCATTTAGTATATGTATTTGTTTTTGTTGAGTACAATTACCAACACAACTTAAACGCATAATAAGTTGCATACGTACATGTATAATTTCATTGGTATGAATTTTGTGTGAAAGACCATCATAGATAAGTTTTATTTTTCTTTATATATCGTATGCAAGGAGAAATAATGTATTTTTTGATTTTTTTTACGAGATAAAAAATTCTTTTCTCTCAAATAAATAGAATCATATATCTGTGAATCTTGATTCAGTGTTTTCTTTTGTAAGTTGGCAATACTGTTTAGACAGCATTCACCACTGAAGGTTTCCTTGAGATAAAGTATACAGGACCGCACTACAGAGATTTATAAAAAAAAAATATTTAATTTAACAGAATTTTTTTAATATCAAATATTTGGCGCATATAAAATAATAATAACAAGATTTATTATATATAAAAAAGCCCATGAACCCAGATCCTGAGAAGCTGAGTTCTCATATAGAAATTAATAATAAGAAGAGATAAAGGTAAGTGCACTGTGTGGCATTATTGTTGAACAAAATAATTTCTTAAATATACCGGGCGAATTGAATTAAAATTTTATTGATTTTGAAACACAAATACTATCCACAATAAAATGTCACTGCAACGTGTGGCAAATGAAATAGAATAAGAATAATTTATTGTGAATATGAAATAGAATAAGAATAATATATTCACAATAATATATATATATATATATATATATATATATATATATATATATATATATATATATAGTGTGGAAACCACTTATGGAATAAAATTCTTTGTCATTATTTTAGAAAATTATAAAAAATGCCGAGACACGTCAACTTTTGAATTGAGTTGTGCGTTATGTAAACATAAATTTAAATGTACAGGGTGATTCACGCAAGTATGCCATAGTCGGTGTTTTTTTTTAATGAAACACCCTGTATATTTGCACATTTTTGAAATCCTCTTAATGAACCGATTCCAATAAACTAAATAATGTATGGTCAATTATGAATTATACAGGGTGAAATTTTTATTTTTACAGTTAAAACACATAAATACATTAAAATAAATGCTTAAAATGTTCTCCACCTAGTTGTTGGCAATAGCACAGTCTCCTATAGAACTCCTCCTTAACTTTGTTTAAAGTTTGAGGTGAAATATTCCGTATTTCTGTAGTTATCCTGTCTTTGAGGTCTACAATGCTAGTTGGTTGTGTTGCATATACTTTGTTCTTACGATAACCCCACAGAAAAAAATTTAACAGCGTAAGGTCTGGCGATCTAGCTGGCCACTCAATAGTGCCTCTTCGTCCAATCCATTTATTGGGGAAGATTTCATCTAAATAAGTTCTTCTTAAAGCATAATGGGCTGTTGCCCCGTCTTGCTGGAACCAAACATTTTCATTTGGTAAGCTAGGATCTATTGCGTTGAAATATAAGTTTGCCGACGCAGGAATAACTTCATTTCTAAGAGGATTTCAAAAATATGCAAATATACAGGGTGTTTCGTTAAAAAAACAACACCGACTATGGCATACTTGCGTGAATCACCCTGTACATTTAAATTTATGTTTACATAACGCACAACTCAATTCAAAAGTTGACGTGTCTCGGCATTTTTTATAATTTTCTAAAATAATGACAAAGAATTTTATTCCATAAGTGGTTTCCACACTGTATATATATATATATATATATATTTAGTTTTTTTTTTCTTGAAACTTATTTCATTATATATTTTTTTTGGAAAATTTTTTCTTGGGATTGTAGGTTCCTAGTTAAACAAATCAAATGGTTTTTTTGGCTTTAATTAACATTTTTGTTTTTGTTAACGTTTCGGACATATCGTGTCCTTCATCAGAACATAATTCTACAAATAGATGACAAAAAATTAACAATTTATACACTACATATGTCTATCCTAAAAATAACTTACCATAAAACAAGAGCTTGGCGAACGCATGTTAAAATACACGAAAACAATCATTTTTATTAAAAACATTTAGTATCAATATAAACCCCACATACAACTGCCAGTACACTACATTATATTATGACAATAATTACTTCTTAAAAGGAACAAAAATTTTTATTGTTAGTAAATAGAACTAGTTCTTTTTTTGTATTGTATTCAGTAATTGTGATGGAACAAGGTCAATTTTTGTGTTTGAAATTTTTTTTACTGATGATATTATTGTATAAGGATTTAGAAATATTACAGGATGTCATTTCATTTATAGACAATGCACCGGAAAAGACATCTATTTGATTAAATTAACATAAATTTTTGATAAATTATTTGTGTCAGATTTAGCATTGATAGAATATGGGTTTTTTTGGATTTCTATCATTTCATAGACTTCTCCTTTTTTTTGGTGGCTTTCAATTCTCAATATTTTTGTGCTGTCATAGTCAAATGTATGTTTGTGTTCAGAACTATGATTTGTCAGGGCTGTTCTGTTTTTTTATCATACTTGTGGCCATTTAGGCGGTTTTTAAGATATTGACTTGTCTGTCCAATATATACACCTTTACAGTCTTTGCAAGGGATCTCATAGATGACATTGCTTTTTTTTTCTTTGGGAATTTTTGATTTTAGTTTACTAAAATTTGATTTTAAAAGATTATGTCCCTTGTGAGACACTGTTATGTTGTGATCTTTGAAAATGCTTCCAATTTTTTCTGAAAGTCCCGAAACGTATGGTAAAGAGAGATATTTTTTTTGGGGTAAATTGTGTGAAATATTTTTATGTTGAGTTTGATTGTAAAAGAGGTATATACGGTTTTTAAGTATTGTATTAATTAGTTTACTTGGGTAATCATTTAGACAGAGAGCTTCTTTAGCTTTTTTTATGGCGTTCTCTCGGTATTCGTAATCAGAAAGTTTTATGGCTCGATCTGCGAGTCCTATGACAACTGATTTTTTTTGAGACATCGGGTGTTGAGAATTAAAATTCACGTATCTGGACGACCAAGTATCTTTTGTGTACCATTCAGTTTTAATCGTGTTGTTAATGTGGTGAAGAGTTAAGTCTAAAAAATTACATCAAAGATTCTTTCGACTTTAAAAATAAAATTAAAAATATAGTATTACCAAATAATCACACACTTATATCATTAGATGTAATATCATTATATACAAACATACCCTTTGACTTAGCCAGAAATGTAATAATAAAAAAATGGGATAAAATTGAATCACATACTGACATACCTCTTAATGAATTTTTGGAAGCGGTGAACCTTACATTAAACTCTACATATTTTGTATATGGAGAGAGGTTTTTCAAACAAACAGATGGTTGTGCAATGGGAGCATCTATCTCAAGCGCAATTGCACAACTGGTTATGGAAGATCTGGAAGAATCCATAATTGGAAACTTGGAGTACCAAGTTCCTTTTTTCTTTAGGTACGTTGATGATTGTATAGCACTAGTACCAGTAAACAAAGTGGAAAATGTTCTTGACAATTCCAATAGCTTCCACAACAAATTGCAATTTACTGTTGAGAGAGAACAACAAAATAAAATAAATTTTTTAGACAACTCTTCACCACATTAACAACACGATTAAAACTGAATGGTACACAAAAGATACTTGGTCGTCTAGATACGTGAATTTTAATTCTCAACACCCGATGTCTCAAAAAAATCAGTTGTCATAGGACTCGCAGATCGAGCCATAAAACTTTCTGATTACGAATACCGAGAGAACGCCATAAAAAAAGCTAAAGAAGCTCTCTGTCTAAATGATTACCCAAGTAAACTAATTAATACAATATTTAAAAACCGTATATACCTCTTTTACAATCAAACTCAACATAAAAATATTTCACACAATTTACCCCAAAAAAAATATCTCTCTTTACCATACGTTTCGGGACTTTCAGAAAAAATTGGAAGCATTTTCAAAGATCACAACATAACAGTGTCTCACAAGGGACATAATCTTTTAAAATCAAATTTTAGTAAACTAAAATCAAAAATTCCCAAAGAAAAAAAAGCAATGTCATCTATGAGATCCCTTGCAAAGACTGTAAAGGTGTATATATTGGACAGACAAGTCAATATCTTAAAAACCGCCTAAATGGCCACAAGTATGATAAAAAAACAGAACAGCCCTGACAAATCATAGTTCTGAACACAAACATACATTTGACTATGACAGCACAAAAATATTGAGAATTGAAAGCCACCAAAAAAAAGGAGAAGTCTATGAAATGATAGAAATCCAAAAAAACCCATATTCTATCAATGCTAAATCTGACACAAATAATTTATCAAAAATTTATGTTAATTTAATCAAATAGATGTCTTTTCCGGTGCATTGTCTATAAATGAAATGACATCCTGTAATATTTCTAAATCCTTATACCATAATAACATCAGTAAAAAATTTTTCAAAGACAAAAATTGATGTGTATTAAAAACCTTGTTCCATCACAATTACTGAATACAATACAAAAAAAGAACTAGTTCTATTTACTAACAATAAAAAAATTTGTTCCTTTTAAGAAGTAATTATTGTCATAATATAATGTAGTGTACTGGCAGTTGTATGTGGGTTTTACATTGATACTAAATGTTTTTAATAAAAATGATTGTTTTCGTGTATTTTAACATATTTTAACATGCGTTCGCCAAGCTCTTGTTTTATGGTAAGTTATTTTTAGGATAGACATATGTAGTGTATAAATTGTTAATTTTTTGTCATCTATTTGTAGAATTATGTTCTGATGAAGGACACGATATGTCCGAAACGTTAACAAAAACAAAAATGTTAATTAAAGCCAAAAAAACCATTTGATTTGTTTAACTAGGAACCTACAATCCCAAGAAAATGTTTTCCAAAAAATATATATATATTTATATTTTTATATATATATATATATATATATATATATATATATATATATATATATATATTCATGGGTAATTCACGCAAAATAAAGGGCACTGAAATAGAGTGGTAACCGTGGACATGCATGTTTCTGGCTCATTTTGCCTCTTCAGCACGGCATAACCAAATAAGGATGTGAAATGTGGGAGCAACGATGTTAATCGAAACATGGGAAAACACAAAATAACGGATTTCAGCAGGGAAACCAAACGCTCATTTGTGTCTTCAATTGGAAGGTCCCGAGTTTTCAGGACAACAACCAACATCGACACGGATGCGCATATAGCCCCCCCGCCATGAACCTTCCGACCCATAGTATATAACAAAGAAGATGTAGGAATATCGCGTGATATGTTAACAACAACAACAAAGAAATTCATGGGTAATTCACGCAAAATAAAGGGCTACTGAAATAGAGTGGTAACCGTGGACATGCGTTTGGTTTCCCTGCTGAAATCCGTTATTTTGCGTTTTCCCATGTTTCGATTAACATCTTTGCTCCCAAATTTCACATCCTTATTTGGTTATGCCGTGCTGAAGAGGCGAAAGGAGCCAGAAGCATGCATGCCCACGATTACCACTCTATTTCAGTAGCCCTTTATTTTGCGTGAATTACCCATGAATTTCTTTGTTGTTGTTGTTAACATATCACGCGATATTCCTACATCTTCTTTATATATATATATATATATATATATATATATATATATATATATATATATATATATATATATATATATATATATATATATATATTAGCGGTGTAAACAAAGAAATCGAAATCACTGTGACCGATGTAAATAACACTGTTGAGAGCACAATACTTACCGATGTAATTAATACTGATAACAGCATAATACTTATTATGAGTTAGAAGAACCAAGACAAGAATATACTATAAACGATTTATCCCAACAGAAATTTGTTTGTTATCAAGAAGAAAATATTGCCTACGTTTCCAATCAAAATGTATAGAATGTGATCAAAATAATTCAAGTGCATCAAATTCCACAAGTGAACCAAACAGAAAGTGTAATTTATGTAAACATGAAGAAATAGTGAAGAACCAAAGGAAAGGTTGTGCCTTGAACCAAAAACGAGCTGCAGAAAAAATGCTGGAAACCAGCAATAAAAAATTAAAACCTCTTGATATCAGCCAAAATATTGCAATTGAAGTTCCTAAAGTAGATAGCGGACCACTTGATCCCAAAAATATATTAGGAACTGTAGTGGACGTTGCTAACGGAGTTTACCGAATTGGTACCTCACACGGTTTATTAAATCGATGGTTTTCGAGAGACGAATTTACCGACTGCCAAACAAACGAACTAATTAATATTCCGCAAGGAAAAGATATTTCCTTTAGAGAAGCCCTAAGGTTATTTTCAAAATTCGAAGGGCAGGGATTTAAAAAGTGTTCTTGCAAGCAGAGCAAGATACAGTGTTGGAGCAATAAATGTCTATGTTTAAAAGGTCATATGAAATGTTCAAGCAAATGGTCTAATAAATAAAATCTATGTTTATTATTTTTTATATTTACTAGTTTGGAGTGTGTTCAAAATTGTTCAATGTTCAAAATCAATGTTTTAATAAATAATCCAAATTTATTATTTGTATTTTTAACTGTTTAAAGTGTTCAAAGTCAATGTTTAAGTATTCGCCTGCCATACCATCAGTCGTATTGTAATACGACGGATTTCGTTTAGTCATATTCTAAAACAATTGCATTCAGGTTCATTTTAACAATAAGTTTAACAAGCGGCAGGCGTATTATAATAATCCTGAAATTATCAGTCAAATCGTGAGATTTTTAATCATTTCGGTAGTATTACGATACATACACCTAATCGTATAGAAAAAACCTGGGCGTATCATAATACGACTGATTTTATAATAAGACTGCGACATATATAGTGGATAAACAATCGAAGAGTACAAATGAGGTGTACTTCGTTTTGAGATGAATTTGACAGGGCCTCGTCTCATCTCTCTCTTTCTTTAATTTACTATGAATTGAAAATAATTCTACAGAAATTGCGTAGCTATTACATGTTGAAAATTTTCTTTACAAAAGTTCTTAGTAATTACTTTTTTCTTGCCGGGCATTCGATGGTTTATTTCTTGGTGTCAATATCTTTGGTAGGTAGTATTGAAATCCGTTTCCTGTTTCAGGGGTCTTCTTCATTTGCTTCTTTTACTTCTGATGAAGTATTTGAGGAAGATGATCCACATGATGTAGCAGCTGGCACTCCTAAACACATTGTTGAGCTAACGGAAAAACCTCTCATTACATACCCGCTAACAAGATTTTCCACAAAATCGCAACAGAAGAAACCTATAGCTGTCAGAAAGTCTTTACCATCTTTAGAACCAAGTCAAAATATGTCAGAATCTTCAAAATCTAACAGAAGATCTTTACAAAGCAGTACTTTCTCATCCATAGATGTAGGTGAAACTATTTCAGAATCAACGCTTACCATTAAATCGCCAACACCTAAAAAGAAAACTACCAAGGTTCAGAAAGAGCCCAAGAATGATCTGTCAGATGTAGAAGGTGTTGATAGACTATTAAGAACGCCCAGAGTACAAAACCCACCTAAAAATGATTTAACGAATATACCACCCATAAAGAAGTTGTTTAAAACTCCCAAACAAGTAAATTCACCTAAAAATGATTTAACAGATATACCACATATCAAAAAGATCTTCTCAACTCCAAATAAACTAAATTCGCCTAAAAATGACTTAACAAATATACCACGCATCAAAAAACTTTTCTCCACGCCTAAAAAAGTAAATTCTCCTAAGAACGATTTGACTAATGTACCGAATTTACGAAAAATTATGTCACCTAAGCAACAAAATTCGCCTAAAAATGATTTAACTGATGTAAGGGGAGTGAAGAAACTGTTGGAAACTCCAAGAGAACTGAAAGAACCCATTAATGATTTAAGTGATGTTCGTGGCTTGAAAAAATTGATGAGGTAAGTTTGAGTAATTATGTTTTCTATAATATGAAAATATTACATACAGGGTGGTCCTTAAGTAATTGTACATGGAAGTATGGTAGATTCCTGACTTTAAAATGTAACAATTTAAACCAACTTGCTTTAATAAAATGTTGCTAATAAGGAATATACAGGATGTTGAAGGTTAAATTTTAAAATTTCTTTTTTGCAATAACTAACGTTTTTGGATATGTATACATAAAAATTTGGAAATAGAGGTTTTTGGGCACGAAAAATCATAATCTGCTACTTACTTCGATGTAATTTGTAGAGGGCGCTACATAGACCACATTTGTGGCATCAATGTGCCCTAAATTTTTCTACTGTTTAATTTAGTGATATTTTTGTAAAAAAATATTAAAGCCACGTTATTTTAATAGAAAACAAGTATACTTGTTATTAACCTTACAACTTAACGGTTTACGATATACTCGCATTTTAGGGATCCGATGCATGATTATTATTGAAAACATTTAGAAAACAGAACCAAGCTAAATATCATTGTAACTTCTCATTAAATGTTCGATATGTCCTCCATTCTCGTCGATGCATTTATCTACACGTTTCATAAAAGATCCTCTCATATTAAACATCATTGGATCAAAAAAACCCGCTGCTCTATTTATTTCTTCCCTAAGCATTAATTATTTATTTCGGAAACTTAACGTAGTAGGCTGACGTCACGAATGATTTTGACAGCAAAGCATTCGATTTGTTTCAATATTATGTTAGTCTTATAATATTAAGTTTGCATTTTATTGGTTAATTTTAAAAAAACGGAAAATGCCGAGGCATAATAATTATTCTAACACAGATATGAGAGATATGGTTGCTATTTACTGTCAACAAAATTTTAATTGGCGTTCTGCGAAACGAAAATATTTGAGAATATATCCAACCAAGCAGGAATTTAGGCGAAAGTGGTTCGTTTCGTCCTAAGCGTGATAACTTAGGCCGACCAAGAATAATTACGCCTGATAAAGATGATTGTTGAATAATGATTTTGTTGTTAATTAAGTGAACTGTAATTTTAATTCTTTATTTTACTCACAATAATTTATAAAAATGACAATTTTAATACAATGAAAATGAAAGTGCATCTTCTTGCCACGATGCTCGAAAACCCACGACCCCGTCTTGTCTCGTCTGGGCATGGTCCGTTGTGTCGTCTGCGCATCCCGCGTTGGCTCGTGTGCGCATCGCTTCACGCAGTTAGTTGGTAGGGATTGCAGTGGCCCAGCTTACAGTCGGTCAAGTGAATTTGTACTTTAACAATGATGAAATAATGGTTCGCATTAATGATGATCCTCAAGTTAGTACACGGCGTTTATCTGCTGCTTTAGAAATCAGTAAAACTTCTATTTTAAAAAGACTACACCTCGAGAAGTATCACCCATACCATTTTACTCTGGTACAAAATTTATTGCCAGCAGATCTACCGTTAAGATACAAATTTGCAAGTGCTATCCGAAACAGGCAAAATTTTGATCACACCTTCGTCGATTTACCGACGAAGCTACCTTCAACCGCCGTGGTATTTTTAATTTAAGGAACAATCATCTTCTTTGGGCTATTGAAAATCCCCATGATAAACGAGTAAGCCATTTCCAATATGAATTCAAAATAAACGTATGGTGTGGTATCATTGGTAACAATTTCTTAGAATGATACGAGTTACCTCGTAACTTGAATGGTGAGAACTACTTAATTTTTTTGCAAAATGATTTCATTAATATATTGGAAGAATTGCCACTGAATGAATATAAGACAAAAAATGTGGTTCTTGCAAGATGTTGCACCGCCGTATTATACGACAGCAGTCAAAACATATTTTAATAACAAATTTCCTGAACGCTGGATTGGTTGTGGTAGCCATTTTCATTGGCCAGCACGTAGTCTAGACTCGATTTCGGAGTATGGGGTGCAATTAAACAACTTGTTTATAAGAATCTCATAAATACCAGCGACCAACTTTCGGAAGAAATAAATAGAGCAGCGGGTTTTTTTGATCTAACGATGTTGTTTAATATGAGACGATCTTTTATGAAACGTGTAGATAAATGTATTGACGAGAATGGAGGACATATTGAACATTTAATGTGACACAATTGAAGTATAATGTTATTTAGCTTAGTTTTTATTGTAATTTGTTTTCTAAATGTTTTCAATAATAATCATGCAGCTGATCCCAAAAATGCGATTATATCGTAAACCGTTAAGTTTCAAGGTTAATAACAAGTATACTTTTTATCTATTAAAATAACGTGGCTTCAATATTCTCTCACAAAAATACCGCTAACAGCAAAAAAATGTAGGGCACATTGATGCCACAAATGTGGCCTATGCAGCGCCCTCTACAAATTACATTGAAGTAGGTACCAGATTATGATTTTTCGTTCCCAAAAACCTACATTTCCAAATTTTTATGTATACATATCCAAAAACTTTATAGTTATTGCAAAAAAGAAATTTTAAAATTTTACCTTTAACATCCTGTATATTCCTTATTAGCAACATTTTATTAAAGCAAGTTAGTTTAAATCGTAACATTTTGAAGTCAGAAATCTACCATATTTTTAATGTACACAATTACTTAAGGACCATAATTGGACTGTGTTACAAACTCAGAATTCAGTACAAGCTAAAATTTAGTTTTCCCTTCATGTTTTAGTGAGCCTGATATTAAAAGAAAAAATAATTCGCAACATTTTTATAAATATTCCAAATATTGCAGCTTAAGTAACATTTCAGATAGAAAGAAATTCTTTATTATACCAACTCACTTATTGTCACCACAAAATGTTGCAGCAAATATACCATTTTCTTTCCAATACACTAATTTAATTTTTTTCATCACAAATCACAACGTTGAAGTTAACACTTTTGCATTTCTTATTTTAGTTTCATCAGTTGTAATTTTCATCTTGATAGAGATAATGAATGTCAGTTTGAATGCTTTTCCCCCCAATAAAAGTGTGTTTTTTTAAAATATAAGCTGTTTTTCCATTGCATGTAGATATGCCTGAATATTATCTTTCAAATTCACCTAACCTCAATAATTATAATTTATATCTCACTACATATGTACTTGACACTGTTACCAAACTCGTATGTTGAAGTGAATCATTCTAATAACTGTCTTTGACAAACAAATTAAAAAATCTGATTCGGGTGAATACCTAATACATTTTTTACTTTTCAGAACTCCCAAAGTCCAAAAACAACCATTGAATGATCTTAGCGACGTTGAAGGAGTTGCAAATATTTTCAATACTTCAGTTGAGCACAGATTGAGTAACACCAGCGACATAGAAAATAATGAAGATCTATTTGACAGAATTTTCCACAAAAAAGCCCTGAAAACGTATAGATCAAAGAGTATTTCTCCTCAAAAGCGATTGGATGCCTACGGGGCTGCCAGAAAATCTATCGGAGATCAGCCAGAAGTTAGTCCCCGAGTTTCTGTTTGGGTTAATGAACAAAAGGAATTAAATGAAAAGTAAGTAACTTTATAAAAATGAAACAATAAAATTATTACTTTGTGGAATCTACTCATTACTGTTTTAAATGAAACTGAATTTTTAACATTTTTTCAATATATTGTGGAATTATCTAGAAACAGTGAGCTTCATTTAAAACAGTAACAGTATTTTGTTGGCTAAGTCCTGATTCCTGATGAATCAAATTAATTGGTTAAATTTAGGATCCAGTCGAGTTCTAACACTGCTACGAATAGGATTATTAACATAGTACGAGGGTTGCCTTTTATATTTCGGGAATAGCGAACAAAAACAAATGTTAATCATGGAAAATCACTTTATTGTTTTTAAAAATATTCCCCATGAAGATCTATATACTTTTGCATGCATTTGAACCAATTGTCGAAGCACTTTTGCCACTGTGATTGAGGTATCTCCAAAACATGCATTCTGAATGTAGCAACCGCTTCTTCAGGTGTCGAAAAACGTTGACCTCTCAGTTTGTTTTTTACGTACGGGAATAAAAAGAAGTCATTCGGTGCCAAGTCAAGACTACATGGCAGATGACTCATCAAATCGATGTTTTGGGTGCTCCAAAATGCAGTTGTTTGAGCCGATGTGTGAGAGCTCGCGTTGTCGTGGTGAAGAGTGATCCGTCTTAGGCGGTTGGTTTTCCTGATTTCTTGGAAGACAACTGGCAAACAAATGGTTGTGTACCACTTAGAGTTGACTGTTATTCTAGTGGTACGCTTGTGACATGTCCAGTTTTTCGGAAAAAAACAGGCGACCATTTGCTTGGAAGTGCTTCGTGCGCGAACAACTTTTGTTGGATTTGGCTCATCTTGAAACACCCATACAGTCGACTGCTGTTTATTTTCGGGCTCATACGCGTAAATCCACGATTCATCACCTGTCACGATGTCATAGACGTGTTTCGAAGCACTGCGATCGTATTTTTTGAGCATTTCCTTCGACCAATCGACACGAGCCTTTTTTTGAGCGATTGACAAATTGTGTGGGATCCAACGTGAACAAATTTTGTTGACAGTCAAATATTTATGCAATATTGAATGTATGCTGGTCTCATTAATGCCTAAGGTTGTCTCAATCTCACGATAGGTCATTGACGATCTTGCAATATCAGTTGGGGCACAGCATCAATGGTTTTCAGAACTACTGATTTTGGAGGACCTTCACGAAAATCGTCTTGGAGTGTCCTACCATCACGATTGAATTCACCATACCATCGATAAACACTGGTCCTTGATGGAGCTAAGTCGCCAAAAATTGAATTAAGTTCATCCATGCACTGTTGCTGAGTTAATCCACGTCGAAAGTTGTAAAAAATAGTCGCACGAAAATGTTCACGATTTAATTCCGTTTTTGGGCCAAGATGAATATTTTAAGTTACTGTAAACAACACAAATAGCGCTCGTATGTCAAAACGTTCTGAGTACGTATAACTTCATAAATGTCCAACTTTACGATAGATTGCAACACTAGGGTTGACAAATCCCGAAACATAAAAGGCAACCCTCGTATTGGTGAGTGTTTAGTAGTTTTTACATTCAAACGAAAAGTATACCTAATTAGTAATTAGTATAGTTTGTAATTTGTAAATAATACAAATAATTTTGGTCTTTTGAATAAGAAATGTCCGATCCCAAAGGCGATCCGAAGGGGATGCCCGATAAAAACTCCAATGAATCTAAATCGGTATATATTCAATAATAAATATCAAGATACTGACAAGGGACCTTGTTTCATTTATCTTGAACATATAGATAAAAACCTAGGTAGGTTATTCCCTATTAAAGTAGGTTATTTTTTGAGGGAATCATTCCAATGTAAAAATGATATTTTATAGTCTAAGATACGTATATAGGTCGACCTTCACCCATCGGATAACCACATGAGTATGCTGTTATATCAATTATTATTTGTATTAAAAAGTATTGCAAGTAGGTTGCCTAAAAAAATTCGGTCAAGGCTATTTTAAATTAAAAGTTTAGTTATTACCTATTTTTTATAATTTACACTTACTTGTTAACTCATAAAATACAATGGCAATGGAAAGTACACAGATTGAAGAACATGCAAACGTAGGGTTGCTTACTATTATAAGGTCAGAAATGTTGCTTATGAACAGGTAACTCAACTTAGTAGTTTACAACCATCTGACAACCAATAAATATAATAATAAAGATAATTTTATTGTGAACACAATGGTATAAGGTTGCCTACACAAAACCAGTCACAAAACACGGTTTCCGGGCTTTGAAGTTGCGTAAAATCGTAAATACCGAGGCGTCCGACAAAGACGTTAAGTGTGTACTGTTCTGTGTGGTAAAGTGAAACAGAACTATACGAGCTACACGTGCGTCGCATCAGAGAGCATATGCTGTTGGTCTGTGCGATAGATATGGATTATGCGGAGCCATCTTGGAAACACGCATCAGTATAATATTCATTCTCAAGTAGACAAACGTGCTTTGTTATTTTGTGGTATATTTGTTGAATGAAAATTTGTAACAATGGAGAAGAAATGTTTTCTATGTTCTTCAAGTGATTCTGTGATTAATTTTAATAATGTGACTTTAAAAAATTGCCAATTAAAATTAGCTTTTCGAAAAATAAAAAACTTTAAGCACAATAACATTAAACTTACAGATGCGCCTGTTAATATGCTTGGATATCATTCACAGTGTTATAAAAAAGTTACAGTTTTGAAAAAAATTTATAATGAATAATTCAACAATTTTGTTACACAGTGTGAAGTAAGTACTAAAATATTTATCATCGAGGGGTTAGCCTCCCTAGGAAAAAATGTACAATCGACTTCCTTTTTTTAATACACTCCTGATACACTCCTGAAACACTCCTCTTTTGAAATGTACAATCAACTCCCACCGAGGCTAACCCCTCGTTTATCATGCTAATATCAATTTTATCATAAAATTGTGCTCAACGAATGCAGAAGAAATACATCTCATATTTGATCATTATTTTTCACCATCAATAATAGATGCTGAACGTAAAGGTCGACAAGAATTCGACCTTATAATATTTCAGGAACGCAACAAAAAAGACGTAAATATTTCTTGCAAAGTCTAAAAAATTACAGATTTAAGGACGCTTTGGTACATTTTTTGGCAAATTATTGGGAAAACAATCACTTAGTGGGAATAATCAAGAATAAAAAAATATTCATTACCGTACAAGATCTATGCTATTCTTACAAAGTACACCAGGATAAAATTGTTAAAACGGTAGAAATTGATTATCAATGTTATCATGAAGAGGCTGACACAAGAATAATTTTTAACGCCCACTAAATAGCATCAGGATCCAGAATCTTAATAAAAGCGTCTGATACAGACGTTTTAATTATTCTACTTGGTAACATACACAAAATTTTACATTAAGAAATTTTTCTAGAAAAGTCAGAAACAAAAAAAAACAAATGATAAGCACCTGGACTGTATAAGCTGCACTGATTTGGCATTGAAGCTGGGTCCCAAAGTTTTCCAGCTTTTCATGCATATACTGGGTGTGATTACACATCAGCTTTTTATACTAAAGGAAAGATAAAGACATTTAAATTATTTTCGCAATATGAAAGCTACCAAAGCACTTTTATGTCCTTAAAAGATGAAGCAGACATTTTTATAAATGAAAAAATGGGCATAGTCCAAGAGTTTACTTCTGCTATGTATGGAATTAAACACTGCACTAGTGTAAATGAAGCCAGTTATCGTATTTTTATGAAAACATGCAGCAAAAGAAGATTGTGAAAATTTTTTGAAGAAAATGAAATCATTTGACTCAAACACAATTCCACCTTGCTGGATCTCATTAAAACAACAGATATTACGAACAATTTATATAAATTCAATGTGTCTCAATGCAACACAATATAATTGCATAAAGCAGTCCTGAAAATTGTGGTTGAATTCTCGAAGATTACTTACAGCCTGTTGGATTTATTGGAAATCAAACACCATTAAGTGTAGAAGATATAGTACAAATAAATTATGAAGAAGAAAATGAAGAAAAATTATCAGAATCAGAAAATTCTTTACATGAATCTGATGTAGAATATTAATGTTTTATATAAATATACTGTTTATTTTTTTATTGTAATAAAATTTCTATTTAAAAATTATGACATTTTTGTTTACTGTCCATGTTAATGAACGGATGATCAATAAACAAGATTTTCATAATTTTAAAATGAATTAAAAGAATTCCGAAATTATTTTAATATAATTCATTAACATTAATTATTGAAATATAATTTAAATTGTTTCAATATAATAAAAAGATATTATTTTAAAATAATTAAAAGTGATCAAATATAAAAACGAATGCGAACAACGCGTGCTTTTACTACTATGCAGCTCGTATAGTTCTGTTTCACTCTACCACACAGAACAGTACACAATTAACGTCTTTGTCGGACGCCTCGGTATTTACGATTTTACGCAACTTTAAAGCCCGGCAACCGTGTTTTGTGACTGGTTTTTTGTAGGCAACCTTATACCATTGTGTTTACAATGAAATTATCTTTATTATTATATATATATATATATATATATATATATATATATATATATATATATATATTATTGGTTGTAAACTACTAAGTTGAGTTACCTGTTCATACCTGGCAACCTAACATTTCTGACCATATAAATAATAAGCAACCCTACATTTGCAATTTCTTCAATCTGTGTACTTTCCATTACCATCCTATTTTATGAGTTAACAAGTAAGTGTAAATTATAAAAAATAGGTAATAACTAAATTTCTAATTTTAAATATCCTTGACCGAATTTTTTTAGGCAATACCTCTTAATACAAATAATAATTGATATAAAAGCATACTCATGTGGTTGTCCGATGGGTGAAGGTCGACCTATATACATATCTCCTACTATTAGATATTAAGTCCATAAGTATTAAAGGAGTCAGAGTAGAATTTTAATCATATCATATCACCAATTCATGGTTAACCACAATTTAATAAACAACAATCTACTCGCATTTATACCTAAATTAACTGTCTCGACCCTTACTTCGTGGAATCTCTACCCATATTAGTGTTTTAAATGAAACTCAACGTTTCTAGCTAATTCCACAATATAATGAAAAATGTTGAAAATTCCTTAAATTGACAATTGTTTCGATAACTGAATATCATCATCATAATGACAGAAGTTACATTTTATTTGATGCCTACCTGATGATTAGTAGTTATTTTTGGCTAGACCAAGAAGTGACCTACCTTGTGATTGACTTAATATATATTAATAGAAAAAAGAAGAAGATGTGATATTACAAATATTGAAGCTTAGATATTATTAGCCCTATGGTGATATCCTGGATATCATTTTTACAATTAAGATCAGTATAACTGTGCAATGATATAGGAAACCAGGAAAACTATATCTGCTGATCTTTATAATTATCAGTTATCAAAACAATTGTCAATTTTTTAGAATTTTCAACATTTTTCATTATATTGTGGAATTAGCTAGAAACGTTGAGTTTCATTTAAAACACTAATATACCTAAATTCTTCACGCAAAAAAAGAAATTCGAATGGACCATACATTTTTTTTAAAAACTGAAATTGAATCTGATAGGCAAGTTGTTGAGGTGAAGCGTATGAAAAGACAGGTAATCTACTATGAATCGAGGCAAGTCAGCTATGTAGATTGGCAAATCATAATTGTTTCTTTTTTAGGCAACAAAATTCCAGACTAAGTCAAAATTAATTTAGTAAAATTTAATGTATGTACACCCTGTGGTGCAGTGTTTCAAGTGTTTGCACTATAGTCACACTTCAACTCAATGTAAAAAACGCTGTCAAATATGCGCTAATCAACATGATGAAAATGAAGATAACAAAAAATGTGAATTAGAGAAATTCTCCATATATTGTAACACATCAGATACCTCCTCCGTTTCTAGAAACTGCCCAGATTATACCCAACTATTCAATATTAAAAAAAACTATAGCCTGTCAGAATACAACATTCAAGGAAGCTCAATTTTTTATTGAAAATCCCACTTATGCTAACATTTCCACAAATAATAGATTCAATATACTTAAAAATGACGAAAATTACCCAGAACTACCATCAACGGGTGCGAATAACTTTTTTCTCAGAAAACCTAATGTGTTCTCTACACGTCGACAGATGCATCGGCAGATCCGTCCACACGTTCATTCGTGGTAAGTCCATGTCAATCCACGACAGATGCAATTCGCACGAAACATTAAAAAAAAAGATATTGAGATTGTAGCTGCTGCTGCTATTTATTTAATTTGAAGTTTTCCTCATTGGTCATATTAGCCATTTCAACGATAAAGAAAAAATTGCATAAAGAACGCGTGCATTCTGGATCGCAGCTGCGCCAACACTGACCTTTGACGTGTGCCAAAAAACAGACAGCTAACAGATATGTAGCAGACGCATCGGCTGATGTTACATACCTCCCACAAACGATCAAATAGCCCCGTCTACATGTCGCCAGATGCATCTGCAGATGTGTAGAGGAGCTATAAAATTAACCCCTCATCAGATAAAAATAACTAAAATATCCAAAAAAAGAAAATGCATCTCTCCTCCAGTTTCTCCAACCTGCAATATTTCTGAATCTGCTTATACTGGACATTCTTCACAAATCTCACCATATCTATATATATAATAAAACTAAGTCGATAAAATGTGCGTGCCGATAAAACTTAAAAAGGAGTCCCGACACGATAAAGGGACTTATGTGGTGTGATAGCCCTTTATCCCCCCTCGAACAAGAAAGTTCCCGTTTTAATCTAAAGGGCATGTTTTTAAAGATATAAGGGACTTTCCGACCCTTCAACTTGGAAATTAAGTGCAGTGGCGCCATCTGTTATCGAATATTTGAACTTCGTTCAAGACAACTATGAAGGCTATACACTCCAATAGTGGCGCCATCTGTTATCGAATATTTGAACTTCATTCAGGACAACGATTGTTTGGGTTGCATTTCCAAAAGCGTTGCGAGCATGTGTAGTAGTGACACGAAATTTAAAATTCTAATTTCAATAAAGTCTTAAATTTAATTTGTTGCTATAATAAAGTTATTAAATTTTGTGTATTTATACGTCATTAGCTAACTTATATTTTGGAGTTAAAGCGACATAATTTTAGTTATCCAAATTAGTTCTCAAAACATTAAAAAATTTAGGTTTTTAAATTTCGCGCTTTTACTACAAATGCTACCGCTATAGAACCTTTTATTATGGCGGACGATAATGACCAGAATACTCTAGAAGGTGTGAGAGAGAAAATATTTTCAAATTTTCTCGAATATTCTAGAGCCTAGCTCTCTGAATATATAAGAGCCCGGTGTCACTCACCAGAGTTAGTTTAATTTGAACAGCGAAACGAGCGATTTCAAAACGAAAAGAAGAGAAGTTATCTGTGAGCCTTTATTTAGAAGTATCACGTGTGAGTATTTTTAATAGTGTGTTTAATTATGCATGCTTGAAAAAATCACATCTCTGGCCACAAGTACAAATACTGCAATTAACAAAAAACATGAGAGTTGAATTATCAAGAGATGAAACAACAGCACAATTTGCTAAAATACTTTTACAAATCGGCGAAGGTACATATCCTACTGACCAAACGACCGGCCTCATTGAACTTAATAGTGATTTCTGTAATATAGCCACTACTGAAGACGAACTAATCGACAAAATTTATCCAAATATTATTCAGAACTATACTAATGCAGAGTGGTTATTTCAAAGAGCAATTTTGGCCACTAAAAATAATATTGTTGACGATATCAATTTTAATATTCTAAAGAAAATACCTGGTGAAGAGAAAATATATAAATCGATCGACACGATGGTATCCATTGAAGAAAGTGTCAACTTCCCCACTGAATTTCTAAACTCTTTACAAGTACCAGGAATGCCATTACACTGCCTTCGTCTGAAAATTGGAACTCCAATCATACTACTCAGAAATCTCAACTCCCCAAAATTATGTAATGGAACTAGAATGATCGTAAAACAGCTATCGAATAATATCATTGAAGCTGAACTTATTTCTGGAAAGACCAAAGGACAGACAGTATTTATACCTAGAATACCTCTGATCTCTTCGGAATTGCCATTTCAATTTAAAAGACTGCAGTTTCCAATAAAATTAGCCTTTAGTTTTACAATTAACAAAGCGCAAGGACAAACTTTAAAATATTGTGGCATTAACCTCAAAGAATCCTGCTTCTCTCACGGTCAGCTATATGTAGCTTGCTCAAGAGTAGGAAATCCGAAAAATTTATGTATATATACTCCGGACAATAAAATGAAAAATGTTGTTTATAAACAAGTATTGTAAATAATGAGAAAACGCTTTCAATAAACTTTTTTTTTACTTTTTACGTCATAGTTTATTTTTTTATTTCGATTCTACCACGTCATCTCATATCAACTCCCGGGCGAAGCCGGGTTTTTTAGCTAGTTTTAAATAAAAGTACTCCTTTGTCAGAAATATGGAATAAAGTTAAATGTATTAATAATAAATATCACCAAAACAAAAAACCGAATTTAACTCCTGAATTAAGAGATTAAATTCTATATGCTCTAACTCCTCCTTCAGTTTTAAACTCCCCGTTTTTATCAACAGAAAAAAATAATTTCTCATTTTAGTCTAAATCAGATTTTCTAATAAAACCATTTATGTTAGAAGAGCCTAGATATTATACTAAAAATTAATAGTTTCACTTACAACATGATATATAACATACCTGATTCAGCTCAAATATTCCTTTTAGATATATATAATAATTCGTGGCTTGGGCAAGATTATTCTATTCAGATAAATTGAAGGATATTATTATAACATTAATATTCAAACCCAATAAAAAACCTGCTTCACCTTCATCGTTTCAACCTATTTCATTACATTCATATATAACAAATACCTTGGAACATTTGATTAAGAATCGTCTAGAGTTCTTTATAGAAAGTAACTGACACCAAAACGTCAATATGGTTTTCCTAGAGGTCTAGGGACATTAGACACTTTAACACAACTGGTCTGAGATATACAGTTAACATTTTCTAAGAATGAATACTTACTGTGTCTCTTTATTGACCTCAAAGGAGCTTATGATGATGTAGATCACAATATTTTATTCAGTAAAATGAATATGATGGGTATAAACAAAAAAGTTTACGCTAACATATTGAAACTCTTCAAGAATCCAAAGATTTTTATTCGTGATAACAGTAATGTATTAGATGGCTCTAGAATAGTCAAAACGGTTTACCTCAAGGCTCCATTCTTAGTACGCTTCTTTTTAATATCTATATCACAGACTTACGTGACATGATGGACAACAATATAAAAATAATTCAATACGCAGATGATATTTGTATCTACATCTTCCATAATACTCAAACACACAGTATACTGTTTAAAGGATAGGTAAATAATCTTGGTTTTAGTCTTGCATCTGAGAAATCGGCAGTTTTGAGGATTTAAAGACACTGGCTTCGTCTGGCAGATGCAATAATAATAATTAATACCTCTTTTCCTACAGCAGATCATTATAAATATCTAGGAATGGTCCTAGTCAAAAACTATTAGATTCGTGAAGGAAAAATGTGAGAAAGCTTATATACGCTCACTCATGGATTATGGTTGCACGTTATATGGAACAGCTTAAAACACAAACTTACTCATTCTTGACAGGATTCAGTACAAAGCCAAAAGAATATGTTTAGGCGTTATTAAATCTTCCCCATCCAATACTGGCGGAAGCACAGGAACCTCCTCTAAAAATTAGAAGGCTTTATTTAGCTCGTAAACAAATTATTAAATACAGAGCATTTAATGCATTACTGTTTCCAAAAATTGCAAATTTAAAGATACAACTTTACCAACAACTACTGGATGAAAAAAAACTCTCCACTACTAGCTATTTGTTGATACCCAAAATATTATAAATGTTTCTAATAACCATTTATAGTTGCAAATTTGAAGCTATCTTCTTTATCCATATTACACTGACACTGACATTCCCTCATTAAATAATACACTAATGAAAACTATATTGAATACATTTAAATATCATATAGTTATTTACACAGATGGTTCGAAAACTGAAGCTGGAACAGGTTTAGCATTTTATGATTCCAATAATGATATTGTACTTCGGTACAGAATTCTAAATATGTGCTCAATATTTAGTGCAGAAGCTCTTGCCATAAATAAACATTTACATGGTGTTTGAAACTAAAAATAAAAGGCATTGTAATCATATCTGATTCCAAATCAGTTCTGGAAGCTCTTCAGGGATCGCCTTTCAAACAATTTAAAAACAATATAATTTTAAACATTAAAAAACTTGCTTGTTTTATTCACTCTTTAAATATCAATATAACATTTGTCTGGGCTCATGTAGCTATCATAGGTAATGAAAAAGCAAATTATGAAGCCAAGGAATCTGTCTCTGGAACAACTATAGACTATCAATCACAATACTCTGATTTCATTATGAATTGCAGAAATCAAATTAAATGAGATTGGTCAAAAATATATGATGATATGCTAATAAATCTAAAAACCAATATTTTTTTATTCACCCTAAATTACCAAATAAAATATCACACCTATCATTCCTCAGTATAAGTAGATAGTACTCTAGTACAATATCAAGACTAAAGTTAAATCATGATCACTTTCCGGCACATCTTCACAGACTTGGTTTAGTAAATTCTCCACATTGTTCTTGCAATAGTAATAAAATTGCTGATTTAAACCACCTATTCTTTAACCACACTTATCATGTTTTACCTACTAATAAAATTTGATTTTCAACTACCTGTAAATGTTTCCTCAATAATATCAACAAACCATAAACCGCTCCTTGATTCCATCATAAAATTTATAAAAACAATCAATATAAACATATAACTGTTGTCACTGATTATATACACATACAAATCAAAATTAGTATGTGGCAAATAGAAAAAGCTGATGCCGTCCTCCCAACACACGCACACAAATTTAGGATCAAAAATAAATTGTATCATCCCTAAGGCCAAAAAATATATGTCAGACCATATTCAATTTAATTGCAATAGTTTCTTTTTTATAATAATATCTCTGTCAGAACACTTTTCTCTTACAAATTCAACCTAAGCCATTGAAAAAGCATGAAAGAATCAGTTACAATAAAATTAGTGCAACTAATGATCTCTAACTTTTGTCTTAAATATTAATATTTTATTTGTTTTACAGGATTGCTCCAATAATACAAAGTAAAGAAAAAAATCGAAGATCTAAAGGACTTGAATATATCCAGTGTTCAACAGTGTCTTCAACAAGAAAGAAAATAGATGTTGACAAAGAATCAGAATCCACTAAAAAAAAGGTAAATAACGAAATTGAAATTGCCAGTACTGCTGAAGAAAGAAATGGGGTTGAATTTGATTCAGATATTCAGAACATTGAATACTTGCCTTCAAATAAAAAACCAAGAGGCCGGCCGAAAGCCGCGCTCGAAATTGAAGAATCAGTAATCTTTGATTCATCAAAGCCTGTTAGGGGAAGAAGAAATGCAACTAAGAAGATTGTTACAATTGACACAGAGCTCATCACTTCAGATTCAACTAGGCCTGCTAGAGGAAGACGAAATGCAACTAAGATGGTAAAAGAAATCGAGAAATCGTCTGAAGATACAGTGGCTGTTAATAAGGAGACTATTACAAATAACACAGAACTCATCACTTTAGATTCACCAAAGCCTGTTAGAGGAAGACGAAACGCAACTAAGAAAGTAAAAGAAATCGATAAATCGTCTGAAGATACAGTGGCTATTAATATGGAAACAATTGCAAATAACATGGAACACATCACTTTAGATTCAACTAAGCCTACCAGAGGAAGACGAAACGCAACTAAGACGGTAAAAGAAATCGTGAAATCATCTGAAGATACAGTGGGTAAGGAGACAATTCCAAATATCACAGAACACATCACTTTAGATTCACCTAAGCCTGCTCGAGGAAGACGAAACGCAACTAAGATGGTAAAAGAAATCGAGAAATCGTCTGAAGGTACAGTGGCTGTTAGTAAGGAGACAATCGCAAATAACACAGAACTTATCACTTTAGATTCACCTAAGCCTGCTAGAGGAAGACGAAACGCAACTAAGACGGTAAAAGAAATCGAGAAATCATCTGAAGATACAGTGGGTAAGGAGACAATTCCAAATAACACAGAACACATTACTTTAGATTCACCTAAGCCTGCTCGAGGAAGACGAAACGCAACTAAGATGGTAAAAGAAATCGAGAAATCGTCTGAAGGTACAGTGGCTGTTAATAAGGAGACAATCGCAAATAACACAGAACTTATCACTTTAGATTCACCTAAGCCTACCAGAGGAAGACGAAACGCAACTAAGACGGTAAAAGAAATCGAGAAATCATCTGAAGATACAATGGGTAAGGAGACAATTCCAAATAACACAGAACACATCACTTTAGATTCACCTGAGCCTGCTAGAGGAAGACGAAACGCAACTAAGATGGTAAAAGAAATCGAGAAATTGTCTAAAGATACAGTGGCTGTTAATTCGGAGACAATTGCAAATAAGCCAGAACACATCACTTTAGATTCACCTAAGCCTGCTAGAGGAAGACCTAAGAAAGTAAAAGAAATCGAGAAATCGTCTGATGATATAGTGGTTGTTAATAAGGAAACAATTGCAAATAAAACAGAACACATCACTTTAGATTCACCCAAGCCTACTAGAGGAAGACGAAACGCTACTAGGAAGGTTGAAGAAACTGAGAAAATAGTCCATAATATCGCTATATTCAATTCACCCAAATCTGTTGAAAATATAACATCAATGGTTAGTGGAAACGAGAAAACCACTGTTAGAACCAGACACAATTCTAACAAGAATAATGCACCTGACATACAACATGTAGAAGATTCCCCTAAATTTACTACTAGAGGAAGAAGGAATAAAAAACTAGTAGACAATGTTGGTGTTTCACAAGAAACCACCGACGCTGATAAACTTATAGAGCACAATACAAAAGCTAGCCAACCTCTAGTTGTGGGTAAACAAGGAACAATGAAAACTGTGAAGGAAAAACCAATTGCAGATTCACCAAAAATTAAAACTAGAGGAAGAAGAAATATAAATAAGGATGAAAACATTGAAAATTCTCTACAAGAAGCGTCTATTGAAGAAACAGTAGTAGCCAGGAGAGGCAGAAAAAATACCCCAATTGAGACTCCAGATGCGCCTAACATCGAATCTGACGTCAGAAGGGGCAGAAAGAAAGCTGTTGATACAAAATCTACTTCGCAGGAATCTAATTCTGTTTTTGATAGTCCAAAAGTAAGCAAAAGAAAAATTAATTATATTGAATCAAGCTCGGAGAATGAAGAATTGTATGTTTTGCCTAAAAATAAAAAACTAAAAGAATCACAAAAAGTCGAGTATATTAAAGATGCAGAAATACCACCTGCTAATAAAAGGAGCAGAAGAAAAGCAAATGAGCAACAAGATGTGAATGAAAACCCTATCGAAAAAGACGTTGAACCAATCAATCCAGTCAAAAAAACAAAAAGAGGCAAGGAAATGGACGAAACTGAATCTAAACAACCTGTAAAGAAATCGACGCGTGCCAAAAAGATTATTAAAAAAAATGAATCTGAGGTAGACGAGTCACCTCAGGTATCATCAACAAGAAGCATGAGACGAAAAAAAGTACACTTTGAAGATTAATTTATTATTAATCATATACAGTGTGGAAACAATTTGAGGGATAAGAATATTTTTATTCAACTATTGCAGAGGATGCAAATTTTGTTATGGTTAAATTTAAAAATAATGTTATTTTTTATAAGATTTCGTCAAGTCACTATAATGGTTTGTTGAAATCTGCTGGTTAGTCTGAGTCAGAACATTAATGACAAATTATCTTTTTGTACTGTTAACTTTGAATCTCTTGTATTTAACCACACGTAATGTTACCATAATGGATATAATCTACATAGATTATATTATCATTGGATAATTCAAAGTATATCGTTTCTAATTAATCGTAACGATCTTGCTCTGTTGCGATTGATGGTAGTAACATTTTGAGATTATTTAGTCGAAGTATGGCTACTGCTATTTGATCTTAAAATAAAGATATGGTTTCCTGAACAAGGTTGGTTTTTGATACATCATATTATGTACAAGTACTACTACTAATTTATATAGGTTGAACTATGAGAAGACACAATAGTTGTATTTTTTGTAGGGAATTTGGATTCGTGGTGATAAACAGATTATTTTTAATTATTAAACGTTCAAAACTCAAACATGTTTTTGTATACATTTTTTGCCATATCGATGATGTCAAATCAATATGTCGTAACTCAAAAAGAACAAGTTTTCAGGAGGCCAAAAAAATGTTTAAATTGAAAAGAAACAACGAAATGAGTATATTGTGAATTTTTATAGATATCAACTCAACAAAATGTAACAAATATATTCATCAAAATAAGAAAACTTCAATCCTAATAAAAATATTAGACTTATGACAAATTGTCGTATGAATTCCTTGACATATGACATGTTGAACCCGTTCTGCTTTGATTCAGTACCTAGATAAAAAAAAACTTGAACGAAATAAATGGCTTTTTTAGCTTTAGAATCTACTAGGAGAAAAAACAACGATTTATCATAAGTGCTTACATAATATTTTCTGAAAACGTAAAAGCTGCCTATCTTACAGTCAACTTACAAAACTTGACTAGCTGCTTAATATACTTAAAACAAACAATATAATACGATAGATAATTATTCATTCTTAGTTATTAATAATGAGGTAGTCGTTTTCATAATCAATCCATCCGGTAAATATTTTAGAGCTTTAATGTTATTAACAGTGGGATAGCCCACTTTTCGGACAGGTCTTATAGAATGGTAAGGCATGTTCTTTTTATAACTGACAAAAAAAGTGTAATCAACGTTCAAAGTTTCATAGGGATTTAATCTAGCTTCCTGGCATAATTTTGTATAGTCACTAGGCAAGTATATTGATTTCTTTCTTATTTTTCTCTCTATTACAGCATGGACGCTGTCGCATTCCATCTGCGTATGTCCTTTCGTTAGATACTTTTGTTATATAGTTACTCCCAATTATTTTGCTAGATGTAGTAAACAATTTGCCAAAGCAGCATTCTTGTTTTGGTAACAAGATCCGTCTGAAAAAATAATAATGGGCTTTCCGTCATTCAGATGTCGTCTGATGAAATCCGCGAGGCATGAAGCAAATGTTGACGACTGTAAATTGGCCTCAGTTTCGTTAAACCATTAACATGTACACTGTTTGTTAGCGCAAACGGATTCCTTTTTCTAGCTTCCTTCATTTATGTCATGTACTGATCAACTGTATAAATGTTTTGGCTTTTCGAATAATTTTCTCGACAGCACCAAAGTCTCTATCAATATCCATAAAACTGTGGCCAACGTCTGCAAACTTATGGTCAACAATTTTAAAAATTCCTTGATGTATTAGATAATGCCATAAGCATACTATAAAAAAGTTTTTATTTTTCCCGCCTGCAGAATCGCTCCAAGCTACTAAATGTTCGTTTTCAATAGCAATGCTTTGTAGGAATGATAAAATGCTGCTTCCAACTTCTTCTGGGCCTCTACCACCTTTATCTTCGATCCAAAGATGAAAAAATCCTTTAACAAAGTTGTCACCTTTACTTACACAATGTATCCCCAAATTATATAGCCACACTTGTCTTAGATAAACTGGTAGACAACTTCGCCAGAGGTAATGGTTTTTGTAAGTCAAAATTTATGTACAGAATGGTACCCTATGTGCCAAAATTCTGTTTTCTTTCTGTTCTTCAAAGGCTGCCTTATAGGGAGTAACATGTTCGTCATTTTTTTCTTTCTTCCAAAGCCAAAGTTAAATTCGGACACAAAAACTTGTCTGTATCGACTTTGCTAGACGATACGAACACTGATTCTTGTACAGTTCATACATTTTGTTTATTGACAGCAAAGGGGGCAAGTATAGGCGATGTTCATTTTTATTTCTTGTATAATGTGACATTTCTGCAGGAAAAGACTTGATAAGTTGACGGACTATCTCAAGCTGCTCGTTGGGTGTTTGGTTCTTGCGGTTAACATGGCGACCCTGCTAATCTTTATGTGGGACAGCATGCCCCTGAGAAATTGTATTCCGAATTACCTCCAATTTCTTTCTTCCTACATTGAGTAATTTTAAAAAAGCATTTTTGTACACTTGTGATTTTACATGTAGAGTTATAAAATATCTGAATGATTTTTGACAAACAGCATTGACAATAGTGTAATGCCATCAGTATCAGCAAAATTGCTATCGCATTTGAATCTGCATTTTTCTGTACAAAGTTTTTGCCCAACTGCAGATAATTTTTCTGAAATGTGCCTATTTTTGTAGTGAACATGCTTGTCCTTTTTCTCTGTTTATCATATTGATATTTCTTTTCCAAGACCTTGGTTCAGCTTGGACCTTCCTTGATTTTTTTTCACTTATTCGTCGGGTAACTTTAATTCCAACCTCAGGTATATTTACTTCTTCGGTCACATCTAAAATAATTAAACATTTATTTAGCGGAAGAAGTTTTATGGCCAAAATAATGGCAACATTAATTTGCTTAGCTTTATTCGCAAGTGAATAAAACTTTTAATTTTTTGCCTTACCGATAATTTCTTGTTCTTCAACTTCATGGGTTTCATTACTTTCCTTCGGCTCATTGTTAATAATTAGAGTTGGTTCTCTTAAGCCAATTACATTTTTTGTTTGCTTTTTATAGTGTTCTATTTTTATCTTTGTTATATCCAAGGCAGTGTTCTATATTTTGCTGTAATATATCTTTATGAAAAAATACTTACCAGGTCTTACTATGACTTGCTCTTTTTTCGAAATTAGTGGCCTCTTAGAAGAAAATTCAGCCCTTTCTTCATTGGTAAAATCAGATTCTGTCTCGGATTCCGGTTTGTAGTCTGAACCACAATCTAAAAATGGGTCCTCGTCGGTTGCTATTTCGTCATCAGTAGTTATTTCTGCAGCAGCCAAAGCTAACTTAAGAATTTTACTAGCTCTCCCCCTAGATCCAGTCATTAAAGAGTATTTTTATAACTAAAATAAATTAAAAGTCCTTGCTCATTTTATGCATTTCGAAATTTCAGGTTATGTTTATTATTTTTAGTCAGCTTACTTCAAATTAGTGATAAGGACAATGCAAATAAAAGACTTACCTTTCTTGCCGAACACTTATAATGCAAAAGCTATCACTCTTTGGTATTTATAATCATTTTTAAAACAATAAACACGTGCCTATGTAAATAATAGATTTCACACTATTTTATACTGCAAGAAGGCGCCAACTCAACAGTTAACCCCTTCTTCCGCAATATCATGTCAGTTAACACCTTCTTGCTCCAAATAAATGTAACAAAACTTGAGTTGACACGTTTTGAACTTCATTTTTTACGGTTCCTAGCGACATCTATGATCCAGAGTCTGTACTAACGTCTAGAAAATGAGTTAACACCTTCATGCATATAGTTTCTTTACATAATAGAAAAAAATGAGTTAGCACGTTCATGCACTAATAGCTTCAATTAATCCTGCGTTTAGCTAAAGATATTATTATTCCCTAAGAAGTATCTACACTGTATATACACTATATAATTTATCTGATTTTTTTATTTCTATTAGTTTCCAATGATACTGAAATAATTTTACTAACAGAGCCATCAAGTATTATAATTTGATAGAAAAACTGATTTATAAACATAGACGCTCTTCGAGTGGAAAATGTACCTTTATTTCCACTCGTAAATGAATAAATTTAATTTTAGTCTGTCAATTCATAAAATAATTTTCAAAGTGCCAAAAGTTGTTCTCATTTATCTGCCTGTCTAATAAATACTGTAACTGGTCCTAATTTCCACAGTATATTAAATATTAAATTAAAAAGTCTGATAACTTTGGAACGAGAGAATTTTTGTGAAATTGATTTTTGTCAATCACAAAAATTGCAACATTTGTCCCTAAACTGGTTTTACTTGATTTAAAAATATTTTTAAATTTAGATAACACACACAAATTCGCGTTCTTCATACAATGCGAAGTTTCGCATTCAACTTAACTTTTTTTTAACAGATACAAACAATAATTATTCTTAAGGAAGTATATAAAATGTATCTAAATTTAATCATAATCCATAGTTTTTTTACTATACTCTGTTTTCTATACACTTTTAATTTTTTGTTTTCATAACACTTCATGGGTTTTTACCTTATTTCCTAAAACCAAAATATACCTACTTCTTGAACATTGAAAGTTTGTTTCGAACTAATTTCCACTTCACGATAGGACGCTTTTTTCGAGTTCGTAGGAACAGATTCTCATGAGAAAAGTGCAGAGATTTCTCTTGAAATTTTAAAAGTGGTATTTTCGAAATTCAGAGAGTGTTTACTTCTCTCGAGAAACATTTTCGCATGAGTTGGTGGTTAAATAAGTGTTGGAAATTGATCAAGACGAATCACTTGGTGTAAGTCTACAGCCGACTCTAGCCTCCGTTCTTGACACAAGGAGCATAGTAGAAAATGCAATGATAACAATTTTTAATTAATTCTATCATATCAACATGTTAACTTCAAAATTATTGAATGGCTTAATTGCTTTGCGATTCTACAGTTACGGAAGCTACCAATAAATCACTAAGTCTGATATATTTACTGATGGATTTTAGTTCCTCATGCTTCGGTAAAAATTCTATTAAATAGTTCTTTTTGAACAGTACTGAGAGGCGTCTGTTTTGCAGGTTGCATTATAATTCACCACTCTAAAATTATTTTGTTTGACGCGACAGCGAAAACGCAAATTATTGTCACAAATGTTAAGATTTTGATGCAATTGGATCGGAGTTCTAATTTTGCCATTGATTCAAAGTTTCAACGAAATTTGCAAACACAACAAAACGAGTTCTCTTGAGAACTCGAATTCTCATATATTCAAAAATTCGAATATTATCCAGAGCTTGCTCCTACGAGAAATTAATAAGAGAATGTTCACCGGTGAACGATTCTTTCTTGTGAACTCGAAAATAAGCGTCCAAGTTTGTAATACAATTTCAGAGCGAATCTCAAAATAAAATAATCAGTTCATTTTATTTAATTAAAAATGGTACGTGTTAGTCAAAATGTTTCTGTATAATTATTGAAAAATAATGATTTGAGTTTTAATTTGATTTTTACCTGCAGGATTATTAAAAAACAAATTTAAACACAATAGATGAAAATTTGAATATGGGAACAGAATTCTCAAATGCTCATATTCAATTTTATATATTAAACTTAATCGCAATATAGATTCTAAATTTATTTGATGTACATATGGTTATGTGCCAAAATTATATTTTAGATATTTATACTAAAGGGGTTTTTTGAAATGTACATTTCAAGCCCCTATTTGTAAAACTGTAGAATTAGTTTTTGTCTCAAATAGCAATTTAATTAGAGGGGATAACTTTAGTTCTATGTCAATTACGCGTAAGTACACCTAGTACCATTTAACGTTTAATTCCAGTGTTTTGATCAAAAGTTCATTGAATGGTTAGTATGACAAATATTCTACTACATGATGGATCAAACACTCTTACTCCAAGTCCAAGCAATGTATTCAATAAACAGGTTGGAAGATGCATTTAAAGTTATTGGTAGTGAATGAATGATTTATAACAGCTCTGCTGCAATTTATTCATTGGAAAAATCTTCACATATCTTATTCCCACCATATACCCTTCTCATTGGAGTATGTGCTGTGTAATGTATTTTGATAAGGGTGACCCCTTATTATTGGCAGATTTCAAAATTGTACTTCCCGATCATTGTTTTTTCAAGATATCTAGTATTCTGTTTATTGAAATATAAACTATAGTAAATATTTTTTATTGGAAATTATAACAGTAATATATTATTAGTTCGAATTTAAGAAATTGAATCGTTTACATATTTTCTTTTTATGCCTTTAATTATTATAGTTGTAACATATTTTATACAGGGACCTTTCAAATAATAACGATTTTCCACTTAACAGGTTATACAGTATGAGTGGTAAAACACTTTTGAATTTAACATTTGTTGATTTGAAAAAGTACATTTCAATGTACGTATGTTTTCAACTGTATTTAATATAATGTCCTTTTGAGTAACATCTATTATACATATCCTGACTTGCAGTACAATTCATTTAAAAGTCAAAAAGTATGTAGAAACAATATAATTTTATGTGCACATTGTGAAAACATATTTTGACAAAAAACTCTAAGAGCAAATTAATAGGTATTTTTAAATGGACATTAGAATTAAAATATTGTTTCTCCAGCACTTTATTCTTTTAAAATAAAAATCAACACTGTGTGTTGCTATATAAATGTTTTAGTAACCACATATAATTTGTATAAAATATTTAATAAAGATTTTCTCTAAAATATCTTGTTTTTTTTATAAAGTATGTCAAGTACATAATTTCATTGAAACGTTGATATTTAAAGTCATTTAACTTGTGAAGATATAGATTAGATACATATTTTTCGACAATTTTTAAATTTCACAAAATATTTAGTGCTTGTCCCACGGACTTACGATCCTAAGTCCGTAGCTTGTCCAGATGTACTCGCGCGAAAGTCACAATCAAAACGTGCAAGTCGAGATACTAGAAGCTTCTATGCTCCGACCAGAAAATGCGGGACTGCCGTTGGGAACAGACGTATCATAACAATAGCCCCACTCAACTTACTTCGAGTGAACTCGCGCGTAAAACACGTTATCTGGACGAAATCACAAATTCACTCGCGGGTAAAATGCCTCATCTGGACAAGCTCTTAAAGAAACAACTTATTTTTTGAAAGTGTGCATTGAGCAGATAGCTGTATTCATAACAACATAATAGTAGAGGATCCGAATTAGAAACGACCTTCACACATCTGTTTAATGGATGAAAAGTGGTTTATATCAAATTTAGTATGTTAAAATATATATTGCGGGTGGGTTGCCTAAAAAATTCCTGGCCAGAATATGATTAATTAAAAGTTGAAAAATTACTTTTCATTAAACATTGCACTCATGATTTTAACGAATAAATTTAATATCAACAGAAAGAATGAAGCCTGTAGAATATACAAACGCCGAGTTGTTTATTTTTTTCCTGGCGTTACTACTGGGTTGGCAGGTATAAACAGGCAGTATTGAAACAGAGTCGGCTTCAGGATCATGTTGTGTTAATAAAAATTATAAGTAACTGCTTAATTTAAAAACTAAAGGGTATAAATATGTATCTCATTTTATTGGTATTTGAAAGAGCATACAGTATACAGGGTGGCCCCTGTCTGTTTCCAATGGGAAAAGTGTGTTTCGGTGGAAAAACTTAAATTTCTAAATTCAATCGTTAACAAACTTCATTAAAATGAATTATTAGGAAAAATACTATTGTGGGGGTAATTCTAAATCAACTATCTATAATTTAGATGGTGTCATAGACATAAAAAAATTAAAATATATTTCAAAAAATGAAATTCAAATTGAGTTAGAATTGAAATTTAATAACTGGACTGTATGTATTTGGTGTCGTAGAATCCAAAAATGTGAAAATATAGAGGGTGTTCCATTTAAATTTTAAGTTTTTCGGTAATTTCCGGTGAAACCCAGTCGGCCATTTTGTTTTTTCACGTAAAAAAATTCCAATTTGGTTGTAATATAACCCTACAAAATACACCCGCCGGTATATAAACGTGGGAGAACAAAACAATTTCAGAATAAGTATTATATATCACAATTATATTTTTTTTCTGAAAAACAATTATAAACAACATATTATATGATATAATTCAATATACATATATATTTAATTTATTATATGTTTATTGATCGTTAGTTTCTCAAGTCTACTGCCAATTACTTCAAAATATTTCTCAGTATTTACTTGTGTGTCGCTCTCCTTCTCTACTAAATGAAGAAATAGCTTGCGCACTCTCTTCCATCCGGCAGTCTCATAAAACTTTTAATTTTAACAATTTAACAACCGTCATTCAAACCAGATTTTTGTAGACAACCCTATATCAACGTGTTCGCAATAAAACAGCGCTTATTTTGATATACAGTTTCTTTATTAATCATGTGGGTGAAAATAACTAGTATCAACAAACATGTTTATACGTGCCAAACCAGTAGTTACGCCTGGAAAAAATAAACAACTCAGCTTTTGTATATCTTATAGTCTTCATTCTTTCTGTTGGTATTAAATTTTTCGTCAAACTCGTGAGTGCAATGTTTAATAAAAAGTAGATTAACGACAGAAAATTCAAAAACTCAATAATTTGAAACCAGAACTTAACCGGTGATAAAACTGTGTGTGTAAAAAAGCCGGCAGTGACTGTCAAAACCTCCCCTAGAACTAAACTAAAAGGTACCTTAAAAAACCAGTCACAAAAAAAATAAAAAAAAATTAATCAATAAAAAAAGTGATATGTGAAGATAACCATAACATTGCTCATGACAACTCAGGCCCTATTTCTTTCAACACAAATTATCAGATATTAGAAAAATTTTCAAATGAAAGAGCTAGAATTAAAAACAAAACTCAAGAATTAAAGTCAAAGAACAAAGACTATCTGAAAATAGTTTATATCGACAAAAGAGACAGAGAAGTTCGAAGATTTTTAAGTTAGGGCCTGTAATGTTTTATTTTGAGGTAGTTTGTGTTGGAGTTTGGCCCTGATATAGGATACATTTCCTCTGCAGGGCTGGTTGGGGGTGTTTTGTGTGCGCGAGTTGACTTTGGCTTGAATTGAAAGAGTGATTGAAAATTCAGTTTTGGAAAAGTGTATGGGAGAGAGAGGCAGGAACAATCAACAGCGAAATTGGGTGATTTTTGTGGGAACGTGGTTTTAGAAGTCTATAGGATGGGGGATTTAAAAGTGACTAGTAAAGGTCGAATATGAATAAGACGATCCACGTTGCGTTGCGGATTGTTAAGAGAAGATGAGGTGGGTGTTTGAAATTATTGGAAATTTGAAAATGTTTTGGGGATTGGGTGTCTCCGATGTCATGAGAGTTAATAAGAAAAGTTGGGATTGATTTTAGGATTTTTGAGTATTTGTTTCGAATTTGTTTGAATAGTGACTAGGAGACATTGCAAGATATGTATGGTGGTAGCGACTGGCTTTTTTTCGAATTCGAGGAGAGGAATTTAGTTAGTTAGGTGTATATTGTCTGTGTTGAGATGGTTTGAATGTTGAAATATGAAATTTTGTAATTACTTGTTAAAATATACAATTTTTTTGAATGACTGGTTAAAATATTGAATTGATGAGTGGATGGCTGGCATATAATAATCAAGTAAATCCAAAAACTCGCCATACGTCGGCCCATTTGGCTAGCGAATAAATTCACTATGCTACAGGAAAAAACGTTATTATATCAACGATTCCCATAGAAACCGATGAGTTGCTGTTCCACGGTATAAGATGAAGACCCCGTAATCAGCATAAATATTATATATATGTATATATATATATATATATATATATATATATATATATATATACATATATATATATATATATATATATATATATATATATATATATATATATATATATAAAATTACTTGTTGTAAATAAAGTTAGTCAGTTACTAGATTTCACATTGTTTATCGTAGTTTGTAAAATAAACGTTTTTAAAAACAGTATTTCGAGTTAGTAATTTGAAAGTGGCGCAGTCAGTAGGCTATTCAGAATTAATACGTACCGAACGCGTTAATTTTCGTTTTAACGATTGACTGAGTATTGGAATCTACGGACTTTGTTGTTTTGTGCAAGTGGAAGTTTAGAGTGGCTCCTAGAACGTCAGGAAACCCAGTGTATCACACACCGAAACGATCCCGAGCACGAAGAAGTCCATCAACGGGAATTGGAACGACAAATAGTCCAATTTTGCAGAGATATTCATCTGAGGAAGGCAAAAATTGCCGAACCAGAGTATACCTCTATAGAAATGATTGAAATATTTCTTCTATCATTACTGTAAGTACAATAAATTTTTATGTCTGAAGTTGACCAATTATCAAACATTCTTCAAAGTTTAAAATTAGATCCTTCAACTGACTCACTAATTTTAAATCAAAGTTCAATTAATAATAATTTAATCATGGCCGAATTTAGACCAGAATATCTAAAATGTGTGCCAGATTTCGATCCCAAATCCCAATGATTTGAACAGATATCTAAGTGTCTGTAAATGATTAATTTATTCATTTTACATATTAGACACACCAAAATGTGTATTTATTGAATTGTTTAATATCTAAATTAACTGGTAATGCTAAATTAGTCGTAAATATACAAAATGTATCTACTTGGAACGAGTTAAAAAATGTTTTAACGAGAAATTTCGCAGATCTGAAAGACGAAACTTGTCTAAATAGGGATTTAGTAATGATGAGACAACAATCAAATGAAAAAGCACAGCAATTCTATGATAGAGTTTTAAACATTCTCAATCTTTTGTGTAGTTACGTAGATGTTCATGAAATCGAAAATGACTCAAAAATTTTAAAAAGAAATTTATATAATAGTGTAGCTTTAACAACATTTTTATCAGGACTTAAAGAACCGTTAGGTACAACTATTAAATGCATGAAACCAAATAATTTAGCCGAAGCTTTACAATATGTTTTAAAAGAAGACAATGTACATTATTTCCAAAATTTTACTCATAAAACAAATATAAAGCAACCGCAATACTCTGGTAAGCCTTTTGTACAACGACAAAATTTTAACAGTAATCCAACTCAATTTAATACTCATACACCTAATAATTTCTTTAGAGCACAGAGACCATTTCCATCTCAACCTATACCTGTTCGCCCTATAACTCCAAGACAACCCCAACGTTTTCTTACGAATTCTCAAGTCTTCAAACCTCAACAGAACCATAATGCATTCAAAGCAAATCAAAATTTAAAATTACCAAAACCCACACCCATGAGTATTTCCACAAGAAGTACAGTAAACAATCACCCAATGAGTTCACCTATTAGAAACTCATACCCAGGTCCTTCAAATCAAAATCATTTCCGAAATTCTGGACCACAAAATAATTTTATAGCCGAGGAATTATTTAATGCTGATATTCAGGACGAGGAAACCGAACAATATTATTATCCTGATAACTCATATTCTGAAAACGAACAATATCAATTTGAAGAACAAAACAATAATGATTATTTCGATTCCTGAAATCAAGATTCTACAAATTTTCACGAAACGCCTCAGAGGAAACATAACCCCCGAATCAATTCCATTAAATTTAAGTAATAATAGTGAATTGCCTTATATAATATTCCCCGAGTATAATATCAAACTTTTAATAGATTCTGGATCATCAAAATCTTTCATAGATCCCAAAATTGCATTTGCATATTTTTCAGATAAACTAACTCTTGACCCATTTACTGTGAAATCAGTTTTTCAAGAAACTTCCCATAAATATAGCACTCTAATCCCTTCTTCAAAAATTTTCAATTTATCTGATAATTTAAATCTCAAATTCTATGTATTCAAATTCCATAGTGTATTCCAAGGACTTATTGGCCTAGATAACTTGAAATTATTGAAAGCCAACATAAACTTTTCTAGTGGATGGTTAATAACTCCACATAGTAAAATTAAATTAAATTTTCATAAAACTCAGAAAGACATAGACTATCGAACCTAGAACTGAAAAGGTTATCAAAATAAAAACAAGTATAAAGAATGGTGAAATCATCATTCCACACCAAAAATTTCACGGTTGTGAAATACCAGAGTCGCTATCAATTACAAGAACTTGAGAAGCAATTACTACAATTTTAAATATCACAACAAATCCAGTTAAATTGAGTTTTTAAGAACCACTTCCGGTAGAAAATTTTGGTAACAACGCTTTTAAAAATTTCGAATTGAATAACCTAGAAGACACTTCTACACAAACTTTAGATTTAAATAATATTAGAACCGATCACTTGAACGACGAGGAAAAATCCAAAATACTTAAACTTTGTTCCGAATATTCTGACATATTTTATAACGAAAACACACCACTTACTTTTACGAACAAAATTAAACATGAAATAGGAACCACCGACGAGATTCCTGTTTACGCTAAAACCTATCGATATACTTTTGTGTACAAAAAAGAAGTAGATAAACATTCAGACATTTTTTGAATATAAAATTATCCGACCAAGCTCAAGTGCCTGGAATACGCCAATTTGTGTCATACCCAAGAAACAAGACGCTACTGGGATAGCCAAATTTCGTGTAGTCATAGACTATAGACGTCTTAACGAAAAACTATTGATGACAAGTACCCACTTCCTAATATAACGGACTTATTAGACAAGTTAGGTAGATGCCAATACTTTACAACTTTGGATCTAGCTTCAGGTTTTCATCAGCTAGAGATGGCTGAAAAAGATATAGAGAAAACAGCTTTCAGCACTGAATCCGGACACTGGGAGTTCCTCCGGATGCCATTCGGTTTGAAAAATGCCCCAGCTACCTTCCAGCGGGCAATGGACAATGTACTACGAGGCATACAAAATGAAAAATGCCTTGTATACCTTGACGATATAATCGTTTTTTTCACTTCATTACAGGAGCATATAGAGAGACTAAAATGTGTATTTGATCGACTTAGAGAATCTAATTTCAAGATTCAATTAGATAAATCGGAATTCCTGAGGAAAGAAGTAGCTTATCTCGGACATGTAGTCACCCCTTCTGGAGTGAAATGCAACCCAGATAAAATTAAAGCCATCAAAGATTACCCTATACCTAAAACTACTAAACAAATCAAAGGATTTTTGGGACTGATGGGATATTATAGACGTTTTATAAAAAACTTCGCCCACTTGACGAAACCACTGACAAAATGCCTAAAAAAGGGCGCGACAATCGAACACAATGACGAATTCTTATCATGCTTCGAAACATGCAAAAATATTCTGACCAATGACCCAATTCTCCAGTATCCCGACTTCACGAAACCTTTCAACTTGACCACAGACGCCAGTAAAATGCAGCACTCGGTGCAGTGCAGTTACGATACAACAGAAAAAGAACTTTTGGCCATTGTATGGGCCACCAAATATTTCCGACCTTATTTATATGGCAAAAAATTTACCATTGTTTGTGACCACAAACCACTTCAATGGCTTTTTTCTCTAAAAGACCCAAATTCTAAACTCATTAGATGGCGAATTAAATTAGATGAATTTGATTATAAAATTATATAAACGTTGAAGCCTTAATACTAATGCGGATGCATTATCTAGAATCGAAATAAATACTAAAGAAACGAACGAAATTCTTAATGATGAACATTTTTGGAAAAATGTTGACGATGTTTTGAGCCGCGATATAAATTTTAGCAATGAACGAATTCCGTCTCAATCACAACGAAGTATTAATACACCTTCGCCATTTACAGTTGAAAATCAACTAAAAATTCCAACAACAGAAGTAACTCAATACGATAACCTAGATACTATATCCTTGATAGTAAATCCCGACGCTGAACTGGACAATGAAAATTTGTTGACAACAAACTCAAGTGACAACAATCTTGACACTGCATTACAGCAGATAACACCTGACCGTCAAAATGAACCCAACGACGATAGAATCAACGTAGACGAAAACGAGTCTCTTACGATTCATTCTAATGCTGAAGAAAATCCGGTAATAGGTATCCCTATCGCAAAATGCGCAGTTAACGTCGGACAAAATCAAATTATAATTAGTTCCGTTTTACATTCTCCAGCGAAACCTAAAGTTAGAATATTATTTGAGAAAAAGAAATAAATACTAGTGCAAATATCAAAAAATAACCTAGAACAAGACATCAATTTTATTAAAGAATTTATTTCACCAAATATTCAATATCACGTTTATTTCGAAAGCCCCGAATTGTACGAACCATTTTCGACAATATTACAAAAATATTTCAGATCAAATTCAATCCAATTAAAACGTTGTACCTTAAAATTAATAGATGTAACAGATCAAGAAGAGATCAAAACTATCACGAAGGAAGAACAAATCACCGAGGAATAGATGAAACGTATTTAAGATTAAAAAAAATATTATTGACCTAACCTAAAAGAATCCGTACAAACATTTATAAACGAATGTCAAATTTGCCATCAAAGTAAATATGAACGAAATCCAGTACATATGCAATTAAATATCACCCCCACCGCCTCGAATGCATTCGAAATTATTCATTTAGATTCTTTCAGGATCGAACAAACAAATTTTTTAACTATTATTGATAGCTTTTCTAAATACGCTCAAGCATATCACATAAATTCTGCCTCTGGTACAGAAGTGGTAGACAATCTTATCAAATTCTTCTCTCATCACGGCATACCGAAACAAATCATAGTTGACAATGGCACAGAATTCAAAAATTTCGTATTAACAGAACTAATGAGCCTTCATAAAATTCAAGTTCATTTTACCTCTCCCAATCATCCTCAATCCAACGGACAAATAGAAAGACTCCATTCAACTCTAATAGAACATATACGACTCCTAAATACTAAAGGTTTCTCAAAAACCCCAGTTAAAATGAAAATGTTATATGCTATACTTGCTTACAATCATTTGATTCATTCCAGTACAAAAATGAAACCGATAGATATAGTCAACGGACATATTAATAATAATGATGTTTATGACATTGACATAAATAAAATACTCTTAAATGATAACATCAACAATCACAAAGAAAAAACAAAATTATTGTACTCAAAAATTAATTCCGACTTAATTAATCGAAAAGAAAAAAATTACTTCTAAACTAAATATAAACCGAGACAAACCGGAAATATTTAAACCTAATCAGAAAGTATATGTAAGAAAACAGATACGACAAAAACACGCTAATAAGTACACTTTACCAATCAAATTAAAAACCGTCAACCTTGCAAATAAAACAGCTTCAACTGAAAATAGAGATAAGGTACATATGGACAACTTGAAACGTCCCCGGAAAAACATGAAAAATAGAAAATTATGTACGATACTTTTACACAACTTTCCCACGTAATATTAAGACAATAATTTAGAATGTAGAATTTTGCTTTATTTCAGATTTTCTGGAACTATGGAACTCCAGGATAAAATAACAATTAGAAATCTAGTTAACAATCCCGGGTTGCTACCATTTGAGTTAGGAACCGTAAAAATTGAAATGTACAGTCATGGACTTATACACTATTATGATTTGAACCCAAAATAAATTACAAATTAAAGCCGCAAAAATTAGGGCCTTTGTTGTTCAAAACATCCAATACGCTAATGATCTCTCAAATTATTGTAAATTGCTTGACTTCACAGAAACCAAGATTAACGATAAGCTAGAAGAAATATTACCCCATCCTTCAAGAACTAAAAGAGGCCTTATAAACGGCATAGGATCAATCTTTAAATCTATGACTGGAAATTTAGATTCTAACGATGGAGAAAGATTTGAAACTCTCATCAAAGAATTACAAAATAACCAAAATTATTTAGCTAGTAGTATAAGAAATCAAAATTCATTATCAGTCTCGCTCATTGATAAATTGAATAGAACCATCGAACAAATAACCAATAACGAACAAATTTTGGAAACAAAAATTAAATTTATCCATAATTTAATCAACAGACAAGCAAATTACGAATATTATGCACATATTAAGTTGGCTATTAGCTTAATCATAGATCTGTATGAATTGATTAATTCGGTTTTAAACGATATTGAAAATTCAATTACATTTGCTAAACTTCAAGTGATGCATCCAAGCATAATTAAAACTTCTGATTTATTTAAACAATTAAAGAATTGGGAGAATATATTTACAAAAAACGAATTGCCCCTAGAAATTGAATTCGATAAAATTTTACTCTATGAAAAATTAATTAAAATTGATTGCTACTCATATAATAATAAAATTACATATATTTTAAATATTCCTATAACATATACCAAAGTTTTTGATTGCTACCATTTATTTTGGCTCCAATACTAGAAGGGAGTCAGTTTAAGGTGATAATACCTCAGAATAAATTTTTAATTACGAATGATGTCAACAACACTTATTCAAGCAAACCTTGCAAAGAGATTCTCCCTCAGCAGTATGTCTGCCCGAGAATAGACCTGCAGGAAATTCAAGAAGAAAGGCCTTGTGAAATAAACTTACTTGAAATGAAACGCACTTCCACCTGCGAGAAAACCAAATTTCAATTGTCGAAGCCATTTCTGAAACAACTAAACAATTTTCACTGGTTGTACATCATTCCATTCCAGGATACAGCAAATTTCAAATGTCCAAATCAGGAGGAAACCAAGTATCTTACAGCGGGTACTTATCTCTTAGAAATTCCTTTGAGATGCCAAGTAGTAGCTCATCACACAGTCATAAATAACCAACAACTCTTTAGTAGCTTCAGCCAGCCGATATTACTATTAAATCTAGACAACAGTACCTTTCGCCCAACCACATCAAACCTCGACTTTCATTTGGAGGAAGCAGAACTAGACGATCTTCAACAGCTAAAAAGTAAATTTGTAGAAAATCAACCTCAATTAACATTCGGACAAGTCTCAAAAACCCCCAGCTTATGGACCTTATTAATTTATTTATTGTTAATTTTTATTTTTGTATTCTGTATATATAAAAAATGGGCATCGAAGTACTGCAAAGAAACCATCCCAGTTGGACCACTCAACCGTTCAACTTTCTCGCTAGCTGCGTAAGTTGAATTTACGAGGGGAGGAATTATATCAACGATTCCTATAGAATCCGATGAGTTGCTGTTCCACGGTATAAGATGATAAGACCCCGTAATCAGCATAAATATTATATATATATATATATATATATATAATTACTTGTTGTAAATAAAGTTAGTCAGTTACTAGATTTCACATTGTTTATCGTAGTTTGTAGAATTATCATTTTGTAAAATAAACGTTTTTAAAAACAGTATTTCGAGTTAGTAATTTGAAAGTCGTGAAAACCTGCAGCACCGACGGGGTGGAGAGGGCTCGCGGATCATATTGAAGTCTAATAAAAAGGTCACAACAATTCTTCCCTCCTTATTACAAACTATTTCACAATATAAAGAGAAAACTTTTAAAACATATAACATTCCTATTTACTGTTAACACACACTTGAATTCTTATTTTATGCCATTACGTAGTCTTTGGGCCAAACAGGTGGACGTTTTTCTCTTTGAGGTCGTAATAGTGACGCATCAGGTGTGAAAAATCTCAAACACGAAATATGAGTGGTTCTTCACAATGGCGATGGTGCTGAATTTGAAATGTTTATATTGAGACAAATATATAGCTGAGTTACCTCGACAACCACGTCAATGGCTAACTTTCTTACGCATTCATTCAAACGAAGATCCAATCAAACAACGTGAAAAAGTTGTCGCTGTAATTTGCTACTAAGAAATCGTCGGTTTAGAGGTAAAAGTCACTACGTCGCATTTTTCGAATTATGAAATATTGAGCATTATAACGTAAGTTGTTGCCAAAAATCGGAAAAATTTGTGATGTATCAACATTTAACGTAATATGAAAGAACTAGTTATCAGTAGACGTGCCTATGTATTAAGTGGAAATTTATAAAAATTCTTAAAAAAATAGAATTTTCGTACCTAATGAATTTTACTTATACTATATTATAAAAGGTGTAACACTTAGTGACGAAATCAAGCAGTTAATCAGTGAAATGGAGGTCTTTATTTATAACAAAATATACATGAATATGCACAAAAACCCTCCTGAGTGAAGCTCATATGACAAAAAAAGTCACATTTCCTCATCATCCGATTCATCAACTGCCGGTTCAGGTGCTAGTTCTTCTTTATGTTCATCTGATTTAGTAGGCAATGAATTATACCAAGCATGAAATTCTTCAGGTATTATAGACTAATCGCAGAGTTTGATGAGATCTTTCTTCTTCTTATCAGTAATTGGTAGTTGCGGATTTGATAGCATGGGGCTTTTGGCGACTCCTGCGTTTTCCATTAATGTTGATTCGTTTGAAGCCAGAAAAGTGACTATATAATAAATGTGATCTGGACTACCTTTTTCATATTTGAGACGTTTTATATTTAACCATTCGAAATTGACTGTCTCGACCCTTACTTCGTGGAATATGCTCATATTAGTGTGTGTGTTTTTTTTTGTATTATATTGTGGAATTAACTAGAGACCTTGAAAAACACTAATTTAACCATTCGACCTTATTTCCATCGTTATCTATGTTTCTATTCTTAGTCATATTCGATGCAAGGTCTTGAAAATAAAAAACTCTGTGTTGGGGAAACTGTTGTATAGTGGGACAGGTTCCGTAGTGGAACAATTCAAATTGCCCGCCAACGGTATTGCATAAAATACCGAAAAAAGTTGTGTCAACTGCATCATATATGCGCAGTGGATATCCTTGCCACTCGCCGCTAGAGTCTTCAGTATGGCGTCAATCTCGTTAATGTGAGCATCAGAGTGTCAAAATTTTTTTATACGACCACGTGTTGGGCACAGTTTAGGCCAGAAATATTCATTTGTTTGTTCCGTATTTGAGAATAATTGTGCCCGAAGGTGTCTTGAAGGTGAGTTGAGGTTATTTTTCAATGTTATTTGTTTGTTTTTTTAATTCCGAAAATGTTAAAAAGTGTATTAGGGTGTATAGTGGGACAGAATTGCATATTGTTGTTGCAGAGTTGCATATCGGGACATAGTTATTTTTGCTCTCTAATAGAATATTTTTGTTTCTTTCAAGTTTAACTCTCTAATTACCTTTTTTTTCCAGAAATGGACAAGAAAAGGGGCCGCAAAAATAAAAAAATCGTTTCTTGAGAGGAGGAGAATACACCTTGAGAATGTTGAAAAAATGCGAAAGGCAGTAGAGGCTGTTCTTAGAAATGAGATCAATATTAGGAATGCTGCACTTCAATTTGGAGTTAGCAAATTAGCGTTGCATAGACACTTGAAAAAACATAACATCAATGAAGCAAACACGCAGGAAGTAAATTTTCAGCGGCAACATGGCTTTAAGCAAATTTTCAGTGACGATGAAGAACAACTGCTTAGAGAATATTTAGTTACTTCATCCCAAATGTGCTACGGATTAACAAGCAAAGAAGCTAGAGAATTGGCTTATAGATATGCCGACGCAAATAAGAAAAAAATTCCAAGAAAATGGTCAGAAAATAAAATCGCTGGGGAAGAATGGTTCAAACTTTTCCGAATCCGACATAAGATAAGCCTGAGAACGTCCGAGGCCACAAGTCTGAGTCGCGCAACTAGCTTCAACCGCCACAATGTAGAACTTTTTTTCAAAAGCTTGCGTACAGTTCTGGACAAATACAGTTTCAACCCCAACCAAATTTTTAACTGTGACGAAACTGATGTAACTACTGTACATAAGCCTCCAAAAATAGCTGCACCATGTGGTCAAAAACAGGTTGGTAAAATTACTAGTGGCGAAAGAGGTATACTAGTAACAATGTGTGCCACTATATGCGACAATGGGACATTTGTACCACCCTTCTTCGTATTTCCACGCATACATTTCAAGCCACACATGCTGCTTGGTGCTCCCCCTGGATCAAAAGGAACAGCGAATGCTAGTGGATGGATGTGTGGTAGTAATTTTATAGAGTACTTACAGCATGTTTCAGACGCCATACATTGTAACAATGACAATAAAATTTTACTTATTCTTGATAACCACGAGAGTCATACAGATGTTAGGGTACTAGAATAATACAAAAAAACATGGTATAGTTCTTCTTACATTACCACCTCACTGTAGCCATCGCTTGCAACCTTTGGACGTCAGTTGTTTTGGCCCTTTCAAAATCTACTACAACAGATCAATGAATGACTGGATGCTACAAAACCCCGGCATTCCTGTGACAATCTATAACATCGCCGATATAGTTGGAAAATCGTTTCCACTAGCTTTCACACCTAAAAACATTATCAAAGGATTTGAAAAAACTGGCATTTGTCCTTTAAATGTTGAAATATTTCAAGATTGCGACTTTTTAGGCTCCTACGTGTCAGACCGAATTGAATCCGAGAAACCAGTTCAATTGGCCAATACAACTGCAGATAACTCTGTTGAAAATCCAATTCCAAGTTGCTCTGGAATGTCCAGCACTGGAATAAAATCACTCAAAGAGAATATTGTTACCCCGGAAGCTGTAAGACCATTTGCAAAGGTTGCACCTCGAAAAACAAATACTAGTGCCAGGAAAAAAACTAACTTCTACTGTATTGACTGATACTCCCATAATTGAAGAGAAGAAAGAAATATTGAGGTTGAAGTTGGAAAAAACATCTCAAAAGTGACAGAGAATTGAGAAGGCCAAGGAAGTTAAGAGAAATATATTCGCGCCGAAAAATGACAGCTCAAGCGAGAGTGACTGAAATATGTGATGATGATTCAGATGCGGATATCTCCGATGAATTTATGAAGGATCAAAATGAGATACTTAAGATATATCTGATTTCATACTTGTTCAGTATCTCATGAAAAAAAGCACCAAACACTTCGTTGGTCAAATAGAAAAAATAGAGAAAGATGAATACACAGTTAATTTCATGAAAAAAAATCCAAATAATAGGTTCAGCTTTCCTGAAAACCGAGATGAAGATGTTGTGTCGGAAGAAAATATCATTCAAAAACTTCCAATGCCTCTTGCTTCTGGTGGAACTGAAAGAGCAGCTAAGCAGTGGCTTTTTGATTTCGATTTCGAGGACTTTCATATGCAATAATGCTTCTCGCCACTGTTAATTTCTTTCTTGTTTTGAATTTATAGCCTAGTTAATACTTTCCCATTTGTACTACCTCTTCGAATATATTTGTTTTTGATCGGTAAGATGAAAACTATAAGTTCAAGTTATGTTTTCTAGCTCAAGTTATGTTTTATAGTTAAAGTTATGTTGAGAGATATGTTTTCCTATTATTACGATTGGGCGACCTACTCAGTTTATTTAGAAGATTTATTATTTTGTCAATAAACGACCAAAATTTATTTATTTGGCTTCAAAAACCATTGTCCCAGTATACACATGCATCTTTCCCAGTATGCAACATGGGGTGGTTGCATAGTGGGAAACTGGTGTATATTGGGACCTTCAATTTTTTCTTACTTAAAATGTAAAAATTGTTAATATTTTTGCAGGTGTTGATAAACAAACTAATTTTGAATATATTAGAATGTTCACAATAGTTAAAAATTATTCAACAAATTTTCTATTTCAATTACAAGAATATTGTCCCAGTATACAACAGTCTCCCCTACTTCACTTCGATGACTGCATAGGGGTTTTTATTTGATTTGTTCGTACACTTCTAAATATTTCCTTCCAATCGTTCATTACTAAAACTGATCTATTCTTTTTATCCTTCTCAATAGCAGAGTGCATGGAGTCGCACTCCATATACGAATTGCCAGATTCCAGAAATTGATGCTCAATCGTTTCCATTGTCGCATGATTTTGAACACAATATAGCATTGCTGCTGCTACGTTCTGGTTTCGGTTCTGACCCCCGCAAGTGTCAGAGAACATAGATAAATGTGTTATGTTGTTGGAGAGCCTATCTGTGTACATTGTTAGAATAGTTGCGATTTCATTGGATCCCCTCTTTCCATTCAATTCGTTCCAACAAAAACAAAAACCTTTATTTTCTTTTTCCGCTTCATAAATTGTTAAATCATATACGCAAAATTTTCTGCTATAATATAACTGTCCTACGTCTGATGACGGTAGTTGTAGTACACTTTGCAGGTCAAATGTAATGGTCTGAAAACTTTCATCATCGTTGGCTTTTCTTTTATGTTCTTGTTTTGCTTGATGGCACTGTTCTTTTCTAGCCACATGCTCCTCTTACATATTCTTAAGATGTTCACCTTCCTTATCCTTTGCAGAATAATATTTTGTGGAAATACTGCACTGATCCTTTTTGAGGGTGAAAACGGAGAGATTGTACTGTATACAAAAAAAATTTCTGTAACTATTACTTTCAACAGGCACAACATTTTTGTCTTTGTAAAAAGCGAAATATAAAGAATACATTTTGAGAATTCTTAATTTCGGATATAAATACTGCCTGCTACTCGTTTTTCTCACATAATGAGGTAGCAAACGAGGAAAACTTTCAATGTGTTGTTTGACAAGATCTGCATTTTCCATACTAGTAGCATTTCCTGGAGTTCAGTGTCCCCTGATGTCTGAGCCTGAGAAACTACCAAATTCGTGGTTTTTGCCAAAGCGGTATTTATTGGACCATTGGATATGTAATGAGTTTTTTCAAAAAAATTGGAGCAAACACGAAAGATTCCATTGGAACTTCTTAAATAGTATGGCTTTGCCATTATTCGTTGTTTCTTGGCTCCAACCCGACGTCGTTTGGGTATTTCTGTCCTTACGTTTTGAATTATGTAATCTTTTTGACGCTTGTAGTCCTTAAGATCCCAATAGGCGTTGCAAAGTTCAATACAGTCATCAATCGAAAAGTTAATTGCACATTTAAATAGACATTTACTACAGTCGATTGCTTTCGGGGCCTTAGCAGCTTTTAACCCTGTTTTTGTTACATACGATTTACATTCAGATCGTAAATTTTTAATTGTATTAGTTTTTCAGTTATGAGTATTAACTTTTCTCCAATGAGGTTTCACTGTACTCAGTAATATTTTCATTTGCTTCACTGTCAGTTAATTTACTATCGGATGGTGTGTATTCGGGATCAGCATCGCTATCGTATTCGTCAGAAGTTAATTGGTAACTTATTAGTGACTTGACAATCACTTCAGGGCTGTTTCGGTTTGGAGAAGAATCAGAGTCAGAAATTAAATCACCTCAGTTACTGTTTTGCTCAGATAATTAAAACAATTCTTCAAAATTAGCCGAAGATGTTGAAGGAAAGTCTTCAAAATTGGTAGAAGACAGATGAACATTCAACTTATTTGAATCTGTTGACATCTTGAACGTCCTGCAAAGAATGTTGGATATTATCTCTCGTTTCATATTGAATAGACAAAAATTCAATATAATTGTATCTGGTGTTGAATACTTAAATAATAAAAACGAGTATGCAATGAATTTCATAACAAAATTTCATTAAAAAACAGACTTACCTTTGAATTTTTAAATAATTCCAAAATATTGTCAGTTCTTGACGACATCATGATAGTAAAATATTATATAAAATAACTCACAAATATCTAACTAACTCTCTAGATAGTAGGTGCTACACTTTAAATCGGAGATCGGTAACAAAATGTTATCACCTCAAAATATATTTCTCGAGTGCTTCTCCAACTGTTTCTTGTCTGAACTTGTCGATCGTTGCAGGCAGTGTACGTAACACGTGTTTTGAAAACTCACTAAGTGCATGCGAATTCAGCGAAAATCTCAGTAAGTTACTTAATGAATTTTACTATTATGAGCAAGATATTTGCAATGTACTAAGTGAAATTTACTTGTGAAAAAGTTACTTTTCTACCTACAATATGTACTTACTGAGTTTTTCATATGAAACAATAATCACTTACGTATTTTTAACTCAATTTCATGGAAAATCTACTTACCGAGTTTTACCTCTAAGCCGACGAAATTATCGAAAGTAATTGCACAAGTGCATAAAAAATACCGATAATTTTGCATGACAGCGTGTTGTCTAAAAACTGCATGAGTTCATTTTCTTATTTTGGAGAAAGAGCCCGACAACGAAGGTGAAGGGGTCTTTTAACAAAATATGAAAATGACCGAATGCAGTTTTTCCAAGACATCACGCTCGAATGCAAAATTATCTGGTTATTTTGATGCACAAGTGTGATTCGGGGGAATATTTCCCGAATAAAAATATAGGTTTAAATATTAAATTCCGTATTGTCTGTTGTGTTTAGAGTTATTTGGTTAGCTTTCCATCACTTTATTTTCTATAATTCCCAATGAACCACATCCGAAACGAGACATTTTTAATAGTATATTAAAGTATAAGTTGATAAAGAGGTCTTTCAAACACGCGCGATTTTTCGAGCATGACTGCGCAATCGGAGTGCTCGAAATAGAGCAAGTGTTTGAATGACCAGTTATCCACGAATACTTTACGCTATTTTATTACTGGTGCACTTTGAAATCATAAAATATTATTATTATATTATTACTACAAAAAAATGGAAGTCCGTCCTCGATGCCCAGCCAAGTTTCATTTCATAAAAGTCCGCCCTCGCGATGCCCAGCCAAGTTTTATGAAAGTCCATCCTAAATAGTATTTATTTTTATTTGATGTTACGAGGTACTGCTGTCAGATCAATAATCAAAAAGTTGTCAGTGATACTTACGTTTCTCGAGTTGATGTTGTTACCGTGGCAAATTTAAAAAACGCTCGTGTTTGAAAGTTCGATTTAAACGCGCTGAGGAGTGCTATAAATACGTAAAATGAGGCACCAATAAAAAAATATTTTTTGACTTTACTTGTCAAACTGATTTTATTTTTAATTATCATGGATTCACAATGGTATTACCGTGGATATGTAAACAATGCAATTATCGCAGTGCTCTTTCGGTTTCTGCAGTACAGTTACCGCTGTAATCAATCTCTTATGGAATTTTTTACACATGAGGGAAATATTCAGTGTAATTTTGATGCTATTGGTTGATTTGAATTTTTTTCTAATCACGATTGACTGACAGGATCGTTTAAAAAATAATCATTGACATTTTTTTTCGTGTGAGAAGTGACACCCAGGTACTTAATGGTAAATTGTGATGATTAAGATTTATTGTAGATGTTGGGGAAGGGTGGTGAGAGGAAGCTGAGAGCGGCTATCCTTTTCTGGTGTAAATTCGCCTGAAAGACCTTCCATAATTTTAACTTTTAATTTTAGATGGTTTAGTAAGTTGTTACATATGTGTACCAGATATCTTAGGCAGTCAAGTCTGTGTAGTTTATACAGAAGACCTATGTACCTATAAATACATTTTTAAATCAATATTTTTTGTACAAAATATATCATTCATAACTTGGCACAGAAACCAATATTTTACACATAAAAATAAAAGTCAATCACATATAAATAACTTATTTATTTGATATTTCAGTCTAAAAGACCTTCAAAATAATATAAAAATCACATTTAAATTCATTTTCTTATCAAACTACTACTGTTCTGAAGTTAGACCACATACAATTTAATAAACAGCTCCAAAAGTTGAAACATAGATCATATTAACAAATTTACAACATTTATAATCCATTTTAAGATGACTGAATGAGTGTTCAATTCAATTAATAAATTCCATATTATTTTCTTTTTTAATTACCAAAATTCGGCCCATTTTAACTATATCTATCTAATCATGCATGTTTCTAGTCAAGTTACATCTATAATTACTTTGTCTGACAGCTCCTTGAGATATTTTGAAGTTGGGTTTCCAAAACGTGATGGTGATTATGGTGCATGGGATGGATAATCACACGCACTCAGTCAGGTCAGATGCCTATTAATGTTTTGACTATGTTAACATATTGATACTAAACTGGAATATTATTGCAGTACGATTCTAACTTCATTGCAGTTTATCTCTATTTTACAATAATATTGGTTGATAGTGTAAGAAATATTTGCTTCACAAAGTCAATATTATTTAGTTAATTCAAAAGACAAAATGCTGTTGCGATCTTAAACATACCTAGTTAAATTAGACTAACAAAACCGTTTCACTTGCCTTGCATTTTAAGAGTATAATTGATTTATAGTGTGACTGTATTTTCTACAACAATAAAGATATACTAAACAAAGAATTGCCTGTAGTCGACTATAAAGCTAAAAATACAACAGTAACAAATGGAACGTTTCATAGAAAGATAATGATTGCTTCACAGAGGATGTGAACTGGAATATCCAGTAGAGGTTTGTTCAACAAGTATTATTAAATGTAGATGATTGATGAGTCCGTTTTTTGAAATTTGATATAAGTGCTGTGGGTTTCCAACCCACCATCAAAAGTTACATACAAAAATAAAGGATATGATTTATTAGAATCTACATTTCAAGAAAATAATGACAATGTTGATGTGTAATCCTAGTATTTAACAGTTTTCACCAAAATTTGGATTCCTGCCAAGAATGAATTGTTCGCATCAGACATTTGAAACTTTCTTTAGCTTACATTTGCTAATCAGATTTCTTCAAATGTATTTCAAATATAAGTATCAACCTTGACACTATGGGTCACCATCATCTTCAAATATTTCTCTGATTAAAAAATATGCAGAGTAAAAATGGAAGTTGTCTAATTCAGAAGTCAACAGAGATATTCACATGCCTGTATCATTAATACATAGATCATACAAAAGAAAAAATCTATCCGTTCCTTACATTATTGTTGGTAGTAATAATACTGTATTACACTGAGATTGTCAACAGCACTAAAACTTTTGTGATATAATTAACAGCAGTCATTTAAAACACATTTTTTCTAAAGTTACACCCTTAATATCTCCAAACTCTTGTTATAACAAATTGCAATCCAATCAGGTTGTGTTGCTCCCCATTGAATTTGATTGACTTCACCTTCCGCTGCAGTGTATGCTAAAATTGGATCTTCGATAGCTCTGGGCATTTGCTGAATATCCCATATAAGAGCTTGATGATCGTCTCCAGCAGTACATATATGACAACTGGAATGAGGAGCCCACGCGATACCATTTACACATGCGCGATGATTGTTCAGTCGGGCTACTGGAGTGCACGGTACTCTTACATCCAGTATTATAACCTATTGAGACAATTTTTTAATTAAATAGTAAGTATCAGATAGTAATGACTACATAGAAATTATATTTTCTGTCTCCCTTCCCGAAAACCACATATTACTGAATATTGTTAGTTTATCATGTCATCACTCACTACCATGATATCAACGGAAATATTATTATTTAAATGGAAGCAAGTAAGTTTATTGTAGTGGTAACACTCAAAATTGTATTATGGGTTGGTAATGCTGAGGGACATATATTTAGTTAGTGCGTATTTGAGTGAATAGTTGTCATATCGAAATAATGTAAATGTCATAAATGAAAAAAAGATTTTTATGTTATATTGTAATTTCACCGAAGTAAACATTTTCTTTCTAAAGGTGATATTTTATTACTACCACCATAAGCTTCCACCACAGGTTATGGGCCCAGTGTAAGTCTCGAATTGTGGTAGTCATCTGAAGTTTCTTTTTACAATCTCGGCTTGCACGCCATAGTAAAAAGAAAATGGAGACGATCGCTAACAAACTAAATAATTCAAATTGGAATATTTGGAGATTACAAGTCAAAGTTGTGTTGTTGGCGAAGAGACTATTTGAAATTACCTGTAGGAATGAATCCATACCTGTTGACGATGAAGACAAAATTACCAAGTGAAAAATAAAAGATGCTTGTGCACGAGAAGTATTAGTTTTGAGAATGGAAGATGAGATGATTGCATATGTAATGCAGTGTGAAACGCAAAACAAATGTGGGAAAAATTAGAAAGCATTTTTGAGCGAAAATCTTAGGTTACTACACATCTTTTGAATGAACAATTTTATAATCTGAAGTATAAAAATAAGACAGAGAATAGTTTCATACCAAAAGTTACCAATTTACACGCAAAACTCAAGCAGTTAGGAGAAGATATTCCAGAGAAAATGGTTTTAACTAAAATCATAATGGCACTTCCTGATAAATTTAGACATTTTCGTTCAGTATGGGATAGTGTTGGCTCAGATAATCAAACCCTAAATAACTTGACAGCCAGACTTTTAATTGAGGAAGAGAGATTAGAAAAAGAAGATGAATCTGTGGCATTAATGCCATCTCGATCAGCTGAGACTAGTAATGTATCAAGACCTAAGTTAATGTCAAACCAAGATGTAAATAGAAATAGAAAAAAATGTTTTGTTTGCGGAAAAGAAGGCCATTTGAAGAATCAATGCCGAAATAGCGAGTGCAATTATTGTAAAAGAACATTTACTTAAAGATTGTTTTGTTAGGAAGAATAAAGAAGAAATGGACAAAAACCAAATAAAGATATAGAGCCAGTAACAGTGATAATAGAGGTGAAGGCTTTGCACTTGTTGTTTCAAGTGATATCCAGTTCCAAGTAAATATGGAATGGTTCATGGACAGTGGGGCTTCACAGCACATGTGTAAAGAGAAAGATATGTTTTGCAGTTTTAAGAAGTTAGAAGTACCCAAATGTGTAAAAATCGGTAATGGCACAGCACTACAAGTGGAAGGACAAGGCAATATTTGTATTTCAACTTATAATGGTAAAACATTTCATTGTGTCACATTACACAATGTTCTCTTTGTACCACAACTAAAAGTTAATTTATTTTTACAAGGGAAGGCTTTAGACAAGGGCCTATCATTGATTTCAGATGCCACAAGTGCACAGTTCATAAACAAAGAAAACATCACTGTATCAGTGGCAATCTGCACAGACAAACTTTTCAAAATGATGTTTAAGGGGGCCAGCTCCCCTAAGCACACATGTCAACGCTTGAAAAGCAATAATTCGGATAAAGAAAATTGTTATTTCGTAACAGGTGATCAGGATATTAAATGGTGGCATAAAGCTTTCACTGTCATCAGAATTTCAGATATGTAAGTAATATTTTGAAACGTAATAACATTGAAATAAAACAAGCAAATCAAATGTGTAATTCTTGCCTACAAGCAAAACAATGCAGAGAACCTTTTAAAGTAAATGAAGTAGAGTGAATGAGCCTGGGGGAATAATACATGTAGATTTATGTGGTCCAATGGAGGAACCTTCTTTAAACAACTCCCTGTATATTTTTATGTTAAAAGATGACTTTAGCAATTATAAGTTTGTTTATTACATTAAAGATAAGTCTGATGTGTATGAAAAACTAAAGGAGTTTTTAACTTATTTTGAAAATCAAACAGGAAAAAGGAGTGATAATGGTACAGAATTTGAGAATTTCTCTGTAAAAAAAATATCAAGAAACAATGGTATAAAGCATGAGTGTACAGTGCCGTACACTCCGCAATAAAATGGGAGAGCTGAAAGGGAATTCCGCACAATAATAGAAGCAGTAAGAGCTATGATTGAAGAAAATAAATTATCAAAACGTTTTTGGGACAGAAGCAGCAAATACTGCTGTGTTTTTATTAAACAGGACTAGTACAACTCCTGCTGAAGGTAGAACTCCTTACGAGCTGTTATTCAATAAAAAGTTTGATATAAAGATGGTAAAAGGAATATTTGGAAGCAATGTTTGGGTATATATACCCAAACAAAAAAGAAAGAAGCTAGATATGAAAAGTAAAAAGGGTATTTTCATTGGATATTCTGAAAATGTAAAAGGATACAGAGTGTACTATGGAAAAGAAAATAAAGTAGCCATAGAAAGAGAGATACGTTTTATCATGGATGAAAATCTAGAGAAAAGCTTATCTGCTTGGACACGCATATGATAGAAGTCAGCTCAGAAAACGGTAAAGAAAATGATGTAATGAACGCAACGAAGGGATTACCTCATGAATCATATTTAGAGGAACAAAATTCAGAAACTGAAGAGATTATGGAAACAGTACTAGATCAAGTACCTACAAGAAAAAGAAATGAAATATTTAGGCCGTCTGAATTATTAAAAATGCCACATATGTACAGTGATTACGATTTAATCTATTTCAGTCTAGATGTTGATGAACCCAAGACCTATGAGGAGGCAATGGAAAGCGAATATTCAAGTAGTTGGAAGGAAGCAATTGATGAAGTCCCTATTAGATAATGAAACTTGCAGCTTAATAAAAAGGCCAGTTAAAGGTGAAATAATAAACAGCAAATGGGTTTTTCAAACAAAAAGAGGTAAGGAGGGAGAGATAAATAAGTTTAAATGTAGACTAGTGGCAAGGGGATTCAAACAAACTGTTTTTGAGAATGTGTATAGCCCTGTAGTGAGATTAACTACAATAAGGGCAGTTCCTTATAATTTTTGGGCTCTTGTAATGGGGAACTATTCGAAAGTATTTTTTTATTGCAGAAACGAGCTATACGATTCTTATGTAAAATAAATAAAAGAACTTCATGTAAAACATATTTCGTGAAACATAAAATACTGACTCTTACATCACTCTATGTACTAGAAGTAACATCCCTCATTCATAAGAACAAAGAGCAGTATATTACAGAGAGTCATTATAATACAAGACAAAGTGGCAATCTGTCGCTACTTATACCTAAAACTTCCTTGGTGAAAGCCTCATTTATTTACAATGGAGTCAAATTATATAATTTGTTGCCAGCATATATAAAGAATATAGAGCATTTAAATAAATTTCGGCAAGTAATGAAAGAAAAGTTGATAGGCGAGGCGTACTATAATTTAAATGAATGCTTTTCTCATATGCATTCTCTATAATATTATTCTTGTCAACAGTGTATATAAACAAGTAAAGAAAATGAAATTAAAATATTTTAGAGTGCTTTTAATTATTGTATTATAATTTAGTTATTTATTGACAATACATATAAGTTATGTTGTATGTATATAATATGTAAAATTTGTGTCTGAATGTATTTTTTTATATCTTTTATCTAGTAATGTTTAATGATTTGTTGGTAAATTAATTTTTAACTTATTAACTTATTTTACAAAGTGTTTGTCAATAAGACTTGTTCTTGGACAATAAACATATATTCTCTCTCTCTCTCTCTCTCTCTCTCTCTCTGGCTGTGTGTGTTCAAAAGGACTGCCCTATATATCAAATGGACGTCTGTAACGCCTTCTTGCATGGATAAATCAAAGAAAATGTGTATATGTATCTGCCAAAAGGTTGTGAAACAAATGGTAAAGTATGTAAATTAAATAAGGCGATCTATGGACTTAAAAAGGCGCCACTGTATTGGTATCAAAAATTTGACAACTTTATGGCAAGTGAGAGCTTGATTAAGAATAAGTGTGACAATTGTTTATATATGAAAATGACTGAAGAGATAATTATACATGTAATTATTTTTGTAGACGATATCTTGATTAGTGGTTCTTGTGATGGAAAAGTGAAAACTCTAATCTAATTTAAGTAAGTGTTTTAAAATGAATGATTTAAGGTTACTAAGCTATTTTTTGGGTATCTCTGTAGAACAAGATATAAAAAATAATACTATTGTATTAAGTCAAAAACAATATTTGGAGAATGTTCTTTCAAGGTTTGGTTTGTAAACACATAAATACACCAATGTATAGTAACTTTGATTATGATATTTTAAAAAGTGTTGAATCTAAGAGTATAGATATTAAAACTAAATGCAGACAAATTATTGGATCTATTATGTATGAAATGCTAGGAACAAGGCCAGACTTATGTTCAAGTATAAGTCTGTCATCAAGGTACCAAAATAATGCAAGTGAAAAATTGTTAACATAATTAAAAAGAGTATTATGATATATTAAAGCAACTCTCTAACTTAAGCTAGTGTATACAAAAAGAAGTAATGATATTATTATTGTAGGATATGCAGATGCAGATTGGGGTGGCGATACTACTGATCGCAAATCAACTAGTGGTTTTTGTTTGTTTGTGATTGGCAATATTGTGTCATGGAATTCTAAAAAGCAAAGTACTGTCGCCATGTCAACCACTGAAGCTGAAATTATTGCCCTAAGCTCTTGTATTAGTGAAGCTTGTTGGCTAAGAAACTTATTGTTAGCATTAACATTAGTAGAAGAATTCAAAGTTGTAGTCTATGAGGATAATCAGCCTGCAATTAGTTCCTGTAGTTTTAATGAACAGTTGAAAAGAATTAAACACTTAGATATTAAGTACCATTTTATTAAAGAAAAAATTGCGGAGAATACTATACAATTAATGTATATTCCAAGTGGGGAACAAATTGCAGACATACTAACTAAACCTTTGAATAAAGTAACATTTGAAAAGCTTAGAAACCTTATGTTGTAATATTAATATTTTTTTGATATTAAAACTTTGATTGAGTGGGGGTGTAGTGGTAACACTGAAAATTGTATTATGAGTTGGCAATGCTGAGGGACATATATTTAGTTAGTGCGTATTTGAGTGAATCGTTGCCATATCGTAATAATGTAAATGTCATAAATGAAAAAAATATTTTTATGTTATATTGTAATTTCACCGAAGTAAACATATTCATTCCAAAGGAGATATTTTATTACTACCACCATAAGCTTCCACCACATTTATCATGTTTTCCACTTCTAAAAAAACTGAATATGAATTTCAAAGTTTGCACCTTTCTTAACCATTAGAAGAGAATACAATGTTTCTTACATAGTCAGTCACAGCTGAGAACAATGACAACAACTTTGATGAAAACTTGAAATTGAAATAGGTATTAATTTACTTACTTCACAAGCGTCCATTGCTATAGTGGCTAAATAGTTTGGGTCTTGTTTATTCCAAGCAAGCCTTAGCAGTGGTGTATGTGTATGATCTTCATAAATTATTGTAGAGTGTTCTAAGTGTCGTAAATCAAACATTCTGACTGATCCATCTGCTCCCACAGACGCAAACATGTCTCTTCCTCCTCCTGCCCGAGAAAATGCAATATCATAAACTTCCTTATCATGAGCAATGAGTTGAGTCTTAACGTGACCTGAGACTAAGTTAACTCGACCCATTACCTACAACAAAATGAATTTAATTTTTTCCAAAAAGTATTTCGAAAGAAAAAAATATTAAAATTTTTTTAGGCTTAGGCACATTATCTTGGATAACATGACGTTACCAAGAGAATGTTTTCCAGGCGACTTTATCTATTCATAGCCAAGAAATGTGCAGGAGAATTTATATCTATTGTGCTATTGCTATAGAATAAAAATACTTATAGGAAAAAGATAAGCATGTAAAAATTATTCATCTTATTTTATTTCGTTTTGGTAATAACCTTACAATATATAGTTGAAGCGGGGCACATAGTATAAATATAGGCAAAGAGTCTCAATGTCTCATTTTTATTTTATTATTAATGTGCTACACGAATTATTCCCGATAATAAAGATGGTTCATAACTTTTTTGAATGAAACACTTGTCTCCCACATAATAATAGTAATAGTACAATAGGTGATATTAACTTCAAAATAAGAGATAAATGGAACATAAAAGTAAACAATTGAATGTGGTCAAATAATTGGGGCTACATTTAGACACTAAATTGAACTGGAAACAACATGTCATTAAGAAGAAAAAGCAAATCTACATAAAAACAAAAGAAATATATTGGATAATAGGAATATAATCAAAATTATCCATAGAGAATGAACTACTTAAATACAAAACAGTCATTAGACATGTATATTAAGTTGGTGTAGCCTTTCCAGAGGGCATGTTCTCGAGTAGGCTCATAATTTATTACTACTTTGTTACTAAATAATTGATTTTGTGGCTCTTGCCATTCCTGAAAAAACGTGTTACCCCCCATCTTAATATTAAGCTAGAGCAGCCACATTAGATATCTCGAGAACGGGGGTTGGTGGCATATTTTGCTGCTATAAGACGGTGTAGTTCCAAAATCCCAAAAAACAACCCCTATATGTGAAACCCCCACTGGACTATTAACTTAGTGCAGCCGTTCTATACTATCTCAGAGCTAGAAATAGTTACCGAGACGAGCTTGATGGCATATTTTGTTGCTAATTTGTCTCTCACAGGTGGCTTGGTTCACAAACCCAAGTACGCACCTCCAAGCTAAGAAACCCACCCCTAGTGCTTTATTGCAGCCTCATTAGGCTATCTAGGTACTGGAATTAGTTATCGACGCGGGGTTGGCGACATATTTTGATGCTAAGTTGTCGCTTACAGATGGCTTAGTTCTCAAACCAAGGTACACACCCCCAAACTAATAAACTCACCCCTAGTACCATATTTTACTGCCAACTTGTTGCTTTAGGTTGATGTAATTTTAGTTATTGCTATTATTTGTTAAAACGCCTCACAAGGGGAGTATCAAGAATTTGGGTCGTCGATTTGTCTGTAACATTGGGGCATTTTTCCAGATATAAAAACGCTGCCATCTGCTATTGCGGAATGCTTCCTTACATGGAGATATTGTTTGTTAGGCTATATTCATCATATCAAAGATCGTTCAAACATATAATGACATAAATAAAGAAGCTGATAGGAAATAAAAATTTCAAACAAAGTGAGAAAACTTATTTGATTAACTAATTAAATTGGTGGTATGCTTCTTCAAAGATCTGGAAATATTTATAAAGGTAAAATCGAATGCTTTTCCTTCAGTTTTTTAGAAAATGTCTCAATTCAATGTTCATACAGTCGATACCTCGGTCGATAAGTAAAAAAATTTTAATTAAGTAGTCCCCGTACCACAGTTTCAATAAGCTGCATCCATTTTTATTTTGATTCATTAAAGCTACCTGATAAAATCAAAGCTGGATACATAAACATAAGGGTCCGCCCTTACATACCAAACCCCCTCTGCTGTTTTAACTGTCAAAGGTTTGGGCATACATTGGATAACTGCAGAAATCAAGCCATCTGCCCCAGATGCGGATAAGCATCTCATGAAGAAAATCCATGCAATCCTCCGTGGTATAAAGGATGCCAAATATTCAAAATGTAACTTAATATACAAAAAATCAGAGTAACAGAAAAAATACCATAATTTGAAGCAAAAAAAAAAGATACAAACCACAAAATCCAACTTTCAACACTACTTTTTCAGAAATCTCAAGGAAAAAACCAGACAGTAATAAAACCGCTATTTCTTCAACCCCTTCAACCTCATCCCAGACCCCTAAACCCAACCCCCTAACATCATCCCTAAAAACCAATAACCCTTCCTGACAATCCCTACAAACCAACACACCTCCCTTCCAACCCCTTAAAATCCCACCGAAAATTAATCACCACAAAAAACAAAAACCACCTCTCCCCAAAAATGTCTCAACTACTACCTCTAGCAGCAAAACCACAAGCGAAACAAATGACAAACATATTACCTTAAACAGAGAAAAATCCTCTTCCTCTTTATCCTCAAAAAGTACCTCTTCCAGTCGCAACAGCTCTAAAGATCGTAAACTAAATAAACCCAATAAAAATGAATAAGTTAATCCACTGGAACATAAACGGTATTAAAAATCACTTATAAGAACTCAACCTACTTACCTATACACACCGTCCCCAGGTACTTTTCATTCAAGAAACCAATTTTAAAACCACTGACCAACTTAAAATAGCAGGTTTCAATATAGAGAGAAGAGACCACACTGATTTCCTCAGAGCCTCAGGATAAACCTCAACGCCAACTTAGAGGCTCTTGCAGTCACCATCGTCGGAAATATAGAAACTACTATTTGTACTCTCTACCTTCCACCATCAGCTAAAATCAACGCAAATGACATCACAAATATAATACATCAGTTACCATCCCCAATAATCCCGACCGGAGATTTGAACGCCCACAACACCATATGGGGGGTTCAACTCATACAGACCAACGAGGCAGGATTATAGAAAATATAATCGAAAATGAAAATCTTGATGTATTTAACGATGGCTCTCACACCTATATATCTTCCTCTACGTCCTCACTTTCATGTTTAGACATTACACCAAATTCTCTCAACAAACTATCAATGGAGCACCCTAGATGATACACTTGGGAGTGATCACTTCCCGGTCCTCCTAGTAAAATTACTATGGGAAAACTCTCCTAATCCATGTATTAGATTAAATCACAAAAAAACAGACTGGGAAAATTTTAAACTGCAGTATATGGCCCCCAACATTGACCTTTTAGGAACTGATGAAGCCGCAAATATTATTACTCAATCTATCATTGAAGCATATGAAAACAACCCACCAGAATTAAAAATTATTCCATGGTGGAATGAAGACTGTAGAAAAGCAATAAAGGAAAGAAAAAGTGCATTAAACATGTTTAAGCGCCAACCAACAAGCTTCAATTTCATAAATTTTAAAAAGTCCAGAGCAAAAGCAAAAAGAATTATAAAAGAGGCGAAATTGTCTTCCTGGAACAAGTTCACCAATTCTATCAACTCTAACGCCAGATCAAAAGACATATGGCATATGGGACAACATAAACAAATTAAAAGGCACGCCTACCAGAAACTTATCAGGCCTAATAGAGAACAATGTATGGATCGATGACACAGAGCATATAAGTCAGATATTCGCCAATCAATTCTCTACAATATACAACAAATATCCTAGCCACCATATTGTCACAAAAAAGCAAACACAACCGGTAAATATATCATACAACCTGCCAATCACAATAAATGAACTAACTTATGCATTGAAGAACAAAAAAGACACAGCTCCTGGACCAGACAACATAAGGATATCTATGATAAAAAATCTACCCGAAAATTGAATACATAGCCTACTCCAATTATACAACAAAATATGGGAAAACGGCCAAATTTCCAGCGCATGGAAATTATCAATACTCATTCCAGTCCACAAACCAGGAAAACCTATACGCAGAAAAAAAAACTACAGACCAATAGCTCTCACTAGTTATTTACGTAAACTACTGGAAAATATCATCAACAACAGACTAACTTGGTACCTACAGAAGCGTAATCTCCTCATCCCTGAAAAAGCAGGCTTTAGAAAAGAATATTCAACTAACGGTCATCTAATAGGCTTTGAAATTGATCTACAAGACGCCTTCCGACTCCAAAGACATACCAACGCACTATTCCTTCATTTGAATAAAGCCTTCGACACAATAGACAGGCAAAGTAAAGTAAATGCGCTCGAAGAATTCAATATAGTGGGATCAATGCTTAACTTCATACTCAACTTCCTCACAGAGATTATTTCAGGTACAAATAAAAAACAAAACATCAGACATACTTTGCCAACGTTCTGTCTTGAGTCCAATCCTCTTCATACTTGCAACTAACAATATAAAAAATGTCATGCCATCTAATATCAATTTTAGACTTTATGCAGATGATTTACTTATATGTCATCCAGCTTCTGATTAAGAAATCAGCATACATAATCTACAAAACTGTGTAAACCTATTGGAGGAATGGGCAAATAATAACAATCTAGAATTCTCATCAAACAAGTCAACTGGGGTACATTTTTGTCGCAAAAGAAACTACAAAAAATATTAACATAACTATCAACAATCAATACATTCAGAGTAATACACACCACAAATTTCTAGGCCTCACCTTCGACTCAATACTAAACTTCAAAAATCACATAAAAGAACTACAACAAAAAGGTATAAAAGACCTCAGAATGATACGCATGTTATCAAATACAAAATGGGGAGCAAGCAAGGAATCTTTAATAAATGTATACCAAGCAACAATAAAATCTAAAATAGATTATGGTTCCATACCATACGCATCTGCCCCAAAAAGTTATCTACAAAAACTTGCCCCATTAAAGAACTCTGCAATTCGAATGGCCATAAGAGCATTTCACACAAGCCTCAATAACAGTATCTACTGTGAAGCAGAAGTAATGCCACCAGAACACCGACGGATGCTACTTACTATTAAATATGCAAACTCCTTAACATTCAAAAAACAACATCCTTCCTTCAACAAACTTTTCAATATCCGTTACCCAAATATACAACCCACAAACAAAAAATACAAACCTGGAGCAAATTATCAATATAAAGAAATTCAACATAGACTCAACTTGGTCTTATGACTACAGCCCTTATAATTTCCCACCATTGAACACCTCTAACATACAAATAAATAAGGAGCTGACAATACACATAAAAAATTCCACACCTCCTATACTGTGCAAACAAAAATTTCATCAGATTATAGAAAACTACAAAGAATATCAAATTATATACACAGATGGTTCTAAATCCAATTAAATAGTAGGCGCCGCTTATCACACAAAAACATCAGAAAACAGTTTCAGCCTCCATAAATCAACTGAAATACTTACAGCAGAACTATTTGCATTACATAAAGCAATAGATTTCATCACAACTACTAATTATCGCAAATGGCTGATAGCAACAGACTCCATATATGTATTAAAGGCAATGATAGGGCCGACTTCCTGGCGAAAGAACAAATGCATACCACAAACGTGATAAATATACTAAACCTAAAAGATCTGAACAATCATTCAGTTAAACTAATTAGGAATCTAATTCAGTTAGAGTGGGACCTTCAAGAAGGAAACAATAAACTCTACGAAATCAAAGACATTCACTTTAACAAAAGGCAAATACATAACCTACCAAGAAACGATAAGATAGTCCTCACAAGATTAAGAATTGGATACAAAGTTATCTCATGAATATTTACTATCAGCAGAAGAACCAGCAATATGTGAGACCTGTAACTCTACAATTACCGTTAAACATATAATTATGCATTGCAGGAAATATACACTATATAGAATCAAATATAATCTACCTACGAATATCAAATTACTTTTCTCAGAAAAACACTTGAACCACTACTAGGATACTTAAAAGATACCAACTTATACAGGTTAATATAAAATAAGAAAACACTCATAGAATATCACATAGAGTAAAGACGCTAAAAGGTCATAGATACCGATGCGTCTATAATCCATATCTATCTATCTATCTAACCTTCCATAATATGCATCCAAGAGACAACTTCAAAAATACTTTTTCAGCTAAAATAAAACAGTTTAATATCCAGTTTACTAACAGACTTGAAGGAAATCATGCAGCTGGTGGAGTGCCCAATTACGTTCACGAATCTCTAGATTTCTAAATAATAAACGTTATCTCCAACCTAGAAGTTTGTGTCATCAAAACCTTTCTTTATGGACCTATAACCATATGTAATTTATACTTACCACCTCCAGCAAACATCTCCCTAGAAGATCTTACCTCCTTATCCAACTTCAGATATCAGCAGTCTCCTTGCAAATCATTAACAGCACAAATCATCCGATGCAACATACAACACAGATTTTCGCAAATAAAAAACAGAATGTGAAAAAATTGCTATCAACTTTACACCCTCTCTTGAACCTTACAACATCCCCATCTCACTAAGCGAATTCCAGCATGCCATTTCTAAATCAAGAAATTCTGCTCCCGGACCAGACGGTATCCTAATCCCAATGATTCACAAAAATAATAAGCTTCTATAATCACTTATGGACAAATTATATCTTCTCCGTAGCATGGAATGACTCAACTATAATCCCAATCCATAAACCCAACATACCCAGAAACCTCCTACAAAGTTTTCTACCAATATTACTTACAAATCATCTGTGCAAATTACTGTAAATAATGGTAAACATCCATCAATCCTGGTTCATAGAATCTAAAGGTATCTTAGACACCAATCAAAATGGATTCAGACTCAGATGTTCTACAATACACCATCTATCTAGTCTTGAAATGGACATACAATCATCCTTTCAAAAGCAACATCACCTTATTGCAGCTTCTCTCGATCTTTAAAACACCTACGATACCTCTAGAAGATGTAATATCATGACTCAACTCAAAACCTTTGTATTTAATGGAAACCTCTCTATATTCATATCTAATATCTTAAACAAAGATCATTTTTCGTAAGAATCAACAATCACAAATAAGCTCCCTCGACACTCGAAAATGGAATCCCTCAAGGTTCTGTCCTCAACTCCACACTCTTTATCATATCCATCAACTCCATCTCAAAATATATGCTAGCGCCCATCTCCTACAGAATGTACACAAACGAACTATTAATATAATATTCCTCCCCTACCTCCAAAGCGCCTGAAAGAAAAATCCACATATGTATTAATATCCTATATAAATGGGCTCTATCCACTGGCTATTATATCCCTTCTACAAAATCTTCCATCATTAATTTCTGTAGAAAGAGAAATTGTTCCAAACTTAATTTAATCTCAATCAAAAGTTACCATCAAAGATAATATAAAAATACTAGGACTGCACTTTGATTCTAGCTTGAACTGGAAATCTCACATAAGTTTCTTGCAATCCACAGTTTATATCAGTCTGAATATCCTCAAATCCCTAGCTCATCACACTTGGGGTTCAGATTATGCTACTCTCATCAAAATATGTCGGACAGTAATCCATCCAAAACTAATGTATGGCGGCTTCATCTTCGATTCTGCAAGACCAACCAATAAAAATTGGCTCAACCCAATTCAGAACCAAGCACTAAGAATTTCAACAGGAGCCTTTCATACATCTCCCATAGAAAGCCTACAAAGTATCACAAATTACCCTTCACTAAATATACCCAACTAATACAATATTCTGTCACTGTGAAACAAAGACTTTTTTTTGTAGATGGCTTTGGATAGCTTGATCTGTTCGGCCACGAATTTATTGTACAGCTTGTTTCAATAGTTAGCATAGGAGGATAGGAAATATAGGTACATTGTAAACACTGCATTGACAAAGCATGTACTCTCCATTCACGGCCCTAATCAACTTAAATGACGGGTACTTACTAGTGGATACATTACAACAGGATTACACAGGGACGCTTTTCACGCTAAGGTGCCTTTCATAGCGACTTTATAACACACAAAACGGGCAACAGATAGAAGGTAAAATGTATAACATAGGGATAGACACGAGGAACAAGACCGAACAGATATACACTGAAACAGACATTCAATACTAAATTCTTCTTTTAGTCCTTTTTAAAAACTCCCATATGATTTGGTTTAGCCTAGGATTTTGCCGATAGAGATATAAAGCAGTGGCTTGAATCTGAGGGAGCAGACTCCGTTTTTTTACAAGAGATTTCATCAAATACTTAACTACATCGTCATTATGTAAGAAGCCAAACATCTAGTGATTGATGTCATCAACATTGCCGTTGCAATCTCAAAATTCCTTTTCTCTTAGTTTGAAGGTACACTTTTACAGTGGCATGATTAAAAATACATCTGACAAACATGGAGTAGATGTTTCTATTGGGATAACTTCTTACAGCAAAAGGCTCAACTGGTCAAGCTCGGTGGATTTTGGTATAAATATTATTGCTTCAATTACAGAAGGCGTACCATTCAATATCCCAATTTTGCTTTAAACGTTGTCTATGTATTGCTATTAGATCACTTCTAACTAGCCAACTGACCTCTGTACCTTTTAAGATCGCTTCTTTAGCAAAGTAATCTGCTTTAATGTTACCAAAAATAACCTTGCCCCTTTACCCACATAAAACAAACAGAACTATTTAGTCCATGTAATTTTAGTGGATTTTCTAAAATTCTTACAATGAGCCCATTCCTGTGAAGCTGATTGTGTGAGTTTTCTAAAGCAGATAAAGCAGACTTTGAATCAGACATGATTACAACTTGCTGATCAGAGATTTGTCTTTTAACAGCTTGGTATATTGCAAATAGTTCTGTGGAATATATGGAACAATGCTGGTTCAACTTAAACATCAGAGATTCATTATAGTTTTGGATGTATACAGCACAACCAACTCCTAATTTTGACTTCGAACCATTTGTGAAAATCTTGCATGGTTTTTCAAGCAGTTCGTGAAGAGCAAAGGGTTATTACCATCAAAAGAAGGAAAGCAAACGCTTACCCGGGAATTTGAGATGTTAAAAGAGGCTTGGAAGAATGTAATTTCCGCTGAAATCTCTAAATAGGAGGAGACATTGGCATATGCTGCGGCTAATGTTGGGGAATTTTTATTGTGCCACCACTTATCAACTAAATTATATGTCCGAAATTTTTCGCAATAGTTTAATCTGATTGTTAGCTTGACATTTGAGAATAAACTTCTCAGCTAAAAATATTCGTCTCAAATGCAGGGGAAGTTTCGTACATTCAGCTAAGAGATTTTCTGTGGGTGTGGATTTAAATGCACCCAAAACCAGCCTCAATGCTTTATAGTGAATTCGATCTAGTTTTTTAAATCGAGTGTTCGTGGCCAACCCATATAGGAAGCAACCGTAATCAAGAATGGATCTAGTATATGCATGGTAGAACATTAAATTGACTTTAGGGTCAGCACCCCATTGATATCAATTAATTGCTTTGAGAACATTTAAGCTCTTTTCATATTTATTTAAACATTTATTGATGTGTTCATTCCATGTAAGTTTAGTATCCAGTGTAATACCAAGATAGGTAATATGATTGTGCACGGGTATACTTAAGTTACTTATCATTACACTGGATAGGATTGGTAAACAATGTCGAGTAAAGAATACCACAGCAGATTTATTAGGGGTAAGATCAAGATTAACGTAATCTTGTGCTGTTATTTTAACTTTTGCCGGTCAGTACACACTCAATATCGAATACTTTCTTTGATCAATGCTAATATTTACACCACAAACTTCCAAGTTTGGATTAAAATTATGAACAAAAATTTGTTCGTAATTAATATTATTCGAGAAAAGGATGGCAACACCACCATATCCCCTACTTCTGTTCCCGCTCACTACACTAAAATTATTGAAACAAACAGTATCTGAAGGTTTGCACCAGATTTCTGATATAATTGCTATATCAAAATATTCTTCCAATAGCAATTGATATAAAGAATATTCCACTGAATAATTTTAATGCTTTTAGAGATCATTTTATTTATGCAAAAATGTTACTAACAATTTCTTTAACTTTATTTTCAAGTTCAATTTCATTATCTTTAAGATTAGTAGCCATACTTGGGGAAAACTTAGCAAATATTATTAAGCATTCTTTTATTAAGGTTTTTAATGTAGCACTGAGCTGGGTTATGAATTTATTAAACTCATTTGCAGGTTCACATTGTCCAAACTGAAATACTGGACCCACACAAAAACTGGTCTGGAACTCTCTAGGCATAGGAGGAAAATTAGACGTAGTTCCATCATTTTTCCGACTTTTCTGAGGACTGACAATGAGGCTGAATAGTAAGCCGTACCGTAATTAGCAGCGGTGTGCAAACAATACAGGCAAAAAGGCATTGCTTACCCTAGCAAATTTTAAAATTAATTTATATTATACCATAATTTATTTTTACTACTTCCTTCATTAAATCTTATATCAGCTACTTATATACATTTATATAATTTATTAAGCAAATGTAAACATTTCTGTGGTTTCTCAAATCCAAAATAATGCAATCTTGCTTTTACGCACACTTCATATTTCCCATGTAGGTGTCCCATAAGAGCGCGTATTAAGGTGGACATGTAGCGATTATATGGAAACAGAGATTTAAAGTCTGCACCTACGGTCGTCAACAGCGTGTATGTATACGTGTGGTTCTGTGCGCTGAAAAAGGATGGAGCGACTGGGCGATACTCGAGAATTATTTCGAAGATACTAGGCGGCCTGATCAGTGATCTCGCATCTTTCGCTCAACTAGTAAGTGTCAATATTATTGACGGTATAGTATACCGGGTATACTAATTATTTTCAATAACTTTTCAATAGTTTGACTTTAATTTAATAATTTGACCAAGTTAAATAGTGCTTAGTGGAGCGTTTAAAGATAAATTGAATTGTGAAAATGCAGTGTGAATGTGACGAAAGTGAAAATTGTGTACAACGGCTGAAAGTAATTCCGTTTAGCTCCAGAACATTTGAAAAGAAACATGCCATTATTGCGACTGGTCGGCCAACCCCTGTACTTTATATTGTGCAGAAAAAGAAAAACTGTAACAGGTATTTTAGCAATAAATTTTACGAAAACTTTAGTTGGCTTACAGGTTGTAAACATATAAATAAGATGTTTTGTTGGTCATGTCTATTATTTTCGAAAGAAAAGAATGTGTGGACTAATACCGGCTACGCAGACTTAAATAATTTTACTAATGCTGCAAAAAAACATGACCAATGTGAAAATAATTTGAAATCTGCTCTTTCTTTATGCAACTTTGAACAAAATAGGATAGAACTGAACCTTTCTCGCCAATTTAGAGAGGAAATAGAGCGACATAATTCTAGGGTGGATAGAAATCGTAACCTAATGCGGAGACTTATTGATATAACTTGCTTCTTGGGAAAGCAAGAATTACCATTTCGCGGACATATAGAAAACACTGAGTCATCCAACAGAGGCAACTTTATCGAGTGTGTACAACTTTTGGCTAGTTATGATGGGATGCTTGAAAATCATCTTAATGAATCAAATGAAAATGAAAGAAGAAATGTTTTTTCTGGATTTTCCAATCGAATACAAAATGATTTGATATCTGCAATCGATTTTGTACTTAGAGCAAAAATACGGAAAGAGTTGCAGAAAACGGATTTTGTGGCGGTTATGATTGACAAGACACCAGATATAAGCGGTAAAGAGCAACTCTGTGTGATTTTTAGATATTTTACAGAATCGAATGAAATATTAGTGTTTTTAAATGAAACTCAAGGTCTCTAGTTAATTCCACAATATAATACAAGTTATTGAAAATTCTAAAAAATTGACAATTGTTTCGATAAATCAATATCATCGTCAGAATGACAGAAGTTACATTTCATTTTATGCCTACCTGATGTTTAGTAGTTATATTTTTGGCTAGACCAAGAAGTAACCTAACTTGTGATTGGCTTAATATATGTTTATAGAAAAAAGAAGAAGATGTGATATTACAAATATTGAAGCTTAGATATTATTAGCCCTATGGTGATATCCTGGATATCATTTTTCCAATTAAGATCAGTATAACTGTGCAATGATATAGAAAACCAGGAAAACTATATCTGCTGATCTTTACAATTATCACTTAAGAAGACAGTTTATTAGTGGAGAATTCCCTAGATTTAACTGTTCATTGACAACTTCATATTGTGGGTTTCTTAAATGTCTTCTAATTTCCAGTTCTTCAAGGAAATCCAGTTCTTGTTACTTTTCACAAATATGCAGCACTTCTAGTTCTGTGTTAGGTGTCAATGAATGATTGGTGTCAAGTAGATGTTTTGCGTAGTGAGATTTATCTGGTTGTTTTAATCTGTAAGCTCGTAAGTGCTCACTGTATCGTATTTCAAAATTCCTAAGGGTCTGACCCAAATAGACAGCATTACATTCTGGACATTTGAGTTTATATATACCTGACTTCTTTAATAGTGGTATTTTTGTTTTTACATTTAACAATTTTGTACTGACGTTACTTTCTGTTTTATAAGAAATTGTTGCATTCGTTGCTGAAGATATTATCTTTGAAATATTATTAGAAATATTTCCTGCATATGTGATGGTTTTATAAGTTTTAATGAAATAGTTGATCGTTATATGGGTTTTATTGACGTAAGTTCTAATCGAACTGCAGACGCGCTAACCAAAATAATTACAGACATTTTAAGTGAATATGAATGTACTTCCAAACTAGTAGCTCAAACTTACAATGGAGCAGCTGTTTTATCATCTAATAAAAATGGGGTTCAACAAAAAGTGCGGGAAATTTGTCCTGACGCGTTATATGTATGGTGTAATGCTCATATTTTAAATTTAGTTCTGTCTAAGTCCTGTGAAAGAATCGCGGAAACCAAACACTTTTTTGGAACAATTAAAAATTTGGGCACATTTCTCCATACCAGTACGAAACGTTCTGAATTCTATAACCGATTTTGCACTAAAAAGTTACCACGTGTAGTTCAGACTCGATGGGCCTATAACTCCAGAACGTTAAATGTAATTTTTAGTGAACTTTATAATTTAAAAACAATGTTTAATGACATGCTTAAGAATCAAGCAAATTGAGATGGAGAAACTCTTTCGGCAGCTAGAATGTATTTATTTACATTGGAAGATTTTGAATTTAATTATTTTTTGGACATTTTCAATGAAATATTTGGCCAGACGGATGTACTATATAATATAATACAGTCAAAACTCTCCGATATTGGTTATTGTGTTAAAAAAATTGAAAATTTCAAAGCGTTTTTGGACATTTTTTTACGAAATTCGAGGAAATTTATGCAAAAAGTCTTAAAGTTTATGGCGAGCCTCAAAGAAAACGAAATATAAGTGACATTACGACTCATTACAGAAGAATTTTTAGAGAAATAGTAGATAACATTAAAAATGAAATTAGTGATCGGTACAGAGAAATTAGACAACTAAATATTTTTCGCATTCTTGATCCAGACTGTTTTGAAATGTTTACAAGTAAATTTCAAGAAGAAATATTTAATGAATTAAAAATAAGATATGGAACAAAGTTTGATTTTGAAAGATTGAAAAATGAGCTACATTGTTTGTATTCATCACCAGAATTCAAAGGCATGAATGTCTACGAAATTATACAATTTTGTCATGAAAAATAAATGTGTGAAGTGTTTCCTCAAATAATTAAGTTACCAAAATTAATTGTGACAATACCCGCTAGTTCAGCATCTCCAGAGCGTTTATTCTCTGGATTAAAACGCATTCACACATACCTACGCAATACTCAAGGATAAGAGCGACTTAGCAGTTTGTCAACAATTTCCCTGGAGAAAGAACTATTGCTAGATTTAAAACGTAACCTTACGTTTTATGATGATGTGATAAATTTTTGGTTTCAGTTTGTGTTTAGTTCTAATATTATTTAGTCGTTTTTGTTGTTACATTTGTTTTGTTTAATTTTTTTAATAAAATGGCGAACGCACTTCTAAAACTTTTTGCCAGCGGCACGTTTATTTGTTTCGTACCAACTGCCTACCCTACTCCTAATGCCACTGCACGCCGCTGGTAATTAGATAGATAGAGGGAGGCAGCTTCTGTGTCGAAGTTTATTAATGGTACATATTTATTTTTTTGAACGAAACTGGATTAACATGGATTTTTGAGAACACTCTCAGCTTCCTTAAAAGAAATATATAAGTTTGCCATAGCTTCTTTCATTTTCTTTTGCTTTATATATTCAGGACATTCCATAAAAACTGACACATATTTTTACAATAAATGCAAAATTTCATACAGTTATCAGGACAATCATTTTTTTCCCTCATTTCTGCATTTTTTAATATGTTTATTTGATTTGCACTGGGTAGCTGAATGACCATAGCGTAGGTATTGAAAACATTGCATAACTGGATTTAGAAAAACCTCAACTGGACACCTAACTTTATTGATATAGATAAATTGAGGAAATAATTTTCCCGCAAAAGTGATAATAACCATTTGTCGTGGGACTCTCTCTAATATATAGTTTTTCTGGATTATTCTAGTCATTCCTTTGACTCGCTTAACAGTAATATTAGATTTTATAACATTTAATAGGGTATTTTCTCTTAATGTAGTATCTATGCCATGAACAAGCCCTCTTTTTTCTGTCAAATAATTTGGTATATAGGAAATTAGGTTGTTTTCTTTAAAGAAAGGTTCATTTACTAACTTATTTGCTACAAGACCCGAATCAACTACGATCTTAATAAGGTTCCTACCAACACTAACAATTTCAATAATATTTCCATCATAGTTCGAAAGAGCAAGTAAGTTTCATAGGAAGTGTTAAATACTTGACTCGTTTGACTACTAGATTGGAAAGAATTCGAGTGCATTTTTATTAACCTCATTAATGACGTTATTGGAATCTTTGGAATTATTAACAACAGAATTATTGCGTTTTAAAGCATTATGAGATTCATCCATACTAATCTCTTCTGAAAATACGACATCTTCAACGTAAACATTATTTGAAATTTCATTACCTGTTGATACGGCTAATGGCGGATCTTTACCTCTTAGTCTCTACTTTCCGGCCATCCGCAGGCCAGTGCCACGGCAATTATTGAACCAAAAAAGTAAAGTAAATATTTATGCTTACAGTATGATTGCATTAATATTAACCTACAAACCAAAGACTTTTTAACAAAAAAAAACAATAATATACTAAACCCATCCTCTATACCAGCTAGAAATACTGAGACCTTTGGGTCAATTGACCGTTTATTCCTCCTCCTTAATAACTAAATCCTTTCAAACATCACACCAATAAACTTCAATATATTCCCCCCTTGGACACTTTTGATACCTATTAACATTTCACTCCTTTCATTTGACAAATCCTCCCCCATCAATTGAAACCTAATCCAAAACCATTGGTCAACATCAAATGGCAGAAAAAAATTATTCATCTACACTTACGATTTTCCTGAACTATCACGAAAAGACAACATCAAACTAAAAAGGATTGCTATTGGTCATTCCAATCTTACTCACTCACTCCTACTCCAAAACAAACCATCCCCAAACTGCCCCTTCTGCAATTCTCCAATTTCAATAGAACACTTAATGTCAAACTATATATCTTAGAGGTAAAAGAAATAATATACTAAACTCAAACTCCCTCAAAGATATCATGTCTCCAAACTTAATTTCAGCCTAAAGACGAATTCAATATAGTAAGGAAATGAGTTTACACAGCAAACTCTAAAACACTCTTAAAAAAATTACACACAGATAGGTGCTAAATGACCATAATGTCGCTGGTACTTTGCCCTCATAACATTTCGTAACCATTTAAACATTAGGAAAATATTTACCTGTCCAGTCTCCAGTCCCCAAATAGTGCATGTTGTGTCAATAGATGAAGTGCCAACCAGATTAGGATCTACTTCATTCCAATCAAAACTAGTTAAAGGTGCACAAAAATCTGAGTTTTTGTTATTGTTTAAAACACATTCAAGTCTTGTATCAGGTTCACCTGCCCTCCATATTCTTAAGTAGTCACCACTAGAAGATAACAATTTTAAAAACAACTATCACTATAAATAAATCATTTAATAATCATCATAGAATCGGTATTCAATATTTGGAAGTAATTTTTATAGATGAAAATATGTATATTTAAATGTTATTTACCTCGTCGCTAGTAAATCAGGAAAAATGCCCTTGCTATCAGGTATCCACATAATTTTAGTAGTTGGATATGGATGGTCAAAAGTACTCTTTGATGAAAATTCACTGTGGTCTTCATCCAATGACACAATTTGAACTTTATTATTATATTCTTCAACAAAACTTCCAAGAGCAAGTCGAAATCTTTTATCCGGTCTAACAGACCAGTTCATACTATATAAGGGCCATGGAGCGACGTATTTGTAAATTTCTTTGCGTTTCCCACCAGGGACAACTCCCGAGTGGGCCATTTCAGAAAAGGTACTACAACGTTTCAGCTTACCCACCAAAACAATGTATAAATATGCGTGACAATAGTCCTAACGTTTAAAATTTTAATTAACAGTGTTATTAAGAAATCTGTATTTTGTTTATAATAGTCGGCTTGGCTTTGACAAGTGACACTTCCGACTCCGACTAAAAACACAATCGCCAATATTGGAGCAGTGAAGCCGGCTGCACAATTTAATCTTAGTTACACAGAATCTAAGCTTTTTGATTTTATCTTAATCCGTATTTTTATTTGTTAATTATTCATTATCAACCAGTGCATGCTGCATATGGGGCTAAGAGTTGTGGAAGGAACTAAAGGACATATATAAACCACTGGATTAAACTTGGATACATAAATGTACTACTACAAAAAAAAGTGAAAGTATATTATTTGTCTATGGGTGAAAGATAATTCGGTGCCTAGTCAGGACTATACCACAGCATATAGGCTGTGACTATACGGCAGATGACTCATCAAATCGATGTTTCGGGTGCCCAAAAATGCAGTTGTTTGAGCCGATGTGTGAGAGCTCGCATTGTCGTGGTGAAGAGTGATCCGTCTTCGGCGGTTGGTTTTCCTGATTTCTTGGAAGACAACTGGCAAACAAATGGTTGTGTACCACTCAGAATTGACTGTTATTCTAGTGGTACGGTTGTGACATGTCCAGTTTTTCCGAAAAAACAGGCGACCATTTGCTTGGAAGTGCTTCGTGCGCGAACAACTTTTGTTGGATTTGGCTCATCTTGAAACGGGAGTATATATAATCTGTGGATACATAAATGTACTACTACACAAAAAGGTAAAAGTATATTATTTGTCTATGAGTGAAAGATAAGATACATTGATTGAAAAGATGAAAAGAGATAAAAATGCGCCAATAACATTACTAAATGGATGGTTACTAATAGTAAAGACCTACGGGAAGAGCCATAGATTTAGAAGGTAAAATAGACAAATTAAGGATCTCAAGAAATGACAATTGTACTACAGAAAACAAGAGCTCAGCAACTACTAAGGTGAAGGGAAGAAAATTGTAGTCCATATCAATAAAATTATTTAGTTCATCTGTAACGAGCTACATTTTTTATAATGTAATGTAATATAGCCAATAAATATTTTACATCATTGTGGCAACTATGTATATTCGATAGTATTCTGAATCAGTTATACCAACTCAAAGTTTAAAGTTGAAGATAATTATATATTTTTTATTTTCAAATTCCTACCTATTTGATAATTTTATAACTTTAATTTACCCTCTACGTACAACTGATTTATACAAATAGACCTTATGTATTGCAAAAAACTTTTATTTGCCTTACAATTTTCAATGTTTTAAAAACAGTGTGGTGCCTGTGTGCTGCTTACAAGTTAAAAATTTTAAACTACATAGCTTAGATTATATTGTTTCAAAATGTGTGCATGGGGATTTACGTTGTTTAGAAGACTCAGTACAGATGTGAAAAATACGAAATTTTTCACAACTCCCATTTATTATGTGAATGCAAGTAAGTTAACCTAATTAATTTCCAATACTTTCACATGTACACATCATTTTATACAGAACCGTACTACTTAAAATTTATTGAAATTTTTATTATCTCATTATTCTTAAACAATTAATTCAAAAGGCAATTTTTCTCCTTTAAGAGCAGCAATGATATTTTTAGCAGTAACTACACCCATTTCATTTCTAGTTTCTATTGCAGCACTTCCAATATGTGGTAAAACAACACAATTTTTCAGTTTAAATAATGGATTATCCAAAGGCAAAGGTTCAGGTATCATTACGTCTAGTCCAGCTCCCCAAATAGTTTTGTTCTGAAGAGCTCGCACCAAAGCATCTTGGTCTACTAGAGCTCCTCTACTGGTGTTAATAAAAACTGCTGTAGGTTTCATTTTTTTAAAAGCATTATCATCAAACATATTTTTGGTATCTGGTGTTAAAGCAGCACTTACACTGACAAAATCACTTTGGCTTAGAAGTTCATTGAACGTTACTCTTTCTGCACCAATTTCCTGGGCCTCTTTTCTCTCAGTTCTATTGTAATAAATAATTTTCTTGGGATTAAATGCTTTGAGAATTTTTGCTATTTGTTGACCTATTCTTCCGAATCCTACTATTCCCACAGTTGAGTTTTTTAAACCTGGTCCACACATCCAAAATGGCGACCATGCGTGCCATCCGCCAGTCCTAGCTTCTTCGTTTGCTTCAAAAAGTCTTCTGCTAGTTGCTAAAAGGAGAGCAACAGCTAGTTCAGCTGTAGCATCTGTTAGCGTGGAAGGTGTATATCCCATTTTTATATTTCTTTTTTTAATTTCTTCTGTATCCAAATGGTCAAATCCTACTGACATAGTGGAAACTATTTTTAAATTATTACCAGCTTTGTCTAACACAGTGGTATCGATTTTATCAGTTAACATGCAGAAAAGTGCATCTTTATTTTCAATATTTTTGAGTAGCTCTTCTCTGGGAACTGGACCTTCACCAGTCCATGATGTTACTTCACAGCTGTAAAAACAAAACAACGATTCAATAATATATTCCTAAAATATTACTTTTGTCAAAATGTCTCACAATTTATCATCAATTTCTATTGGTAAAATTGGTTTTTGTTTTATTTGTGAACTATCTATCATATAATATTTTAGTATATTGTATATTTTATTGTATATGAGACTTGTTATTTACTTTTGTAATATAAATAAAGTTCTGACCTAGAACTTGATGCACTTCAGTCCCAACATCGATATATGTGAGACATTCAATTTTCCTCTAAATAATTTATACACTACTGTAGCTCATTCCATAATTTGAGAATAGAAGGTCATGAATATGTAAACAGCAATTTATTTCAATTGTAAATTATGGATATTGATTTCAGGGCAAATATATATTGCCAATAAATACCTATCTATATACAATTTTACTATTAGCCTTGAATACAAATTTCAATTGAACATTTTTAATCTATTATTAGGAAGACAATAAATATGCAAAATAGTACAATATTTTATAAAGTTTACGGACTTTGTGTATTTTATTTAATATTTATTAACCATAAATTATTTTTGTTAGTATAAATACGGTCCTGTCAAAACTGTAGTATTAAATTTAGGTTAGGTTAAAAAATGGAATCCTGATTTAGCATTAGCATTTTTGCCATTATCTACAAATGCAATTAACTTACTGTTCTCTTAATAAATCCAAAGCTTCCTTGTTAACTTGTCTTGTCACATAAACTGAAGGTTTTCCCATTTTTTCTGCTAAATAACGTTTTGTAATGGATTTTCCTTCTGTATTTAAAAGTCTATGTCTAACTGAACAGCCAGTCACTACATTATACAAGGATCTAATATGCCGCGCCATTTTAATATTTATTATCAACATTTTTTCTGTAGATGTCAAATTTGACCTTTTATTTTATCATTTTTAATTATGGATCCTAATAGATTTTAATCTTCAAAAGTTACGTAACATCTATAGTAGGTACCTAAAATAATACTCAATTAAGTATGCTCTATGTAGTAACTTTTATTCCTTTATCGATGGTATTAACCAAATGTGTTCCATCCTTATCAATGGGAGTACTTAACCACAGTACTTAACTTCTCTCCTTTTGTAAAAATTTTTATATATTTCATATTGAGTACCTATGTGTCAATTATTGAATTGGTAATCCAAGAAAATGCAATCGGCCTTTTCATATAAAATTGATAACATCATTTATAAATTAGTTCTTTTATTGTTGGTTTAATGCTGACATTTTTTAATCAAAGATTATATATATACAAGGTACAAGGACATTTATTTTAATCAAAGACTATCATTTAATGAAGACCCGAGATGTCACTATGTCAGAAATCCGTAAGTTCGTGTAGAAATTATTATGCGCGGCCATTTTTTATCCAGTTTTGACATTAGCTACTAACTATGGTGGGTAGATGTCTCTAATAATAATATACCAAAAAAATATAATCTGGAAAGTTATAATCTGCCGACGTATACTTGGCATCGAACAGTACAAATACTTTGGTCATTTAATGTATGTCGTGTTGTATGAAAGGAGAGAAGTTTAGCACTCCCCTTGACAAGGATGGAACACATATGGTTAAGAGATAGCACACTTAACCACAAATTTTTTTTATAGACAAAAAATTGAAAATTAATCTTTATCATCATAATAATGGACAGTGAATAGTAGTTATATGATCTGTGCAGTGAATAAAATGAAAGAAGTTGAGTTGGTACCTGATTTTATAAGTCGAGAACATTATTTTTAAACAATCAAACTATATACCTTTATTCCAAGAAAAAAAGTACTAGAATTTACATTAGATATTACAGTTAATTTATTCTAAAATTTTGGGAAATATTTTATTATTTTGATCCAACTTGAAATTGGATGTTTCGAATAGGGTGCTATATTTATTTAACTGCAAGGGGCCGAATTAGGCAAAAAAGGGATTCTATTTTTTAATACAGGACAAATGAGAAACAAAATGGTTAGGTACCTACCAGAAGTGGCTGTTTGGGAGCGCTTATCATAGAAATCATTGAGGGAAGCCTATGAATCGTTAGTACACAAGGGGCACAATTCCGAATTTGGATTTTTTTCGGTTTTAGGATCCTAATATTACAGACGTTTACAGTGCGGGATTTGCATAGGTACTAGGGGGCCCTATGGCATCCAAAAATCGGGGATCCTATGCCATATTCTATACAGCTGCTTTTTTATTGTTAAAAATAAAACAAGTATAATATAACAGAAATATATTGCAAGATAAGTATTTTTTTAACAAAACAAACGTCTATGTATACCTGTTTAATGAACTGGACTGAAACGAATATCTTATGCCTATAACGTGAAAAGTCAGTAAAACAAAATTTAATAAAAATAATAATCGTTTTATCAAGCACGCCGTTTTCTTGATTTAGAACTTAAAAACTCGTTACTAATAGAATCAACACCTATTTTTGGCAATAGCTCTTTTTTAATTGATAATAATGCAAAATAAATTATAAGTTATGGTTGCCCAAAGAGTTTGTCAGGTAGGTTTTAACTCATTTTAAAATAGAAAATTTTGTTTCCCCTGATGCGTTACTCCCAGGCACTATGATAAATATGTGAAGAGCTGTGTAAATATTAGGAAAAACTGTTATTAAATCATTGGAATAAATGTAGTTAGTAAATCAGGTGCTGAACTAAAATTGATTTTCTCTTTAACTGTATTTAAAAACAAGACATTCCTCTTCTAGTTCATCGTTAATATCATTTTTATACATCTGTATTAAATTTTGTGCTCTTTGTTGTAAGTCGTTGATGAATGGAATTGTACTTTTCTAACCTTTTTCGCATTTTGTTATTAATTGTATCTATAATTAATAATAAAATAGGAATTTTTTTTAGATTATTTATACCATTAAATTTGTGTCAGATGTACCATCATCATATTTAAATTTTTTACTCTTAGATCGTTTTAGATCTTGTTGAAATTCCTTAAATTCTAACACATTTTTTATCTTTTCATGATAATGTTCAAACTTATCTCTTAAATTTACGTAATCAATTATACTTTTATGTTATTAAGGCGCGTCCACACTGGAGCAACATTTTCCAACATAATACAACAAAAACTTGTTACAAAATAAAATGTTTATATTTGTTGGAATATGTTGTGTTGCATTGCATACAGTTGGTGTTGCGATTCAACATTACTTGTAGTATGTTGCATAAATCCGTTTTTAGCGGTAAATATCAAAGGATAATATGAAATAAAGTGAAACATTTGTCAACATTGCTTCGATATGGACGGATTGTTGCGAGTTGAGACCTGTTGCAAATTAAGTGACTAGACAGTAGACAGACCGCCGCGTATCAGTGTTCTGTTTAGTATTTTATTATAAAAAGTGCCTGTCCGGGAATTTTTAGGTTTTCGTGATGGCGTTTAAGTGGACTTCGGAGAACTGTTTAAATTTAATTGACAATTATAGACAACATCCATGTATTTGGAATCCTAAAAATGTTAAATATAAATGCAGAGAATCAAAAAATGATGCATGGAATGCAGTTTGTTCAGCTGTAGGGTGCTTATCTCAGGAAGAGGCAAAAATAAAAATCCGAAAAAATCTGGAGCAGGCGCTCACTTTCATTCCAAGTGGTTTGCCTATGATGCATTAGTATTTCTTCGAGACAAAAACAAAGTCCGCCCATGCTAGGAAAGTGAAGCCGAGAACGTAGTAAGTAAACATACAATGCTTTTAGATATTAACTTTTCTATTATTAGTGTTTTAAATGAAACTCACGGTTTCTGGTTAATTCCACAATATAATAAAAGTTATTGAAAATTCTAAAAAATTGACAATTGTTTAGATAAATCAATATCATCGTCAGAATGACAGAAGTTACATTTCATTTTATGCCTACCTGATGTTTAGTAGTTATTTTTGGCTAGACCAAGAAGTGACCTAACTTGTGATTGACTTAATATATGTTTATAGAAAAAAGAAGAGGATGTGATATTGAAGCTTAGATATTATTAGCCCTATGGTGATATCCTGGATATCATTTTTCCAATTAAGATCAGTATAACTGTGCAATGATATAGAAAACCAGGAAAACTATATCTGCTGATCTTTACAATTATCACTTAAGAAGACAGTTTATGAGTGGAGAACTCCCTAGATTTAACTGTTCATTGACAACTTCATATTGTGGGTTTCTTAAATGTCTTCTAATTTCCAATTCTTCGAGGAAATCCAGTTCTTGTTTCTTTTCACAAATATGCAGCACTTCTAGTTTTGTGTTAGTTGTCAATGAATGATTGGTGTCAAGTATATGTTTTGCGTAGTGGGATTTATCTGGTTGTTTTAATCTGTATGCTCGTAAGTGTTCACTGTATCGGATTTCAAAATTCCTAAGGGTCTGACCCAAATAGACAGCATTACATTCTGGACATTTGAGTTTATATATGCCTGACTCCTTTAATAGTGGTATTTTTGTTTTTACATTTAACAATTTTGTACTAACGATACTTTCTGATTTAAAAGAAATTGTTGTATTCGTTGCTGAAGATATTATCTTTGAAATATTATTAGAAATATTTCCTGCATATATGATGGTTTTATAAAATGTTTGCTAAAATAGGTGGTATAGGGCTTCCCATTGGTAAACCTTCATTTTGAATATATATCTTATTGTCAAAAGTGAAATAATTCTGATTAATGCATACATCAAATAAATTAAGTATATCTGATATTATTCCTGGATTAATATTTTTATCTTCTAGTAATTTTCTTACAAGTATTAGACATTCTTTAGGAGGAATTTTAGTGAACATATTAGTTACATCGAAAGAAATGAGTTTATAGTTATATTGCAAGTGGATTTCTTTCAACTCTTTGATTAGTTCTATTGAATTTCTAATTGAGTACTGAGATTCATATCCGTAACTATTGAGTATATTGTTGAGCCTCTTTGCCAATATATTATTAGGAGCATTAACATAAGAAACTACAGGTCTAGTTGGTTTCGTTATTTTATGTAATTTAACGGTTCCATATAATTGTGGACAGTGAGGATTCTTATGTATGATAGACCTCTTTTCGTAATCACTTAAAAGGTAATTTGAATTATTAACAATATCCCTTACATTATTAGAAAACTTTTTTGTTGGGTCTGCTTTAAGAACTTTTACATCGCTAGATTCTATAAAGTTATATATTTTGGAATTGTAATTTTCAGTCGTCAAAATGACAGTTGTGTTCCCCTCATCAGATTTTGTAACTGTTAGGTTATTATCTTCTATCTTCTTTTTTATTGCATTTAAAACTGTAATGTCATTTTTTGTTTGACGTTTAACTTTTGAAGGTTCAATATTTTTGATTAAATTGGCAATTTTTAATTTCTCATAAAGAAAATTATTTGAATTAGATTTTAAAGCTATTTCTGACTCTGTAGCTATAATTTGTTTAATATTATTCGTAAATTTTGGTGGTATTCTGTACTTTAAACCTTTATTTAAAAATTCTATTTCACTATCTGCAAAATTAGTGTCGAAAGGTTTTCAAATCGTGGTGCAAAGTGTGTTGGTATGTAGGTACTTACAGTTTCATGATGTTTTGAGTATTGAATTTTATGTTGTGTGTGTTCAAGATTCTGTAGCTTCTTTTCTTGTTTCTTAAATTTCTTATGCTTCATCGTGCTGACACTTTCTCTAATTTTGTCATCCAAACAGTCAAATTCTACTGGATGTAATTGGAATGTGAGTTCTGAATGTACAACTTTTATGTAGTTGTCTAAGGAGTCTCTAACTTTGAACCATTTCTTACATTCTCCTTTTATCCAAACTTGTTGAGTACATTTTATAGCTTTTTGTGCTTGTGGTGTTTTAGTGTGACATTTTATATTCACATAATTTGATATTACCTTTTCCTAAGGCATTCTTGGTTAAACCAAATGTTTTGTGATGTTTTGTAACGTTTTTGTAGTAACTTCTGGTACAGTCGGGTCAAATCTTCTCTCGAAGATTTTTTAATGAAATTAACTGTCTCGACCCTTACTTCGTGGAATCTGCTCATATTAGTGTTTTAAATGAAACTCACGGTTTCTGATTAATTCCACAATATAATAAAAGTTATTGAAAATTCTAAAAAATTGACAATTGTTTCGATAAATCAATATCATCGTCAGAATGACAGAAGTTACATTTCATTTTATGCCCACCTGATGTTTAGGAGTTATTTTTGGCTAGACCAAGAAGTGACCTAACTTGTGATTGACTTAATATATGTTTATAGAAAAAAGAAAAAGATGTGATATTACAAATATTGAAGCTTAGATATTATTAGCCCTATGGTGATATCCTGGATATCATTTTTCCAATTAAGATAAGTATAACTGTGCAATGATATAGAAAACCAGGAAAACTATATCTGCTGATCTTTACAATTATCACTTAAGAAGACAGTTTATTAGTGGAGAACTCCCTAGATTTAACTGTTCATTGACAACTTCATATTATGGGTTTCTTAAATGTCTTCTAATTTCCAATTCTTCAAGGAAATGCAGTTCTTGTTTCTTTTCACAAATATCCAGGATATCACCATAGGGCTAATAATATCTAAGCTTCAATATTTGTAATATCACATCTTTTTCTTTTTTCTATAAACATATATTAAGTCAATCACAAGTTAGGTCACTTCTTGGTCTAGCCAAAAATAACTACTAAACATCAGGTGGGCATAAAATGAAATGTAACTTCTGTCATTCTGACGATGATATTGATTTATCGAAACAATTGTCAATTTTTTAGAATTTTCAATAACTTTTATTACATTGTGGAATTAATCAGAAACCGCGAGTTTCATTTAAAACACTAATATGAGCAGATTCCACGAAGTAAGGGTCGAGACAGTTAATTTCATTTTCTATTATTAATTATTCAAACAAGTAAATAGGAAATTTCAAATTATACATGAATTATAATTCAAAAATTATTCTGCCACGGCACCATCCCCAAAGGTGTAACGAAAAAATCAGCAAACTCTTGCCTAATATCTTTTGCTTCAGTTGCTGTATTTCGTGCAACTTTTTTGTATGGAGTAAACGTATTACTCTGAGTTTCTTTTCTCCACGATCCTTTTAAAACACGTCCTGTATCTTTATCTTCACCGTCATATGTACCTGAGGGATTGTAGGAATGTTTAGATTCTGAACTATTCCGTAAAAAATTATGCAAGTAAATGCAGGCCATAACAACAACTTCTGCAATTTCTTGTTCTAAAAGTAATGGTTTTCTAAATATTCTAAAAATCGAAGATAACATTCCAAAAATATTTTCTGATATTCTTCTCGCTCTACTGAGACGGTAATTAAATATCCTTTTGGGAGACCCTTTGTCCTGAGCCACAGGGTAGGATATCAGTAAATTTGGTGATAATGGGAAGGCATCATCCCCTAAAAATACGCGAGGGACTAATTTCTCACGTCCTGGTGAAGCGCTATATTCTGGAAGGTTGAGTTTGCAGCGAGTTAATAGTTTTTTGAATAATGTATTTTCGAAAACTCCTCCATCAGATATTCTCCCTTGGGAGCCTACATGAAAATACAAAAATCGGTAATTAGCATCCATTACGCCGAACAGAACGATGCTAAAAAACGATTTGTAATTGAAGAAATCACTTCCACTGTTTTTTGGTGCTTGTATTGCAATATGCTTGCCATCCCTGACGCTTACACATTTTGAAAATTCCAAAGAACACTGAAACCATTAGTATTTGTGTTTCTCATTCTTGAGCAGTTTTAGGCTTATGAAATACAAAGATATCCATTAGTTATGCTAAAAATGTAGATCACTGTAATTACATTTTATACAATGTATTTTTCTTTTCAGGATGACCTTAATGACTCTTCCTCCGAAACTGACTTAGATTATTCACAAGTAACAGACTGTGATGAATGTGGAAATGAGACCCAAGAATTTCAAGATGTAGCAAATGGCAACTAAGGCATGGAAGACTTGTCTAACGATGGTTCTCAAAAGCCATCAACATCTAACGCTGCTTGTCAGGAGCCTTCGGCATCTAACAAAGCCTCTCAAGAGCCTCGTAAGGAAACCGTGGAAATCCGAACAGCAGAAATCTTGATGAATTTAAACACCCTAATAAAACTAGACGTGTCACACAAAATCGATGATAACGCTCGAAAAGAAGAGGCATATAAAATAATTCAAGACATACAAAATAAACGACAGCGAGACAAATTCGATGTATTTGGAGAACATAATATGGCGTGTAAAATTAGGGATTTGAATACCACCTGCGCACACAATATAGTAGAACCTCTTTTAAGTAATATTATGTTCGATGCAAGTATGGGTAAATATGATTATGGAATGCCACAATCAACTAACACATATGAGCCAATTTTATCAATGCAACCTTTCACGAGACCACAATCACATTCATCGTATTGCAGCACACCAGCTACATCACCAGCGGAGACATACATACAAAACTCTTCAGACTCCTCTACTGCTTTTGGTTCTTCAAACATTATCGCAGAGGCATTGCAATTAAGTAACATGTAAAAGTTCTAAATTTATCAATAAAAAAAGTACAATAAAGTTTACTTACCTTAACTTGGTACTATCTTTGAGATAGCTTGTTTCGAAATCTTAAATAAATACATCAAGCTGCTGTAGGAATCTCCAGTTGCCAGAAAGCGCAATGTTACAGCTAATCGTTCTTGTGGAGGTATAGCCTTTCTACAGTTTGTATCTGCTTTTCTAATCACTGGTGCAATTTTTTGCAGCAAAAATTCCATATCTGAACTACTCATGCGCAAACAATTTTTGAAGCACCCATCGGTTCGAAGTTCTAATAAAACGTCATCTTTCTTTAAATCCGATAATAATTCCTGTCCACCATATTCTTCCCTTTTCTTCAAACTTGGACGGACCCAACATTTACGCTTCCGTTTTCGTGAGTCACCACACAAAATTAGAAAGCACGCGGTAGCAGTTAATAAGTCTTCCTCCATCATGTCACAAAACTACACCAGTGTGGACAGAATGTTGTACTCAACTGAATTTGAGTTTCGCCAAGTGCAAACATTCATTAACATTGTTGCATTAGTGAGGGCAGTTTGTTTTATGTCAATGTTCAATGAAATTAAACATTTAGCAACTTGTTCCAACATAAAATTGCTACAAGTTGCCACATGTTGCTCCAGTGTGGACGTACCTTTACTACTTGATGTAAGTCAATGTTAACCTTTTGAATAATTTGGTTACTTTTATCAAACAAAGTCAGCATGCCATTCCAGAAAAACATTAAAAACGCAGTTTGTGCACTCTCATTTGACATAATGTCATTTAACATTTTTTTAAAAGATTGACATCATAATAATGTTTTATACCCCTCGGCCCTAGCATAATTCATTAGCTTTTGATGTGCTCGGGAACGCAGAATCTACATTATGAACAACTTCAATATCAGTTTTTATGTCACCATCGGTGCCGACAGTTTTTTTTAAAAGAAATTGGTTAGCTTGGTAAATTTACCTAGAAGTTCTTTATTTTTGAATTCTTTCTCTTGTGCCCCCTTTCGCTTTTTAGCGCCACTGTCATAAATTCGCTTAGACATACTATACCTAAACATTTTTTGTATTGCTTAGTTATAGAAATGATAATTGGCAATTTTAAAAAAATTAAATTAAGTTTGTGACTTATTTATGGGACACTCGTATAAGACCACATACTTAATGCAATTACCTTAAATATAAATTTCAACTTTCAACGAAAATATTCGATGCCACAATGCCTCTTGAAAGAAATATCACAGTTAATAATCTCAAAGTGGCGGTTACATTGGATGCGAGTTCATACGAAAAACCAATCGTAAGAATACGTACGAAATCATCAGAAAGAAGCAAATGCGTACATGTTTATGTGTACGGTTACATTACTTAGGCTGCGGTTACATTGGATAAGAATTCGTACGTAAATTTTTTATGTACGAATTCGTACGAATCATTTATTACTAATTAAGACGACGTGTGTGGTTACACTGGATCAGTTCATTTACGAATAGAGTAGCGATCTCAATTCAACGTAATTGCCTATCTTGTGACATGGATTCTATCTCAAAGTTGTATCTTTTGGAAACATCACCATTACTGAAATATTTTTTACTGCAAAAAAAGAAGGAAATGGGTTGATAACTATTTTTTATCCAGAAATAAAAAAAGAGAGTTTGGAAGGTCATTTGAAGAATTGAGGAGAAATTATGAAACATTTTTTGGATACACGAGAATGATTCAATCCACATTCGACTATATATTAGAGAATGTTGACAGTCACATTTCTAAGTACTCGAATTTTCGGGAGTGTATATCGCCAAAGCATAAGCTGACAGTATTAGTACATTAAGGTAAGTAAAATCAATTTTTCATAAACACATCAAACACATATTTTTATTCATAACTTAGTCAAAATTATTTGGCTGAAAGTTGGTTAAATATCCTGCTGCAGTATTATCAGTATAATTATTAATATAATGAGATGTATTGAAGTTAGAATTATTTGTTTGCTGTGTAGGAGTCGGTGGCTGTGAAAACTCTGTTGAGGTGGTACTGTATGCCGGTGACGGAGTTGGGAATGGAATGAACTGACGAGAGGTCGATTGGAGGTGAGTTCCAGGTGATGGAAGGGCATGTTCCTGCATAATCAACTCTATAAATTTTGATCTAAGATATAGCTTTCTATACGTAGGCAGTGGCTGAATATATGTCATCATCCTGCTTATGCTCAAACTGCTGCTTTAATTGTTGCAATTTTTCTTTTTCAATGCCCATAAGTTGATGAATTGCGTCATCTTTAAAAATTTTTGCTTTTTTTAGTGGATGATTAGTTTTGTTTGATTTTGCCTCATCCATTGTTGACCTCTTCTTGTCCTTGGAAGACAATGGATTAATGGAAGTAGTTTTGTTTTGTTGCTCTATTTCAGTTTCAGTTCGTTGTTGGGACTGCTCGCTATTGTTCATTGGACTCAATGTTGAATCTTCCTCGGTAGAGGAGGAAGAAGTGGAATATTCTTGTGTACGATTTTCAATATTACCTGTTGTTTTTCTGGGTGCAAATTGATGTTTTATAAAGAGCATATTTTTGAAAAATAGCCACTTTGATTGTGGTTCAATATCAGCAGCATCTCCACTCCTTTTTTCATCAAGTTTAGAAATTTCCTTTCTAAAGGTATCACGCAATCCTCGCCATTATTGACGCACAACATCTTCTGAAAAGAAAATTTGGAATAATTTATTCGCTCATTTTTTTTAACAATTGCATGCTTTATTTTTTTAAATAAACTGAAAGATTTGGGGTTACTTTTCTTGGATGTTTTATATCCAGAACTTTATACGTCAAATAAAATACATACATATTTTCATCGATTCAAAAGTTAAGGGGGGGACCTGACTAGATACGCACTGTATAATATATCTAGGAGAAGTAACCCAGAAATATATTCATTGTCCAAAAGAAGTAAAATGAAAAAAAAACAACTAACATTTTTTAACAAAAACCTAGATTATCATTTTTTTTTGTTTTAGGTATCTTGCAACTGGAGCTTCGTTTCGATCATTGGCATTTTCATTTCGAATGTCACATACAACTATTCGACAAGTGGTTTATGAAACCTGTGAAGTTATATGGAACACTTTATACCAAAAGCATATGTCTTTTCCAACATAGTCAATGTTTTCGTCCATTGCTGAACAGTTTTATAGAAAATGAAAATTTCCCAATTGTGTAGGAGCCATTGACGGCAAGCATATTAGAATTAAATGCCCTGGAAAATCTGGATAATTCTATTTCAATTATAAAAAATATTTTTCGATTGTGCTTCAAGGTTTGGTTGATGCGAACTACAAGTTTATAAGTATTAAAGTTGGAAGTTATGGAAAACAAAGTGATGGTGGTATTTTCACTGCGTCATCGCTCTACCACCATCTTGAGCAAAATACATTCGGTGTACCTGGACCGAAGACATTGCCTGGTACAAATATTTGTGTTCCACATGTTTTAGTAGGAGACGCAGCCTATCCATTAAAGGAGTATCTAATGAGGCCTTTTTCTGGACAAAATCTGTCACAGGAACGAGACAATTTTAGTTACTGCCTTTCCCGAGCAAGGCGCCTTGTCGAATGCGGAAATTGAAACTGCTCCTGCTAAAGTCGATTTATTTTTAAAATTTGTTTGATTGTTGCATAATATAATTATTGATTTAGAGGGTTGCTCAGACGTCATTCAAAATACTGCAGACCACCAAACAACAGGCGATAGAAATGTTGGAACACGAAATTTTAACAGGGATACTTACTACTACTACCTATGACATCAGGAACACATTTTTGCAATACTTTAGTTCCACTCATTGAAAACAATTTGGAAAATGCGATAGTTATTTTGTGCTAAATAAATATAAAATGGAAATGCCTACCTCCTAGTTTCTTTGCAGCCGCTACTTATTTCCATAATTTTTTGTTTAATTCTTTATTGTGGTACTGTTTGCTTTTCTGGTCCCATTGGGATCTTCTTTCGTGCACTAAAGTTATTAGAATTTCGCAATCCATGTTCTTAAAATACTCAAAACACAAGAAAACGCATGCTAGTCGTACGAACAACGTACAAAAAAACAAAATATCTTGGTCGCGTAGAAAACACTTACGAATTCGTAACATATGATCGTAAGCAATATAACCACACACATGTCAATATACGCATTTGTTTTCTTCCGACGACTTCTTGCGAATTAGTACGAATTCGTACGAATAATTTTTTTCTGCGACTATTCGTACGAAAAGTAAGGTTATGCTAAATATAATTGCAATGGATACTGCAAAATTACTAATACTGGTTCAAGAAAGGCAATCTTTGTGAGACCAAAAAAGTAAACAATACAACAATCGAGAGTTGAATAAAAAACTATGGAAGGAAATAGGGGAGAAGATGAATCAAGCAGGCAACTTTTTATTATTATTATTATTATTATTATTTTATTAATAATGTAACCAAAGATTTACAAAATATATAGGATAAGGTCTGTTTATTTACAAATTAAAATATTGTACAAATTTGTTGCGAATTTGGTAGGTAAACTTGGTCAGTAGCTCTGTTGAATCATCGTGGTCCATTTCTTCTACCTGTGGTATCGTCTTTGAAGAGAATAACTAAAATCTCCAGCAACATATAATTTACTCTGTTTACGGTTTTCAAAATAAATACATCCTTCTGCTTTTAATATGTCTTTCATGTTATTAAATCTTTCGAAACTCATAGATTTCTTTTATATTTTGATAATAGAAAATAACAAATACGAAATAAAATTAAAAAATTGTCTGTTATATATGAAACCTTTTATAGAAAAATATTGTAATGTTTTTGTTATTCATTTAAACAGTAAACGGGTGGGATAACTTTTAAACACACGGTATGGCTACTTACTAATTTATTTAATCACTAACTCACTAACACTTAATTTATATATACTTAGCTAATCACTTAAATTTAATTTATATGCACACAAACTTGATTATTTATTTATATTAGCACTTTACTGTTCGGTGTATTTTTGTTTATTTCTCAAGATCACTTTATCAACTAACTAACTCTTCCTAATCAGTCCCTTAAATATTAAAGCCTTTTTTACTAGTAAAATCCGGACTGCGGCTTACACACACAAAAACAATTGGTTCTGGCCTTTTCTAGATAAGTCTGGTCACAAAAACAATGTTTAGATAATATAGTCGTAAACAGTTATATAAAAAACCCTGCGTATCCGCCATAATTTTAATTTTCATACCTGGCTTAGACAGAGTCGGATACCAGTGTGCTGTTTCGTAACATTACCCCCTCCTTAAATGGAAGTTCCTCCTGGAACTTTTGTGTAGCCGAGACTGGATGTTTGAATCGGCAACTAGCCCCATTTCTACACTTTCCGATCTTATGGAAATAGCAGGGCACCGTCTTCATAGGATACTGATAACGGGGGTTGTAGCTGCAAATTAGTATCTGGACACCGGTATCTCTGAAGATAACCTCTACCATGTTCCTGATGATTCGCCAATCCAACTGGTTACTCGCTATCTTAGGCATAGCTAGTTTCTTCACGTTGGATTCCAACACATGGTCTCGGAGGTTTCGAAGTGCTTCCCACACATCGCGGTAGGTAGATCGATCTTGGAATTCATTTTTAGTTACCACGTAGAAGACGTACCGCGAATTATGTTTCAGTTTCAGAGTCTTGCCAGGGGCTGGAATCTGGTCTTCAAGTTTTTCTAATTGCCCGAACTTCTTTCGAAAGACGGTTGCCAACCCTCGTGCGTTCTTCCCAGTGAATAATCTTCCGGGAGAGTGAACAAATCTTGTTGTTGTTCCGAAGTGACTCCATATCTAGCTTTCCCGGTACCTCCATACGTGCCCATACATTCCTCTAAGGTAGGGTCAGACACATCTCGAATAAGGTTTACTCCTTCCTCCAGGTCATGGTCTCCTTCGAATGGCGCTAGTCGGTTTTGGTGAACTACTTTTGGTTTTCCGTTGGGGATCTTGCTTATGCGATATATAACATCATTGATCCTTTTCTTGATAAAGTATGGACCTTCCCAGGATTTTTGTAATTTTGGAGAAAATCCTTTTCTCCTCATCAGGTTGTGTAACCATACTTTGTCCCCTTCTTTGAAACCGCCTTCTGTGGCCTGCGTGTCGTACCGACTTTTCATTCTATCGCTGGCAGCTTGAAGATTTGTTCGAACTAATTCATGAATATCGTCCAGCCTTCTTCTCAATTGGATCACGTAGTCTTCGCCTGCTAGATCTTCTCCAGGCCGGCACCCAAATTCCAGGTCACAAGGAAGCCTCATTTCAAGTCCAAACAGGATTTTCGCCGGTGTTTCGCCCGTGGACTCATTGACGGCAGATCGATAAGCCAATGCGAATAGGGAAAGATACTGGTCCCAATCTCTCTGATGGCTGGATACTACTTTGGACAGGTATTTTCCAATAGTCCTGTTCATTCTCTCGACCATTCCATCTGACTGTGGATGTAATGCTGTTGTCCTGGTGTTCTTCATTCCCAGCTTCTCGCAAATCTCCTGGAATAGATGACTTTCGAAATTTCTTCCCTGGTCGCTGTGGACTTCCAAGGGCACTCCATATTGGCTGATAAATTCTTTCACCAATACATCTGCTACAGTTGTGACCTCTTGGTTCAAGATCGCGTAAATTTCCACCCATTGTGGGAAATAATCCATTACAACCAGTATGTATTTGCTACCATTTTCTGTCGTCGGAAATGGTCCAGCGATATCTAAAGCAATCCTTTCGAAAGGGCTTCCAACATTGTACTGTTTCATGGGTGCCTTTCTCTTGAGATGTGGTCAATTACTCTTGTTCTCGGGATAACTAGCTGTCTCCTCATCTCGGACCCATCATCGTTTTCACGGACTCTTTTCAACAGCCCTTCTACCAGGACTAGGGAGTCCCACTGAGCCCAATACGCCTTGAGCGTTGGTGAAAATCTTGACACTTCTTGCCATGTAGGTCGCCGATTTTCTTCCTTCCATTGCCGGATCATCTTCAGGTGAGGATCTTTCTCCTGATCTTCTCTGATCCTGGTGGGTGACCATTCTTCATTAACTACAGTAGTTCTTGAAACTGCAGCTTCCTTAGATTTCGACTGGTTGCATTGTGAATAGTCTACAGAGCACGACCGTCTAGGTAAAGAATTTGCTTTTCGGTGATTCACATCAGCTGGATGTTCACCCCTGTCTGATTTCCCCTGTGACTGGAGTTCTTGGGTTACAGAAGTCTTGGGGCGCTTAGACGGACTGCGTAAGTGCTCTACCTCACCACACTTCCGGAATTTGATCTCCTTCGGTTTCTTGTCTGCCATTCCTTTCAACAAGTTGATGATCTGATCAAGTTTGCCATCGTCATCTTCTTCCTGCATGGTCCTACCTTTGTTGTACCGCGAGCCCTTCGTGGCTGCTTTGCATTTAAGAGGTTTTTGGTTTGCAGGAGTCGTAGGACGCTTATACGAACTGCGTGCATGCTCTAGCTCGCCACAATTACAACACCTGATTTTATTCGGCTTCTTGTCTACCATTCCTTTCAACAAGTTGACGATCTGGTCAAGTCTGTCATCGTCACCTTCTTTCTGTATGGTCCTACCTCATATTCAAGAGCAGCAGTCAATGCATCCACCAATGTTTTAGGATGGGCTAATCGAAGTGTCTTCTCCATATCGTGGTCACATAAGCCGTCAATAAAGGCCTGGATGCCTAAACATTCCATCATGTTCTCTGGTGCTGATGGATAAGCAAATCGAACTAGTCGAGCAATATCCATTTCATTCTCTTGAAGGGTTTCGTCACGTTTCCGCCTTCGGTTCTTCAGCTGGAATCTGTACAAATGTTCCAAATGTTCGTGACCGTATCGCATGTCCAGCCTCTCCTTCAGCTGCTCGAAGTCATCCATTTCTTCGAGCGGTATCGTCTGAAGTACATCTAAGGCATCTCCCCGAAGCGCTACAGTTAGGTTCACTGCTTTCTCCCTATCGGACCAATTATTTACTCTAGCGGCTGTTTCAAATTGTTTCACATAATTGGTCCACGATGTCTTTCCGTCGAACGTTGGAGCCTTGACTCGGGCAAAACTGCCAATGTCTTCAAACTTAGGTAGTGTTTCTGGCTTGCAGATCTCGATCTTCTTTTCTACTGCTGAAGTGTCTTGTGTTCTTAAATCGGCAATCTTTTCCTCTAACTCCTTGATTTTCTCGTCTATCGTTGTAATCTTATTCTCGATTTTCTCGTCCATCGTTGACATTTTATTCTCGATTTTCTCATCCATCGTTGACATCTTATCCTCGATTTCAGATTTTAGGGACGAAATTTCATTCATTCATTCTTCATAGTAGAAATCTTCTCGTCCATGTTCTCTTCCATGTCAGAAATCTTCTCGTCCATGTTAGCAGAAATTGACGAGATTAAGGTGGAAGCCTCGTCATTAAATAAAACTGTTTCTGGATCAAAGCCGTCATTTTCCAGTGCCACTTTAAGTCTTTCTACTAATTCACTTTTCTTACCGGTCGTTTCCAACTCACGATCTTCCAATTCTGCTCTTAATTCCGCCACTTTCAAATCACATAGTCTCTTGGCCGTTTTTACGTAGCAATTTATTTATATTATCCCACTTCTGACACCAATGTAATGTTTTTGTTATTTATTTAAACAGTAAACGGGTGGGATAAATTTTAAACACACGGTATGGCTACTTACTAATTTATTTAAACACTAACTCACTAACATTTAATTAATATATACTTAACTAATCACTTAAATTTAATTTATATTCACACAAACTTGATTATTTATTTATTTCTCAAGATCACTTTATCAACTAACTAACTCTTCCTGATCAGTCCCGTATATATTAAAGCCTTTTTTAATAGTAAATTCCGGACTGCGGCTTACACACACAAAAACAATTGGTTCTGGCCTTTTCTAGATAAGTCTGGTCACAAAAACAATGTTTAGATAATATAGTCGTAAACAGTTATATAAAAAACCCTGCGTATCTGCCATAATTTTAATTTTCATGGCTTAGACAGAGTTGGATTTAGGGTCTATACCAGTGTGCTGTTTCGTAACAATATGTTTTTTACAATTCTAAGAATCCCAAATACCAATTTCCTGTCGTTAATAAGACTAAGTTACCTAAAACCTAGATAACATTAACGGATATTTCCGAAAATATTCATGTTTACCCAGAACTGCAAAAATACCTACCTACCTGAAGAAGTTTTACGGTTTCCAATACTGATTATCTATTGATAAACCTACTCTTAAATAAAATTATTGTCTAAAAAGAAATTTTTATAAATAATATGTCTATATCTTTAAAATACGCAAAATATTTGTTTAAAATGTTCTAAATATGCAAAATTACATATTTGCCTCTAGGTTTACTTATAACCATTATAGTTATTACACATTATTTATTTAAACATGAATTGTTTCCGTCACTGGAATTGCTTTTCTCTTCCCATGCCTCTCTTGAGATACCCATATGCTAAAAATTAGTCACTGACTATTATTTCCGACCCAAGGTATAGACATTCTGGCTTTTAATCAACAAGTATTATCAAACAATGACTCTAAATGCCCATACATTTTATTGCAGAACCCCACATAGGTCACCTATATAGTTCGTTAATAGCAGATGCAGCCCAAAGATGGCAGCACGTCTTCCAGAAAGGTTTGAGTATAAAATTTTCAACAGGTACTGATGAACACGGTTCGAAAATTCAACAGGCAGCTCAAAAGAACAACACTACTCCAAATAAATATTGTGATCAAATTTCGTCCGAATTCCAAAAATTGGTTTCAGAATTTGATATTAATTGTACTGATTTTATTAAGACGAGTGAGACCAGGCATAAAGATACTGTAGCAAAGTTGTGGGTAAGTGAAACTACAATAATTTATACATTTATAAAATAAAGAAAATTCTTCAATGAAAACAAAAGGAATTATTTTTAATAATGGAAATCATAGGTACAAAAATAAGAATTTCAATAATAAAATTCGCAACACCGAAAAACAATGTTAGAACTTACCTACAGTGATAATAATATCATCGATAACTTTATCAGCTATATTATCTACATCCCACATTTTCGTTACTTCGATTTGAACATGAGCAATAGATTTGCTCCAGTTTCTGGTGTCACTCATTCCAATGATTTCTTAAGAAGGCGTTCCACATCGGCTAACTTTAACGTTCCATTCTTCCGTACCACATGCCCCTCAACTTGTGCCCAAATTAATTCAATTGGATTAAACTCACAATGATACGGGGGTAACCTTAATACAGTAATTCCATGGCTTAATGCTAATTCATCTACAGCAAGTTCCTTATATTTATAGGCATGTATCTTCAGAAGCAATTCGTTCTTTACACTACTTTCATCATAAGGGATGCTTTCATCCCGTAACCATTCTTGAATTTGAGATTTTCTTCTTGCCCCTTATGTCGTTTTTTCGCAGTGTCGACTGTGGTAAGCAGCATTATCCATAACGACGACAGATCATGGTTCCAAATTTTCAGAAATGCGTTCAAACCACTTCTCGTACACCTCTGCGTTCATCTCTTCATGGTAGTCCCCTGTTTTCTTGGACTGAAATATTAATTCACCATTTAACACAAATCCGCTAGCACTTCCTATATGTGTAATTATCTATCGACGGCCTTTTCCAGATGGAATTTTTAAATCGGTTGATCAGCCTTCAATAGCTGCTTCCCGTGCATTTTTCACATTTCCATGCTGCCATACTTTTTTAACCGTGTGACCCTCGTTGACCCATGTTTCACCCGTATAATAAATCTTTCATCCTTGCTTCATTAGATACTCTATTCTCCACAAAACTATCTCAGATCTTTTAATAAGAACACTCTTTCTATTTATTTTGTCATAACTAAAATTGAAACCATGTAAAATTTTCCTCAACGTCTCTGTTCAAGATTAGAAAATCTTGAATTATATTGTTTACGATGCTTTAAAAATATGCAAGATATTTGTATGTTATGTTTTCGTCATTGTATATATTTAAAGCGTAAATTCATTTCAGTTGCTACCGCTGTAAAAAGGTGTTAAAGAATTGATAGACCTGTTGTATTGTTATGAATTCAAAGGGTATTTACACTTTATTCGCAGCTTTTGTTAAATACCTTTAAAATATCACGTTTTGCAATCATAATTGTAAATAGTTTTGTTTGAGCATTGAAAGAACGCATTTTGAAAGTCGACATATTGTCGTATTGTGTTTGAAATCGTATATTTAAAAATTTAGGAAAATGTCACGTTTCACCATATTATCTATTGTATTGTAAAAACCCTAAACTTATTGACACTTTGTGCGTGAATTTTTATGGTCGACGATCGGAAGATTTGTAAGAAACGTTTGAATAACATTTCTGAGTAAAAAGGTTACAGTTGCTATTGGAGTATTCAATAGAAATTGAAATATCTATTGAAGGCCTCCATTGTTGATTCTTGTCGATAAACTCGACGAGTCAAATGACTGGCCAATAGGAAATGTTTATTTCCGTTTGGTCAACCCAGTCCACGTGTAAACACGCCCCTTGCAGATTTCTATTTAACACGTCTTACAACGTGGAGAAATCAGTTCTTATACTCATCGAAGCGAGTTCAATACTCAATAACAAAGTTAGTTTTTACACTCATAGAAGCGAGTTCAATACTCAATACCAAAGTTAGAGTTTTTACACTCATCAAAGCGAGCTTACAACTCGAAAACGAAATCAGTTCTTATACTCATCGAAGCGAGTTCAATACTCAATAACAGTCAGTTTTTACACTCATCGAAACGAGCTTACAACTCGAAAACGAAGCCAGTTTTACACTCATCGAAGCGAGTTCAATACTCAATAACAAAGTCAGTTTTTACACTCATCGAAACGAGTTTATAACTCGAAAACGAAGTCAGTTTTACAGTCATCGAAGCGAGTTCAACACTCGAAAACGAAATCAGTTCAATACTCAAGTTAGTTCATAACTGAGTTCAACACTCAATCGAGTTCATCGAGTCGTCGTTACATATCGAAGTAACTTCACTCAAAGTCAAACAGTCAGAGATACTAAGTCTAACACATCGTTACTTAGTTTCTATACGAGGCAAGTGAATATTCATCAAATCGAAACATACAGTGCCTTCCGATCTGAAACCACCGAAGTTCAACATTCATAACTTTGTACCATTCTTGTAAATTTGTACAATTATTAATTTCGACATTAATTTTGTCAAATTAAGATTATTTATCTAGTTGAATCTCTACGCCAGTCGACGAAGTTCAGCTAGAAATATAATCAAAAACAGTCTCCTTATCCATATTAGGGATGATCTCATTTTCACTAACAGCTTCCAGCACTTTCTTTAATGTTGGTACTTCATTTTTCATAAATAACGTCGACTTCTATTTTTGTCCGACCTCTCTTCCTTTTTGGTGCCATGCCTCTCTATGTACTTTCTGTCAGATCCAAGGGTGGATGGAATAACAATCAACAGCTTGTCGGTTTAGGTCATCTTACAAGAATTTGTTAATCAGATCAGATGTTAGAACTGGAGGCATTGGTAATTGTACAACTTTGGAACAAATTCCCATTTTAGTTGTGTCCTGCAGAACAGCAAAAACAGATCCCGTAAAGTAGAGTAAAGGAGAAATAGCAGTAAGTAAAGCTGTAGTACGGATTTTGGGTTTTATTTACTGCTATTTACCTACAGACTACATTCGAGATGGATAGTCTTTTTCAATTAAAGTAAAGGAGGATTAACATATCCTTCAAATGGTGGTATACGCATTTGTAAATTTTCTGGAAGTGTTTTAAGAATTCTTGAACAAAATTTGCATAGGAAAAAGTCCTTTGAATTGTTAACTAACACACTTATAAAAAAAGCTCTAACAATGGATTTATCTGAAGGTTTGAATAAGTATGTGTTGGAAAATGATGGCCATATGGACAAAATAACTAAAAATCAGAACACACTTTATTGTTAAGAAGAAAAGTGAAATTAAGACGCCAATTAGAAACCATTTAACTAAAATAATTTTGTTCTCCGAACAATAGGAGATGAGAATATCATGTATTCTTATTTTTCTATTGTTTATTTAATTTTCGTTTGTAATGTACATATTTTTATAATAAATATTGTTTTGGTTTTGAAAATGTGTAAATGTATTTCTTGATAGATGTTCTAATTTAACATTCCAAGTCTGTATGTAATCAGAAATTTTTGATTACTTTAGATACTTAACAATATTTTATAATACAATCGAACTCCAACAAATAAAATATTTGAAAGTTCCTAATACTTTTATCTCCATCCTAATTTAGTTTCTGTTCACATTATTGTTCCGCCACTGGTGTGACTGTTCAATGGGTTTGGTCCGAATTTTGTTACTCCTCTAGTCGTCTTTCCTTGTCTAAGGAATGAGAAAAAAACGAGACAGGCGTCTTTCGGGTCGCAATTTGGGCAAACGTTGCCACCATTTGAAGAACGTTTTTGAACATTAGAAATAGAAGTATAAAGTTTATTTCATAAGAAATAACCCTTTCCTATGTGACTCATAAATCGTACTACAAACATACACAACTGAATTTTGAAAAATACAAGAATACGTGTTACAATTATTAGCTCTAGAGTTTTTAAAATTATTTCCGAATTATTCACAAAGATAAAGAAATTTTAGAATTAAATGTGACAACAACGCTTTCATCTTTACGTGCGTTAGCAGGTCATTGCACTTTTCATACTTTTTGGTTTTAGTATACATATAAACGAATCTCCCCTGAGTTTGCGCACTCGAATTTTCTTCCGCATGCCCATAAATAACCGACAATAGTGTCACTGTCATTCGAAACAAAATAACTAAAACATATCCTAAACCCTCAGTTATTTTCTGGTTATCAGACTGCTTTCTATTGTTGAAAATATATTTTATTTCCTAGTGCTTTTTTTAATAATTCATATTTAATAGTGAGTTTCACATACCAGATTTCACCAATTAATTCCTAAAGTTAGCTAAACCTAAACCGGATTTAGGAATTCCTAAATCAAATAGGCGTTTCACCGGACGCTAATACAAATAGAACGGAATATATTTAACCTCTCAACAAAGAATACAAACGAACTTTTAAGGTTAAGAATTACCTAAAAACTTTAGGGGTTTAGGCTAGGGTTGTCAGCTGTCCTAATAGTAGGTATTTCCTACAACTCTTGTATCACTTATTGCATAGTGAAACGCATATGTCATTTAGGAATTTCTAAATCCGGTTTATGTATTACCTAACTTTAGAAATTGGATAAATCTGGTATTAATATATAATAGCGATATAAAGACCTTAAATATATTTTCATCAACCACGTCCTTCTCAAATAGAAGGAGGAACAAGTTATGTTGTACTTCCCAAAGATCCAATGTCAACAACATCAAAGGCTCCGGCGCTTTCATTCGCTTCTGGGTAGGTGGTTGTTCTGGGGCTAACGTAGCTGAGGCTTACGACACACGATGCAAAAAACGTTCTTTTTTTGTTTCAGCGAGTATTAAATGACAGCAATCATATATATTTATCAAAATATGAAGGATGGTATTGCGTTTCAGATGAAACATTCCTAACAGAATCTCAATTAAAGGAAATAACTGTAGATGGTAAAAAACTTCTAGTATCCGATGAAAGTGGAAATCCGGTTGAGTGGAGTAGTGAGGAAAATTACATGTTTAAATTGAGTGCCTTTCAGGACGATCTTAATTATTGGCTCAAGAATAACGGTAAATATTCATTTAGAAATTTATCAAGTTTCAATTATGGAACAATTTGGGAAATTTGCACGATTTTTATAAATTTTGAGAGTTTTGTGAAACGGCCGTTCTTATACTAGTATTTATATTGTCTAATCTTCTGTTTTACGGGAAATATAATGAACTTTGTTATTTCAAATGGATCATCCTGTATATTTTTTTACTTTTAAAATCTTGTGTATGAACTACCGGGGGATCTGGCTATCGGAAAAAAAATAATTTCGTCCAGTCATTGTTTGTGAGCCTTATAGATTAGGAGAGCGTTTCGTACTCCTGGTTTTATGATTTTGTTAAATAATATAGATTATTATAATAATTTTATATATGTAAGGCATTTATTATTATAAAAAAAATTGGACAAAAAAAATTACGCAATGGCTTTTATTATTATACTTTTTTTTTAATTATAATTAAATGTTATTGGACCTGTTTAACTCGCCCTGATCGTCTGTACATCAGCTACTTAATAATATTTATCATATAAAAATATTTTTGTTTTGTTTTTCAATTCATATTGTTCACTGCAAAACTTTCCTGCCACAGTAAGGTTTGGTTTAGTTAGATTGGGTTAGATTGGATTAGGTCGGGTAAGGTTGGGTTAGGTTGGGTTTGGTTACGTTATGTTAGTTTTGGTTCGGTTGGGTTGGGTCGGTTTTGGTTAAGTTAGGTTATTTAGGCTCTTTCCGGTGTACATGCACTCCCGAGTCGAGGAGGGTGGTTTAGTGCGGTGAAAGTCCCACACGAACTCGCAGCATTGCACTGCCCGCTGTGAGGAAGGCATTAGCTTCCACCCCACCTCTTGGGGCAAAAAAAGGTTGGGTCAGGTTTGGTTTGGTAAGGTTGGGTTAGGTTACGTTGGATCTGGTCACGTTAATAGAAGTGTCTTTTACCTAACTAAACGAGAGTCGACATTTTTTGTATCCCATGTGATGACTGATAGAAACCGATATTCATTGATCTATGTCAGGGGTCGGGAGCGATGTTTGTAATATTTTTTATATGCTGTTTAAGTTGATAGAAACAAATATTATTCATGAATATATGTTCGGGGTCGGTAGTGATGTTTATATTTTCCATATGATGTTTAATCAAACCGAAACAGATATTATTCATTGATCTGTGTCAGGGGTCGGGGAGCGATTTTCGAAACCATATTTCCACCTCCTTTTCCCTCCTAAATTCAGCTAGAGGAATACTAAATTCAAAATCATTTTAGTGGAGTGAAATTACAATTTCCAAAAATTCATATCTTCGAAAGGGCGGCTTTCCCCCCTCCCATTCCCCCGTAACCACTTAAATTCGATTGGAGGCATTTCAAAGTTAAATCGTTATTATAATTTATTATTATCATAGATATATAAATTAACATTATTATTATCTAGTATACGCCATGAGGTTTAGGCTCATATTGTCGATTGTCGTTTCCCTTTATTTTCCCCGTTTTAGGCCCTATCGGGAGTATCGTCCACCCACAGATCCGGCATGACCTCCTGCGTTCCTTTTTTGGCTGTTCTAAAAATTCTGATTCTGAATCTACACTCACTTCCAAGAGTAGATGCAAATATTTATAATTTTCTATTTCAGAGAACGCGATAAGACCCAAAAAATTCCAAAAGATACTTCTTGATCTAATAAATAAAGATGGTTTACAAGATTTATCTGTATCTAGACCTACTTCAAGGGTTCAGTGGGGCATACCAGTTCCCGGCGATCCATCTCAAACCGTATACGTTTGGTTGGATGCACTAGCAAATTATTTAACTGTCTCCAAATATGCAACCGATGAGGTTACGTTTAAACAATTTTGGCCTCCAGATGTACAAGTTATTGGAAAGGATATTTTGAAGTAAGTAAACTGTTCAAATTTGAAATTCACTTTACTACTTAATACTAAACACACTATTCACTACTACACTCATTAAATGTACTATAGTATGTCCACCGAACGTACGGAGCAATAAAAAGGAGACAATGCGGTGCTAGACGGTACGATTTACACCAAACAAATACTTGCAAATACCAGAGACAACCAACGAGACGGGAAACTCAATGCATTATTTGTGTTCGGCAAAACTTATTTGGGCTACTGGAATGGCAGGCACTATTGGATAGCGCTGTGGTTTGATCTTCTCTCATCTTGGTCTTTTACTGTTGTAGATATACAGGCACTCGATAAAATTTGTTGGTGTAGGTCAAGAATGGCGGTAAAATTTAAATTTTATTAACTGAATTGAATGAAAACTGTTAAAACGCAATGTTTAACCCAATTTTGAAAATGTTTGAGATGTTCTACTGTTGCTCCTGGTCATCGAAATGTATTAGAAACAAATCGTTGAAGAGAAATCGTGTGTTCTTCTTTTGCAGTATCGAGACCTATTCGTACCAAAAGGAGGAAAGACTGGTAGAACATCAGCCGTCAAACACAAAATCGATACTGGTTATGCTAAGGCAATCAGCTCGAACACTTCCACGAGCGAAGAGAGAGGAAGCTGAAAGAATAATTCGAGAGATGGCAGAACAAAAAGTAATAGAACCATCTACTAGTCCATACTAGTCGATACGCTAGATACTTTGGCCGGCAGCAAACTGTTTTCCACCTTGGACCTGAAGTCTGGTTATTGGCATGTGAAAATGGACCCAGAAGACAAAGAGAAGACTGCTTTTAACACCGGCTCTGGATTATGGCAATTCAACGTCATGCCATTCGGGCTCTGTAATGCGCCTGCGAGGTTTGAAAGACTCATGGAAAATGTCTTGAGAGGATTGTCTTGGAAGACATGCCTGGTCTATTTGGACGACATCGTAGTACTGGGGAAGACATTTGACGAACACCTGAGGAATTTGGAAGACGTATTCAAACGACTCTAAGCTACCCGGCTCATGTTAAACCCGAAGAAATGTCAGATGTTCCAAAATCGAGTCAACTATCTAGGTCATATAGTGAGCAATGAAGGAATGGCGGTGGATCCAGAGAAGATTGCTTCCATTAGGAGTTTCCTTGGACTTTGCACATATTATAGAAGATTTATCAGGAAGTTTGAACATATTGCCAAGCCTCTAACTCGACTTACAGAAGAAGCTAGAACTTTCGAATGGGACGAACACTGTCAAACGGCTTTTGAAACCTTGAAGAGGCATTTAAACACGGCGCCTATATTAGGATACCCATTACCAGAAGGAGACTTTATTCTTGACTCTGACGCAAGCAACGTAGAAATTGGAGAAAAGTGCTCTCACAGATCCAAGGAGGGCAAGAAAGAGTGCTGGAATATTACAGTAAAGTCCTCTCCAAACCAGAACGAAACTACTGCGTCACAAGAAGAGAACTTTTGGCGGTGCTGAAGTCCGTGGAACACTTTTACCGGTGTTTCTATGGTAGGAAGTTTTTAATCCGGACTAATCATGCAGCACTCAAGTGGTTGATGCAGTTCAAGAATCCCGAGGGTCAGATTGCTGGATGGATTGAACGACTTCAAGAGTACGCTTTCAACGTCGAACATCGAGCTGGTGAGAGTCACCGAAATGCCGACTCCCTGTCCAGACGGCCGTGCCCAACAGACTGCTCCCACTGCAACAAGGCGGAATCTAGGGAAGCTGCAAAAAAGATTCGGCCATGGAAGGAAGAACATCGGCGACCTACATGGCAAGATGTGTCAAGATTTTCACCGACACTCAAGGCATATTGGGCTCAGTGAGACTCCCTCGTCCTGGAAGAAGGGCTGTTGAAAAGAGTCCTTGAAAACGATGATGGTTCCGAGATGAAGAGACAGCTAGTTATCCCTAGAATGAGAGTAGCTGAGGTACTGAAGAAGTTACACGACAGTCCATCGGGAGGCCATCTGGGAGTGAAGAAAACCCTTCAGCGAGTCCGTGAAAGGTTTTATTGGATGAACAGCTCCGACGATGTGAAGGATTGGTGTAAGAAATGTACGAGTTGTGCTACGATTAATGGACCACATCACAAGAAACAGTATAATGTTGGAAGTCCATTCGAAACGATTGCTTTAGACATCGCTGGACCATTTCCGACGACAGAAAATAGTGGTAAATGCATCCTGATTATAATGGATTATTTCACAAAGTGGGTGGAAATTTACGCGATTCCGAATCAAGAGACCATAGCTGTCGCGGATATATTGGTGAAAGAATTCATCAGCCGATATGGAGTGCCCTTGGAAGCCCACAGTTACCAGGGAAGAAATTTCGAAAGCCATTTATTCCAGGAGATTTGTGACAAGCTGGGAATGAAGAAGGCCAGGACATCAGCGTTGCATCAGCAGTCAGATGGAATGGTCGAAGGAATGAACAGGACCATAAGAAAATACCTGTCCAAAGTAGTTTCCTTTCCCTATTTGCGCTGGCTTATCGATCGGCCATAAATGAGTCCAAGGGTGAAACAACTGCGAAAATTCTATTTGGACGTGAAATGATACTTCCTTGTGACCTGAAGTTTGGCCGTCGGCATGGCGAAGATCTAGCAGGCGAAGATTACGTGATCCAATTGAGAAGAAGGATGGAAGATGTGCACGAATTGGTTCCAACGAACCTTCAAGTTGCCAGTGAATGAATGAAAAAACGGTACGATACGCAGGCCACAGAAGGCAGTTTCAACGAAGGGGACAAATTATGGTTACACAACCCGACGAGGAAAATATATATATATATATATATATATATATATATATATTACAGTACTACAGGCCTCAAAGGCCCAAGCCTAAAAAGGAATTACAATTCATTTAAAAAAAATTTCTTCCTCTATATGTTTTACTAGTAGTCTCCATTTTTGTCTGTCATCCGCTATCTCCCTCCATCTTTCCACTCCCTTTTTCTTCAGATCCGTCGTGACTGCCTCTAATAATTTCTTCTTCGATCTGCCCTTTCGCCGTTTACCCCCTCTCGCTTCGAAAATAACTCTACTGGGATGTCTTTCCCCTGCCATTCTGCTGACATGCCCCAGCCATATTATTCTCTGTGCCTTCATATGATGAACTATGTCCGGATATCCATAAGTTACCGCCACTTCTTTATTTGTTAGTCTTCTCCAAGCTCCATCTTCTAGCTTTTTGCCTCCAAATATTTTTCTGAGTTTTCTTCTTTCCCATATTCCAATTTTATTTTCATTCTTTTGTGTAAGTATCCAGGATTCGCAACCGTATAGTACTGTTAGCCTAATTATCGTTCTGTATACTCTTTTCTTCGCTTTTTTGGAGAGTACTTTTGATTTCAATATATTACTGAGGGCTCCTATTGTTCTGCTTCCTTTGGAAAGCCTCTTATCTATTTTATCTGTTTCGTCGTTTTTATTATTAATTGTTACCCCTAGGTAATCAAAACTGTCAACTTTCTCGAAGTTATATACCTAGTTGTCTGTTCTGAAGGTTACCTCTTTTATCCCATCAATTGTATGATTTTTCATCTCCATATATTTAGTTTTAGCTGTGTTTATTATTAGGCCATACGTCTTCGCTGTATCTACAAATTTATTCAGTACTACTTGCAGCTCCCTTTTTGATCTAGTTATCAAAATCACATCATCGGCATATGCAATTACCTGATGTCTACAATGGTATATCATTCCTTTAGTATTCAGGCCAGCTTTCCTCAAAATATCTTCTAACATCAGGTTGAACAAAACTGTAGATAATGGATCTCCCTGTTTCAGTCCTTGTCTTGAAGTAAAGCTTTTCGATAAACTTCCTTCTACCAAAACTTTCGATGCTGTTCTATGCAGAGTTAGTCTTATCACATTTACCAGTTTTTGTGGAACTCCGAGATTTCTTAAAGATTCATACAATTTTGATCTTATGATGGAGTCATAAGCCTGCTTGAAGTCGATAAAAAGTAAGTGTAGTCCTAAATTTTGTTCATAGCTATTATTTTGTATCATTTTTAGTGTGAATATCTGGTCTGCTGTTCCTCTTCCTTGTCTGAAACCTCCTTGGTATTCTCCAATTTCCTTGTTATATATTTCTGTGAGTCTAGTGCGGATAACTCTGGCTAATACCTTATAAGTCACGTCTAATAAAGATATTCTTCTATAATTCTCACAATACGTTTTCTCTCCCTTTTTGAAAATCGGGCAGATAATTCCATTGTTCCAAGCATTCGGTATCTGTTAATTTCTCCAAATTTTTCTTATCAATTTGCATATCCTCTGCTGTAATATAGCTCCACCTGTTTTTAGGACTTCAGCTGTTATTCCATTTTCCCCTCCACTTTTATTATTCTTTTGATTGTTTATTTCTTCCAGTATTTCGTCGTCTGATGGTTCTTCTACTTCTCCGGGGTCACTATACTCTACATTATCATCTTCCAGTTCAGCAAGTCTTCGAAATGTTCAGCCCATCTGTCTAATCGTCCTTGTGGATCTGTTATCATTTGTCCTTGTTTATTTCTACAGAAATCAATAGCTTTATATCCTTTTCCTTGCGTTTTCTTTACCCCCTGATAGAAATTTCTGATTTCTTTATTTTTATAATGCTCCTCGATTATCTCTTTTGTTCCATATTCATCCTCTTTTTATGCCGGCACACTTTTTTGGCTTTTCTTCGTATAAGAATATTAGCATACCTAATACATCAACTTACAAAGCATTTATTTTTAAAGTGTATTTTAAAGTTAAATCCTCACCGGATGCTCTTAAAACAAAAACCAAGCGTTCTGTCTGAGTTTCATTTTGATGGCTCTCCCGACAAGTTTTATAAATATTTATAACAGTTTCTTTTTCAGAAACCGACAAACACCGTTTTTTCCTTTTTTTTTTTGGTGGAGATTGTCCTGGCTCAGATAATTGGCACTCGTCTATTAAGACATTCATAGTGAAATATATTCAAAAATATTCTTACAAATTTGGTAAATTATTATAGTAGCAAAACTTCAAGAACAAGCAAAAATTCAAACCGCATGCCACAGAACTTAGAATATAAATAAGATTAGCATTGGCCAGCTAGGGTAAAACGGGTCGCTCATCCGTCCAATACGAATGGGGCGTGTGGCGGTTGGTTGATTTATTACTCCGTACGTTCGATGGACAGAGTATAGCAACATTTGTTTTTCTTCTTCTTAAAAGATTGTTGGGAAAATTATTTGATATTTTAATAAGAAAAACAGTAACTATCTGTTAACGTAACTCATTTTCAAATTTAATTAATTATTCCTTTGCAGCCCTTTACAAAAGCGAAAATGTGCAAAACTTATTCTTACAGATTTTCATAGAAATATATGAAGCGATTTAACATTTTTTATTTAATTTTCTGACACCTAATTCAATTTATTAATCATAATTATTACTATTCTGCCGTCCTAAGAAAGAACACCGTATGTGGCATTTTTGTCGAAAATGAGATATTGGTAGTTTCGAATTCATCATGTCATTAAGTGTATCAAATATTTATTTTTATTTTTTTGCATAAAATTTCAGCAAAAAAATTGATTTGAAATTAAGCAAATTGGACGCTCTCTATATTTATCATCGCATTACTAGCCAAGAACACCGTAAGTAGAGATTTTTGCCGTAAAAAGATTCATATATCTGATGATACTAGTCACAAACACCGTATGTTGTAAAATTGAAACCACATACAGTGTTTTTGCCTTGAAATATAGTTTTCTAATTTGTGACTTGCCGTACAAAACGACCACAGACCACAGACCTCTTGCTCGCGTATGTGTAGTCTACGTATCTTGTTCCAGTTGCTTTTCGGAAAAAGAGCCGTGTATATCGTTCTCTAGATTTAAATCATGGGGTCAAGATTGCGTCGAATGGTTTTGATGACAGTTAGTGAAAATAATAATAACGATAAAAGCTGTTCTAGGAGTGGTGTTGATGAGAGTAGTTGTAGTAGTATTATTAACAATACTGAGTTAAGTTGTTGTGGTGGTGATTTATTTACACTAGATGAGAATATGATTATTCTGGACGAAAACCTACAGCCTCTGATAACTAGAAGTTTAATAGAGAACAATAATGGGATATGTGAAATAGTTAAATCTTTGGAGACAGAACAAGGTAAGTTAAATTATTTATTTCAAAGGCAAAGCTAAAGATAATCACAAAAAACCGAGGTGGTGCAGATTGTATCTTGTATATGCGGGAAATTTTACTCTTGTTTTTTCAGAAATAAGCTCAATGATTGACAAGAATCAAGAAAACCATGTCGGGACTGTGGTACATGTCGAAGCCGAAGTATCACAAACTGAAGACAATATTGTTTCAAAAAATTACACAGGTAGCATTGTCGCATTTTCAGTACTGTTAGTTATATACTCTAATGTTTCATTTTGTTCTCTATCAATAGAATTAGAACCTGTTCGTTTCACTGATGATGATGTTATTGAAGAGCAAACCGAAGCATCCGAAGCAGACAGCTTAGTTGTTTTGAATAATCAAACAGGTAACAATACACCCACAATTTAAAAATATTATGGCAGTTGGTTGAATTATTGTTTCCTTCCAGAGAACTACAACAGTAATCTAACAGATGAAAGTGGAGAAATTAGAAAAAGGAAGATATACTCACTACCTAAAAATAAATTGATTGCATGTCACGAAGTCAAGGAAGGGTTCAAATGCAAAAAGAGATGCTCAGAAAATACAAACAAAAATAGGAATAATTGCGAAAATTGGTTACAACATATCAACAGAGCACAAATGTCAAGAAATATGTACAAATTAGACAAGGAGAATAAGGATGATGATACGCTTATTTACTCGTCTGACATGCAAAAAGTTGTTATACTTCCGAGAATCAATCAAGCAAGTTATAGTTACACCAAGAATAATCGCGTTCAATCAATCCTTTTTACCATTAGGAGCTATGACAACAAAAAATAAACCTGTTGCTGTAATTTGGCACGAAGGAGTATCGGGCCGAAGAAAGGGGTACGTCATATGTGCTTATAATTATTTCTTGTCCATTCATGCTAGAGATAAAAAGCACATTTGCATCTGGCTGATAATTGCAGCGGGCAGAACCAAAACTGGTCAATCTTCAGTTTCCTCTTGTTTATAGTCAATAACCAACATATCATGGCTGAGACAATCACTATTAAATTTTTCGAGCCGGGTCACACATTCATGTCTGCCGACAGTTTACAACATTTAGTAGAAAAGGAATTGAGGGTAAATCCCAAAGTATATGATTTCCAAGATTTTTCCACTGTAGTTCAAGACTGCTCCAAAAGAAATACCGTTTTTGTTGAAGAAATGGAATTCAAAGATTTTAGATATTGGCCCAATCTGACTACTAATTACCAGTTGAATAAACTCAATAAAGATCGTCCACTCTTAAAGGAAATCGTACTAATACAAGCTAGAAGAGGATCCAAATTACTTTATTTTAAGACAAAATTTGATGGCGAATATGGAGAGTTGAATATTTTACCCAAAAAATGCACTGTTGAAAGAGCCTAAAGCACAGGAAGGAAATCGGGGAATAGCTGCTGAGAGAAAGCTAAAATTTTTAGATAATCTTGGAGACATCATTCCCAAGCACAAGTTAATTTTTTAGGAGAATCTCCACGAAAATAATGTCCCTGACCTCATTAACAACATTGAAGATGATTAGAAAAGTACCTACCTAGTTTTAGTTTCAAGTGGATAATAATATTAGTTTTAGAAAAAAATTGTTTTTTATTTTCTATTTATAGATATTGCAAAGACACGTAATATGTTTTGTTCCTTTTTGAAGTTATTTGAATAAATGTTGAAATTTAGTTGCAGGCGTGTTTTACTAAGAAAATCTTACAATTTATAAGAAAACATAATGGGAGTAATATAGAGACTTCAAAGTTCGCTTAGATTGGATAAAGTTGGGCGGTTTTTGAAACTTATAAAAAATATCACCGATATCACACTTAGGCCGTTTTCCTAAAGAACACAGCACATTCTCAATGCTGGTAGCTCTCTGCCTATTTTGTGAAATATTGTACATACGGTGTTTTTGTCTAGTAAAATGACCATGTTTTAGTCAACTACCACCCGTATGTTTGAAAAACTGAACATACGGCTTCTTTCCCTAGGAACGAAAAGTTCTTTTACTAGACCATATCCACGTATGTGAACAATTTTTGCTATAAAAAAGAAAATTATACGCATCACAAATAGAATGGGTATATCAACATAACAAGCTAAGTCATGGGTGATATGGTATAGAATTTGAAGCAACTATTCCCTTCCATTCAACCAGGAGGACCATATATATTGCCCCAAATTTCAATCGCTGTTTTTACGAAATATGAATCCTTCCAGATACGGTGTTCTTCCTTAGGACGGCAGTATTGATGTTTGTAGAATATTTTTTCAACATTGTTTTCAGATTTCATGGAATTTACTGGCCGGCGTTTCTTTTAGCTGCCAAACTTGAACTTCCAAATATGATTTTCTGCCATTCTCATTGGACTGTCAATAGTGAAAAAATGTCGAAGTCTAAAGGAAATGTTGTATGCCCTATTGAAAGTGCAAAGACCTATACCACAGACGGTATGCGATATTTTCTCCTTCGCGAGGGTGTGGCGCATAGCGATGGAAGTGAGTAACAGATATAAATTCGAAAACAGTATGTTAAAGATCATAATTGATAAACTATTTATATATATATATATATATATATATATATATATATATATATATATATTTAAATTCCCCAAATAGTTAACTTTAAGTCCAATGAATAAGTTAAGCTTCACAGTCGAAACAATATTTAAAGTATTTTTGTCATGATCCCAGTGAGTACCACGTAGTTATTTAGGGAAGAAGAATATGTAAAAATAGATTAATCAGAACTTGACTTCAGGCGTTTTCCATTACAAGCTACCTACTCTCTCCCAACTCTGCACACTGGTGTAGTCCTCGAAGCCGGCCGTGTCTAATACAAAGGTTACACGCTCAGTCTGGCGTCAGTTCAATCCATCAGTTTGGTCCGGCTAAGACTGATGCCAGAATGATGGATGAAAAACACGGTTACACGCTCAGTCTAGACTGACAGAAGACTGATAAAACTTACGTTAGTCATCATTCGTAAAGTGAAGACGACAGTCAAGTGAGTCACCTGATCTTGTGTGATGATCCCGAAAGGACGGTAGTGTTAAAAGGACATTAGCATAGAAATAAGATTTAAATTAGGTGAATATTAATTACAATATTTAGCGAGCGTTGATCTAGGAAGGTCAATGTTAGATATGCGTGGAAGCACGTTCTAGTTAAAAATGTAAATAGCACGCTCAACTAATAGACGAAGGTCAGGCATGCAGGCCACTGTTCGAAACGCTTCCTATAAATTAAAAGTGTAACGAACCAAGAAATCAATTGTTATTATTACTCTGAATAAGTTAAATGGTGTATGATATTATATTTGTGTATTTTTAAATATATTGAAAGCCCAGTGATTTTGTATAAGTGATGTCGTTTATTCAACTCCCGAAGAACGGTTACTAGGTAAGTGTTTTCCTCAAGATAATATACCTTTATGGTAAACGTAATGTATACGAGGGGCACTTACTGAGTAACCACCACACTTGCCTGCCATGGATATTTTGAAAAAAAAAGAGCCTATACTATTATAATTATCGCTTTACTGCTAAAGAAACGCTTAAAAAGGAAGCGATGGATGAAAATCTGGCTACAAAAAAAAACATTACACGCATCTAAATTTATTAGGAGAAATACGACGACAAGATGAAGACGAAGACTTTCAAAATTACTATCGAATGAAAGAAGCATGCTACGATTATTTCTTGCAAATGGTCAAAACAAGATACCTGTATGAGGAAAGCAACAACCGCCGAAGAAAGATTAGCTGTCACTTTACGATACTTTGCTACTGGAAGAAATATTAAAGATCTTAAATATTCTGCAATAATGTCACTTGCTGCCATCAGTTAGTCAATTATTCCGACATGCGAAGTATTAATTTATGTCCTACTGTCTTATATAAGAGTAAGTAAAAAAATCTATATATTAGGTTTTAAGTACTTTATTTTTAGTATTTTGCTAACAAATCAACAATGTAATTCAATTTATAGCACTATGTAATTGTTTAGGTTACCTATTTAATCATATTATTCCGCTTGAAATTGAGCGAACCAGCTGTCTTGAGACATAGAAGATGGGGTCGGAATGTGAAGAGTGTAGAGTGAAGGTTGTGCGGGAGCTGCGGCTTGGGTTTGGGTGTAGATGGCTGATTGTGCGGGAGGAGCTGACAGGGCTTTGGATGTAGTCGAGAGATGTTGTGTGTGAGTAGAAAGATGGTTCGGGTGGAGATGTGTAATAGGGATATGGTGCAGGTAAAGAAGTTGATGTTACATTTATTTGAACCGAGTATCTGTGTAAATTTCCCAACTCCGCTTCAAATAGCACATCATTAATGACCTTCTTGGCATATAATCTTTGAGTAGGGGTCAGTCGTTCTAATGTTTCTGCCCACTCAAATGCAATTGACTGAACACCACTAACTTGGGGTTTTGATAAATAATTGCATGCTCGTTCCAGTAATTCATTTTGTATTTTATGAACACTTTTCTTGGAACTAAGTGGACTTGCGGGTGATTGTGGGGCTGACACGAATGAAGAAATAGTCGCAGCCACTTCTTGCTCTTTTTGTGCTTGATCAGATTCAGCTTCATTCTGATTACCATCACTAACCTAAAAAAACAAAACGTACAATATTAACTTCTACTATTTTTTAGGCTTATTTCAGAATTAAATAGGGCTATTGTAGAGAGTAGCATGACGCGACGTCGGAAAAATTTCAATGCAGTTTTTCGTTTTGGTGTTCCTAGATGCCAAAATCACCCTCCGTTCCAAAGGTTATATATATATATATATATATATATATATATAACAAGATGTACGAATAGTGCGTGACATGAACAATAAGCAACGAATAGATTAGTGGGTATTGCACGCAAATAGAAGAAGGGGCTACTGAAAAGAGTGGTAACCGCAGACATGCATGTTTCTAGCTCATTAGCCGTCATCGGTACGGTACAACCAAGAAAAGATGTGAAACATGAGAGCAAAGGTGTTGAATGAAACATGAGAAAATATAACAGAATTCAGCAGGATAGTCAAACACAACATTTGTGTCAGTAATATTAGAAGATCTCGAATATTCGAGACAACAACCAACATAGACACGTGTCTATGTTGGTTTGACTATCCTGCTGAATTCTGTTATATTTTCTCATGTTTCATTCAACACCTTTGCTCTCATGTTTCACATCTTTTCTTGGTTGTACCGTACCGATGACGGCTAATGAGCTAGAAACATGCATGTCTGCGGTTACCACTCTTTTCAGTAGCCCCTTCTTCTATTTGCGTGCAATACCCACTAATCTATTCGTTGCTTATTATATATATATATATATATATATATATATATATATATATATGTATGTGTTATAATGGAATTTGTAAGCACGATAGAGGGCGTATTTTTTGACGGATCGAAACCAAACTCGCTGCAAAAATCGGTTAGGCCATAATATTGGACGAGTTCGTTAATGAGCCAAATCGGCCTAGCAAAAACAAAATGGCGGCCTGTCAAAGTTGAAAAAAAATCGTATTTCCTTTGTTTTTCATTTGACGCAAAAAAGTTAATGAGCTTTTTCATAGACCTTAACACGTTCTACAACTTTTGTCTTTAACATTTTTCTATAAATCGTACATTAAAACATTTATTTAAGAAAATTTACCAGAATATTTTTTTTTTGTTTTTGATTTGATGCCAGACTGTTACTTCGGTTTTTTGCATCTCAAAACATTCTATTACTTTTGTATCTAATTTTTTGTTTTGGGTTTTATGCAAACATGTTACTGAAATAAGCCTGTCCAATTGGTCCTGTGCCATTGGGATTTTTTCCATTTCAGAGGCCGTCAAAAGAGGAATGGAAAAGAATTGCCGCTGATTTTGGGGATAAATATCAATTTTGGAATTGTTTGGGAGCTTTGGATGGTAAACATGTTAAGATGCAAAGACCAGAAGACTCAGGATCACTATATTTCAATTATAAAGGTCACTTTAGTATCGTCTTGATGGCACTGGCAAAGGCAAATAAAGAATTTATAATGATTGATGTTGGTGCGAATGGTCGAGTATCGGATGGTGGTGTTCTGTTTTACACAAAATTCTGAGATCTTTATAGTAAAGGCGAATTAGATATACCAGAACCATCACCATTGCCATACGCATCCGATAGTTTTCCTTTTGTTTTTATATCTGATGAGGCTTTTGCACTAGGGAAAAATTTAATGGAGCCATATCCACAAAGTGCATGTAACAATAATAATGAGCGAAAAGAATTTAACAGACGACTGTCACGAGATAGATCAGTTATTGAAGGTACTTTTGGTATAATAACAAAAAAATTCGGTGTATTTCAAAAGGCAGTATGCTTTGAGCCACGAAAAGCCTCAGTGATAGTAACGGCTTGCTGATATTTACATAACTACTTAACGAAATCCAAATCCCGTCGCTACTTGGCATCAAACTGGAAAGTTACAAAAGCTACTGATATTGGATTGAACGATTTGGAGAACCACTTCTACCCGAAATTCAACTAATGATGCCAAACGGATAAGAGAAGCACTCTGCCATTACTTTAGTCATGAGGGTAAATTGGAAATTAGCAAAAATGACCTTCAATAGTGAATTGAGAACATACAATAATAATTTTACAGCATTATACCTACTTTGTTTTCTTTGTGCGTTAGTATCTACCTACCTACCTACTGCGGGGTGACAGACATTCGGGGGACGGGGTGTTAGGACCAACGCGAGGAAGAATATGGTTGCGAGAACGTCTGTCTCACCGCAGGCACGGCACGCACGAACTCGCCGGGTTATATTATATGTACCTATACTACATGGAAAATATGCTCTTACTTACCCTATCTACCGGCACAAGCTGCTCAAATCTATGCAAAAATTTTAGATATTCGAAAATCCAACTTTTTGGACAGTATAAGTCATCTGTACTAGACCCCGATCTTCGCGATGAAATAATTTTCTTCAGTCTCTCCTGTAGTTGGACCGTAAAACATTGATTTTTTTATGACATCCTCTATAGTTGCCCCGGGTTTAATTTTTATATATATATATATATATATATATATATATATATATATATATGCCGAGGAGTTTTCGCAAAGCGTCATTTCTCTTGTACTTATTTCAATATAAAGTATGTGTTTTATCCCATAACTCTGGCAAGGACTGGAATGTGAGAATGAATTCTTTTTCTATCTCGATTGGTAGTGGCGGGGGTGAAGCAGGCGGCAGCGCTTCGTCGCTTGGTACGTCTTGCTTCATTGCATCGCGGACGGTGACTGACTGACGCGAGAATGATTCAAGCGATTACACGATTAGTCTGGCATCAGTCTGCTATCATTCACAATAGAATTATGAAAAATATTTTTTTTACAACTACTACACAAAACACGTTTTTCTACAGAAATTTTTATGCGCAAAGCAAGCCTTTTCTTAATTAGTTTGATATCCGTTAGAAAAGTAATAATGTAGAGTGTGGGAAAAGTACACGTTATGGTACTTTTCCGCACGGAAATGTCAATGTCAAATTTTTTTGACAATACCTTATAGTGGGTTTCTGGGTGTTCATATTTTAAATTTAAACTAAAAATTCTGTAAGTAAACTATTTTTTAGATTATGTATTTCAGTTTATTGATTATAGATTATAAAGAAATTCATTTATTACCCATTATTTTAGGAACTATGAACCGAGATCATAATTTATCTTTCGAGTTGTCGAATTCCGATATTGAGAATACTCCTCCAGATATTATCGAAAAGGCTCAAAATGCAATCGAAAATTTGTTACCTGGAGTTTCAAAAAACAATACAGCGAATTTATGGACTGGAGGGAAATAAACAATATTAAATCATTCTCAGAAAATGTTTTGTTGGCTTATTTTCAAGAAATTTCTGCAAACTTTAAACCGTCTACACTGTGGTCCATATATTCAATGATAAGGAGCCTCATAAGTATCAAACATAACATAGATATTTCAAAGTATACAAAACTTCGAGCATATTTAAAAAAGCAAAACGAAAAAAGCTGTGACAAAAAAAATCCCTTACATTGACATATGCTGAAATCCATAAATTTTTAGAAGAAGCGCCAGACAATATCTATCTACTCGTCAAAGTAAGTCATAATTTTAAAGAGAATATTTAGTTATTCAATCTATTATTATTTAGTAACCAATGTACTTCATAATATAGCAAAATCGAAATAAAAAACTTAAAATAAAATAAAGCAGCGGAAAGACCTAAATACAGTATTTCATAATTGTTGCCGCAATAGCTTAGTGGAAAACACATCAGCATTGGAACGAAAAGGCCCGGGTTCAAATTCTGTCGACTTTTTTATATATTTGAAATTTATTTGAACTTTTTACTTTAATTTTGGAACTAAATTAAAATTTTAATTTCAATCACAAATTTACTTGTAGGTTGTCATGGCTTTTGGATTAGCCGGAGCATGTTGAAGGGAAGAATTATGGAAATTAACTATTGATAACGTAAAAGATTTACAAGAAGCCTTATTGGTTACTGTTCCAATAACTAAGACAAAAATACCACGTACATTTACTGTAGTTGGAAAATACTATGATTTATACAAAAAATATGCACCTCTGCGTCCACAAAATACAAATGAGAAGAGGTTATTTCTTAATTACCAGCACGGAAAATGCACGCGGCAAGTAGTGGGCATAAATAAATTCGGAAATATGCCTAAACAAATTGCAGAATATTTAAAATTACCTAACTCTAAATTGTACACGGGTCATTGTTTTAGACGATCTTCAGCTACAATTTTAGCAAATTCAGGCGGAGACTTATTAACATTGAAGCGACATGGTGGATGGCGCTCAAATACAGTGGCGGAAGGATATATTGACGACTCGATATCAAACAAAATTGATATTGCCAACAAAATTGAAAAATCTATTATACCTGGGGCTTCGACTTCATATAATATTATTCCTAATGAAAAACAAGCATCAACATCTTCGTTGACAAACATTAACGATAACTTATCATCAAAAATAGATAATATACCAGACATAACAATTCGAAATTGTTCCAATTTTACTATCAACTTTTAACGAATTTTTCTATATTCTGTGTTCATTTCTTAAATTCGTTCTGTTTAAGTTAAATAAAATACATATATAAGTTACTTTTTTCTTTAATTCATAAACGTAGTTGTAGAAAAAATATTGTGTACAACTCGTACGCAAAGCACTTTTCCCACTCGCTGGATTTGCGGCACTCGCCTTTCGGCTCGTGCCACAAAATAATGCGCTCGTGGGAAAAGTAACGATTTGCGCACTTGTTGTACAAACTACTATTTCCCACGACCACATAGGAAAGTAACACATATCGCACTCTCTACTCGCATGGAAAGTGGCCTTTATTCTCACGGCGGAAAGTAACTTTCCGCACGGCTGTCAATAAACCGTCAAACCTGTGAATCCTGTAAGATTTACAGATGTAATTATTAATTGCTGTTCCTTATTAATAATATTCACATAAAAACAGGACTAAAAACTAATTAGTTATAAAAAATAAAGAAATGAAAAAAAATTGTTGACGCGGAGAATCGAAACCATCAAACCAGATACTCTTCCAGCTGAGCCAATTCAAATTTGAATTATGGTTATCAGATCTCGTAAGTCGATTTACATTAATCTAATTATGATATTTTCATTTTATTAAAACAAACTAGCTATTTTCAATGTTCAAGTAATTAATGTTACGGTTTAGTTTAATTTATCTATGGATTATGTAAATAATGATAAGAGTAATAGAAAAGAAGACTGTTATATGTCAGTGTGTCGTTGAAGAATTAAAATGTTGTTGTTCTAGAAAAATGTATTATTATTAAAGTAAATTAAGAGTTTATTACTCACTTTTCATAAATAAATGTCACAACTAAAGGATAGCAACGAAATTCTCAAACTGTTAATTTATTATTGTAACAATAATCAATTCACTTTTAATTTTTATGGTCCCAAATAATTCAATTTGTTCCCCAGTTGTATCTAAAGCTACATTCGTAATCAATTCGCTGGCCAAGTTGTACTTTGGCACGCAAGTCGGCACGAAATTTGCCATTCACAATAACTTCAAAATCGACTTTAACGCAAGAGCGTTCGTACCTAAATAATTGTCAGGATTCCTTCAACATATAGTCGAAGCATGATTCTGTCTGTATTTAGTTCAGTCTGAGGTTAGAGGTTATAACATATAAATTGGATTTATTTTTTATAGCAGTATATACTGGAGTTTAGTAGTGATTGACAACGCGGCGGAATATCAATTCAATGAAGAATTTTTGTTACAGTGCATTTCCAATTACAAACCATTCTACGACCAAACTGCATCAACAATTTTGCCTTTTTTTTAAAGCAAAATCAGCATTGTTGCAAGTAAAGTAGAAGTACTGTCCTCCTCCTCCATTTTATTTTTTTAATCAATCAGTCGTACGCAAAAATCAAGAAAAACAAACCAAAAACACACAATTCAATGAAAATGTCAAACTATCAGACAGATATCAGATATATCAAAAAACAAATAATATTGCGCATGACGAAGTCGAAGTGAAAGTTTGCAGCTTGCAAGAAATTTCGACGACTTCAACTTCATTTCTTACGCCGAATTCCGTTGTGAACGATCACACTGAAATAGATTTGCTTAGCTTGCGTGCCAAAGTGCCACTTGACCAGCGAATTGATTACGAATGTAACCTAATAAGTACGTACTTATTGTAATTTTTTCAAATGAACATAATTTATCGTTATTTCTTTGTTTCACTATAAAAGTAATTGTAAATTCATGAACTCTTTTAACAGAAGCAATACTTAAACATATACACAAATAAAACGTAGAATTAATGAGGCAACTCAATATACACGATCTGATATTTACATATATTGTTTAATAAAATGGGTGGTCGTAGGAAAAATATTGTACATTACTTGTGCGAAAGTGACTTTTCACTCTCGTGGGATTGTCGCACTCGGCTTACGCCTCGTGCTACAATATTTCCCACTCGTGTGAAAAGTGTCACTTTCCGCACTCGTAATGTAATATACTATAATTTTTGTCATTCTGGACCATCAGTCCGTCAGTCCGGTTAGACGATAATTCTCCCGTCATTCTGAGTTGACTGATGGACTGAACTGACGCCCGACTGAGCGTGTAACCTTTGACTAAGGCTATCTCTACATACTTGGGAAGTCTCGACAAGTGTCTACAACACAAGCGTGTGCTTGTCGGCAATGGTCACCGATCCAGCATAAAGTCGGTTTTTGAACACTAATCAAAGGAAGCTTGTGGCAAGCATTTGCGACGTATTTACACGTTGGCGCGTGTTTAATGTCGCTCACGAAAGAATTCTAGAAACCGATTTTTCTGAAAAGTGATTTTGTTATATAAGCCGGACCGTGAAATAAATTAGTGAATAGTACTTGATATAAATTAGTAGTTAAGTGTGTAAATGAATTAAGAATAGGTGAATATAGCGTGTGTATAAATTTATCCCAGCCATGAGGATAAAGTATTTTAAATGAATAAGAAAAACATTATATTTGTGTCAGGTGTTGGGTAATATAAATAAGCAGGTCCATAAAAATGACTAAGAGACTAACTGACCTGAAAGTGACGGAATTAAAAGCAGAATTGAAAAATCGCGAGTTGGAAACGTTCGGAAAGAAGAGTGAATTAGTAGAAAGACTGGAAAGTGACGGCTTGGATCCAGAAACATGTTTATTCTAAGTGGAGGATTTCACTTTAATCTCGTCAATTTTTGTTATGAAAAACGAAATTTCTGCTATGAAGAATGAAATTTCTGCTAATATAGACTAGAAGATTTTAATCCCGAAGAACGATTCTTCTACTAATATGGACCAGAAGATTTCTGCTCTGAAGAACTATAGTTCTGCCGATATCTTATCAATGAAAAATCACATACTCGCTGACGTCGAAAATAAATTTTCGACTCTAAAATCGGATATTGAGAATAAGATAACACCGATGGAAAATCAGATGGACGAGAAAATCAAGGAATTAGAGAGAAAGATACAGATTTCAGAACACAAGTCACGCCCGAAATAAAACCCTGTAATTCAGAGATACACTCCAAGATAGAAGATATTGCCAGTTTTGTTCCAACGTTCGACGGAAAGACGTCATGGACCAATTATGTAAAACAGTTTGAAGCTGCCGCTAGAACGATTAATTGGTGTGAGAAGGCAGTGAACTTAAACGTCGCCCTTCGGGGAGATGCTATAGATGTACTTCAGACGATACCCGTTGAAAAAACGGATGACTTCGAGCAGCTGAAGAAGAGGTTTGACATGCGGTATGGTCACGAACGTATAGAACAGTTGTACCAATCGCAGCTGAAGAACCGAAGGCAGAAACGTGACGAAACCCTTGAAAAGTACGAAGTGCTTTCGCCCGACTAGTTCGATTTGCCTATCTATCAGCACCTGAGAACATGATGGAATGTTTGGGCATCCAGGTCTTTATTACGTGACCACGATATGCAGAGAACGCTTCATTTAGCACATCCCAAAATATTGGTCGATGCATTGACTGCTGTACTGTACATAGATGTGTGCACGCGTTTCCAAGTCCAACTTATCACTCATTTCGAGGTTGATCTTTTTTTTTGCTCAAGCAATAAATGCTGAAGCAATAAATTGAATAAAGTACTATTTCATCGTTTTTAAATAATTAATTTTCGCCATTTTAATTTGAATATTTCTTTTTTAGATTACAGCGATACCAAAGTTACAAGAATTTTGAATTCAGAATTGGCCGATACTTTAGGAAACTTGTTGAGCAGGTGTACAGGGATGGCTTTGAATCCCAAACAGACATTTCCCAAATTGGAATCAGATATATTGGATGAAATAAGACAACTAGATGTTACCAAAAAATTAATTGACCGTGTGCAAAACTTACCAGGTAATTTTCATCATTGGATATAATTACAATAATTTAATGAAGAATGTTTTTTTTAATAGGAATTTTCAGTCATTCAGTGTTGCGAAAAATAATTTCTGACTATATTATGAGTTAGTTAAAGGACCAAATTTCTCTTTCTATGTTACTGATAACTATCAAATAAAATTCCCCATTTTTATTTGGTATTTTCAACGGTAATTCTTTACTTTAGTGGCTTTTTCGAAAAATATAGGGTCATTTTTTGGCATGGATTCGTATAATATATCATATCTAATAATGAACTGTCGGATATTTTTATTTCCATCTCCCAATAAAAAGTTATGGGGTTTTGAAGTTCACGGAAACGCGCGATAAGGTAGAGACTTTTTGAACATTTTCACGCTTATGCGAGGCGGGCGAGTTTGTCATAAATGCTCTCTTGAATATATTAAACAGGGGTCGCTCCCCCCCCGGTCCTGTAAAAAGTGTGTTTCTACACTAACCTACCTTTTTTTTTAATTTTTATTTAGATGGAAGTGGGAAATCTTCAAAAAGATACTTATATCGTCTTCATTCCGGGTAGTGCAGCTAAGAATGCTGCTTGTATCATCAATTTCGTTTGATAGACACATAATGGAATTCAAGGACCTCGCATTTCTAACCTCAAATCAAAACACAACAGCATAGATAACCTTATACACGGCGCAACAGCGTCATTTTATTTTAACCAATCGGGTTGCCATAATTATCATAATCCGACAGGCACTTTGATTGGCTGAGCTCGAGACAACTTAGCGAACACAGCGCTTCACATATTTTGTCTATACTCAAGGACTTTTTTCTACAGCGATCGTTTTCCTTCACTCCAACCTCCATGATCTCACCTTTTATGACATACATAGATATAGGAATGGACTGAGCGATATTTTCACAGTAACAGTAACCACTCTCTAGAGAGAGACAAAGCGACTACGCTGCCAATACCTGCCAAAAGAACGGTTTAACTATCTCGTACTTTTCTATATGTTTCCACTGAACAACTGAGTACGAATCGCTCAGTCCATTCGTATATGTCTATGGTTTATGATTTAAACTAAACAATAATTTAATAAATAAAGGTTAGATATCGAATTTTTCTTCCATTGAAGAGGATTCGGACTATGCTGATTCCAAATCCGTTCGTACCTACCACTTACCGTTCGTCCGCTGATGCTTAAAACGGACGGACATCATTGACTCGTTTACATTTTCATAAATTCAATGCACACAATTACAGGACCTAATAATTGATTCAACGAACCTGCAAGAATACCTCGTGCACATAGAAGAATATCCTAAATTGATGAATGTAAATCCCAACATAGAACGTTCACACTGAAAAAAAAATGTCCTATGGTATACAATAATAATACAGAGATTTCCATAAATTTCCTATGTTAGTACGCTAGATACTCAGTTCAATTGAAGAAAACAACTACGGAAAAAACGAACACAGAGACATCAAATTTGAAGAAATGGACTGGTGCTTGGAAGGACATAACGAATGTCATCAAATAATAAAACACTATTGTACGAGGCAGTAGGGGAGAGTTGGACAAAACCGGGTACCAGTACAAAAACTGACTACTTCTTCTGCTATGTTAGAGTAGCAAACGTTTGCTACAGATAGAAATATTCTCAAATGACTTAAGGTTGATATACCAATGTCAATTTTTATAAATATTCCTAAATTTTCTATTTTTTTTATTTTTAAGAAAATATTGCAAAATACCCGGTTTTGTCCAACCGGTATGATAAAACCGGGTAGTAACTTAATTACCATGTAAAAAGACTGATAGGCAGAAAATAAAATCTTTATTGAAAATATGTGAACAAAAATCGAAAATCTATGAACAGAAGTCGCAAATAAAAACTTCATCTACATCATCACAGGCACTACAGGCTTCATGAGCCCATTTGTTGCAAGACACACATTTTATCCAGCCTTCCTTTGCCTTAGAGTTTGAATATAATTCATTGCAATACAGACACGCATCGTCATTATTATCTTCTTCCTCCGAACTATCAGAATCTGCAATCTTTAATTTCGGAACCAATTTTGTTTTTGGTGCAGCCTTTTTTACCACATTTTTTCCTTTTTTGTCCGGTTCATTTAGCTTTAATTTTTTACGACTGGAGATTTTTAAAAATTTCCCTCTAACTCAGACTTATAAGGAGATGATGTTATTACAGCAGCTTTTCCTCTTCTCCTGTTATCGTTGGAAGGCTTCCTGGTTGCCTTAGGGATCGGAAAACCCTCTTTTGGAGAGACTGAAAAATCACATATTGGTTTTGGTAATGTTGCTTGTAAACTATCAGATTTAGTGGTGGCTTGTTTAGAAGATGAAGAGATGTTAGTATGATTTGCAGTGTGACAGTTTAAGGAGCTACAGCTTGGATGGGGAGAATCGATACGACTACAGCTTGGTTGGGGAGAATCGATACGGCTACAGCTTGGTTGGGGAGAATCGATAGGTGGAGGTAACGGAGCTAATAATTGTGTAGCTGTCAGCTTTGTAGTTGAAGTAGAATATTTATCGAGTTCTTTGCCTAAATCCTTGTTCAAAATGGGTGTCGCAGATTCATCTTCTTGTATATTTAGTTCTCGCTCTGTAGTTTCTGAGGGAGCAAACATCCACTCAAGAAAAACTTCAGGATTAAGCGGATAAATTCCAGACTTCCTGAAACCATTTATTGCAGTTTGCATAACTGCCGATTTAACAAAAGCCTCACCAAAGAGTTCTCCCACTTCATAAATTGTAACACGTCTTCCAGGATGCTGGCGCATCCATTTTCTTAAATTTTCTCCATCATGTGTTCAAGGGAGCCATATATGACACGTCAAGTGGTTGTAACCGGTGCGTAGCATGCGGTGGAAAGCATATGATAATAACGTGATTTTCTCTGGCAAGATTTATCAACTCCAGGCTCTTTGTATGGGTCACGTGTCCATCAAGAAGCAATAGAACAGGATTTTCTGGTGTCGGGTGAGTAAACTCGATGAACTTTTTGAACCACTTAATAAAAATATCTGTTTGGATCCATCCACTTGGGCGGAACTCAACAAATGTTCCAGGAGGAGCGTGGTCTAGAAGCTGCGCATTTGAAAGCTTTCTAGGAAAAATCAGCATTGTAGGCATATAGGAACCACTTGCGCTCATACAGATTTCGGCGGTAACCAAGGTTCCTCTTTCAGCGGAAACCAGAGCACCAATTTGTCGTTTTCCTCTCATAGAAATAACTTTAGATTGCTTGTTGGGGACAGTTGTAATTCCCGTTTCATCAACTTTACATATGCGCTCAGGAGGAAACTTGTGTTGGGTATAAACTTGTGTTAACAGAGTGAAAAACTTCCCTACTGCTGCTCGGTTAAATCCTATAGCTCGTCCAATTGAAGTAGCTTCTGAAGTCCTTAATCGAAGATTTGGATGCCGTGACAAAAACGAATAAAGCCAACATTTACCAGCCATTTTCTTTTCTGTATTAAAATTGTGGTTGATGTTATTCTGCACGGCTAGTTCGTAAGCAAGAATTCTCAGTTCAGATAAAGTAAATCCGAATAGTCTGCTTTCCATTTGTAAGATATGCGAAACTAGCTCATCCTCTTGGGCAGCGCTAAACACAGGCTTGTACCGACCCAGACCTAAAATTATTTTTATTTTAAATAAGAAAACAGAAATAAATCAAAGGTAATTCCTACCTTTCTTACCAGCTTTTTCAACAGAGTTACCATTTCTTACTTTTTTCACACGATCTTCTAAAGTGGATTGAGGAACATTAAAACTTTGAGAGGCTCTTTTGTATCCCATCCTATGTTCTAGCACTTCAACTATTGCATTTTGCATGCCTTCTTGATCCCATGACTGACGAGTAGTTTTTCTTTTATAATGCGACATGTTGTAGTTAACTAAAAGCAAAAGAACAGCTGTAGAAACTGGAAGTAACAAAAGGTCTGATAAAATCGGGTACCCGGTTTTGTCGATTTTCGGACTACCCGGTTTTGTCCAACTCGTAAACAAGACATTAAATAATATTTAAATTTTTAGGTTATGAAATAATATTCAAAATTTTTGGCCAACTTAAAGGTAATATATTAGGTTACATGTATTAAATTTTGAAATGGTCATTAGTTATTCAGTAGAGGAAAAAAACTATAAACTTACCTTAAAAATCGAGTTTGCTACCCCAAAAAACAGGTGAGGTCTTACTGCTCCGGCACAGGTTACTCAAATGATGTAGACATGGATACACGCGACCGTTGGCGGTTTAGGGACACTAATTTTAACATTGTCTGATAGATGGCAGCAGTTAGTTAGATGAATTAAGGGGTACCCGGTTTTATCAACCTACTCGGTTTTGTCCAACTCTCCCCTACTAATCCCGATATGGACCTATGGGGCTATTCTAGCAAATTAAACATAGCTTTGATACAACGAAGACAAAATCCCATCAATCCAATCACATAATTTTATATTCAAAGAATCGTCAACCTTCCCCCTGCGTTTTCGAAGCTTAGTAGTGTCAAGTTTCTTATTGTTTTCTTCCATAGATTGTAGATTTGTTTGAACGGAGATGACGCTGAGGCTTCCTCCACCACTGCAACCATATCGGATTTACTGTGATTTCTCCTATCGGACCTCAGAGTGTGCTGTCTAGGCCCGCCCTTTTGATTAGACACTAGCCACTCCATATAGCTTGCCGGTTTGGGCTTTTTCTCTCCCAGTCTTGCAAACCTAAGCCTGCCTGTCTAGGCCCGGCCTTTTGACTAGCCACTAGCCACTCCATATAGCTTGCTGGTTTGGGCTTTTCCTCTCCCAGTCTTGCAAACCTAAGCCTGCCTGTCTAGGCCCGTCCTTTTGATTAGACACTAGCCACTCCATATAGCTTGCCGGTTTGGGCTTTTCCTCTCCCAGTCTTGCAAACCTAAGCCTGCATAATTCCACTGGCACCACACATGTACGGTAGTTTCTTCCGCCTCCTGGCAGAACCTGCACAGGCTATATTCTGCCAAACTCTTTGCAGGCTCTTGTTGAGTCTACAATGCCCCGTTAGTTGACTTACCGTTATCCTTACAACCTTGCGGCTGTAGCTTAGTATGTCTGATGTGAACTTGGGCGAGCAGTGTTTAATGAACTGCTTTGCCTGCTGTTGCCACCAGCTCTAAATCTCTATGTCTATCCAGTTCCAAACAGCTACTTTAAAGAGGCCTGCTGTCTTGCTGGGATTCCACAGAATGGTTCTGGGCCTATCATCTCTATGGTCGAGTCTGCTTTGGCTAAGTCATCAGCCCCCTCGTTTCCTAGGTGGCCTTCATGGCCTGATTCCCAGGCTAGGGCAAGTCTATTAGACAAGTCCACTTCCTCTAGGGTGTCCCTGACCAGTTTAAAACTGATCTTCGGGGAGCTGGTTGCCTTTAGGACTGCTTTGCTGTCCGATTAAATAACACTGTTTTTACTCTTTTTGTTTTGTCAGCATGACACAGTGCATTATTGTGGCGATTTCCGCCTGAAAGACTCGGTCATCCTCGGTCGATACCAGCTCCTACCCCCTTGTTGGTCTTGGAGCCATCAGTATACCAGATTTGGTCTTCTTTAATTGGGGAGCCTTCCCTCAAGTCTTTCCTTTCCGGTATGACAATCCGAAAGTACTTGCTGAAGATGAAAACAGGAGTTGTTTTATCTGAGGGCATCTCAGTCAAGGAATTGACCTCATGATCCTTCCAGCTCACGGTCCTTTGGTGTTCTATAATTCGACTCTGGCCTTGTTTGAGTCTGTGCCGTCCCGCATTTACTTCTCCCCGTATGTAGATATGTAGAGGCGGCAGATTCAGCAAAAGCTCTAGGGCTGCAGTTGGGGTTGTTTTCATGGCCCCCGTGATGTATACGCATGCTAGCTTTCACACACTTTGTTGCCCTGTTATTTCCATAAGATCGTAAAGTGTAGAAATGGGGCTAGTTGCCGATTCAAATATCCAGTCTCGGCTACACAAAAGTTCCAGGAGGAACTTGCATTTAAGGAGGGGGTAATGTTACGAAATAGCACACTCGTGTAGTCCCTGAATCCGACTCTGTCTAAGCCATGTACGAAAGTTAAAATGTTGGCGGATGCGCAGGGATTTCTTAGAACTGTTTACGATTTTTTGTGACTATCTTATCTAGACATTGTTTTTGTGACCAGTCTTATCTAGAAAATTCCAGGGAGCCGATTGTTTTTGTGTAAGCCGCAATCTAGTATTATCTAGAAAAAGGCACTAATATATAAAGCACCGACCAGCGAAAGAAGTCAGTTTATAAAGTGATCTCGTGAAATAAACAAGTGAATAGTAGTGACTAAATAAATTAAGTAAGTGAACCTACCGTGTGTATGAATTTATCCCACCCGTCAGATAAACTGTTTTAAATAAATAAGAAAAACATTACAATATTTATAAAATTTACTCTCCTTCCTGGTCTCTCCTTAAATACATATCATACATACAAACTATTTTCTAGGAAATATAAATCCACTACATCGTCATCCATTTTGAATTTAAACTACAGGTGAAACGAATCGCAAACAGTGTAACGAAACAATCGTATGAAAAACGGTCCTAATATATCGCACGACCAGAAAATCGCACATATCCGCATCCAATGTAACCATACATTTAGTTTAAAATCGTTTATTTTGTTGTTGCAGTATTCAGTCTACCTGTAATACGAAACGATTATATTGATCAAATAATTCAAGCGAGTAGCGAGGCAGTCGATACGCTCAAAGTCTTTGTCGTATTTTTGCAATTAAAATCGGTCGAAATAAAATAAGATAAATTGTTAGTTATATTTCCTCAATCAAATGAATCAATCAATGCTATCTCTGCCACTAGTCGAACAATGACAATATTATTGTTTTATCATTTTATTTTAGTGTTATAAAGTCAGTAGATCGATATTATTTGTGTATTGAAAAGTATGAAATATTTGCAAACTTCTATATCATTACTACTTTTCAACATTTTCCTGCAAATTTTCGTGTATACATCTCTCACTATTGTTGCCACCGTAGCTTTGTGCATACTGGATTATCCATTTTATTCAGCCTGATATCGACTACAGTGACCCTGTTAGGGGATGATAAGTCTCTGCCCTACGGGCAATACTTAATAGCTGTCACTATTTTGTTCGTATCTCCGGATTTTCTGTAATTTATTATTATCCTGTAAGGGATTTCTTTATATTTTCTTCTATAATATCACCCATATTTATTTTTAGAATAGTCCGTTACTTTTATATATTACTTATACAAATATATGCACAAAAACAAAAATGAATATATCAACAATATGATACGGGGGATAGAAATAATATGAAACAATTTTACACTGGGATATAGGTACTACTAGAATTATAATCCTGCAATCAAGAGGAATTCGATCTAATAACGGTTCATCACATAACTTATTACCGATGAATATAGAATGAGAAAATAATTAGTGCAGGAATAAGAGAAATGTTAACATGCTGAATTAATTGCTTCACTTAACATGGGGAAGAAGAAGAGATAAAAAGAATTTGTAAAGTCAAAACTACAGAAAAACTAGAATAGTTAGACCAGGCAAATTACACTAAAATGATGCAGAATATCTTGCACCGGTCGAGATGCGGTCTTCTGCGTCGTCTTCTGGAATCCACCATTGGAACTTTAATGGAAGTCGAATACACACGTACAATTTTGTGCTCCTACTTAATTTTGCTGTATATTTTGTAAATAAACTGGCAATCTCTGTATATTGCAAGTGAGCAGTGATAGGTCTATGAAAAAGTGCTGTGCCAGTGCAGTAAAACAACATAGAAAAAATATTTCAAACTGTGAGTACCATTCACCATTTTACAATAATTATTCATCATCATAGAACGTACTAATTACAACAAAAACTAGAATGCCTACTATGCCAATTTGTTCCAATTGTTCGAAGCCGGTAAACACAACTGATCGCAAACTCCAGTGTGATAGTTGTAAGCGACAAATACACATGGCATGTGTCCCGACTTGAATGGGACTTAATTTTCACAAATTCATCCGATCCCTCGTTAATGTGGGACGCATTTCATGATACTACTCTCAGGATATTCTCTGCACACACTACTGTCCGTGAGATTTATAAAAACCATCTCAAACCCTGGGTAAACCACCCAGCAGTACATCGTATCAAACACAAACAGCGTCTCTGGCGTAAATATCAGCATACATAGCTTCTGAATGACTTCCTGAACCATCGCAGATTTTCTAATACCCTTCAACTATCTCTCAAAACATTAAGACAAAATTTTGAAGAATACATCATTTCCAGTGGTAACAGTAAAAAGGTTTTTAAATATATACGATCGTCCCTATCATCAAAAGTTTCCATTCCCCTACTTCAAAAACCCGACCATACTGTATGCTCTTCTAATAAAAAGTCTTCTGAGACGCTCTCTTTAGCTTTCTCACAAGTTTTCACTCAAGAACCCAATAATGACAACCTCTCATTAATTAACTGTCCTCGCCTCAAGGCATCTTTAGAACATGTAGTATTTACACCAGACCGTATAAAACAGCACTTACTGAAACTTCGCACTAGCGCATCACCTAGTTTAGATGGTCTAACGCCAAAACTCCTAAAAAGCTGCGCAAACGCGCTTGCACCTCCCCTGTCGTTGATTATGCAGTCTTCATTTACTCAAAGTTCCATACCCCCCAGCTGAAAATTAGCATCTATCACCCCCATACTCAAAAAAGGTAACAAATTTGATTCCAATAACTACCGCCCGATTAGTCTGCTGCCAGTGGTCAGTAAAGTCATGGAAGCCATTATTTCGGAGAAGATGACCAAATTTCTTCTCCTGGAAAATGTGATTCCAACGCAACAACACGGATTTGTCGCCGCCCGTTCCACCCTAACCAACCTGCTACACTGTGTTAATGACTGGACATCATCTCTTAACGATCGGCAGCCAGTTGATGTTGTCTATCTGGACTTCTCTAAGGCCTTTGATCGTGTTCCCAGGTGCAGACTTCTACACAAGCTGGAACACTTCGGCATTCGCGGCTCTTTACTTAGCTGGATTGACGACTTTCTAACAGACAGATATTTCAAAGTAAAAGGTGGCGAATACTTCTCAAGGGATAGATTGGTGGAAAGTAGAGTACCACAGGGTTCTGTTCTTGGTCCTCTGCTTGTTACGGTTTACACCAGCGATATTCCTTATCACGTAACTAACAAAATATCGTTCTACGCTGATGACACAAAGATACATACGAATCCAATCACCAACCAACACACCCTCCAGCTGGACTTAAACTCCATCTCCATATGGTGTTCCCAGTGGCTACTTCCGTTGAACACTGAAAAATGTGTAGTGCTCCGAATTGGTAAAAACAACCCACTACTACCATACTTCGTAGACGGTCGACCATTAAATTCTGTGTTTTCCTATAACGACCTCGGAATTATCGTAAATAGCAACCTAACTTGGTCTGATCATATAACTTCAGTTTGTAAGCGCGCGAACACCAGACTGTATCTCATTCGTGCTTTTCGAGTGTTTCGTTTCAGTCGTTTTGCAAAACTGTATACTATCTATGTCTTCCATTTTCCATGTAATTTTATTGTTTCAAAGGAAGCACCAACTTGAACAAGAAGCGTTGACGACGTTCGGCGTAGACAATGTCCAGTGTAACCTTTCGGGTTTTCTAAATTTAGGTATTTGGCTATGATAGAAGGAACACTTCCTATAGTATTTTTACCTACAGGTAACTCAATGCATTTATTATTTTTATAGGTTAAAAAAATCTAAGTTGTTTACATCCTTTTGGCCGTAGTACAATGTACTTTTTAACTAAGTTCAAGGCTCCTATTTCGCGTTCGTCAACAATGGTGAAACTTTTTGAGGTGCAGGTCTTGGTTTCTGGTACCTTGATCAGTAAAACGGCTCCTCTGTTTTCAATGTCATCAACTGTCATCTTGACCATTTCATCACGTTTTAAGCCTCCAAATATGCCCATTACCAGAACAACTTTATGTAGCAGAAAAGTATCATCTGGAGCTTTTCTTATGAAAAGTAATACTTGTCCACCTTCCAACACCTTTGATTTTTTAGGAATGTATCCTTTAGAATTAACTTTTAGAAATGCCATCACTTGACTGAATTCTGATATATTAATGTTTTCTTTAACAATCAATGTTGATTTCAGCTGTGAGTATTTGGTCCATAGACTATTTGCACTATATTCTTCAGACTGAAATAATGTAAAATAAATAAAAAATATTAATATTTTTCATGAGATAAAGTTACCAGTTCCTGGAAGTATGCCATTAAGACAATTTCATTTACGGTATTCACTCTGTTTTCATCTTTCCATTTCAGAAAATGGTCATACTCCTTCTCGTATAAGTGTTTGGATTTCACAGGCAGTAAATTTCCCAACGCTTTTTCATCTTTGAGCGACACATTCTGTGGGATCTCCATAGTTATTATGAACACAACCGTTTTTAGTTTCCTCCACTAACAAGCTTGTCAATTCTTACAAAAATGCAGCGTAGTTTTATTGCATAAACAACCCTTAGCAACCTCTTCAATTAGTCCAGGAAAATCAGACCCAAAATGATCATTTTGCGTCATTTTCGAGGTAACGGCTGATACTTGGTAAAAAGTTAGTAAAAATGGTGTACAACAAAACTTAACTTATGCGATCTCTCAAATCGGACCGGAACATTGTTTATGATTCGATTTACACTCATTTTTCGTGCCTTTTGTAGATTTTTCAGGTATATCTTTTTTCTCGTGCATAGTACAGACAAAAAGTTAAATTCTTTTTTTTTTCTTCTTTTAAAGACCTACAATTCTAGACCTTACACGTAAAAAAATTGATTGGGTCAAAAGTTATTGGCGAATAAACAACTGATAACGTTATTGTTAATAAATAAAAATATAATGAGCATTTTTTACACTAACACTTCCACATCACGCTTATCTATTCTCACTCATTAAAAAATGATTCTAACGAAAGATGGAGTCTGTAAGTTCAATAGTTTATGAATGATGGCCTTATAAACAAATTAACTAAAAATTGACTTGCAGAGTTCTGTAAGCTATGCGACCTCGCGCCAATGTTTTCACTGTTAGATTTCATAATAAGACATCGATACCCATCATTGTTTTTTAAAAAAATACATTTTTGCAACAACGCGAATTTTTTTTCATATTTGGCTTAGTTGCATAATTAATTTGACACTATATCCGCCTATTTTTGTCGAGAATTAAGTACGCACATAGGAGGGGCATGAAAAGAGCTTTAATTGAAAAAAAATACGTTAAGATTTATTGACAAACGACTGAGTTACGGACAATCGAAGTCGGAGGCCTGTCAGTCAATCAAAAAAATTTTCGAAAGTCAGCAGCGGGCGGATATTTCGGCTGGCTACTGCGTGGCAGCGGAGTGGGGGGAACACCTAGCTTTTCATTCTATCAACGTCCGTATTTTGTGTTGGCAGTCGTACGGTGAACCTCAGAGAGTGTAGTCGAGCTAAAGTTTTGTTTTTCGATACTCGCATAAATTGTTGACTAACAGGCCTCCGATTTCGATGGTCCGTAACTCAGTCGTTTGTCAATAAATCTTAACGTACTTTTTTTTTCAATTGAAGCTCTTTCCATACCTCTCCTATGTGCGTACTTAATTATCGACAAAAATCGGCGGATATAGTGTCAAATTAATTATGCAACTAAGCCAAATATGAAAAAAATTCGCGTTGTTGCAAAAATGTATTTTTTTTTAAAAAACAATGATGGGTATCGATGTCTTATTATGAAATCTAACAGTGAAAAAATTGGCACGAGGTCGCATAGCTTACAGAACTCTGCAAGTTAATTTGTTTATAAGGCCATAATTCATAAACTATTGAACTTACAGACTCCATCTTTCGTGAGTATCATTTTTTAATGAGTGAGAATTTTTACGTGTAAGGGTTAGAATTGTAGGTCTTTAACAGAAGAAAAAAAGTATTTAACTTTTTGTCTGTACTATGCACGAGAAAAAAGACATACCTGAAAAATCTACAAAAGGCATGAAAAATGAGTGTAAATCGAATCATAAACAACGTTGCGGTCCGATTTGAGAGGTCGCATACGTTAAGTTTTGTTGTACAGCATTTTTACTAACTTTTTACCAAGTATCAGCCGTTACCTCGAAAATGACGCTCACATACCCAGATTTCCTGGACTACAATGTTTCCATGGCAATTGCATAGAAGCTCACTTGTGCTTAGTTGCCGACCAGAACGCAGTAAGCACTATGACAAGAAATTTATGAAGTGAACAACGTCGTTTAAGATAATTTTTCGTGAAAAATAAAATCTTGTATACACCACGAGCGTTACTAAATCCTAACGCACTTGGTACATAAATAGCTATAAATATTGGTTGTTACGTGAAAATATTATGCCCGGCCAGAAAAAGGTTCTTAATGAACTACAACTAGAAGTACTGCATGTTTGTGACAAGAAACCAGAGTGAATTTCCTTGAAGAATTCGAAATTGGAAGACACGTAAGAAACCCACAATATAAAGTTGTCAATGGACAGAAACATCTAGGGAGTTCTCCACTTTTAAACTGCCTTCTTAAGTGATAATTGTAAAGATGACCAGATTTCCTGGTTTTCTATATCATTGCACAGTTATAGTGATCTTAATTGGGAAAAAGATATCTAGGATATCCCCATAGGACTAGATAGATAGATAGAAAATTTATTGTACTTTCGTACAGAATACATGAACAAGGAGGTGACAATATTTCCAATATAAATGTAAAAAATAATAACTAAAAAAAAGAAATGAATTATAATTTTATCGATATGCTTAGATGATGCCTTGACGGGAGTGAGAGGATACTTACTACTCGTTTATAATGAATGATCTGATTTTTAAAATATTCTTTGTCACATTATATATTTGATATAATAATTGTGGTTCAGGTTCATTAATTACTGTTTCAACGTCCGTTAGGGACTGATAGATTTTAGAGAAGAAATATCTAATTTGTTCATACATTGGACATACAAATAATAAATAGGACTAATAATATTTAAGCTTTAATATTTGTAATATCACATCTTCTTCTTTTTTCTATTAACATATATTAAGTCAATCACAAGGTCAATCACTTCTTGGTCTAGCCATAAATAATTATTAAACATCAGGTAGGCATCAAATGAAATGTAACTAACTTCTGTCATTCTGACGATGATATTTAATATCGAAACAATTGTCAAATTTCTTAGAATTTTTAACATTTTTTCAATATATTGTGAAATTATCTAGAAACAGTACGTTTCATTTAAAACAGTAAATAAGACTGTAACTGAAAATTATTATGCATTTATAAAAATTTCTTAATTTACCATAATGTTGATTGTGATGCTTTTACTACTAGACACACAAATTGTCTCATACAAATGCACGTCCTCAACTTGAGTTCCAAATTAATCCCTTAAAGTCAGCTTCTTAAAGGAAATAATTTCGTTTAATTTTGTCTTCAACTGTAATTGTTGATGATCTGCGAAATACTTTACTGATTAAAAAAGTTAATTTTCCCTACCGTAGGTAGCCGCTAGTCCTTTTTTACTCCCCTCTTTTTCTTTTCAAGTCTCTGTTGGACCATTCACAGTGTTAAATTGAATTTGTACTTTTAATCGAATATGGGCATTCTTCTTTTTGTTATATCATAATTGAGTTTCTAAGTTTCCTCCAAAAAAAACTTCCACAAACTGAATTTTCCAGTATCTAATGGAAAATAAAAAGTTTTGGTATTGAGAGTTTTGCATTTGAATCATCAAAGATGAAGCCTGCGTTTGACAGTGTGGCAGGCTACGAAAATATTTTTAATTTTTTACGTAATATAATAGAGTATTCGAAGTTTAGATACTTATTGAATCAGAGTTTTTGAGAATTTTGAAGTCGGCGATAGAAATTTTTATTACATTCATTAAATCACCATTATAGTATGGGAGCTAACAACGTTTGGAAAACAAGAATTTTAGGTCAGTTGATTTTTTGATGTGCTGTCTTTCTTGCTCTTCCGATTAGAGCTCGGGCTACCTGGCCGGCGGTAGTGGTTGCGTTCATTACTGCGCATCTTACGTGTACAGGTAATAATTCGGGATTTTAAAACAATTTTTTGAAGCGTAATTATTAATTTTTTGCCTTTAAATAGATCTCCCAGACAACAATTTTTTATTGCCAGACATTTATATTGTTGTTAATTATGTGCAATACTTGAATTTTTATTTTTTCTAAATAAAAAATTCAAACTGTTTTCGAATATCTGTAATTTTTATATTATGTTATTTAAACATTAAATAACCTAAAATTAATTTGCCAGACGTTATTTCGATTGTTAAATATAAAATACAAATAAAAAAGTAATGAAAACGATTGCAGTATGATGCCTGTGGTTAGAGAGAGACAGTCTAAAGTGCAAGAGAGATAGAAAGCGACGGCAGCGCATCGGCTAGTATATAACAGAATATTGTTAAGAATTAGAGAGGAATTAATTGCAAAAATATATTACTCACACTCCTTCTTGTAAGTACAAGTTGAAATTAAAAAAATTTAACATAAAATTAAAATAAGAATAAATTGGAAAGAATGGAATAAAAAATACATAATAGAAATTGCAAAAATTACATTTTTTATTTAAAAAGTACTGATTACCACACGTGAATTACAAATATTTAATGAAAAGTTTCGAAGTTTGTTTTAATAAAATTTAAAAATCTCTTCAGTCTATAATAGTGTCACAAAAAAGGAGGCATCTTCATAATCATCATCTTCTTCGCTGTCACTGTCAGAATTATTTATATCATCGTCTTGGGAATTGTCATTATCTTCTAATACTCTATCATCTGCAACAAAAAAATTAAAACTCCTGTAATTAATCTTGTTCGTTTTATAATATACTACCAAAACTGCTATCTACGGATATCAGTAAAACTTTACGCCATGTACACGTCTCAAGTGACTCTAGAAAGAATAAAATTCCATTTAATAAACAATTAAAATACCTAATTAAATTAAAATCACAAAAAATTTTGAAATCACGTAAAATACCATGTCGTATATTAAATTTATCCACCTTTTTCTATTTTCAATTGATACTTACAAAGAAACATTCTTCCAAATAATTCTCAATTTATTGACTAAAATTTATTCAGATATAATTTTTATATATACATAGTTATTTTCGAACTAGTTTTAAGCTTATCTAAAAAATCTTTTGGCAAGAAAAAAATTTATATGACTTGGCCCAATTTTTGGTATAAGGCTGCAAAAATTGGGCCAAGTCTTATAAATTTTTTTCTTGCCAAATGATTTTTTAGATAAGCTTAAAATTAGTTGGAAAATAACTATGTATATATAAAAAAATTATCTGAATAAATTTCAGTCAATAAATTGAGAATTATTTGGAAGAATGTTTCTTTGTAATTATCAATTGAAAATAGAAAAAGGTGGATAAATTTAATATACGACATGGTATTTTACGTGATTTCAAATTTTTTTCTGATTTTAATTTAATTAGGTATTTTAATTGTTTATTAAACGGAATTTTATTCTTTCTAGAGTCACTTGAAACGTGTACATGGCGCAAAGTTTTACTGATATCCGTAGATAGCAGTTTTACTGATATCCGTAGATAGCAGTTTTGGTAGTATTTCAATTATTTTTGTAGTTTAATCTTTTAATTCGTTCTATTGTTCATTTAGTTTCATTTCTTCAACGTGTGACAAGATTATAGTTTTTAATCGAAAATATTTTTTTTCTATGACTAGACTATCTACAAAATATTTTCTTCACTTGTTTAAATATTGTTTAATCAAACTATATAAAGTGTGGCCAGTCTTTTTTCTAGCAAATTTGAAGTGTATTTTTCAGATTTTTGTGTGAACATTTTAGTGTGGCCTCCTCCACCCCTCTAAGCCACCACAGGCCTCACAAACAATTTTTAGTTTGCTAACATGGAGTGATTACTTCCTTAAATTACTGACGGCCATCCAGCAAACTGATCGTTTTCTATTTCTTTTATTCACATGAATCTACATCGTCTGCTAAAACTCAGTTATTGATAATCTGGCAAGTATAAACTTTTTTACTGCTGTATATCGATTCTTCATGAATGTTAATTTCAAGATAAATTATTGTGTCAATAAATGTACAATATAATCAATTTTAAATAAAAACTTTTTTTATGAATATTTATTCTACAGAGCTGTGAATGAAATCTTAAGCTCTATTTTTTCAACAGGCCATCTTTGTTTTGTGATTGTCTCGTCATCAATCATTGTCCATGATGAGGATTTTTAATCTTTCACCATACTGTAACAATGACTATCAGATTTGTGATTGCCTTCATGAAATATGGCACTTGTCGGCGTAAACCTGTTTTTGCAAATCGATATTTACATACCATTTGGTGTAAACATCTTCTCGCGTTCACAATTTTTTTCTTATGATGATCCTACCATCGTCGTTAACTTTCCCTCTTTTTTATTGTCTTAATGTCAAAATAAAAGCGCTAAATTCATCTTTTGAAAACTTTCATTTAATTAATCAGTCGACACCAGCGCCATCTCAGTACCTTACAAGTTTTAAACTACTTTATTGCAATTCATGGTTAATGAACTCAGCCTTTCATTGTAGTAAATCTCTATTCTATGGAAGTTCATATTGCGCCTGTATGTTTTTTCTCGCACATTTTCATGGTTAAACTCATACCCTAAACATACATATTTCTTCCATGTTTAGTGTGCCGCGATATCTGATGGAAACTACGCGCATTCTCATTACGTAATCCCCAAGTGTGATCAGTAGTTGAGCACTTGTAAAAAATTAGTGGAAATTACAAGTAGGGCAAGTTCAGTTTGTCCAAAAATGACGTCACAAAACTTGGCGAGGGCATGCTAGTTCACTTTATTGCACTAAAAAGTGCGTCTTAAATCGAACATCCATTCAACTGCGAGTGCAGTGTTTCAAACCCTTAGAATATAATTTATATTCTAAGTTCAAACCCAACTTTCGGTCAAAAAGCGGAAAACAAACAAACAGCAAGGAGCCAGACACCATATGAACATGAACAGCAGCATGGGAAATATATATTTTATAATAAATGAAACATACAAATTAACTCTTCAAGTATATAGAAAAAACTTTAATAAAAATGTAAAAATGTCTTTCAACGAAAAATGGTACATTTATCAGAAACATTTCTTTATACGAACTATAGAATCGGAAGATGAAAGTAATTCGGTTAGCATTGGTTATTCGAATTTTTTTGTATTTGGCGCCACTTAAAACTGAACTAACAGGACTACACCGTCTTTCATTTCAGGGCAAATAATATTGAACTGAAGGCGCACTCCGACAGTGCCGCTTGTAAATCGAACACGTGAAACTGGAGTAGTGCAACTCTGACAACAATAATCGAACACAACTTTTGAACTGAGTGCGCACTCAGTTCAGCCGGAGCAGGTAAATCAAAAACGCTATAAGTGTACTTATTGAAGGTGGGTCTGCATAGACGGTATTGAAGCGGACTCAATTTGACAGTGCAATACGATCGTTTCAGCGTACTGGATCCTGACGAATTCTGTTTATTCCGTTTCAGCGTGGACAGTTTGTTTACAAATAGAGCATAGTTGAAAGTTGATTAATTTTGTATTTTATATTGTGTCTTTAGTTGAATACTTATAAAATAGAAAGGGATATGTACCTACCTAATTCGGCAATCAAATTATCGAAATGTCCTTCATGGAGAAGATTTGCCATCAAGCACAATTTAGTAAAGTTACATTTAATTCATCAATTGCAAAAATAAACAACAGTAATTAGTAGAAGAAATAGATTTAATAATATAAGTAGTTAACGAACAATTATTTAAAGAATATGGATCAATAATAGTAATATCAGTCCTTTTCGAAGAGTTCATAATACAATTATTTATTGAATTCACCTAGAAAACCACATCTAAAATGGAAAATCTTCTCATCAATTTTGAAAAGACTATTAAGATTTCTATTTTTGAAGTATGATAATTAAACTATACATCAAAAAAAATTTAAAATACTGAAAGATGAAATTCGAGACCGACAACCCAGAAATTTAAATATTTTACACTCAAAAACCCCAAACTTGTTAATATTGTTACACAAAATTTTATAAGCAACAAAATATACGTTATTTAATAATATAAACAGTTATCGAACAATTACTTGAAGAATAAGGATGAATAATGGTAATAAAATAACTTTCCGAAGACTTCATAATAGAATTATTTATTGATTTCACCTAGAAAACCACAACTAAAATGGAAAACCTTCTGTTTAATTTTGAAAAAACTAATCAGATTTCTATTTTTGAAATATGATTATTAAACTATACATCAAAAAAAATTTAAAATTCTGAAAGATGAACTTCGAGACCGACAACCCAGAAATTTAAATTTTTCACATTTAAAAACACGAAACTTGTTAATATTGTTTAAAAAAAATTCTATAAATAACATAATATACGTTATTTAATAAATAATTATAACAAAAGATCAATTTTGGATTCTGTGTTATTCAATCTTTGTATAAATGAATTGTTTTCAGTAAGCCGTACTGGATATACAATTAGAGTCGCAGATGATACAGCCATTATTTATGAAATAGATAATTGGTATGATTTGAAATAGTTGAAAATGATCTAAGATTAGTTCAGGATTGGTTTCATCATAAATTACTTACTCCAAATTTTAGTAAAACATATTTGCCATTTCTTAATTCTAGACCATAAGAATAGCTTCAGATATTTTTTATAGAAAAAAACTAGAGATTATGCTTTATAAATTTAAGTGTTCAAAAAATATATGTATCATGTATCATATCAATACTTGCAGATACTGTACTGTACTGTACTGATACCGGGGGTTGTAGCTGCAAATTAATATCTGGACACCGGTATCTCTAAAGATAACTTCTACCATGTTCCTAATGATTCGCCAATCCAACTGGTTACTCGCTATCTTAGGCATAGCCAGTTTCTTCACGCTGGATTCTAAAACATGGTCTCGTAGGTTTCGAAGTGCTTCCCACAGATCGCGATAGGTAGACCGATCTTGAAATTCATTTTTAGTTACCACGTAGAATACGTATCGCGAATTATGTTTCAGTGTCTTGCCAGGGGCTGGAATCTGGTCTTCAAGTTTCTCTAATTGCCCGAACTTCTTTCGAAACACGGATGCCAACCCTCGTGCGTTCTTGAGACGGGCGGGCATGTTGTGTGCCAGTGAATAATCTTCCGGGAGAGTGAACAGATCTTGTCGTTGTTCTGAAGTGACTCGATATCTAGCTTTCCCGGTACCTTCATACGCGCCCATAAATTCATCGAAGGTAGGGTCAGACACATCTTGAATAAGGTTTACTCCTTATTCTAGGTCATGGTCTCCTTCAAATGGCGCTAGTCGGTTTTGGTGAACTACTTTTGGTTTTCCGCTGGGGATCTTGCTTATGCGATATATAACGTCATTGATCCTTTTCTTGAATAAGTATGGACCTTCCCAGGATTTTTGTAATTTTGGAGAAAATCCTTTTCTCCTCGTCGGGTTGTGTAACCATACTTTGTCCCCTTCTTTGAAACCGCCTTCTGTGGCCTGCGTGTCGTACCGACATTTCATTCCGTCGCTGGCATCTTGAAGATTTATTCGAACTAATTCATGAATATCGTCCAGCCTTCTTCTCAATTGGATCACGTAGTCTTTGCCTGCTAGATCTTCTCCAGGCCGACAGCCGAATTCCAGGTCACAAGGAAGCCTCATTTCACGTCCAAACAGGATTTTCGCCGGTGTTTCACCCGTGGACTCATTGACGGCGGATCGATAAGCCAATGTGAATAGGGAAAGATACTGGTCCCAATCTCTCTGATGGCTGGAAACTACTTTGGACAGGTATTTTCCAATAGTCCTGTTCATTCTCTCGACCATTCCATCTGACTGTGGATGTAAAGCCGTTGTCCTGGTCTTCTTCATTCCCAGCTTGTCGCAAATCTCCTGGAATAGATGGCTTTCAAAATTTCTTCCCTGGTCACTCTGGACTTCCAAGGGTACTCCATATCGGCTGATAAATTCCTTCACCAATACATCCGCGAAAGTTGTGGCCTCTTGGTTCGGGATAGCGTAAATTTCCACCCACTTTGTGAAATAATCCATTATGACCAGTATGTACTTGCTACCATTTTCTGTCGTCGGAAATGGTCCAGCGATATCTAAAGCAATCCTTTCGAAAGGGCTTCCAACATTATACTGTTTCATAGGTGCCTTTATCTTGCGATGTGGTCTATTACTCGTAGCACAAGTCGTACATTTCTAACACCAGTCCTTCACATCGTCAGAGTTGTTAATCCTATAAAACCTTTCACGGACTCGCTGAAGGGTTTTCTTCACTCCCAGATGACCTCCTGATGGACTGTCGTGTAACTTCTTCAGTACCTTAGCTACTCTTGTTCTCGGGATAACTAGCTGTCTCCTCATCTCAGAACCATCATCGTTTTCAAGGACTCTTTTCAACAGCCCTTCTTCCAGGACAAGGGAGTCCCACTGATCCCAATACGCCTTGAGTTTCGGTGAAAATTTTGACACTTCTTGCCAGGTAGGTCGCCGATTTTCTTTCTTCCATTGCCGGATCATCTTCAGGTGAGGATCATTCTCCTGATCTTCTCTGATCCTGGTGGGTGACCATTCCTCGTTGACTACAGTAGTTCTTGAAACTGCAGCTGCCCTAGATTCCACCTTGTTGCAGTGGGAGCAGTCTGCTGGGCACGGCCGTCTGGGCAGGGAGTCGGCATTTCGGTGACTCACACCAGCTCGATGTTGAAATCATACTCTTGAAGTCGTTCAATGCATCTAGCGATCTGGCCCTCGGGATTCTTGAACTGCATCAACCACTTGAGTGCTGCATGATCAGTCCGGATTAAAAACTTCCTACCATGGAGATACTGGTAAAAGTGTTCCACGAACTTCACTACCGCCAAAAGTTCTCTTCTTGTGACGCAGTAGCTTCGTTCTGGTTTGGAGAGGACTTAACTAAAATATCCCAGCACTCTTTCTTGCCCTCCTTGGATCTGTGAGAGCACTGCACCAATTCCTACGTTGCTTGCGTCAGTGTCAAGAATAAAGTCTCCCTCTGGTAAAGGGTATCCTAATATCGGGGCTGTGGTTAAATGCCTCTTCAGGGTATCAAAAGCCGTTTGACAATATTCGTCCCATTGAAAAGCTCTTGCTTCTTCTGTAAGTCGAGTTAGAGGCTTCGCAATATCTCCAAACTTCCTGATAAATCTTCTATAATATGTGCAAAGTCCAGGGAAACTCCTAATTTGATGTTTGTCGGTTGGTTGCGGCCATTGCTGAATGGAAGCAATTTTCTCTGGATCCACCGCCACTCCCTTATTGCTCACTATATGGCCTAGATAGTTGACTCGGTTTTGGAACAGCTGACATTTCTTCGGATTTAACATGAGCTGGGCAGCATGTCTTCCAAGACAACCCTCTCAAGACATTTTCCATGAGTCTTTCAAATGTCGCAGACGCATTACAGAGCCCGAATGGCATGACGTTGAATTGCCATAATCCAGATCCGGTGGTAGAAGCAGTCTTTTCTTTGTCTTCTGGGTCCATTTCCACTTGCCAATAGCCAGACTTCAGGTCCAAGGTGGAAAACAGTTTGCTGCCGGCCAAAGTATCTAGCGTATCGTCAATTCGAGGCAGAGGATAGCTGTCTTTCTTCGTCACGTTGTTAAGCTGGCGATAATGCACGCAGAATCTCGTAGTTCTATCCTTTTTCTTGACGAGCTCTACTGGAGACACCCATGGACTAGTAGATGGATCTATTACTTTTTCTTCTGCTATCTCTCGAATTATTCTTTCAGCTTCCTCTCTCTTCGCACGTGGAAGTCTTCGAGCTGATTGCCTAATTGGCTGTGCATTACCCGTATCGATTTTGTGTTTGACGGCTGATGTTCTACCAGTCTTTCCTCCTTTTGGTACGAATAAGTCTCGATACTGCAAGAGTAATTCCCTCATTCTCTTTTTTTCAGCTCGATCCAAAGATTGACCAGTTACTGATAACATTTGTTCGAATCTGGTATCAAAATTGTCAGTGGTCATTGTTTAACGAACTATAGACGTCACTGGTACGCATGATCCAATCTTGGTGTCCTTCTGGATGGTAACTGGGTAATCATTCACGTTTATCACACGTACTGGGATCTCTTTCGCCGGCGTAACCAATCCTTTTCCAATTAGTACTCCTTTGCCAACCTCTTCGTCGTGGTTCCTTGGCTCCATCATAACCGGTGTACCTTCCTCCATGATTCACTGTAGCCGTGCTACTATCATGGCTTCGCTCCGTGCATGTAGAACGGTATCTTCCTGTACAGCTGCCAATACCGCGCTGCCTTCATATGGATGAAGGAATACCTCCTCGGAACCCACTTTAATGGTTCTGTTTCTAAAGTCTAATTGGAAACCATGTACATTCATTACGTCCATTCCCAGAATCACGTCTTCTTCAATGTCAGCAACGATTACCGTATGCGTGATTTTTTCTGCGCCATTTCCCAATTGGATTTGTGTCTCACCGTGAACGTTGGCACTCTCACCTGTGGCGGTCCGCAGTCGCAGTCTCGTTGGTAAAATCTTCTTCTTGGAGTTTATTATTTCTGGTCGTAATTTTGTTATATCCTGAAGCCTTCGTTGCTGCTTCATATTCAAGAGCAGCTGTCAATGCGTCAACTAATGTTTTGGGATGGGCTAAATGAAGCGTCCTCTGCATATCGGGGTCACGTAAGCCATCAATAAAGGCCCGGATGCCTAGACATTCCATCATGTTCTCTGGTGCTGACGGATAAGCAAACCGAACTAGTCGGGCAATGTCCACTTCATATTCTTGAAGGGATTCATCACGTTTCTGCCTTCGATTCTTCAGCTGGGATTGGTGCAAATGTTCTAGATGTTCGTGACCATATCGCATGTCCAACCTCTTCTTAAGCTGCTCGAAGTCATCCGTTTCTTCAAGTGGTATCGTCTGAAGTACGTCTAAGGCATCTCCCCGAAGCGCGATGGTTAAGTTCACTGCTTTCTCCTTATTGGACCAATTATTCACTCTAGCGGCTGCTTCAAACTGTTTCACATAATTGGTCCACGACATTTTTCCGTCGAACGTTGGGGCCTTGACTCGGGCAAAACTGCCAATATCATCTGTCTTGGGTTGTGTTTCTGGCTTGCAGATCTCGATCTTCTTTTCTTCTGCTGAAGTGTCTTGTGTTCTTAAATCGGCAATCTTCGTCTCTAACTCCTTGATTTTCTCATCTATCTGATTTTCCATCGTTGTCATCTTATTCTCCATGTCTGATTTTATTTTCTCGTTCATCGTTGTCATCTTATCCTCAATATCCGATTTTAGAGACGTGATTTTATTCTCGACTGCAGCAGCAATGTCATTTTTCAATGATAAGATATCTGCAGAAATATCGGTCTTCATGATTGAAATTTTCTCGTCCATATTAGTAGAAATCTTGTCCATGTTAGCAGAAATATCGTTCTTCATGGTTGAAATCTTCTCGTCCATGGCAGAAAAATCGTTCTTAATAGCAGAAATATCGTTATTCACATTAGTTGAAATATTTTCTTCCATGGCAGAAATTGACGAGATTACGGTGGAAGCCTCGTCATTGAATAAAAATAATTCTGGATCAAAGCCGTCATTTTCCAGTGCCACTTTAAGTCTTTCTACTAATTCACTTTTCTTACCGGACGTTTCCAACTCACGATCTTCCAATTCTGTTCTTAATTCCGTGACTTTCACATAGTCACATAGTCTCTTGGCCTTTTTACGGAGCAATTTATTTAAATTACCCCACACCTGACACCAATGTAATGTTTTTCTAATTTATTTAAAACGTAAACGGGTGGGATAAATTTTAAACACACGGTATGTTCACTTACTTAATTTATTTAAACACTAAACTAATGACTAACACTTAATTTATATATACTCAGTACATTCACTTAAACTAATTTATATAATCACTTAATTTATATTCACTTATTTACTGTTCAACTCACTATGTCAAATTATAAACTAAACTCATTCGCTGATCGGTCCTTTATTTATATGAAAGCCTTTTTTACAAGAACATTCCGGACTGCGGCTTTTACACAAAACAAATGCCTTTCGCGATATTTCTCGATTGCCGGCTTAATCCTTGAAAGACCTTCCGAGAACATGTCTATAAAAACGGTCACAATAAATCCCAATAGACCTTCTCAGAATTCGGCGCGCTCGCCATTTTTTTTAACTCCGTTAACATAACGTTACATGACCGTACTTAGTATCTGCTTCGGTGTGCGAGTTCGTAACATTATGAATAATAATCGTTTTCTTTTGCCTGGATATAATTTTGATGGTTTTCTTGAAATATTTTTGTATTTTCTCTTCAAGATAATGATTAGTTATTAAATTTATATCTGTCTGAGCCTGAAATTTTTGCTCATACTGCAGCTCATTATTGTACATATCACAAAGAGATGATAATAATGATACACAATTTGTCTTTTTTAAAAATTCTTATTCTATAGTCCATACAATATGATACAAATTTCTTTATGGATATTGCGATTTTTATGCCAAGAAGTACTTGGAATGTCTGAAACTACTTTATTATACTCATTTAAATAATTTAATTCACACAAATCATGGTAAAAGATCGGTCTATTTGAAGATTCCAAATCATTAAATTTTTGTAACAACTCACCGTTATTAAGTTTCTCCATCCAATCAATGATTTTTTGGCATCTTTTGACGAATGAAGATTTTGTTGTTTACCTTTATTCTGCTTACGATCTTTATTACAGTAAAAACAAACATTTTTGAATTGTCGATATGTTTAAACATATTCAATATTTGCTTCAGGATTATCATCACAAACGTTTGTTTCGTTATTACTTAAATTACAAACTGAGCTGGAAACAGAATCTCCTAGCATTCTCTGACTATCTATACTTGAAGCTGCATCTTCTGAAAGTACCTCACTGTTAAAACTTGGGTTAGGAAGTCCTGACATACACTGATTATCTAATGTTTGAACAGCATCTTCCGGTGTTATATTTTTATTTAAAATCAGTTCAAGATCATCTGATGTTGTGTGATTAATTAAACTCGAAGCAGCAACCTCACTTATGATTTCACTGTTTAATCTCTCAGTTGTGTTTTCCGCAATGGTTTCACTGACATTTGCTGGAGTATCTGATGGCAAAATTTTTAGGAGTGGATTTACTGGTAGTATCTATTTCAGTCGATGGATCAAGGTATTTTGCCATTAAAGCTGTAAAACTACTATAACATTGTCTGTGATATCCATCTGTTTCATTTATTTCAGTAGGCAGCTCGATGTCACTGTACTTTAATTTATATTTTAAACGTACGTTCAAAACTTCCTGGCATTTTTTCAGGTTATCAACCACGAAAAGTATTATTTTATCTTTATGTCCTTTTAATAAATAAACATTACAAATAACGCAAACAAAACAAACATGTGACTTTAGACTGACGTCATTTTGTCCACTAGCCGGTGCGCTGCCGTCGCGTTCTATCTCTCTTGCACTTTAGACTATCTAATCTCTCTCTAACCACAGGCATCATACTGCAATAACTTTCATTACTTTTTTATTTGTATTTTATATTTAACAATCGAATTACCGTCTGGCAAATAAATTTTAGATTATTTAATGTTTAAATAACATAATATAAAAATAACAGATATTCGAAAATAGTTTAAATTTTTTATTTAGAAAAAATAAAAATTCGCGTATGGTACATAATTAACAACAATATAAATGTCTGACAATAAAAAATTGTTGTCTGGGAGATCTATTTAAAGGCAAAAATTTACGCTTTAAAAAATTGTTTTAAAATCCCGAATCATTACCTGTACACGTAAGATGCGCAGTAATAAACGCAACCACTACCGCCAGCCAGGTAGCCCGGACTCTAACCGGAAGAGCAAGAAAAACAGCATATCAAAAAATCAACTGACCTAAAATTCTCTCTCGAAAACGTTGCTAGCTCCTATACATTAATAATTCTATAAGTTATTATGCTTGCTGGGAAGCTTTTCCTAACTTACTTTATGTCGATTGGCTAATAATTTCTTTTTAGACTTCCGTCTATATGTTGTTTGTAGTAATGGCTGGAGTAAGGAATTAATATGATTTGAAAATGGGTTATTTTATTTTTTATTCTGTTGTAATTTGAAGGTATTGATGTATCATCTGGTTTGATACATACCAGGGAGCATCGAAAATATTGGATTGTGCTCTTTGTAACATAGCTATACAGGATTTGCTATTACTGCCCCATAATCCTATGGCAAATTGGTAGGATTAATGTCTTCTATATTAAAATGTGTTTAATAAAGCCATTTTGAAATATTGTCAAGTAGCCAGTATCTATTTAACACACTCTGATTGTATAATTGTTAATCTGAACGGGGGATATTCATCTTTTCCTACCCTAAAAAGTATTAATATTGGTTTATTATAAATTAGGAAATTGCGATCAGTTCATTTTGATATTATTCATTATATATTCTTTCTTTTCAGATACGTGTTATGGTCATTATGCGCAACTAAACTTCTATAAAGCTATCGACTCCATTATAGCTACTCTTCACGTAGCTAATCTTTTCTTCGAAACGCTCAAACCTTGGGAATTGAAGAAAAATCCAGAAAATCATGCCAAATTGAACGTAGCTCTTCATCTTACTTTGGAGACATTGAGGGTATCAAGTATTCTACTACAACCCATTGTACCAAATCTGGCAAATGTTGTATTAAATAAAATGAATATTTCCGAAGAGGATAGGTACTTTGAAAATGTAAATTCATTTTCTTGGAGCAATACAAATTTCGATGATAAACCTTTAAAACCGGACAAAGTTGTTCTATTCAAAAGGATCTTAACTGAAGAAAATACAAAAGTAAAAGAAAAAAAAGAATTTTGAAGCATAATATAAATACGTGATTTTATTAATCTACCAACAGACTTGAATATATTAAATTATCCAGTTACTATGTTTTGTTATTTTATTACTGCTTTATTTGACAATTTTAGATAAAATATGTATTTTAAGTAACAGCAAAAATGATGATGATTATCTTAAACTGGGGGTCGACTTGCGGGCTAATTATGACGTCTCTTGCCTATAAAATGACTTTTCATGTTTATTTTTTCAAAATAAGGCAAATACCAAATAAACTTCACTTGTATAGGTTGGTAGATGTGGTAATACATGTGCTCAAATTCATCCTACATATTTCTTTAGGATGAATTTGGTTTGTGTTTGTTATATAGTGAATACACTCTGTTGGATAAAACATGAAAGTTTCCAAAATACTTTTTATGTAAAATTCATAGCAGCTGTAAGGAATAGAAAAAATAGTTTTTATTAAAAGTTGTGTGGTTAAAATGCTATTAAAAGTTCAGTAGCCTACACATTTTTGAAAATACTGTTTTATTATTATTTGTTAATATTTAGTAGGCAGGAAAAGAAATACAATAGATACTTAAACTAATATATTCAGTAAAATGTTACACGATCTTACATAATTTATAATACAATGACAAGTGACATCATGAACTGTTTCATGTTCGAGCCCCTTCAAAGATTGAGTCTTTGGGGAACTCTTATAGAGCGTCCGCTACGAGAACGCATTTCAGATGTATTATTTTTAACACTAACATTAGTTGGAGTGGGTGACGGAATATTAATAACATTAAGGTGGATCCAGACCAAGCGCACTGCTCCGCGCTGCGCCGCTCAAATCAGTTCAGGGCGGCGCAGCGCTTTGGGTTTGAACGACAACCCGCGTTGATTCGCGGTTACTGGCGCTACCCTGCAACACGATCGAGCGCGATCCGGCAGATGTCGGTACTTCAAAGAAAAACGAATGTTTATGCTCGTTTGTTTTGGACGTGAAAACGTTTACCTTGATTATTTGATTAAGTGTTTCGAGTTTTGACAAAGTTCTTTTGAAGAAAAGGACACACCAAAGGACACTCTTAACACAGAAGAAGTAAGTAAAAACAAATAATATATTTTTATCATTCTAGAATATTTATTTAAGCACGGTCATTTTGCCAAGGTATAAGCCTGTTTGTAAAAAATATTCTGCAAATTCTTGCCGCAGTTCTTGTGCATTTGATGGACTATTCCTTGGTACTTGTTTCAGCTTGCACATTAAGGTTTGGTTTACATCATCCCTCCGCCAGGTTCCAGCAACAACTGTGCCGTCAGTTAGCTCACTATCAAAAGTTCCTGCAGGAGTATATGTATTTCTGGAATTTTTACTTCTTCTTAAGTAACTGTGTAAATAAATAGTCGTCAATACTACATCTCTAGCTTTGTTACTTAGATTACTTCGTGGAATCTATTCATATTAGTGTTTTAAATGAAACTCACTGTTTGTAGCTAATTCCACAATATAATGAAAATTGTTAAAAATTCTAAAAAATTGATAATTGTTCCGATAAATCAATATCATCGTCAGAATGACAGAAGTAACATTTCATTTGATGCCTACCTGATGTTTAGTAGTTATTTTTGGCTACACCAACAAGTGACCTAACTTGTGATTGACTTAATATATGTTAATAGAAAAAAGAAGAAGATCTGATATTACAAATATTGAAGCTTAGATATTATTAGCCCTATGGTGATATCCTGGATATCATTTTTCCAATTAAGATCAGTATAACTATGCAATGATATAGAAAACCAGGAAAACTATATCTGCTGATCTTTACAATTATCACTTAAGAAGACAGTTTAACAGTGGAGAACTCCCTAGATTTATCTATTCATTGACAGCTTCATATTGTGGGTTTCTTAAATGTCTTCTAATTTCCAATTCTTCAAGGAAATCCAGTTCTTGTTTCTTTTCACAAATACGCAGCACTTCTAGTTCTGTGTTAGGTGTCAATGAATGATTGGTGTCAAGTAGATGTTTTGCGTAGTGGGATTCATCTGGTTGTTTTAATCTGTATGCTCGTAAGTGTTCATTATTTAATAAAAAAGAGGAAAAAGCGGCATTACAACTAATATTTCCTAAATAAACTGATTAAATAAAAACTTATAAAACCATCACATATGCAGGAAATATTTCGAATAATATTTCAAAAATAATATCTTTAGCAACGAATACAACAATTTCTTTTAAAACAGAAAGAAACGTTAGTACAAAATTGTTAAATGTAAAAACAAATCAGGTATATATAAACTCAAATGTCCAGAATGTAATGCTGTCTATTTGGGACAGACCCTTAGAAATTTTGAAATCCGATACAGTGAACACTTACGAGCATACATATTAAAACAACCAGATAAATCCCACTACACAAAACATCTACTTGACACCAATCATTCATTGACACCTAACACAGAACTAGAAGTGCTGCATATTTGTGAAAAGAAACAAGAACTGGATTTCCTTGAAGAATTGGAAATTAGAAGATATTTAAGAAACCCACAATATGAAGTTGTCAATGAACAGATAAATCTAGGGAGTTTTCCACTAATAAACTGTATTCTTAAGTGATAATTGTAAAGATCAGCAGATATAGTTTTCCTGGTTTTCTATATCATTGCAGTTATACTGATCTTAATTGGAAAAATGATATCCAGGATATCACTATAGGGCTAATAACATCTAAGCTTCAATATTTGTAATATCACATCTTTTGTTTATTAACATATATTAAGTCAATCACAAGCTAGGTCACTTCTTGGTCTAGCCAAAAATAACTACTAAACATCAGGTAGGCATCAAATGAAATGTAACTTCTGTCACTCTGACGATGATATTGATTTATCGAAACAATTATCAATTTCTTAGAATTTTTAACAATTTTCATTATATTGTGGAATTAGCTACAAACAGTGAGTTTCATTTACAACACTAATATGAATAGATTCCACGAAGTAAGCTAAGTAACAAAGCTAGAGATGTAGTATTGACGACTATTTATTTACACAGTTACTTAAGAAGAAGTAAAAATTTCAGAAATACATAAACTCCTGCAGGAACTTTTGACAGTGAGCTAAATGACGGCACAGTTGTTGCTGGAACCTGGCGGAGGGATGATGTAAACCAAACCTCAATGTGCAAGTTGAAACAAGTACCAATGAATAGTCCATCAAATGCACAAGAAATACGGCAAGAATTTGCAGAATATTTTTTTACAAACAGGCTTATACCTTGGCAAAATGACCGTGCTTAAATAAATATTCTAGAATGATAAAAATATATTATTTGTTTTTACTTACTTCTTCTGTGTTAAGAGTGTCCTTTGGTGTGTCCTTTTCTTCAAAAGAACTTTGTCAAAACTCGAAACACTTAATCAAATAATCAACGTAAACGTTTTCACGTCCAAAACAAACGAGCATAAACATTCGTTTTTCTTTGAAGTACCGACATCTGCCGGATCGCGCTCGATCGTGTTGCAGGGTAGCGCCAGTAACTTCTGTCATTCTGACGATGATATTGATTTATCGAAACATTTGTCAATTTTTTAGAATTTTCAACAATTTTCATTATATTGTGGATTTAGCTAGAAACAGTGAGTTTCATATAAAACACTAATACTGCACTAAGTATTCCAAACGCATTTTCTGAAACTCGCCGTATTCTTGACAATCGATAATTGAAGATCCTGCACTTTTTTGTGTATGTCTGATGTTTAGTGTGTGCTTTATAATATGGCTATATGATTTTTTTAAATAAATATTGATTTGAACTTATTTTGGGAGAATATTTTGTGAAACGTGGTTTGGGGCCGGTTGTCTCACGTTGCTGGAGGCCGGTTGTCACGTGTGACAACCAGCCCCGTGCATGTATGCAGCTTCTTTTTGTTGTCTTTTTGAGTTTTAGCTACATTTACGTTTGTTTGTTCCAGGGCTAGCTATAATAATATGCCACGGCAGCATAAAAGAAAAACTGCCAGACGGCTTGTTACACCAGCAGTAATGCTGCGTGCTGCCAGCGAAGTGAAAACTCTTGACAAATCCATAAGGTCTGTCGCGAAGGATTTTCAAATTAATTATAGAACCTTAACGAGGTATTGTAGAAAAAATTAGTACCGATGAGATAAGCAATATAGCCACATCAACACTATCTACAACAGTGGGCTACCAAAGAAATCGACAGATCTTTAATGATGAGCAGGAAGCACAATTGGAAAAATATTTACTTCCGACTTAAAAAATTTATTTTGGGTTGTCTCCTAAGCAGATTCGGAAAATGGCATTCGATCTTGCGGTTTCCAATAACATCAAAATTCCAAAGTATTGGGAAACGAACCAGCTAGCTGGCTCCGACTGGTTCACGTCATTTTTGCAGAGACACCCTTCTTTGTCCATTAGAACACCTGAGGCTACCAGTCTGGTTCGAGCCACCAGTTTTAACACACATGACGTCGAAAGTTTTCTCGACAACCTTGAATCCGTGATTAAACGATATAATTTCCAACCACAAAACATATGGAACATGGACGAAACTGGGGTGACTACGGTGCAAAAACCGAACAAAGTTGTTGCTCAAAAAGGATCTAAGCAAGTTGGTGCTATTACCTCGGCCGAGAGAGGCACACTAGTCATCCTAGCTACTGCTGTTTCGGGAGGTGGCAATTCAGTTCCAGCATTCTGCGTTTTTCCGAGGGTGCATTTCAAAGACCACTTCATCAGATATGGGCCAATTGGCTGCAAAGGAGGAAGTAATCCTTCGGGCTGGATGACAGAATAGCTATTTGTTGCTTACCTGAAACATTTCCATAACCATGTGCAATCAGCAAAGGAAAAACCATGTCTCTTGCTGTTGGATAATCGCAGCTCCCATCTATCCATTGAAGGACTAAATAAAGGGATGAAATGTTTTGCCTGGTATGCGTATCCCCATACTCTGCTAGCAAGCCCAAAGAAATCTGGATTCAGTACCAAGAATGCAAGTTATGGGCTCAAGAAGCTTGCACACCTGGGCTGCCATATCACATTTGCAAGAACTGTGATTAAGAGGATTCAGACTGATTCTTTAGACTGACTAGATATATTTCTTTGTTTTCGTTACCGAATTCTTAGGTCTCCAGTTTGTTTGATAGCGTAAGCTTAGTTTGTTTTTTGTTATATGAGTATAGTTTTTATTATGGTTAACTCATTTTTATATGGAAGTTTGTTTTTTATTATATATAAAACATTTTTCGTTATTTTCTTGGGTACAATAGGTAATTAAGTACCTACAACCATCTTTCCTCAATGAAAGTTGGTTCGATTTTAATAAATATATTTATTTCCCCTTTAATTTATCATGTGACTACCTACCCCACACGATGTGACAACAATCCCTGACACGGGGTTATAAGTCTCACTTTTTCTTTTCCATAAAAATTGTAACGTTTCCTTAGTGGGTAATGTTAAACAAAAAACCTTGAAGTCCTTAGAAACTAGAACGAATGCACAATCTATTGATATATAAATTCTATTGCTAAACTAAGAAAGCGGTGGTAATAAACACAGAAGAAAAAAAATGTGACTTTCAACCCCGGTCTCCCCTACATACCATAAAATAAATAAAGGAGATTTCAATTCATATAAAAGTTACTATTATTTGGCTTACTTGAAACTTCTTTCTTTCATAACTTTAAGTAATGATGAACGAGATTTGTGGTAAATCTAGGCATTTTCTTATTTCAGTTAAAATTTTATTCAAAGTTGGTAAGTCGAATTATATTTTTTGTTGTATCGTCAAAGGTTTCAACAATTCCTGCACGACCTCCATGATGGTTAAAAGAGACAATTATTCCAGTGTTTCTATATTCTTTAATAATTCGAAACACAATCGATCTAGAAATTCCTAAAAAATAAAATTTGTATACGTTAATATCACACAAAAGTGCTATTTTCGATAACTTGGGCGAATGATGTCTGCTAGTACCTAGTCCATTTTCAAAATAGTCTTGACAAGAACTGTTTTTACATTTTAATAAAACAATAACATGAACGCAACAAAGAACAAAATTTGATTACAATTTAAACTATTATTAATCATAATATATGTCAAAAGTGCTGTGTAAAATCGGCTGCGATTTGACCACTCACAGGAATCAACAGAATTGCCAACTTAAATTCAAATCAGTCCTCCTAATTTAAAAATAAGGTATCGTATAAACACATTTATATTATTATGCAAATCTGCTTTCCTAAACCGGCATGAGCCTTGAATAAGAAAACACAGAAAGAGATCATAGCAATTTTTATTTCTTATCTTTTCTTATTTACATTAAAAGAAGTATACACACCTATTAGGGGTATAAAACATTCATTTCTATACAATATTTTTCTTTGAGAAGAAATATTAGATTGAAACATTCAGTCAATTTACAATAGATTTTTCCGACAAATAGATTTATACAGATATGTATGTTTCTTAGACGATACAAGTAATATTATTTTACAATAGATTTTTATCAGATAAACCCTGTGTCTTAAGTCTATTAGGAAGAGGAAATTATAACAGGTATTATAGAACTAATAACGTTACAGATCAGATACTCACCAGGTGGGCTATGTGAACAAAAATATACATTAAAATAGGATAGGTTATAGAATTAAGTGTATTTATTGATATCGTGTAAGTAATATTCGAGGAATTCAACTGGAGTTGATGAAAGGAGATAATGTAAGGAGTAGTAGAGATATATAGTGAGCACATAAAGGTTGGAACAAGTTCGTTAAAAGCTTGATTGGGCAATTGGGGAAAAAATTCAGACACGTTGATTTTATTTTTCAGTTGCGCATTTTTGGTGTACTCATATTTTTGCTGACGTCATCACTGTTCGAGTTATGACGTCCTTATCATTTTTTTTCAAATAGGAATACCCAATGACGTAAAAAAATAATAGACCTATTTATTTACATTAAATACTGAAGCTAACGTTGCAGAAGCAATAACGAGATGAGCGACTATACGCCAACCGTCACCTTGCTCTATTGTCAAAATGTGACGGCACCGGCATAGATAAGATAATATAATATACACCGCACCGGTTGTCGGCCTTTTAGCGCCATGTTGAGATTGAAATGAATATTTTCGATAGATACAACTACGTTAACGGAAAAGAGACATTGTCATATGGGAGATTCAACCTTCAACCAAAAAACACAAAAAATGTTTTTTTAAGAAACTGCACTTTTCACTAGTTGTCGGCCAGGGCTCTATTATTCTCGGCCCTCATTCCACCTGTTCTCGGCCTCCTGGCCGATAAATAACTGTTTGACTGCCGCATATGGTAAGATATCTAGATAGGTTTCCTAGTGGATATCTATATGATCTGGGTGGTAGGAATAATAAAATAAATAAAAAGTAGAAGTTCGGAAACTTTATAGACAGTGAAAACGTATTTATGCCAACTTTAAGTTTACATACATGTACCCTTGTGTAAACAACATAAAATCAAACATCAAAAACAAACAAATAAATAAACATTCTAGGTACAGGTGGGTACAACATAAAAAGCTAAAACAAATAAATAAATATACTAGGTACAGGTACAATACGACTATTTGCAGATATCACAAATGTAGTCTTTAGAAGCAACATCTTCGAAAGCATGTTCTCCGAATTCTGTGCATAGAAGATGGTACCATCTGGAACAATGGTCACTGCCAATATTATTCTCGGACTCTTCTTCTGTCTCGCTAATTAATTCGTCTTCACAAAGCGAACATTTTATTCTCTCTTTTTCTGTATCATAGTTCCATTTTGATTCAACTTTTGATTTCTTTCTGTTGCCTACGTTCTTTGGCTTGGGCTGTTTTTGTTTATTTTTATTCAGTTCTTTCAATTCTTTCCTCTTTCATACCGCCTCCACTTTTTTTCTCTTTGCGTAATCTTTTTTTTCGTAGAAATGTCTCCACTCTTTAATTGAAATTGCACTGGGCAGCTTCTATTTTTTATCAGAATTTGTTTGACTCCTTGTTGCAGCAGGATAAAGCAAATGTTTACTGAACGGTGTTATAGGCGATTCACTGGAAATATCCACTATTTGGTTCGAAGTTTCGTGATCAGGAACGTTCTTTTCAGGAGTTTGATGCATTGCATCTCTGACAGCAAGTTTCTCTGGGAAAAGCGGCCTTATCACCACCTCATGTAGAATTTTTATTTTATTGCCTAACATTTCTGTTTCAGGGGATTTGTGACTTGTGCTACGAATTGCATCGGCGTAAGGCAGAACCGCAGGAGACAATTCATGTAAAACGACAGCCATATCTCCTTCATTCTCTGCATCAGCATCGGGTAGTATCACAGGTGGCGATTCGTTTAAAATGGCGGTCATGTCTCTTTCATTCTTCAGATCGACGTTATCGAATATTTCTTTTTCAGGAATTGCTTCAGTATCAGGTAGTATCACAGTTGATTCATTTAAAAAGGCAGGCATGTCTTCTTCAATTTTTAGATCGTTGTTATCGAGTATTTCTCTTTCAGGAATTGCATCATCATCAGGCAGTATCACAGAAGGCGCTTCGTTTAAAACGGCAAACTTGTCTCCTTCATTTTCTGGACCGTCGTTATCCAGCATGCCTCTATCAGTAGTCTTAGGAACAATATTACTAGCTAAATCAATAAATTAAATCTTTGGTGGAAAGTCTTTGCTCGAATTTATAACAGCTACATCTAGAACATGGATATCATCCATATAAATTGTTGTTCCGATTTCAAACCCATTTCTATTTACATTTTCGTCACCAGAATTTCTATCCACCTTTGCGCCAACAAAGTTGTTCCCCGCATTTCCATCCACAAGTGCATCAACATTTTCCTTAGAGTGAATACTTTGCTCGAGGTACTTGATTTCTTTTGTGATCACTTTAACGTTTATGTCATATTCGTACAGTCGATCATCTATTACCTTTATGACTTTTTCAGCTGATCTAAAATCTTGAGGAGACAGTGTGGAATTACCGGTGATAGTTTTGCATTTATTCAACTTTTCCAATGTATTTTTTACACATTTTGTATAATCCACTTCGGCTGGGTTTAAAGGAAATGAGCCACATCTTCGAAATCCGTTTTGAATCCAAGTTCTCATGTTTACTAATTCAAGCGTTTCTTTGAAAAGTGAACAGAAATTGATCTTTGTTATGATATTGTTAGCTGTTTCGGGTTTGCTTTGCCAGTTTCTTATGGTTTTTTTCCACTCGACCTTTAACGGCTTGAAGCCACTTACATCTGCTGGCTGAAGCATATGCGTTGAGGTCATTGCAAATGTATTCATAAAATATATCGCTCCTCATCCATCCTGTTTCAGATTTCCCCAATGTCCAGGTGTCGGGCATGCTGTTAACTAACGCTCTCGGGGGCCTTACGTACGGGAAGACAACTAGTGGTGGGCATTCATCTCCAGAGGCATTAAATACTACGAGCACTGTTATATTTTCCTTATCACTTCCTGTCTATATTTGGTAAAGGTTCTTCCATCCTCGCGGGGCAAGTACCTTACTCGTTTTGGGGATAATGCGAAACCGGCTTCATCGCCGTTAAATATTCTCTGAGGATGTTTAACTATTTCTTGTAAGTAATTATTTTCAAGAAATTCGTTTAGGTCCCTAAACCATGTTCTTATCAGTTCCTCGGTTATTAAGGCTCGACCTTTGTTAATTCCCTCAGCCTCCCTAACGGAAATTTGTGGATGACGCTGTAGAAAACATTTATACCATCTAATACCTGGCTTGTTGTTTGGAAAGCGATGCAATTCTCCTTTTCTCTTTATCAATCTTTGTTACAGTTTCAATTAAAAACTCTTTTTTAATTGGAAAACCGGACTTCGCAATGTTAATAGCCCATTCAGCTATCCTTTTTTCACCATCGATACCCATTATCGGCTGTGGACCTGTTTTTTGACAGCATCACCACGTCTGCCATGCAACCTATCTTGCAGAGTAGCTCTTGGCACCCTGAATCGCCTAGTAGCCTCTCGTATTGAAATTTCACCTAATCGGATATGGTTAGGAGCTTCCTTCAATGATTCTTCGGAGTATGTGAATAATTTTCTTTTGAGGACTTTGTCCTTTGATTTGGATTTCTTTTTGACCACTTTCCCGTGACCCGACATCAGGAAATGTTAGAAACAAAAAAATAAGTACCTATTTTCAAATACTGAACAAGTAATAAAGCAGTGGCCGAGAAAGACCCGGTTGTCGGTCTCATAATTCAACTCCCCACAACCATTAAATTATTTTTCTGTGGAACTAAATAAAAGCGGCCGCGAACTGGTCTAGACTATTTTCAAATATATCTTGTCCTTTTAAAAAAACAGAGACTACAAATAACGTTACTAGGTATTAAAAAAGAACAGAGTAAAAAATCCCTCCTAGAACCACTTCTCGGCCACCCTGGCCAACAGCCGGTAAAATCCATTTTAATGAACCTGTTATGCGGCCCCCTAATATTTTTTTGTAAAATGAGAATTTTTCAACATGTTAATAGTAAAAAATGATATTTTGTCCATAAGCTTTATGTTGATGTGATTATGCACGCATTTACTAAACAGTTCGTCAAGATACTCACTATTTCAGACGCTTTCGTCCACTAAACAAAAGTGAAGTAATCGCAGCTGCAGTTGGAACATTAGTTTGTCACCATATTAAATAATTTATAAACAGTGTCATTGGGCTCTGCGCCCGCGCAGTTTCTGACAAATGATGTATGAAGTATCATAGACTCACATCACAGACTACTATTAGTTTCATGTTATATAGGAACATTCCCTATTATATTAAAATATTTTGAAAAATAGCCGACAACTGGTTACGGCCGGACAACCGGTGCCGTCACCTTATATCTGAAAACTGCTCGAAATATATACAATAAATTGACGTAGAAAATGCAAAGTAACATTGACTTGCTAAGAAAATAATAGTCTTGAGGCATATGATATTATTGAAAGATGACTATTGAGGACATACAGTAAAATCATTACATATTCGCCAACACAGAAGGTCGTGAAATTGTTTGTTTACAAGTGATATTCGGCATTTGACCTCCATTTTTGAACAACCAGTGGCGTCGATGTAGGTGCATCTACTTATTTATTGCTTTTCCAAGTTGAAAATTATGCATTTTGACAATATGAAATACCTAAATCATGCAATTAGTTTCGTTTATCTGGCCAGTAGAACAATTTTTCTATTTATGAGTATAAAGTAAGTAAAAATCAAATATAATTCATACTCTTTTTTATATAATTAGTGCACTTAATGGATTCTCAACAACATATATTGCAGGTTTTCCACGAATGATGAGCATAGAAAAATTTGATTCTCAATTAAAGGTGTTGAAAAAGATGATATAGTTCCATTGCTTCTCTCATGTAAAATATATTAAATCTGGTGCAAATCCACTACTTTCACGTCGAACTCCAGGTATACAGCAGCCCTATTAAAGATTTCTAGTACTTACTCTTTGCTTAAGAAATACATATTAGAATTATTGTCAGTTCAATTGATATTCAAATATTAATTTACTTACTGTTCGAGCTAGACTCAAAAAATGTGAACTGCATTGATGATAGTACTAGACTCGGGCTAAAGGTATAGTATATATGGGTATATGATCTTTTAATTTTTAGAAGAAATATTAATTAATATTCTAATATAGTAGTTATATTCTAATTTTTGTAATTTTCCAGTGAATGAGAAAAGAAGCAGTGCAAATGGTATAAAAGGATCCTTCTTCATCGGCCGCAATGAATGCTTCGGAAAGTGAAGTAGAAAGAAATTCTTCGTGACTCCAAAATATTACAGATCCATCATATAGTAGGTACCCCAAAATCATTAAATCTCAGAAAAGTTATTAAAAAGCGATTATTGTTCATAGACTAGCATTTCATATGAGAAAGTTATTGATGCAATTTCTTTCATTTGTTTTATTCTACTTTAGGTGGCATATGTGATGTGGAAAGTTCTGGTTTTTTAACACCGAAAAAATGAAGGAAACATTTGAAAATAATCAGGGCGAAGGTTGAAGGAGATAAAAATAAGATTCGTTCATCACAGCAGTATCTTCTGTCTGAAGACTCAAAAGTAAAATTATAACTCTGAAATTCGTGCTGGAGTACTTCGCGGAAAAGGCTTTTATATCTGATAGATCAGACTCAACCATAGTGGGAAGAATCTTTTCAATATGAAGGATGTTACTGAATTAATTTTATTCACAAGACAGCTAATGAAAAGTTTGTGCAATTTTCAAAGACTTTTGAGTTTGTTATTAGGAAAGAATAATCTTACCATGAAATTCATACACGGCATTATATCAAAAAGTATGAGTGAATTTCATTTGAAGTTTATATGCAGATAATATAGATTTGAAATATAGTATATTTCACAAAGTACTTCGTAATTTTATTTTGCAGGCATCAGATATAGGACCTGCTACAGGCATGTTTGAGAGAATGATGAAAGGATCAAGTACCGAGAGCATTCAATTTTGTCAAGGATACATTCAATAAACGCCATGCCACATTTAACTACTCTGTCAAAATGGTATAATATTTCAGTAGATATTCAAATAAATGTGGGAATAGATCAATCTTTACTAAAACTGTTTTGTTTAGGAATGAGTATTGAATATTTTATAATTGTGGCGGGTGCTTAGCAACGAAACTTATTTATTATTAATTATATCAAAATTTATTGAAAGTTTGTCAACGTTATCGACGGCAAGCAGTTGTGTTCTAATATAATATAATAAAATAAAGTGTTTTATTAGTTAATAGGAAATAATAAGCAATTATTCATATAATCTATCATTATTTTGTTATTATTTGAAAATTGAATAAAATTAATTCGAAGGGTTAATTATCTATCAATACCTATCCTTCTTTTTTCAGATATTCATTTTAGTTAATCAAATTCAAAATTTCGTTTTAATTCAGTATTTATTTTAAATTCAATCATTTTCAATTCAATACACTCTTAACATTATGTAATACTACAGCATTTCTATCACACATCTATTTTTAAGTTGAGAATCTCCTCAAAAATTATCAAAGTAGTACGCCATTGGAAATTTTATGATTCCATATACACAGCGATGCCACACCAGGAAAATGGATGTATTGTTGTTAATTTCTAACACATTGTTAGATAATATAATGGCGGATTCAAAACAATCCCGATATTATGAATGAGATGCAAGGTCTATTCTTTTCTACGTCATTGGAATACCATATTTTGATAGTACCATAAAAAGGAACGCATTTTTCTGTGTACGGATGTCATATTTATTTATGTTACATAACCGTATGTTAGAGAAATTAAAGATGTTTCATTAATAATAATGTAATTTATAAAAATATAAATAGGCCTAAATAAATCTACACAGTATTTGAATTAAATGCTCAAATTGCACATTATTTGCCTCTTGACAATATGCACAGTGGTGTTGAAACTGTAGCAAAACATTATTCATGGCCGGTTCCACCAAGATCTCACTAATCACCAATCAACGAATTCGCCATTATTTTATTATTTTTATTCTCTAATCAAATTTCAACTGTGTGTCACCAAGCACATAAGCTTCAATTAACTATCGTCGCATTCAGGTCTTCGCTCACTATACCGTACCGTGCCATGACCATAACGGTACCGACACATGCAAAAAAGTATTATTTGTACAGAATCTTATGAGACGTCGCACACGAGATTTGATCGATGTGTGAACGCAAGTGTCAGCACTAAGTTAAATCAGCAAAGTAAGGAGGTAGGCTAATTTACTAACTAATCCTTTGTTTAATTAAAACCTATAATTTCCCTATTTAAAAAAGAGAAAACTATTATATTCGATTTCATATTAGCATCTAAATTTAGGCTTTCTATTAAATTACATAGAACCAATTTTTTATTTGGGAAAGGATTTTTAATACTCGATAAATTAAGAGAGTTAATATGGAAGTTAAGGCAGGAGGACCGGGCTCCCCTGTATCACCTATTGAAATAGAAAATAATATTATGAATAATAACGATATGGAAATTAGTGATGGACCTTCTAATTTGAAACAAGTAACCAAAGAAACTAGCAAAAAAAGTAACCAAATAATTATCAACAAATATAACCAGTTTGACAAGGCACCGTTTGAAATATATATCGAAGCCAATAAAAACATTGGTAATTCTAATTACTTAGCCCTTGCTCGTGAAATTCTTGTTTGAAAATTAATAACATTTCTAAGATCAATAAAAAAGGTAAAAATAGTCGTATACAGATGCAAATAAAGTTATTGAACAATACAAAAATTAAAAATAAAGGGTATGATATGTTTATTCCGAGAAACGTCAGGTACATACTATGTACCACCGTCAGTAGTTGACAGTGATAGTGACGAAGGACCATACGAGCCCGCTAAAAGATCTGAGAAAAGCGACGCTTATACATTACAAGATATCATGAATATGGCTAATAAACTAAATCGTGATGACAAAGAATATGTATTACAATTCATGGCAAGGCTTTACAGTAAACTAGGAGACAAAACTTTCTACAATGAATCACATGCATCAAGATCAAACTAATATAAACAACTTAGATAATCATTATGCACTAAAAATTATTCAATGGAATATTCACAGTTTAAAAGCGCGATAGACGAAAATGAAACTTGGATTAATGATACATACTATTTCAAAATTAAAAATTATGTTATATATAGACAAGATAGAATAGACGGGTATGCCCAATAGTCAAAGATGAAATTGTTCATCAATTAACAGACAGTAGAATAATTGACTCGTCAAACTTACAGGTTTTAACGATTTATCTAGAAAATTTAAATATATATATATATATATATATATATATATATATATATATATATATATATTGTAAATATTTATAACCCGGCGGGACAGACCTTAGAAGAAGATAAATGGAATGATCTTCTAAAAAATACGCCAAAACCTTTCATCATTATGGGTGATCTTAACGCCCACGATCCGATGTGGGGATGCATTGATAGGAACACAAACGGAAGAATTGTCAAACAATCATTAGAAAAAGAAGAACTGATGATATAAAAATGATAGAGCTCCAACAAGATTAGGAGAATGAAACAAGAAATCTTCAGCTATTGACTTAGCTATAACTTCCAGTAAAATTGCAAGTGAATGTAGCTGGAAAACATATGATACTGGAGGGAGTGATCACTTTCCAACAATATGTATTATTAACGAATCAAAGACCGCTGAAGGAAAATAAAATAAACTGTAAGAGAGCAAACTGGGAACGATATTCAACACTAATAGAAATCTATTACTACGAAACTGAGGAAGGTCGGATGGAATATGAAGACTTTAACAAGATAATTAATAATGCAGCTAATATTAGTATACCGATTCTTAAATGAAGAGGGAATGGAAAGAAATCTGCTGCTTGGTGGGATGAGGAATGTTTTAAATTAATTCAAGAAAGAAAAAAAGCTATAGAGACTTAAAAACTTGCCCAATCTCGAAAATTATATTGAATATAAACGAATCAAGGCAATGGTTAAAATTAAACTCAAGTTAAAGAAAAAAATGTCATTTAGAAAATTCTGTACAACACTGAATAGAGAAACACCGATTAAGAAAATATGGAACACGATTAAAGGATTTAAGAATTATATGTCTAATAACAATAATAACTTCCCGAAAAAAGAAATCTCACAACAGATCCTGGACTCTCTAACAATATGTAATATAGATCCTGATTTTACAATTGATTGTCCAAATGAAGAAGTGGCACCTATTACACACGAAGAATATTATAATGTAATATCCAACTAAAAGAATAGAGCAACTGGATTATGATTAGAAATCTACCCACCATAGGCCAACATAATTTAATCAAAATATTCAATAGTATTTTAATCAATAATAAAATACCGAATGAATTGAAGGAAACTATTATATTACCATTCCATAAGCCAGGAAAAAATTCTAACTGCTTCAAAAATTTTAGACCTATTGCCTTAACATCGTGTGTTGGTAAAGTATTAGAAAATATAATTAAAATCAGAATCGAATGGCTTATGGAGAATAGAAAATATTTCCCAAAACCCCAATTTGGATTCCGCAAAAGTGAAGGAAGTAGAGATGCAATCGCAATGTTAATATGCGCTGTATTTAATACATTTAGCTTCAATAAACTATTATTGGCAGTTTTCCTAGATCTTCAATCAGCTTATGACAATGTGAACTAAATATTCCAACTAAATATGTGAACCTCGTATTCAACTTGCTGAGTAATAGACACATATACATAAAAGATATACATGGTACATTAATAGGCCTTAAAGCCAACACTCAAGGATTGAGCCCATTATTATTTAACATCTATACCATCTCCTTACATCAGGTAGTAGAAGAGGGTATGAAGATAATCCAATATGCCGATGACTTCATTATAATGATTGAAGGTGATGATGCAAACCACATGATTAGGAAAATGAATCAAAATCTCAACAAAATTTACGATTGGACTAAATTGCATAATTTTAATATATCAACCGATAAGTCAACAGCTATTTTATTTGAACCAAAAAGAAAAAACAATGGAACTTTGATGAACATTAAAATGAATAATAAGAACATAGAAATTAAAACTCAAGTAACATATGTGGGAGTGATATTTAATCAACATCTGAATTTGGCATCGCAGGTACAAGATATAGAGGGTTGAACATAATGAAAGCGGTTAGTGGTACTTATTGGGGTGCCGATCCAGCCACTCCTCTTTTGGTACATAAAGGATTCGATTAGATCACACCTAGACTATGCAGCGTTTATATACAAACCCAGTAATAAACTAACTTTGGAAAAATTGAATCAAATACAATATAAGAGCTTAAGAATCGTCTTAGATGCAATGCAACCTACACCCAAAAATTGCCTTTTGGCTGAAGCTGGTGAAATATCCTTGGATTATCAAAGATTCATATTAAGTACTTAATTCTTCTTAAAAATTATTGAAGATATAAACAATCCCTTAAATGACTACATTAACGCACTTTGGCATTTTTGCAGTAGAAAACAAGGATTTTGGAAAAAAAAGATTGGACTTACAAATAGAAGCAAAGAAAAGATTGGCAGAGCATGATCTTAATCTATATAAATTCCATATTAAACTCTGTTACCAAATAGAAATATTATACCAGGTAGCGTTAGTAAAGTGTGTGTTTGTTAAAGTTAATGAAGGCGATAGGTATGGCCCAAAGGAATTCCTTAACGAATTTTCACCACCCTTTAATGAATATTGTTGGATATATACAGACGGATCAATGGAACCAATTAGTTACAGAGTGGGATGTGGTATTTACATCCCATCCATTAATTACAGATACTCTACCATATTGAATGATTATAGGCTGCTCTGCACAGCGGAAGTAATTGGAATCCAAATAGCAGTAGAAATTTGTAAAAAAAAGGACTAACGAAATGTGTTATTTTTTCGGACTCCCAAAGTGCGATTGAACAAATTTCTAACGAGAAAGTTGGAAAATCTGGTAATCATGCTCTAAATACCAAAGAAATGATTCTGGATGCAATAAGAGACAACTATGATATAGTGTTAGCATGGATCCCTGGACACAAGGGTATAGGAGGAAATGAAATGGCAGATAAACTAGCGGAAACTGGAAGAAATCTTAGAATACCTGCAGAAAAATTCAAAAATGAAGCGGTAGACCTTCTTCCCTTTTTTAAAAATGAAATAATCAAGGAATTTGAAAACTACTGGAGCTCATTGTTCGAAAATAAAGGGAGATGGTATCAACATTTTCAGAAAGTGTGGAATATCATTATTATTTCTATTTTTTTTAATTGTTAATAACTATTAGGAATAATGTTTTATTTTATCCATTTACATCGGTCGCATGTGACAACCTTCTTATATATATCAAAAACGTGCTAAATACAACAAGCAACATTTGTATCTGACGTCTGTCATCATATGTCATATTGATTTTTACGTGTCACTGCAAGAAGTTCGAAATAAAACTAGTTAAAAACTAAACGAATAATAGTTTCAATTAAATACTATTAAATAGAACCAGCATTATTCGAGTGAATAGTTCATCAAAGGCGATAAACATCACGAGAATTGACAGAAAGTATTTCCCATTTCACCATTTTTTGCAAAAATACTTCACATTGATAAAAGACATGCTACCATAATTACCAGACTGAGAACGGGACATTGTTTAAGCCTTGATCCCCTATACAAAATTGGGATAAAGGGCAGTAATATATGTATATGCGGACAACTAAGTGATTTGCATTATTCCTTCTTTGACTGTCCGATAAATCGAGTACCAAATTTTGATTTGTACATAGAACTCATTAAACTAAAAATACCGACACCTATATAATTGCCCTCTATATTGTACGAATTTAATTATAAAAGTATAGAGCTCCTCATGAAATTTATTAAAGTTTTTAAAATTTATATTTTATCGAATATGACATATTATCAATCCTTCTTTATATTACCTGGGTGCTATTACTATCAAATCCGAGGCAACTTTTCGGGAATGTGAAATGCTTGGCTGTTGTCCCCAAGCGAGAAAAGTTTTTTAACCTCTGTTGTTATGTCTCTTTTCTAACATGTCTAGCCTAGTGGATACGTAGGGAAACCAAAGTAAAGATAGTAATGAACTCCTGTGGAAACAAGATATAGCTTTATAACGTAAAATACAAAGCGAAAACCAGTTCTGGCCAAGTAATGTAAAGCTGGAAGCCAAAAAACTAAGAGAAGAAGAAAAAGAAGAGACGTCGCCCACTATGTCGTTTCGTACACTACTGGGATCGTACCGTGCCATGACCGATCCGATCCAGTATATTTTGGAGAATATTCTGCAGGCGAAGGAACGCTCCGCGCATAGCACGCAATGTGATAAGACGTTTTGTACAGCCAGCAGTACGCGCATATAATATATATATATATATATATATATATATATATATATATATATATATATATATATATACAGGGTGTTTTCAAATGACACTTACAACGTTTGCATGTAGATACCTTTCGTAAAATTGGACAAGATGATATAGGGATTGAGGGGTCCAACCCATTTACTTTTCGAAATACAGGGTGTTAAAGTTATGAAAAATATAATGTTTTAATTTGATAACTTTAAAATGGATGAATATATTGATCTGACATTTGGCAGGTTGTTTTTAAATGTAAAAGGGCATACTTTGATGGAAAAACATGTTTCAATTCTTGATCCAGTGGTGTACATTTGGAGGAATATGTCACCTTTCCCCTCCCATTTTTTACGCCACTGGCATTTGAAGCTATTTTCATTTGATTTTGTATTGCTCAATAGTTTTCACGTGAAAAACGCATAACCTTTACATATCAAAAAATTTGTAGTTTTCAAGATATTTAATGTTTTTATGAAGTCTGCAAGATCACTTTTCAATAAAAAAATAAAAAAAATATTTTTCTTGAATGTTTTTAAATAACTACCAAACTACTAATGGTTAGAATATGTAACATGAACTAATTTGTGAAACAGCAATGCATATAAAACATTGAGAGAGGATTGTTGAAAATACTTTTCCAAACTTGTGATTTTATTAACAAAAGAATTGATGACAATAAAAAATAAGATTCTTACAAAGTTAAATAATATCCCATTCAAACATAATTTTTAACTAAGCAGCTAATAAATTTTAAAAGATGTTCAAAATTTTGTCCATTTAGATTTACACATAATCTGCAACATTTTCTCATTGAAAATCGCATACCTTGGAAATACTGGCGATTGCCGGAAATAATTTCTGTAGCTGCATGGATTCTTGCAGATTATGTGTAAATGTAAATGGACAAATTTTTTAACATCTTTTGTAATTTGTTGGCTGCTTAGTTAAAAATTATGTTTGGATGTGATATTATTTAACTTTGTAATTATCTTATTTTTTGTTGTCATTAATTCTTTTGTTAATAAAATCACAAGTTTGGGAAAGTATTTTCAACAATCCTCTCAATGTTTTATATGCATTGCTGTTTCACAAATTAGTTCCTGTTACATATTCTAACCATTAGTAGTTTGGTAGTTATTAAAAAACATTCAAGAAAAATATTTTTTTTCAATTTTTTTATTAAAAAGTGATCCTGCAGACTTCATAAAAACATTAAATATCTTGAAAACTTCAAATTTTTTGATATGTAAAGGTTAAGCGTTTTTCACGTGAAAACTATTGAGGTATACAAAATCAAATAAAAATAGCTTCAAATGCCAGTGGCGTAAAAAATGGGAGGGGAAAGGTGACATATTCCTCCAAATGGACACCACTGGATCAAGAATGAAAACATGTTTTTCCATCAAAATATGCCTTTTTACATTTAAAAACCATCTGCCAAATGTCAGATCAATATATTCATCCATTTTAAAGTTATCAAATTAAAACATTATATTTTTCATAACTTTAACACCCTGTATTTCGAAAAGTAAATGGGTTGGACCCCTCAATCCCTATGTCATCTTATCCAATTTTACGAGAGGTATCTACATGCAAACGTTGTAAGTGTCATTTGAAAACACCCTGTATATATATATATATATATATATATATATATATATATATATATATATATATATATATATACCTAATGTATATTATATTATAATGTCCAGTGCTCTCCGTCAGATTTTCCAGAATCCAATAATACCATCTCTAGATAGATGAATATTTCTTTCTTTGTGTATCTTCTTCCTCGTCTAACAGAAGGGCAATCATAATTAATTCTCTATTGTTATATTTACTAAGAGCGATTTTCAATCACACAGTCACATCAGAAATAATTATTTTTGTAAAAAGAATATATTACACCGCGTTGTTTGCAAATCGGAATTGATGAACCGATAGATAGTTGATAATGCATTAGAAGACTTTAAAATTATGAGCTACAGAATATCTCTAAAAGAACATATTATGCTGCATGCTTATTTAGAAAAATTTGAATATATAGGGGTGTATTTAGATGAGAAAAGACTTGGTAAAACGTGCCGAAGTCTGCAATGCCCAATCCAAAAAAGTTTTCCTACCCCTTCAGGGATTTCAAGAAGACTACAATGGAACTAATTAAGGAAAAAAATAAACGAAATTTTCTAATTTTAGTGTAACGATTTCGATGGTATAACATTATTATAAAGATTATATTAATTTCCATGGTGGTGGTCCTAAATAGAGAAACCGAAACAATGGACAATTTTTGATATTTTATTTATTATAAAAGAAGTTTGACGAGGAACCACTAAAATTTTTTAAATTTGAAGATTTCCACTGCCAATTAACCATTAAATGGATCTAAGAGGCCTGGTAAAACGTGCCGAAGTCTGCAATGTCCAATCCAAGAGAGTTTTCTTACCCCTTCAGAGATTTTGAGAAGACTACAATAGAATTAATTAAGGGTAAAAAGAAGCAACATTTTCTAATTGTAGTGCAACGATTTGGATGGTATAACACTATTATAAACATTGTATTAATTGCCCTGATGATGGTCCTAAATGAAGAAACCAAAACGTTGGAACATTTGTAGTATACTATTTATTATAAAAGAAGTTTGGCGAGGAACCATTAAAAAATTTTAAATTTGAAGATCTTCACTGCCAATTAACCATTAAATAAATGTAAAAGGCCTGGTAAAACGTGCCGAAGTCTGCAATGTCCAATCCAAAAAGACTACAATGGATCTAATTGAGAAAAAAAATAAGCAAAATTTTCGAATTGTAATGTAATGATTTTGATGGTTTAACCCTATTATAAAGATTGTACTAATTGCCCCGACGTGGTCCTAAATAAAGAAACCGAAACGTTGGAACATTTTTGATATTTTATATATTATAAAAAAAGTTTGGCGAAGAACCACTATACATTTTTAAATAAGAAAGGATAACGTTTTCCTCAAGACCAGATTGGGGCCAATATAATGAAAATATGATAGGAGAATACATTGGGGGTTTAGTGAGACAAAGTATTTATTAACATCAGAGAAAAAGTAATAGGGTTTTGGTTCACTTATGAACTTTTCTTTACAATTTTCTATTTTTTTTTAATTAATAATTTGATATGATAGTCAAAGCTGCTCTACTGGATACAAAAGCAAACTTTTCCAGGCCATTTTTTTATCTAATTATCGATAAATCTGTCGTAATTTCATACTCTCTTGTCAAAATTCGTCTTATTTGATGAGAACACCCGAATCCGTTTTGCCCAGATGAATATCAATCTGCAACGATTAGTTTTTGTTTGGTTTAAAAATACAGTTATAGGAAATAATCACAACCAAAAAAGATATTGCTAGTTGTCAATATTTAACTACAATAAAATATACAAAAAATATCAACAATGATATGACTAGATGTTTTACAAATATTTACAGTCCATAGTTTTCCAGTTACATTTTCTCTTAATACTAATCTTTAGTTTAATAAAGCATATTTCAGTTCTTCGAGCATTAATATGATACATGAGATCAAAGTAATTTGTGTTTCTTATGCGAATGAGAGTTCAGACTTTAAAATTGATGAATAGTGTATATGTTACTGTGAAACACCGAAATTTAGCAAATGTTGAGAGTGTCAACATTCACTAACTCCGGAATATTTGCCAAATATTATTAATTCTCACTAAAGGGCACTTGAGACTATGTGATTTATCACGCATTAATAAGTCATAAGTGTAGTCACAAAAAAAATCATTGGCTATCACAGGCAGATTTTTAAAATAGAACCGTATCTATTTCTGTATGATATTTCGTATGATGTAGGTAATGTTGTTGTTCTGCTTTATAAGGTGGATTTATAAACTCTGTTGTTCGTTATTCGTTGCTCGTGATTTCCGCTGCTCGAAAATAAAACATTGATATCACATACATGCGTTCATAAACCGTTGTTGTTGTGTTGTTCGTCGTTTCCACGTCGTTCGTCGTTGCTCTCAAATAACCAAATTTTATATCTTGTTATTCGTGATTCGCAGCTCCACCAATGAAAACTGAAGTTAGTCCCACGGGACTTGATTCCTACCAATCATTTTAAACTCAAATCTGACACTACTGTTTTCACGGTCAGTCAAGAGAGGCGCTACATTTAAATAAGCTACTATTTATTAATGTACTTCGGCAGCATGAAATTAAGTTTCGTCTCCACATATTTTGATAATAGATCAACTGTTCAAAAACTAATTTCTATTTTACTTTCAATACACAAACAAAAATAATAACAAAACATAAATAATCTGCCACGTCAAACGCCAATGTTTCTAGCGTATGACATACCTCAGACGTCATCGTTGTGACCAATCAAATTTCAACAACGCCAGCAACGAAGAACCGATATAAATTAGTCGACTCGGGAACAACTGTGAATAACGAATCGCCAGCAACTTGGAAAAGACGGCAAGCAACGAACAACGGGAACAACAGAGTTTATCGTCTGTGAAATTACATCAATTTTTATTTGACATTTCCCTTGTCAAAATGTCATAAAAAATCAAACAGCAGAAGAGATTTATCTGTTGCAGTGAAGATCTAGTTTGGGTGGATGGTTAACACTGAGATCATTAAATTGGATTTAAAAAAAAGTATTTTTCTAGACTGTGTAATTCAGAATGGAGAATAATAAAAATGTAAACACCACATGATTGATTATATTATTATAATTAATATTTTGTACATTGGAATAGGCAGAGTTGTGTAGAGAAAGTTCTGGTTGTTTAATCGAAGAATACGAAAGGTTGTCATGCGTTTATGATCCCAAACATAAGTTTTATTAAAAAAAAAACATGCTCGTAATGAAACTCTTTTTTATAAATAACACAAGAAGTACAGGAAATGAACAAACCATAAAGACGTTAAAAAAATCACGAATATTCGCTAGGAATTTTCACATGAGCGAACCAAAATGAATGAAGTGATGCATTCTGGTATAGGCTCAGATGAAATTTATGAACGTACTGTATGGTGGTATAACAAATTGTTATTTTTGGTATTATTTGTAAGAAAGAGGAAATCCAAAAGCTCTTTAGAATCTGTGTAATGTGTTTGTTCATCAAATTATGTTTAGATGTATAACCTCAATATTTCAATTTTTTATGGAAACGGATTCACAATATGAAACCTTGGAAACGGAATCAGATGTTAGTTGTGATACTGCAGTCAGTCGTAAACAGGAAGCAGTGACTCCAACGAATTCAGTTGGAAAAGGAAAGGTTCAGGAAGAGAAATTACGCGCAGACCCACTTATAGACTAGGCAGTGATAACTTTAAAGGAATGCATAGGTATGTATTGTAAATAGAAAAAACTTCTTTCTGTTTTAGACATTGGAAGATAAATTAAATTAAGATGTACTTGCAAATATTTGGCAAATATGTAAGTAGCGAACTGCAATCAATCAATGATGATGAATCAGTTAATGATGCCAAACATGAAATTAGTGAAATTATTTATAAAATAAATAGAAATTGATAGTTATGAAGAAGAAGAGAGCTGAAACTATCGAGTTTATATTTGAGGATGATAAGCAACGATGAATATATGTTTTTTTTTTAAATAAGAATAGTTACGAGCAATTGGAATTGTTTTGCAGAAATTATTTTATTACATTGCTTACGTTTTGACACACTTCATGTCTTCATCAGGACTAAATAATTTTATATGGTTCATTTAGAATAAAAAATATAAGAATACAAATTAAATCCTGATTTGGATACTCCATCAGTAGACCTGTTAACACGGCACCTTTCTAAATTGGTCAAGCACAGGTTTCCTCACCACTCACCTTCAGTTAATGTTATGTAGCTTGTGTTTTCATTATCTATACTAACAAAATGATTTACCTTCTTATTTTTTAATATAACTGTGAAGAGCACAATAAGTTAAGGTAATATTCAGCACTTCTTCAACGTCTAAATTAATTTCTCTTTGTAATATTTGGAGTCTATTACAGAGCATTTCGAAGACATTTTCCACTACTCTTCTAGCACGGCTTAACCTGAAATTGAGAACCTTTTCTTTTTGATTAGATCTGTGTCCAGGTTTCATAATGTGTTCAGTCAGACGTAAAGCATCATCAGCAACAATAACGTAGGGAAATTTTATTACAGATTTGGTCAAACTAAAATATTCTGGAAAATCTTGCAAATTTGGGTCTATAGAATTACACAAACTACTATTGTTGTAAATACCACCATCACTGGCACGACCATTACATCATATATCAACATAAATAAAGTTGTAGTCTGCATCTACAAGTGCTAATTAAGATATAATTAAAGTAGAACGAACCATCACCTTTTTTAGCTCTAAAGGCAATGTGTTTACCATCTAGAGCTCCCAAACAATTACACTCTTTATGTAATCAATTTTTAGCCATTTTTCTTTTGTGGTTGGCGTTTTTAAGTATTCATCCTTTAAAACACTGTAAATAGCATTAACCGTTTTTGTAATGATCGCTGAAATCGCGGGAACTGATATTCAAAAAGAATCACTTGAACCTGTAACAACCGAAAATTAAATTAGTTACAACAGTAAATATTACCTAATGATCTTTAGATACCTTGATCTCGCTGAAATACTTTTACCGTGTCTTGTCGTTTAATAAAGGGCTCTACAGCTTGTAACAAAGTGTTAAATGATTTTGAACACTTTCGACAAAATTTCTTAAAACTGGATGAATCATCATATTTAATTTCTTGGAGTATGAATGTTATACGTCCAACTAAATCACCTATGCATCTGTGAGATAATAAAATCACAATAGTGTAAGCATATACTAGATTACTCAGATGTAGAATTAAAAACATATCATTCTATTGTGATAAAATCATGTGATAAATCACATAGTCTGAAGTGCCCTTAGCACTAGTGAATGTATTGTCGGTGAATGTTGAAAAAATATCTTAATTAAGTCAGAAAAATCTCTTACATCTCTTTTATTTTTAGAATATATTATGACATTAAAATAATGAAAAGTTTCTGTAATTTGAAAAAACCATGATCCTATTTCTTCTAAAACTAACAATTCTTTAAAATAGGTGTAGGTAAATGTATTAAAATCCCAAAATTCGTACAAAGTTTTTATTACCACATGCCGACCAGTTTCGACTTACAAAGTCATCTTCGGGGCGGGTAAGCTCCAACTATGATGGTAAATTTAATATAGCAATTCGGATTCTATTCAAATAACTGTAACTTACCAGTCAATTAAAAAACTTCACACAGGACGGATAATAGCATGAATTTAAAATAAATAGCAAAAACAAGACAAGACAACGGCACTAGACGAACTAACGTTTTAAATAATTTGATCGTTAACACACTCAAGTGAAGATAATTTTTTATAATCTAAAATCCTAAACAGAGGTAGAACTTCAATAGTTGATTTTAAATTTAATTATATAGTATTCTCATTATTAATTGATTTAAAAATTTCTGAGTTCTCCAAAGCGTTCAGTCTAGTTCCATGTTACTACTGACAGCAATCACCCTTTTCAGCAGAAGCTTTCGTCGTTCAGATCATACGTTCATAGGCTTTTTTTGATTCCAATGTGTCCTGATGATTTTAATAAAGAATTAGAAACAATCAAACTTTTAGCAGTTAATAACGGTTATTCCACAACTCTAATTGACAATTTGGTTAATAGAAAGATGGATAAGCTTTTAATAAATGACTCATATGCATTAGACAAAAGGGAGCAACAAAAATTTGTTAGCATTTCTTACTACGGTCCACTTTCCTATCAATTGGCCAACATTATTCAGAATAAAAGAAAATATAAAGTAGCCTTTAAAACTCCACTAAACATAAAAACTATCTTTTCTCGAACCAAAGACCCAATTTTACAATTTGATAGAAGTGGGGTTTATAAATTGACTTGCAATAATTGCACCGCTGAATACATAGGGCGGTGTGGTAGGAGGTTTAAGTTGAGAATCCAGGAACATTTGACAAGGAATAGTTGCGTTTTCTACAGACATTTCCAATTTAATAACCATTCTTTAGTGATGGATGACAATTTTAAAATTCTACATGTTTGTGAACATGGAACTACACTGAACGCTTTGGAGAACTTAGAAATTTTTAAATCATTAATAATGAAAATACTATATCATTAAATTTAAAATCAACTCTGTTCAAGATTTTAGATTATAAAAAATTATCTTCACTTGAGTGTATTAACGATCAAATTATTTAAAACGTTAGTTCGTCTAGTTGTGTTGTCTTGTCTTGTTTTTGCTGTTTATTTTAAATTATCCGTCCTGTGTGGAGTTTTTTAATTGGCTGGTAAGTTACAGTTATTTGAATAGAATCCGTATTGCTATATTAAATTTACCATCATAATTGTAGCTTAACCGACCCGAAGATGACTTTGTTAAGTGGAAACTAGTCGGCATGTGGGAATAAAAACTTTGTACGATTTTAAGGATTTTAATACATTTACCTACACCTATTTTGAGGATGGTTTCGTACTCAAGAGGATTTGCCTCAGAAATAACAATTCTTTAGCTAAAATTATAAAAAATAACGGACAATAAACTGTTAAACATAAGAAATCGTGAGCACATGTCCTCAAATTAGGCTCATAGCCAAGATTTTATATGGGACAAATTGTAAGATATTTCGATGAACTTATAAAGGAGCACGAAAAAAGTTGCATCGGTGAAGTTCCTAGAGTATAATATTATTGACAGATATTCGGTTTGGTATGTGTAGATACGGAATGGGACAACTCGGCGCGGGACAACTCGGCGCAGGGATAATTCGGCGCAGAAACTATTCGGCGTAAAAATTATTTTATTATTCTAATGTATAGAAAGAAAAACATAATGCCGAATTTTTAAGACAAAAATTAAAAATCAATACAAAATTATCACTACTACTTTATCATGAAAATTTCAACAAGGAATAAAAAGGTCTTCTAAGGTATTGTAGAGTTTATTTGATCAATGATGACAAAAATTGATTTACCCGTATTTACAAATGTATGTTAACATTGTGGGCGATACCCAGTAAGTGTTAGTATTTTTTTAATTTTTTAACTATGCTCTCTTGGTCGGTTGCGGCGCTCCTTGACAAACACACAACTGACGGGAAAGAGACAGTTTACGCTGACCAAGGGACTGTCCTAAGCCCGGAGAAAAGAGTTGGGAACACACTTACACAAGCACACACCTACACACAGCACACAACGTACACACCCTAACTGTACATATTTAACACTCTCCTAATTTAATGTGGAAGGCAACGTGCCCAGGACTGGATGGTCACAGGGATATATGTTGTTGTGTCTGAGAGTGTATAATAATTGATGATTGTAAATTACTGTTCATTTATTTCATAAACTGGTAACAACATTATTTTAACGCTTTCCGAAAGTGGACAATTGACACTTGTCAGTTGTCGTTGCCAACTTCTCTGGTTGGATTATGTTCCTAAACAAAAGAACATGACACTTCTTCCCCTCCTTATGAAGAACTCTACTAAATATAAATTTAATTTGCTCGGGGGTTTAATGTTTCATTTTGAACGACGCAAGGTTACACATGAGTATGGGAGGAACTCTGTAGACTTGTGAGAGGTACTTGGCTTGTCAGTAGTTATCGGTGTGTCAGATGACGTAGATTTATTTTGAGCATTTTCATCAGACTCATGAGGTAATTGTATCTTCTCAGTTTGATTTGAATCTGAGGTTAAACTTTTATCCACAAGACTAGGCATAATAGGCGGTTCCAGTTGGGTAAATGAATCTGGAAGTTGATAGGGTGTATTTTCCCCTATTAATCTTAATTGATCGATATGTCTTTTCCAAGACTGACCGTTATCTAACTTAATTAAATAATGTGATTTACCTAATTTTCCCTCAACTCTACCAAACTGCCATTTATCTGAATGCAGATAATCTCTAGCTTCCACTCTTTCCCCCTCTTTTAACGTCCTTACTTTTTTATCCCTATTTCCCTCCTATTTTAAAATTTTAGGTTTAAACATATCCAGTCTGGATATAATATCTCTACCAAACATTAGGGTTGAAGGGCTAAGGCCTATAACTGTATTTGGAGTAATTCTGTAGTGAAATATTACTTGTAAATAAATTAACTGTCTCGCCCCTTACTTCGTGGAATCTACTCATATTAGTGTTTTAAATGAAACTCACGGTTTCTAGTTAATACCACAATATAATAAAAATTGTTGAACATTCTAAGAAAATGACAATTGTTTCGATAAATCAATATCATCGTCAGAATGACAGAAGTTACATTTCATTTGATGCCTACCTGATGTTTCGTAGTTATTTTTGGCTAGACCAAGAAGTGATCTAACTGGTGATTGACTTAATATATGTTAATAGAAAAAAGAATAAGATGTGATATTACAAATATTGAAGCTTAGATATTTAAGAAACCCACAATATGAAGTTGTCAATGAACATTTAAATCTAGGGAGTTCTCCACTAATAAACTGTCTTCTTAAGTGATAATTGTACAGATCAGCAGATATAGTTTTCCTGGTTTTCTATATCATTGCACAGTTATACTGATCTTAATTGGAAAAATGATATCCAGGATATCACCATAGGGCTAATAATATCTAAGCTTCAATATTTGTAATATCACATTCTCTTCTTTTTTCTATTAACATATATTAAGTCAATCACCAGTTAGGTCACTTCTTGGTCTAGCCAAAAATAACTACGAAACATCAGGTAGGCATCAAATGAAATGTAACTTCTGTCATTCTGACGATGATATTGATTTATCGAAACAATTGTCATTTTTTTAGAGTTTTCAACAATTTTTATTATATTGTGGTATTAACTAGAAACCGTGACTTTAATTTAAAACACTAATATTACTTGTAATTGTTTATCAGGGGTATTATTTTGTAGATAGCGAAAAGATTGTTTGAAAGACTGTACATATCTCTCTGCTAAACCATTTGTAGCAGGGTAGAGCACTTAACTGAAAAATACCATTTTCTTTAAGGGCTCTCTTAAATTCATAAGAGCATTATCTGAAACTAAATAAAATAGTATACCAAAAGTAGTAAAAATGTTTCTTAAAATATCTATTGTAGTTTTACTAGTCATATCGTTGGATATATGTATTTCTGGCCATCGAGTGTAAGCATCAACCAGAATAAAATAATATTTATTCATAAATGGACCAGCATAATCTATATGTACACGTTCAAAAGGTGCTGATGGAGTTTGCCATGGATGTACAGGTCCTTTACTAGAGTTATTTCTATCTTCATTACATTCAGAGCAATTTTTACACAAATTTTCAATATTCCTGGATATACCTGGCCACCAACAATAACCCCTAGCAAGTGATTTCATTTTAACCACTAAGTGTGCAGCATGTAGTTCCTGCAATACTTTGTTTCTTAAACAACCCGGGATAACTACACTATCATTTCTTAAAATACAATTATTTTGTAAAGTAAATTCTATTAGGGGCACATTGAACTTATAAACTGGTTCTACCTTTATATCGTTTTGTAAACCTTGAAATAGTTTCTGTTATTCTATATGATGAGCTGTTTCTTTAGCTAACTCATTAGGGGTGATAGGTAACAGTGAACGTCTCTGCTGTTGGTCTCGTAGAATTTGTATTGATATTGCCTCCATTTTCATACGGCATTATAAAGTCAGGTAAAGTTGCATTTCAACAAAAAATAACGTAATTGTAAGGTATTCTCGAGAATAAAATATATATTTTGATCTCCTTATATAGGTTCTTCTTTCCTCGTCGCCAACTGTTGTGTTTGCGGGTGTAAAAGAATTGATGATTGCAGATTACTATTCATTTATTTCATAAACTGGTAACAACATTATTTTATCGCTTCCCGAAAGTGGACAATTGACATTTGTCAGTTGTCATTGCCAACTACTCCGGTTGGATTATGTTCCTAAACAAAATACCATGACATATGTAATCTTGAACGTTCCCTCGGAGGCACCAGACCACGCGGGGCTCTCGATATTTACTTCCCTAGCTTCTCGTGGGATCAAGATCAACAATAGCAGGGGAGTCCACGATGTTAAATGAGGATCTACTCGAGCGTCATAGAGATCTATTGGGTTGCAAAGCGTAGATGATGAAAAGAAAATAATGTTATATAAGGTACACCTTTTCATCGGTGGAGGGGGGGGGCGGCTATACATTTTCAAACATATAAAAAAATACTGTTGCATGAGCATACTCGAGCGCGTTCCATGTCCTACGTATTTTTAATAAAGTACGTATGTTAAACTGATCGTTTGCATGATGGGAGTGGTCGTACGTAAGGGTTGATATTGAAAAAAAAATTAATCGAGCGAGTCAGATTTTCTAAGCGGATGTTAACTGAAGCTAAGAAAATAATCGGATGTGACGTCAACTTCAATTAGAATGTGCAAAAAAATTCGCCATTTTGAAATACTCAAGCGCGTTAGATTAAGATATATGTGGTTCATCTTTACGTCCTAGACGTGCTATTTTTTTAAATAATTGAATTTTTAATCAAATAAACTATTAGTCTCTGCGCCAAAGTGCCTTTTCGCCGAATTGTCGTCGCGATGTGTTGTCCTCGCGCCGAATTTGCGGCGCAGGATCAGTCTACGCGGAGATGATCGCGCCGAGTTGTACTAAACCCTGTGTAGATATTCACCAAATAATGTTAACACTCACCAATTTCGGTGTTTCAGGGTAACATAATTGTATAATTTAATAGTTATTTTACTCGACGATTGTTCAGTTAAAATTATTTATCAAAAGACGATTTTAAAGATTATAATAATAAAAAAAAATGACATAGAAGGATCACCAGTAAGGAAACGAACTGAAGAAATTGAGAATTTATGATTGAAAAATGAAAAGGCACCCGGAGTAGGGCATATCTTAGGAGAATACGGTACAAAACTTTATAAATAGCTTACGTTGTTTCAGAAGTATGTTGGTCTGGGCCAGAACCATGGAGAAAGAGGAATTATCACATATGACAACAATATAAAAGAGAGGCAAAAACAAAACAAAAATAGTCACACACAAAGAACAACATCCACTCATTCTGGTTGTGAACAGTCAATCAAGTACCTGACCATACAAGAGCAATAAAAAGATGAATATTAGCAAGTATCAATATTTTGGAGTGAGTACTTGATGCTGCAATTGAAGAAAAAAACTGCAGAGGTAGAAAAGTTTTTACCCCACTTAAAGCGTAATCTGGGATGGAGGCATTACGAAATAAAACTAAAAGGGTTTATTTTCCAGTGTGTATTTCCTGACCGTATTATTAAATTTTCATTTTAGTTTATTCCTGGTAATCGGCCAACATAGTTAATAGTTAAAAATAAAGAGATTTTGTGTATTGTTTACATTCTTTTCTTATTTATTTCATTTTTTAGAACGACGTACGTTTCGGCGTATTGCCATTTTCAAGTATTTCTTCTTCTCTACAATGAATAATGTGTTACTTAATTATAATACATTGAACAATAAAAGCTAAGACAAAAATAATTTAAAACAATGAGCTATTAAAACTTACACATTATAAATTTGCTGTCGACTGTGGACATTCTGTTCTAAAATATTTTAAAATAAAATAAAGGTACTCGAACCTGTCTGATTTATAAAACCATCAACAAAACATACAAATAACAGTCATAGGCGGGTAAGATGCAAAACACCTACAGCTACTATATCAAAGGTTGTTTATTTTTGGGAGACTTTGAAGGTCCGTCTTATAGTTAATTGGATTGTTGTTCTTTTTGATATAAATAATTTTTTTGATTTCACGTTTGATTCTGTTTTCTTCTTTGTCTAAAATTTTAATGTTTTCAAAATCAAAACTATGGTGGTTTTCGATTGCGTGTTTTTACAGGGATGTGGAATGTTTATTGTTGGTTTTTATATTGTATTTGTGATTGTAAATTCTGTTATGTAGGTATTGAGATGTTTGACCCACGTATTCACCATGGCAATCTTTCCATTTGACATTATACACTACGTTACTTTGTTTAAATTTTTCGCTTTAAGTTTTGTGAAAAACGTCTTGGTATAATTATTAGGTTTGTGCGCTACATTTATATTATTTTTTCTCAACAGCCCTTGAATTTTTTCTGATGCTCCTTGTACGTATGGTGAACTAATATATGTTTTGGTTTAGATATTATTACTAGAGTTATTAGTACTTCTATTGTTTGTGTCCCTTGCAATATTATTGTTATAAATTTATAATAATTTATTAAAGATACGTTGATGACTGCCTTCTATGCATACCAGCATTCAAGTTAGATTATACACTTAAGAAATTTAATAACTTTCTCCCCAGAATACAATTTACTTTTGAGAAAGATAACGAAAAACTAATAAACTTTTTGGATATAACAGTTAAATATGGTAATAACGGTAAAATTGGGACAAATTGGTTTACCAAACATGTATGGTCTGAAAGATATTTAAATTTTAATTCTAATGTACCAATCACATAATATAAGCTTTATTTACTTAAGTGTGTTACATATTCATGTCATTAATAAGGTGGCGAGTAAAGCGGTACACAATAAGTGTTATACACACTTGTTTCGGGGCAGGAAAATAAAAAAATATATAAAAAACATTACGTACATACATTAAACTTAAACTATTATAAAACATAAAATATAACAATAAAAATACAAAAATATAACATGAATGGATCAGTATAAACACATTGAATTCCCAAACCTCAAAATAAGGAGTCATTTTTCGAACAGATCTATTATGATTTCCCTATGAATCTCAAATATGTGTCTTTTTAGCAGTTTTTTGTATTTATTGGGATTTGTGATATTTTTCAATTGCTGTGGAAGACTATTGTACAGTCTGGGTGCTAAAAATAGGAAAGTATGTTGTGTTAGAGTCTTTAACATTAAAGGGATTGTAAAAAGATGTTGATGACGGGGAGCTTTTTTGGAGTAAATAAGTTTCAAAAATCGCCGTTGTAAAACTTCCAGTGGAAATAAGTGACATTTAAATGCACTGCCCCAACCTAGGATTCCGTATCGAAGATGACTTTCAACCAAGGCATGATACAATGTTCTCAGAATATGCACAGGTTGTAAGTCTTTGAGTATTTTGAATTTATATAGCATACTCCTAAGTTTTATAACAAGAAACGCAATATGAGATTTCCATTTCATATGCTGGTCTATACTCACCCCCAGATACTTTATACTGTTTACAGGTGAAATTATAAATGGTTCATTAGTACTTATCCAGAGTTCGTTGAAAGTTGGGGAGCTGAAGGAGCTACATGAAAAAGGTAAGTAATTTGTTTTTAAAATATTTATTGTTGATAACTTATATTCTAACAATTTTTTTATTTGACAAAAGTCAGTTTCAACCTTTGCTTTCAAATTATCCCATGTATCAGAATCATAAAATATAGCGGTATCATCAGCAAATCCCAAAATATGTCCTGAGCATCGCAACGAAAACAAGCCATTTACATATATATTGAATAGTACATGGCCAAGTACAGTTCCTTGAGGGACACCAAATTCGACAATTTCGCTATCACTGTATATATCATTTATTTTTACAGCTTGCTGCCTGTCTGATAGATAGCTTTCATATAATTTTAAGGAGTTGTGGCGTATTCCTATGTTTTCTAGTTATTTCAAAAGTAGATGATGGCTAACAGTATCAAAAGCCTTAGAAAGGTCTACAAATACGCATAAGCATGGCTTATTATCGTTGAGAGATTCAGTAGTTTTTGATGTTAATGCTAGGATGGCGTCTTGCGTTGACACTTTCTCTCTAAAACCGTACTGATTATTGGAAATGATTTTATATTGATCAAGATAAGACATTAAACGGTTTTTGATAATTTTCTCAAATATTTTCGAAACATGAGTTATTAAAGAGATGGGCCTGTAGTTATTTATATCCAAGGCGTCCCCTTTCTTGTATACGGGAATGACTATTGACTTTTTAAAACTATCCGAGTATATTCCTTCTTCTATACATTTGTTAAATATATATTTTAAAGGTTTAGAAATAAACTCTGATATTAATTTAAGTGTTTCTGTTTCAACGTTGTCTATTCCTGTAGCTTTTCTATTCTACTCTCGTATTATAGTTTCAATTTCGGGCTCAAGTACACGTGCAAAGACAAAGGTATTTGAATGAAATGAGATTAAGGACTGGTTTATAGTGTTCATCTTTTTTTATTTTTTCTGCTAATGTTTTACCTGTTTCTTTTAATTTTATATTAAATTCGTTAGCAATATCAATTTTGCTTGTTAAAATTTTATTTTGCTCGTCTTTGATTTTATCTATAGTTGTTCTTCCTTTCTTGGTGTGGTTAATTACCTTAACAATGTTCCATAAACTCTGCGAATCAACTTTATTTTCGTTTATTTTCTTTGAGAAATAATTGTATTTAGTTTTTTTAATTAATGAAATTAATTTATTTCCATAATTTCTATATTCCGTTTGCAGTAGTTTATCATTTGGATATTTGAGTGTACTTTGAAATAACTTATTTTTTTGGTTAATGGAGTTTAGGAGACCATTTGTCAACCAAGGCGCTATTTTTGTGTTTTTTCTTTTTCTTTTACGAATATAAGTACATTTTTTTATAGCTTCTAAGACAATTTGTGAAAATTTTGATGTTGCAATATTTGGATCTTGGGCCGAGTATACGTGGTGCCAGTTTAATGTACGAAACTCATTTTCAATTTTTTGTTCATCAATAAAAACTACTCTTCTTTCATTTTAGTTTCTTTTTATACTGTTTTCCAAAATAATTTGTAAAATGATTGTATAGTGATCTGTAATATTTGTTTTTAGAACTATTGGAAAAATATTTTCATACATACTCTGTTCTGCTCGTAGAAATATATGATCCAAACAAGTTTTGCTTTCACCTTGTGGGATTATTAATAGTTGATACAAATCCAGATTCACCCAGAACGTTTAGATAGCTATCAGTTATATTATCATTTGATTTTAAAATATGAATATTCAAGTCTCCAATCAAAATGTACATGTCATTACTGTTGTGTCTAAACTGTTTCAAATAATTTTCCAAATGTTCGGTAAAATCATGTGCATCAGATGCTGGAGATCTGTACATACTCATGATGATAATATTTGTATTTGACTGGAAATTAATTTTTATTTGTAATAACTTAATATTATTAAAAAGATCTACGATATCATATGAAAAGTTGTAATCTGATTTTATGTAGACTACAACCCCATCGCACTGATTGAATTTGCTTGGATTATAAATTAGATTGTAGTTTTCAATATCAAATAAACTTGCATGCTGAATTTCTCTAGTTTCACTTAAAACTATACAGTCCATATCACAATCCATACTCTGTAGGAGTATCTTAAATTCTTCTAGGTTTTTAGATAGACTGCGTATATTTAACCCTAATATTTGAAATCTAGTATTTTCCTTATTTACATTTAAAATGTGAGAGCATTCAATGTCCGTATTAATAGAACATGTTTTGATAGAGTCCGTTTCAAATTCCCTAATATACTGATCCATCATAACAGTTTTTTAATAAATAAAACAATCCAAATTCAGTTAAAAACAAGCGCAAAAGGTACAATAATGGTTGAATCAATATTAAAATCAAAACTGAATCCAGTTAAAGATTCAGCCTTAAGCAAGCATCAAACAGTTTGAAGAAATGAAAATAGCTACATTATAGAAATGACGATACTAGCAGTAATAATATTGACCAATTGGAATGTCTATAAATCGAGAACTGATGAAGTTATTTTTGGTAATTTGATCTAGATCTTGTAACTTTTTCTAAAGCAGGGTTGGCTGGCTTCAGTGGCTTTTTCGAGGCTCCAATAGATTTAGGAAGGTTCTCAGCTTGTCTTCTTGGTTGATTAGAGTCTATGTTTTGCGGGTGGAAAGTATGTAAAATTTCCGATTTTCCACTTATATAATGATCGGTGTTTACAATTTGTGACTGAGTTGGGGGAGTAATGAATATCCAGAAAGCTTTTACAATAATATAATAAAAAACGAATACATAAAACTTATAACAATAATAATGCAAGGGACACAAACAATAGAAGTACTAATAACTCTAGTAATAATATCTCAACCAAAACATATATTAGTTTACCATATGTACAAGGTGCATAGAAAAAAATTCAAGGGATGTTGTGAAAAAATAATATAAATGTTATAGCCTGGGTTTGTTAACTCTATTAAAATTAACTATTAACTAAGTAGATTTAGGAAAATTTAAAGGTTATGAATGCGACGGCAGCTGTTCATCGGAGAGCATTTATGGGTGTGAATAAGGAATATATCACATAACCCGCGGCGCCATGCAATTTTTGTTTTATAGACAAAAACAAGTAATTGAGAAGATATAGATTTTACTAAATTAAAAAATATAAAAACTTAGTAAAGAGGTGAGGTCAAACATAAAAAAAAAATATTATTTGAATAATAGCAAAGATCAATCCTTTAAATCAGATTTGAGTAGGTATAGAAATTCACTTACAACAAGGGGGTTAATACTCTATTGGCTTATACTAAAATACTCAAGTTAGAAATTAAAGTTAATTATCTCTCAATTAGTAAGTTAATAAAACCTTAGATATTTTCCCAGTATAACTACAATAGTGACTTTTCAACACTATAGTACTACAGTTCACACTTTCAAGAAAATATTATTGTACTACATAGTAGGATTGTAAATTTGTTTATGGTGAGATTTATTTAATTATAACTACTGTGTTTTAAACTCGAAATACAATTTCCCCCAGACTTTAAAAATAATAATTAAATTAGTGAAAGTAAAAATAAAGAAAATTCTGGCCTGATCGTCCTTATAGATCCTCCAACGTTTTCCTCCAAGCTCTCTTGGTCTCTGGAATACTCTCATGTGTCGTAACAACCATATGGAGTTCCACTACGAAGGCATTATTTTTCTGTCGTTTTGGGCGTGGAGTGTATACTCAAAATCAAGCACATGTCTTACAAAACAAAACGAGGAATAGACGTATTTTACAAACAATAGCTATTTTTAAACTACATTTCTGATTTTGAGATGACAAAAAAAGGATGGACAAATCAAATTTGAATAGATAGGATCTTAAGTAGGCAGCTCACCTTACTAAAAGGGTTATATCCCACACAAATCACAAATTTGGGATTACTAAGGGTTTTTAACCAATAACAAAAAAATTACCACAAGGTATAGGTAAAACCTACCTCGTATCTTGGTTTCTACCAAATGCCGATTCAAAAACTTTCCAATCCAATGAAATAAGATCACTTGTCTCTCTACCACAACCTAACAAATACTCTATACTTGACAAGTTCACTTGGTGGCCTAACTAGTAGGTACCAATAAATCAAAAATACTGATTTTACCAAATGCCAGTGGCGTATCCCAAAATCAACACGTTACAATGTAGCGCACAAACCAAGACGTTTTTTACAAAACTTAAACCGACAACCGCAAAATTGAAACAAAGTAATGTAGTGTATAATGTCAAATGTAAAGATTGACATGGTGAATACGTAGGTCAAACATATCAATACCTACATAACAGAATTTACAATCACAAATACAACATAAAAACCAACAATGAACATTCCACAGCCTTTATATAAAAAAAAATTCAATTAACTATAAGACGGACCTTCAAAGTCTCCCAAAAATATACAACCATTTGATAGAGTAGCTGTAGGTGTTTTGCATCTTACCCGCCTATGACTGTTATTTGTATGTTTTGTTGATGGTTTTATAAATCAGGCAGGTTCGGGTACCTTTATTTTATTTTAAAATATTTTAGAACACAATGTCCACAATCGACAGCAGATTTATAATGTGTAAGTTTGAATAGCTCATTGTTTTAAATTAATTTTGTCTTAGCTTTTATTGTTCAATCTATTATAATTAAGTAACACATTATTCATTGTAGAGAAAAAGAAATACTTGATAATGGCAATACGCCGAAACGTACGTCGTTTGAGAAAATGAAATAAATGAGAAAAGAATGTAAACAATACACAAAATCTCTTTAACTTTTAACTATGTTGGCCGATTACCAGGAATAAACTAAAACGAAAATTTAAAAGGGTTTACAAAACACTATTCTAAAGGGTATCCTAACGTACGGATTCGAAATATGACCCATGAATAATACAACTTAAAAATCTCTCAGAGCAATAGATTTTAAGAGACGTGCAGGGGGGAAATCCAGAAGAGAAAGTATATCTAACGAGTAACAAATAACTAAAAAGGAATTATGAAAATAAGACATACAATTTTAGACGATGTTATAAAGAAACAGTTAGTCTAGTTTGGATTGTTTAAAGAATTAATCCAGTCATTTTAGCTGTTAAACCCCAATCTGCGGAAAAATTTCTAGTGAGCTGAATTTTTGTATACACCTTTATTACGGCATTGTAATGAAGATGTGAAAAATCGACATTGATATCGTGCCGGCACAAAAAGTCATAAAGGTCACGAAAATCAGTTTTTAGCAAATATCTCGCGATATATTGCTCAGAGGTAAATAAAGGTCATTATAAAAATTGTTTATCGTGAAATTGTCTACAAAAAATGTCTCCTGCATTTTTCTGTAGAATTAACCGTTTTCGGAGTAGAGACTAGAATGCACTCACATACGGTATTGTACACCAAGGCGTACACCCTATTGCTTTTTATTCATGTTTGTAAGTGTGTTGTTAGTAAAATCTACTACATACACAGACATATAGCACTAGTAATACTAGTTAGACAGGACAATTCGTGCCCGTGAATGCCTCAAACGACCTCCACTGGTAGGCAGATGTTCCGTATTTCATTGTACCCTTATACCTGCTACTGCCTGTCGGGCTGTATTTAGCTCAGTTAAAAATTATTTCTTGAGTGTTAAAGACTTTATTTTAGTAGTATTGCTCTTCAACAATTTTCATAATGAGTGGTACATGTTTTATATGCAAAGAAGTGTTATCGGATGGTGATGTAGTAGAAGTTAGGCGTGGTCTTCAGACATTAAAAAATGCTAGTATGGCTAGAGGTGATGGTAATATTGAATATTCAGATACTGTGACTTTTGTAAATGTTCATAGCAATTGTCGTAGAAATTATACGAACACTTTGAGTATAGCGGCTTTTAAACGACGCCAAGAAGAACCGAGTACATCAATATCTCCACGTAAGAAAAGAATCAGCTCGTTTGATTTCAAAAAATTATGTTTGTTTTGTGGAGAAGAAGCGAGTGAGGTAATTGAGAAAAGAAAAGAAAAAAAACAGACGCGTTATTAGAGAAGTGAGTACTTTCATTTAAAGACACAGTATTAAAAGCTGCAGAGGCGCGTGGTGATAAATATGAAAGAAGTGTAAAGGAGCGTGTGAATTTTGAGTATGATAAATGTTTCTCAAATTTTTTATTAGTCAGTGGAAAGGGTAACGCAGGCCGTCCATTGGATGAACATATTAGAATTGGCATGAAAAATGTTTTTCATTACATAGAAAATAATGACGATTGTTAATTCACATTAGCTGAGTTAAAAGATATAATGAAATATTACGTTCCAGATGATAAAACAATAATAAAAAAATTGATTGCTCGATATGGGAATAATATACTACAGCCAATAACAACTTTATTACCACCAGCACCCGATAATCTACTAAATACAATCTTCTGTAATAGTACAAAAGGTTGCAGCGGCAAATGTGGATGCAGAAAAATTGGATTAAGATGTTCAAAAGTTTGTGGACATTGCCGTGGCCAGTCATGCTTAAACGCAGAGTCAGCCAATGATGAAAATTATGAAGATGTTTATTTAAATATCGGAATAAGTCCACTCGACGTTTTGTCAGCAACTGTTGATGACACAGAAACTGAAGATATCGACAATGAATGTTAAAAAAATTATACACTAAAGTTAATTTTTCTGTATTCAAATAAAAAATTATTCACTCGTAAAAAAAGCCTCTTATTACATATTATGGATTATCCTACGGGGAAAACCATGTAAAAAAACGCGCCCTGCATTCTACCTCGAGTGCATCGTTATAATATAGTCGCATTCTCGGCGCTCTACGCCGAAAACGGTTATTTCTACAGAAAAATGCAACAGACATTTTTTGTAAACAATTTCACGACAAACAATTTTTATAATAACCTTTATTGACCTCTGAGCAATAGATCGGGAGATATTTGCGAAAAACTGATTTTCGCGACCTTTAAACTTTTTTAGCCGGCACGATATCAATGTCGATTTTTCACATCTTCATTACAATGCCGTAATAAAGGTGTATACAAAAATTCAGCTCACTAGAAATTTTTCCTGAAATGACTGGATTGAATGTATAAAACAAAGGTAACGAAATGGCAAATCAAGGAGAAGAGAAAGTGAGGAAGGCTAAGGAAAAGCTGGGGAGAGAAATAAGAGAGAGGATGATTTTTGGTTGATAGAGAAAGAGAAAAATTGGAAATATGAATGAATTAATATGAAACTGATATATCTAAGGTCAAATGAAATTATTAAAACTTACAGAGTTACTTTTGTTACAACTTTTTTCGACAATATTCATCTTACTATCTTAGCAAAGTAGTTAAAACTACAAAAGAAAAAAATTAAATTTTTCAAAACGAACTAATTATTTTCAAAAAACAGACTCCTCTGTCTACATGTCTTAATAGATATTGCATTCAACTTCATAGATACTGTGATAAGAATTTGGATAAGATCGAAACAATCGACCTATTTCTGTTTGTGAATAAATCGTATTAAAGCTAGATTGAGATGATATGACCTATGGTTCAATTTGATACAAAACCCTAAGGTGTGCAACCAAGTACTAAAATAGAAAAATAATAATCAGATCCTGGACCGATTGAATCAGTTTAAGCACATCGTTCGTGATTGAAAAATGTAATTTTTTTAAGACCAATTTTGAATATTCATCGAAAAGAAGTAGCTGGGTACATCACCCAACGATTATTGATCGATGTTGCAGCCAATTTATTTTTGTTATGTTGACGATAATTTTCAATTTTTATGTTGATAACCTTTTAAGGTTATACGCAGAGCAGCTACTGTCATGGTGTCCTAATCATCAGGCTACAATTTAATATTACTATTCACACAACATTTATAAGACTTTGTACACGTCAGTAACTAAGTATTGCTAATTTGAGCAAAATTATTGACATAGTTAGATTCTATTTCCGGTTATACTGGGAGCGGAAAGAAACTTGTGTGAATTAAGCAGGTCACCCGTGTTAGATTCAGGCGCGTTTAAATAGAGACCGAGTTATTTAACCCCCCCACTATTAAAATGACAGATGTCGTATGCCCTAACCTTAAAATTTGTTTTAGTATTATGTTTTGTTTAATATTAACGAAATAAGAATAATTATTACTATGATTATTTATTATACGAATAAGTATTAATATTATTATTATCACAATAGAAATAAAGGCTGAGGTAAGAACCTATGAAGCCCATGATCTGAAAACATAAATAAGTGCTTAAACGCCTATAAACATAATCAATGACAAATTAACAATAATTAACAAAATCGTAGTTTTCAACAATAACCGCAACAACCATACAGCGAAAAAGGATATATATAAAACAAATTCAGATTAATAATAAATGCAACAATGCCCACTATTAACTATTAAATAGAAGTCTATTAATTCTGTTCTTAAATGCGTTAACTGATGGTGTGTCAACAACATCATCAGGAAGATTGTTCCAGACATCAAACACTATGTTTGGTAAAAAGTGCTGTCTTACTCGGGATCTAAAGGACTCCTTCTTAAGTTTAAATAGGTGACCTCTCAGTCTAAGATCAGTGTTGAATAGAAACATAGATTGAAGATCACCAAAGTTGTGCTTAATGATTTTATAACATAATATCAAGTCTCCCCGAAGTCGACGGTCTTGAAACGAGATGAGATTCGCCCCAGTCAGTCGCTCCTCATATGAAGGCCTTACGCGACCGAATGCAAATCTAGTGGCCTTCCTTCGCACGTTTTCTAATAAAACTTGGTCGCAAATAAGATCAGGATACCACACACGCCCCGCATATTCTAAAATAGGACGCACTTAACATTTGTACAGTTTACAGTAAGTTTCAAGTGACACTCTAGAGAACGATTTTTGTATCAGATAGAGTCTGGATTTCGCGCGGTTGCATACGAACAGAACATGTTCACTCCACGATAAAGTTGAGTTCACTAAGATGCCTAGATCATCATGGCTGGTAACCGTATTAAGTATCTGCTCATTTAAGTTGTATGATAAATTGGGATTGGTCTTGCCAATGTGGAGTACATTACATTTATTAATGCTCAGGGGAAGCAACCAGTCCAAACACCACCGCTGTATAGTATGTAGGTCATTTTGGAGGGTGAGATGGTCTCTCAAAGGGTTAGCAAATATTTTTGTGTCATCGGCATAAACAGAAACTGAGTTTGAGACCAATATTTGAAGATCGCTTGCGTAAACAACAAACAGCAATGGGCCAAGGACGGAACCCTGTGGAACACCACTAGAAACTGGCCTGTCATTGGAGAACTCTTGGCCGACTCTGACTTTAAAAATCCTGTCCGATAAAAAATTGGAGATCCATACATTCAGGCTACCCCGTATGCCAAAGTGATCTAATTTATGTGAAAGTCTTCTTTTTGGGACTTTGTCGAAGGCCTTGGAGAAGTCCAAATAAATGACGTCAATCGGATCTCTGTTGTCTAAAGCTTTTGTCCAGTCATTAACACAGTGAAGAAGATTGGACATGGTAGAGCGACCTCGAACAAAACCATGTTGGTGAAGAGGTATGACATTTTGTTGAAGAAGGAACTTAGACATGGCCTCACTAATAATAGATTCCATAATTTTACAAACAATAGGTACCAGGCTTACTGGTCGGTAATTGCTCGGATCCATTTTATTGCCCTTCTTGAATATAGGAGTAACTGACGCCGATTTCCAGATTGGTGGAATAGAACATTGCGTGAAAGAGGCATTCATGATGATTGAAAGTGGATAGGAAATTTAGTCTGCACATTTTCTAAGAAACATTGCTTGCAAACCTTCAAGATCAGGAGAAGTGTTCGTCTTGATATTAATTATTTTTTCATTAATTTGCTGGGGTTAAAATTCAATATTACTAAGGGATTCTAAGACACGAGCACCAGATATTGGAGGCAAAGTGTCATCAATTGGTTCAGAAGTAAAAGCCTCAGAAAAACTAATGGACAACATTTCGGAAGTTTCATAATTAGACGAACATAATACTCCATCACTTTTCCTAAGTAAAGGGACACCAACTTTAGACGAAAAAAAGGAACTCATGTGCTTAAAAAACTTTTTAGGGTTGCCACTATTAGCAATGTTAGCAATGTTGGTGCGTTTAAATCTTCTCCACAAATTTCGTTTATGCTTTATCAAATCATGTATTTCACTATTGATCCATGGCTTTAATTTGTTACGGAAAATTCTTCTTTCTCTGGTATTCTCATTAAAACATTTCGTTACCGTGTCATAGAAATATTTCCATAAATGTATACAGTTATTATTATCAGGCAATATGTTATCCCAATTGATGTAGAGTACGATTGACATTTATAAAATTTGTTACTTCGATAGTCATGTAATTCTTATCATCGTCAGCAGCGGGTAAGTTAAGTTGAATATTGACAGTTATTGCTGCATGATCGGACTTACCTATTGGTGAACTGATCTCCAGGCATGATAGCAAACATTCGTCATTGGTCAAAATAAGATCGAGAGTAGAATGATTATTATTGTGTCGGAAACGAGTAGGTTCATGCACAACTTGGGTTAAATTCGAGTTTTGGATAAATTGCACAAACAAATTTTTTGCATTATTGCCCTCAGGAATATTTATTATCGGCCAGGATATATCCGGAAAATTGAAGTTCCCAAATGATAACTAGATTGTCAAGCATGGATAACTCATCCACTTTATCAAGGAGAGTGACATTAACTGCCAATTGTGAGTCGTTTGGACGATATATGCAGGCTAAGTGTATGGACATGAGACTTTTGGATATTTTAATGCATATAGCATCAATGTTTGGGACAGTTATATCTATTTCAGATACAGCAAAATTACTAGTTATATAGTCAGAGAGGTATATGCAAACACCCCCTCCAGGACGGTTGGGTCTATCGGTTCGAAAACTAGTAAAGCCATCAATACGAATCACTGAGTCCGAAATTGAAGGCTTAAGCCAAGTTTCGCCGATAAGTATTATGGAGGGTTCAACGGAACATACAAATTCATTAAATTTGGCACATATGGAGTCAAGATTAGTATAAAGTAACAACCAGTTTTCAAAATTTCGAGAAGAGCATTTATTGGCGAAATGTAACTATTTTGGGTGATCCTCGTACAAATTTTATGGTAAGGCTCTTCTCTCCATTATTGGTGCGATTCTCTAGTTCTTTGCGCAATTCTGTAAGAAACAATTGTTGTGTTGGAGTTTTGTCATCCATAATGGAAAATTTGCTGGTTGAGCGAGTCTCTAAAACCTTTTTCTTATTTTTTAGAATGTATTTGGCATCTCATTCGGTTGACATGACTTTTAGCATACGGGGAAAGCGCTGATTTGGTTTGCCTATTCGATAAAATGTGACCGAAGAGGTGGGACAGCCGACAGCGTCGAGCACTTCCTTAATTGCAGCTCGGTCACATTATTTTTTAACGATGGAATCCCCGTCAGTTTCTGGTACACCTTTAAAATATTTTTGGCACGGACCATGCGCTCGACAGCCTCGTTCGCGATTTTGTCGGTGATTTCGACGGAGTTAATTGCCTCCACAGTGGCAATTTTATTTTTTAACGTATTTAACTCGGCTGTAAGAGTAGCAATATGATTGTCTATCTTTGTCTGCAGATCAGTCTTAAAATCAGTAAAGAGTTTCTTTAAGTCGAGAAAATTTCCCAAGTTGGCCACGCAAGAGTTACATAGAATACTCAAACCTCGAACTTTCTGACGCGTTACGCGATCAGACGCAGATATCTCCGTACATTCCATGTGTAGTGATCGCTTGCAGCCGTCACACTGAAGTACTGATTTTCGATCGAAGACCGACTTGGAACAGTGACCGCAGTTATTAGGCATCGCCGACCTTCACAAAATTTGACGAATGTAAAGGAAAAAGTTCAACTGATAATGGGTACTTACAGTAGTTCGTTCAAAATGCACTTTTTAATTCACTGATTTATATATGGATATGACAAATAGATGTTCCGTATGTGACAAGATATTTGCTAGTAATGGAAGCGTAAAACGTCATTTAAAGGAATTCCACGGTGTAATGAAACCTGTTGATAATAGTCCGAATCGGAAATGGGTGCCTTGTGAATATCGTAATAAGACGTTCTTTGATAAAAGTGCATCAAACAAACATTTAAAAAGTGTTTACAAAGACAAAAGTGAGGAAATCCAGGAAAAATCAATCAAAGTCCCCAATACCATTAATAATACATGACTGAACAAATGCCTAGACTGCTGTATAGAGTTTGGTAGAATAAACGATTTGATTCGTCATTTGACCATTATGCACAGTTTTATAGAAGAGTGTTTAACAGAAAATTTCTCAAATTTAGAAGGTGAGTATACATATGCAAGGTAATTTTGAAAACCTGCAATAAAAACCAGACTCACCTTGTATATATTTATTTATAAAATGCTACATGTGGTTGACACATATTGAAGAAGAAAACAAATTGAAATATTTTCACAAAAAGGGCACTCCCACCGGTAAACGTTATTCAAGCTTATACTATGAATGCAATCGCTCATTTTTTGTATTAAACAGCATTAACATTCATTTTAGTTTTAATTATCTTTATTGAAATTTTAGGAATGAAACCAGATACTATCATGAATAGAAAACGGTGTCAGAAGTTTCAGGGTTCTCAGAAAATTGGATTCAGATGTACTAGTCACTTAGTGGGGAATGTGGATAGAAATACAAATGCTGTTCAGGTAAAATATTGGAAACCCCATTATGGTCATGACATTCAAATCCAGTATTTTCGCATTCGTGAAAGTGCAAGAAAAAATATAGCTGCAAAACTTGTGCTTGGTGTTTCAGTCCCAAAAATTATTGATTCTATTCGAGATGGGATAGAAGATAACTATAAAAAATTAAATCGTGTGGATATTATAACAAGAGTGGACATCCACAATATTAAAAGGTCATTTAAAATTGATATTACAGATGGTATTAGGCACACTGATGATGCTACCAGTGTATCACTTTGGGCACAGGATTGTACTGCAGAGGAAAACACTCATGTTTTATTTTACAAAGCTCAAGGAATGGATGATGAAAAATATCATTTGAAGCCATTAGATTTTTGCCTTATCCTAATGAATAAGTTACAAATGGAAGTTATTAAAATAAATGCACACAAATTTGTTTGTATAGATAGTACTCATGGTACGAATCCATATGATTTTGATTTAAATACATTGATGGTGGGAGATGAATTTGGAGAGGGAACGCCAGTAGTATATATGATATCTATCAAGAAAGATTCCAGCATTTGTTCAGTGTTTTTTTAAAGTAATGTTAAGTAAAGATGCAGTAGGTATTATTGCTACAAACACTTTTATGTCTGATATTACAAACACATATTACAATGCATGGCAATCTGTAATGGGTACAGTTCTCAATACAATTTTTTGCTCTTGGCATATAGACCGTGCTTGGCGGTCAAATTTAATGAAAATTGTCTCTAGTTACCATGAAACTTCAGTAGAAAAAAGGAAAGAAGTTTATAAGGCACTTAAAATGGCACAAACAACCCTAGATGGAGAGAAGTTTTTTAAATTTTGTGATGAATTATTACTACAGCTGCAGAGTGATTCAGAAACAAAAAGTTTTTACGAATATTTCATTAAAGAATATGGTAGTAGTTATATATCGTATACAATTAATGATTAACACAAATATGTATCTAGAAAGCATGCACCGTGTCATAAAATATGAGTATCTAGGAGGAAAGAAGGTTAAGAGGTTGGATAAAAGTATTCATAACCTAATGCGCTTCACTCGTGATAAGCATGTGGACTGGATAATTAAATTGACAAAAGGTAACGATTTTTTTGTGACTTTTCTCGGAATATACGAGTAGATATAAAATAAGTAATATTTGCGGGTAAAGGCACGAATCGTATAAATGGAATCAATGCAAATCACAGATATGCTGTTAATTCAAGTTTTGATTTGAAAGAAGATGAAGATAATAAAAAATGGTCTGTATTTAATAACACAAGCAAAAAAAAGGTGATCAGTGTTGCGCATTAGCATGCCAAAACTGTAAAAGTTGCTACCATTCGTATAGATGTACATGTGTAGATTATTGCATAAAATCAAACATTTGTAAACACATTCATTTTATATGCATTCAAATAAACAAAAATTGCAATTCGACTTCTGTAAATGAACATTGTCATTAAAAAATAGAACGGAGCAAGCAAACTTTGCAAGAAAAAATTATTTCCACTGCTTTGGAAGTAGTTACACTGGCAAGCAAACCTGTTTCTAGTGAAATACTATCGTCTTCATATAAACAATTAAATGTTACCAAATCATTATTACAAATAGCAGAGATACCTAACAGAAACGAATCCAAATTTGAGAATATGGAATCCAATAACGAACCAAGCAACAAAAAAATTATGGAACAAGTAATGTTCTTTTCCACACTAGAAAAGAAACTCCATAAAAATCATACTGAACAATTAAGGAAACCCACATTGAATGAAAAATCAAATTTGGAGTTGATTCTGTCTAAACAGTTGGAAAGTTTTAACTCCTCTTTGAATGATCACACTTATGATCATTTTAAATTGTAACAACTGTAGTAGTATTTTAATAAATTGCTTCAAATATGTCATATTTGTATTTTTTAAATTTAATTGGAAAGAGACTTGTTGGATGGTTTCGTAATGAGATACTTTACCGCACTAGTGCGGTAAAGTAAAATTAATTGGAATGAACGTGTCAAAGTTGACATTTTGCAGAATCAGTGACAACCGAGACACATAAATCAACGAACCTCTTTATTATGAGTATAGACGTAACACTAATAATAATATTATGAATTCAACACAATTTAATGCATCGATTCATGAATAAAAAATTAAACCTCAATAATTATAATAATTAAACACAGCACCTGTACAATTAGTAATATTTATTCCAGCATACTATAATGTGTCCATAATGATGATGCCTTTTCTTTTTCAGCTGTCCCAGCAAAATAAGCTAATAAAATTTTCTCCGATATATCACGGACTTTTTTTGAACTGCACCAGTCTTCGAATCGCTTATATTCTTTTTCGTATTTATTGCGGGATTTAGCGGGTACGAGGGTTTGTATTGCGTTATTGGCAGCAAGTTCTATATCAGAATCAACACTTTCATAGTCGGAACTCACGTCGATACAATTATACCAAACTGAAGTGAACGCGTCAAAATAAACCAACAATTAGCGCAACGCTTGCTTGTTACATGATTCTAATATCATTAATTCCAGGAATATTGACTAATTTTGAGTAAATAATTATCATTATTGTTAGTAGGTAAAATAATGTACTATATTCGTATCGTAAATTCATATTACGATAGATATTCAATGGGTTATCAAACTCGGTCTAACGGCCTCGTTTGACAAATTTCCAATCTCATTTCGTAAGATGAATCTTTACGACACTTATATCGTAAATATCTATTAATGTACTTTTGTCAAAGAACGTTTTATTACAATATTCACAAGGCACCCATTTCCGATTCGGACTATTATCAACTGGTATCATTACACCGTGGAATTCCTTTAAATGACGTTTTACGCTTCCATTACTAGCAAATATCTTTTCACATACATAACATCTATTTGTCAGATCCATATTAATACTTAATCGTATAATAAATAATCATAGTAATAATTATTCTTATTCTGTTAATATTAAACAAAACATAAACATAATACTAAAACAAATTTTATGGTTATGGCATACGACATCTGTCATTTTAATAGGGGGGGGGGGGGGGGGTTAAATAACTCGGTCTCCATTTAAACGCGCCTTTAAATTGTACTAGTCCTACGCGAACTTTCCTTGGCAAAATGAAACATAGCCTGCTGTGAGGGTCATCAAGTAGGTTACTTTCCTATAAGTGGGTATTGACGTAGAACATAATTAACTATTTTTGTTATTGTTATTTAACTCACAGTTCCAATAAAGGAATCAACATATTTGACACTTTTGAATATTGACTTTTCATAAACCCTGTAAGCAAAGTGAAGTATGATACATCAATAAGTTCATATGTATATATTTTTTGATGAACATCTTGTGAGTAGCCTTCAATATACATATAGTATAAGCTCATCGCAATACAACCTGTATATTGTGAAAATATTCCACTTAACTGATATAATCATCTTTTCAATTCATGTTGTCCGTTTATTCTTCGAAATATAATATTTTCAAGCTCTTCCACCCTTCGAGTTAAAAATTGACTATAAAAAAAGTTAGTGTTAAGTCAATATCCCCCCACACTATGTCAAAATCCTTAGCTTTAATATTTATAGGCATTCATCGTACGAAATTAATTGAAAACAACTTTGATTGGTTCCTCTAATATAAAACATAATAAAAACTTGCTCTCATAAGTTTTGCACCTTTATTCTATACCATCGTATCTTGCATATTGGCACAATCCTGTCAAATGGCACTGATATCGTCCAATATATCCTTTTCGGAATTAACCCTGGTATGTCTTACCGACTCGCAGCTGAGATGCTCACTGGAAAGTTCTCCAAAGCTACCATTTCTTCTGGCATTCACGACTAACGTTTTCGTACCATAGTCGGTCACATATTTGTCGTTGTTGAGTGAGACACTTTGATAACCACATTTGCACCATGCTGGATAGTGTGCTGTCAAAATTCTCTTGAATGCTTCTCTGAATTCCGTATTAAATATTGAATAGATGATTGGATTGAATGCTGAGTTCGAGTAGCCCAGCCAAGTAAGAATTTTGAATGTAATGTCTGGTATGCACGTTTTGCAAAATGCTGTTACTATGTTTATGCAGAAAAACGGAACCCAGCATATGAGGAAGACGCCCATTATTATACCTACAAAAAATTAAGAATATTTATAATAATTTCTCCAACTTAAAAGTATTTTTTTAACTAAGATCTAGCTCTTACTAACTAAAATAAACGCATTGATATGCTTGACAATACACAAAATTTTCATAACCTCCCGAAACATAGTTTTAGAGATATGAGTAATAATGTATTACAACTTCTAATTTTAAAGCCCTATAACTCATCGAAGAAGCCCCATAGGAAAAAATTATATAAAGTTTAAGTATAAGTATAAGGTGCTGATATTATTTCATATCAGCCACATATTCCCAAGTTTTGGCCTCTCATTCCTGGGAAACCCTGTATATTCTCCTTTGCGTAGAATGTGTTAACATGAGATTGGCTGATAAAGAATCATTCGAAGTAGAATAAATAACCAATAAAATCGTACATAATGTTCTCTGGGAAAAAGTAATACAAAATTGCTCACATCGAAAGCACCAGTTTCACTCAATTCTGTAAGAAAATTTTATGTTTTGCAAAACATATTTAAAAAAAATCAAATATTTGCGGCTCTATGTTCATTTAAACTATTTTGAGAGTACTACTATTTCATAATGATGACCATCATTAATTGGAAAACGGTATTCGTCAACATTTATACATTGAACATAAAACATAATTTTTTTGTCAATTTTGAAGATGCCAAAAATTTCTGTTATTGTACCGAGTGACGACCTCATCTTTTCAGATGGTTAAGAATGCCATTGTGAAGAATCAAATTATAATAACATCGGACAACATGTGTTACCGAAGAAACTAATTCATGATGACTGTGAGATTCAGTCCTTTTAGCAGTAGACTTTAACCAGAATACGATCCCCTGCCACTCAAAAAAGAAATGGGCAAAAGCCGCTCACATCAAGTTAATACAGGTTGCAGCATCTAAATCAGTCTTTTTGCCTCACTTTAGTAGGAGTTGGGAGTTCATTGATTTGTATTATTGGTATTGTTGTGTTAATTAGTTAATGTTTTTTTCACAATACCACTCAAGTCGTGGAAATGCTCAGCCTCGAAATTCGGAGAATTATACATAAAGGTTTTTTTTGAGGGGCCAATCAATCTAGTAGATTCAGTCGTTTCGAATATCTCAAAAGATCTGTGTCCTCTCTAAGATCTTCAGTTCTGTACTCTTTGAGCAACTGTGATGAAGCTCCATCAAAACCTCTTCTCAAAATTCAATTCCTGGTCGATTCTTTCGCTCGAGCCACTTCTCCTAAGAAGCATTATTGTGTTCCCCCAATTACAAAATATATAATACATCTTTTAACATTTTCCATGTATCTGATAGAAACCTTGCTTAGAGCAAAATTTGAAATATCTTGACCATTTTTTAAATTGAGAAAATTGAGAAAAACCATTTTTATAATCAATATATACCACCCCATCTAATCCCCTTCGTTAACATACTGTTACGAAACAGCACACTGGTATAGACCCTAAATCCGACTCTGCCTAAGCCAGGTATAAAAGTTAAAATTATGGCGGATACGCAGGTTTTTTTTATAACTATTTACGACTATCTTATCTAAACATTGTTTTTGTGACCAGTCTTATCTAGAAAATGCCAGAAAACCAATTGTTTTTGAGTAAGCCGCAGTCCGGAATTTTCTAGTAAAAAAGGTACTAATATAAATAAAGGACCGATCAGCGGATGAGTTAAGTTGATAATTTGACATCGTGAGATGAACAAGTAAATACGTGAATATAAATTAGTTAAGTGTTAGTGATTAGTTTAGTGTTTAAATAAATTAGTAAGTAGCCATACCGTGTGTTTAAAGTTCATCCCACCCGTTTACTGTTCAAATAAATAACAAAAGCATTACAATAAGAAAACAACCTAAAACCTTCATGTTGTTCTCTAACAAATCGTTATATGCTATTTCCTTTTACCTCCATCTTCAGTACAAGGTGTAACACCAATTCTTCTTTTTCGCTAGACGCTGTAGTAGTTTTGTATAATAGCGCTCTAACAGTACCTATTATTCACAAAAAATACTAACCTACGGTTATGGCAGCTTTATGGTCACTGACGTGATACGGACTGCTGTGATGATTGTGAAGATGGATATGAAGGGCTTTGTTCTTCTGTTTCGTACTTTTCTTTTTTGTAGTTGCGTCTGGTAAATCTATTGGTCTGGTGATTGCTCTAATATTTTTCACGTGCTTTTGAGCGTAGCAGTAGAGTCTGCAGTAAATTCCTGTAATACAATAAAAGTTTTTATTACTTGATGGGTTTTTCCTTATGTAACTCTCAATATGGATTGTTGCTTAAATGTATTTGCTTACAATATAAAGAAAGCTTTTCACCCATATAAGTCGAATGTCGTATTAGTGACTTAACAACGTCATTTATGCAAATTAAAATAATGTACTGTTTTTACAGTCTTTTATAAAGTGTTATGACGGTATACACTGTATTATAAACTTTATGGTGAAAAAATTGAACTACTTCCTACAATCTCAGGTAAGCGTTTATTCAATATAATGTCACTCCAAGTCGCAGAAGATTAGACGATTTTATGAAAAACATTTTAATAATATAATAGTCCGGGAAAGTAAGGAAATTAAAGGGAAAAGTTATCCGTAAATTTTTTCTCATTTTTTAATAAAAGTACATCCCCCCAACAATATTTTCCTAGTTCGTCTAATAAATTCGACTGACGCTTGCAACGGAGCTTGCAAGCACAGCTTGGAACATGTAAAATTCGGGTGTTTTATGCTCCTGGCATTACTGGATGTGCTTGTACAAAAAAATTGTGAAGGTAAAAAATGTAGAAAATCTTTTGCTCTAAAAGGTGACGTCATTCGATTTTCCAAAAAAAATTCGAAACACTTATTGTAATAAGTATCTGGTTGTGTGATATTCATAATTATCCAGTCATCAAGCTCCCATGAAAAGAACTATACCCAGATAACATCGACCATCGCCCCAGCATTTGTATCGCACATGTCTACCGGCAGTTCATGTTCCGGCCAGGAAAATAATACTTTCCCAGCATCGAGGTGTCAAGGCGGACGCCAGCCGCCCGTGATATACTCTCCCGGCGATTGAAAGTGCCTTGGAAGCGCTCTAACAGCAACAGATTTTAGTGCATGATTGATGCAGGTCAACTGCCTCTTATGCGTGTATTTCATTTCATGGTACTCGACCTGCAGCGGAATTACACATGCATAAAGGCAGTTGATGAAGCGAGATTCAGGAGCGCTTGAGAAGTACACCTGCATATACTGCCGAAAGCAAATATGGAGTTGTGCTGATTGCACCGCTTCTTAAGCACTCCTGATGCACTATTTTGAAATACTTTAATTTTTCATAGTCGACCGTTATCAGTGTTATCTGAGTATTCCCTCTTATAAAACACTTCCCAGTAGATTGGTATGCGTAACTTATTTTATGTTCAACTGTTGAAATATTGGCTTCTTCGATTCTTTTTTCAGCTACAGATATATACCAATACCAATTTAAAAATATTTTCTTACCTTATTTAATCTCAAAATCCTTTTTTTACTGACAATTTCCTAACAGAAAGTCTTTTACGATGTTTATCGCCAGTTCGATAATTTGAACTCGACATGCTTGATTACATTATCACAAATTCACAAACTAGCAAGTGTCACCATCTGAATGCAATCGCAAACTAACTAGCTTTCTGTCGTCTGTTATACGTGCATATCTGGCCGGTTCTTTGTCCATCACCCTTGCCGCCGCCGTTCGCAAAAAATGTTAACATGTTTATCGCCTATTTAATATTATACCTAATCTTATTCGAGAATGCAATGAATCCCTTTCGCAATTTCTATTGACATCATCACACGTGCTGAAATTTTTGGAATAGCTTCAGTGCTATTTTTGATTTTTATGAATGAAATTATGGTTTATTCAATAATTCATAGTATTTCTGTAAAAGTGCGAGGGGGCTCGAATCAGTCATCAAAAATACTCCGTAATTGTGTCTGCAGGGGTTTCGCAAAAATCATTTTTGACCTAGTAGTCATTAATGGATCACGATAATTTTTTGTCAATATAGACAACTGTGTAATTGAGGCATTTCTCGGAGTACTTTTTCGAAATACGATATATCTTGTGAGATGAAAAATAGTGAATATGGCACATATTTCGTACTTTTTTTCTAGTGTTTTTTTCAAAAAATTAAAAAAGTACTCCGAGAGATGCCTAGATCCAACCTTTCACATGCAGAAAATGAAAAAAAAAAAATGATTTTTTTTATCGAGGTCCCAGTAATATGATTTTTGCCATTCCTTGTTTTACAAAGTTTTAATATCAATCCCAAATAAGGTTAACCCCCTCTTAAAAAAAATCCATATACAATTAGTAGAAGCTGAGAAAAACAAGTACAAACTCTGTTCGATACTGTGACAATATTAATTAAACTTTTCTAATTTTGACCGTTTCACTCGATTGCTGAATCTCCACTCTATTTAAGTACATTCGAAAAAGAACAGTAACCTTAGTGCGCCCTGCCGCTCTATGGTGCGACAGCTGCTTGGCGTAGTGGGGGGGGGGTCGGCGCTCGTTCTCAGTTGAAAGAAACTCGCGCTTTTTTTATTGGTTTTTTTCCATAATATTGTCAATTTCTGGTTTTCTAATAGTATTATGATTATCAATGATTGCAAAAGGCTAGGATTAAGTACAGTGTTATAATTTCTGTTTATAAATACATTTATTCAATATATCACATAATTTCGAACATAGATACTTAAGAACAATATTTATTTACAAAATTTACTTCGACTCTTTACAACTTCTCGCTCTTTTTGGTATTTGAGGAAGTGTCTCTGTACCATCCTCGTCATTAACAAATAATTCCTCATCGATGGCACTGCCATTGTCAACTGCAAGTTCACAGTTAAGTAATTCACTTATATCAAAATTTTGCTCATTACTCATAATTTCATTATCATCCTCGTCATCGTCATTCGTTGTACTTGTAACTTCGATGTTACAACAATTTTTGCCTTCACAACCTCTACATAAAACCGTACAATGTATGCCAACTTTTTACAACCACATCTGGCAGAAGAACATCCTGTGGTACAAGAACACGAAATAATTTTTAATAATTCTTTGGGTACGAGTACAATGAATTTCCAAACCCAGTCTGTAGGCTTTATTTTATCAACAACTGTTTTATCCTTATCCCAAGGTCGGAGTGGATAAAATACTCTGTGAGAATGTAATTTCATTGCGTTTTGCGTTGGTGGTGAGGTTATGAAAAAAAACCAATAAAAAAAGCGCGAGATTATTTCAACTGAGAACGAGCGCTGATCCCCCACCACTACGCCAAGCAGCTGTCGCACCATAGTGCGGCAGGGCGCACTAAGGTTACTGTTCTTTTTCGAATGTACCCATTGACTAGAGAAAAATGAAAAGTTGCACTCAAATACAGTGGAGATTCAGCAATCGAGCGAAACAGTCAAAATTTTAAAATTTTAATTAATATTGTCACAGTATCGAACAGAGTTTGCACTTGTTTATCTCAGCTTCTACTAATTGTATCTGGAAATTTGTTTTTAAAATACGCGTCTTTCAAATACATAGATACTCATGATGCTAAAAGATATTATTACATTTTTCAAAAGAAAAGATGGAAAAAACGAGATAAAATTATTTTTTTCGGTAAATGTTGTTAAAAATTATGTAAAATAATTTTGAAAAATTGTGTTTGTTTTATTTATAAAAATATAATTTTCACTCTATCGATTGCAATCAACCTCGTCTCGATATCATTAATGTTCATAACTTTAGAGTCGATTCCATTTTGCGCGGCCGCCATTTTGAATCTGAACAAACCTAAATTTTTAGACGTTTGCCCTCTATGTTTATCTATGTTTTGACTTCGATATTGTTATTTTATTCATAATTGCCAATTGAAAATGTAATTTTCGAAAAAATATCCAAAAGTTGGAAAATTTAAGGACGGAATTTTTTTTGGAAAATCGAATTACGTCACCTTTTAGACATTGTTTACCTTTACAATTTTTTTGTACAAGCACATCCAGGAATTCCAGGAGCATAAAACACCCGAATTTTACATGTTCCATGCTGTGCTTGCAAGTTCCGTCGCAAGCGTCAGTGGAATTTATTAGAAGAACTAGGAAAATGTTGGTAGGGGGATGTACTTTCATTAAAAAATGAGAATTTACGGATAACTTTTTCCATAGAGCAGATTCTTCGACCTCAATACAGAAATTAAACAGTAAGGTTTTTATTTCAATTTACCAGTTAGTTGTGTTGTGTTCAGATTTTTTATTATTAGCTAATGATGCCGTGATGTATTTTCTTATCGTACACCTCAATCAAGCTTGAAAATATTTGATATGACACATGCCTATGATTATTTCACTCAATACAAAATACGCGCCTTCGATTGGTTTAAATATGAGGATTGATATCTGAAAACACCATGTTTTCGATTTTGTGTTTCGGCACCTAATTGGATACATGTAATTTTCCTATTTGTGTGTTTCAGGTTGTCATTAGTTGTTTTATTCGATATTAAAAATCTAGAGACTGACAGAAAATGTCAAATTAATAAAGAAACGTCAGAATTATTGTATCAAGAATGAATTCTAAAAACCGTTTTGGTCTGTTTGATCTAAAAGAGATTCAAAAGAGAATAAAAGAACAAATAGAAGTAGGAGAAGGTTGATGGGTGTATTTTCTCAAAAGATGAAAGTGTGTAAATAAATTTTATTAAAAAATTAAGCTAAGCGCTTTCGGCAAATAAACATGCCATCATCGGAGCTTTCGTCAATGGTAAAAAATACCTCTAAAAAAGGGAAACATTGAAAGGGGATCGGCATAACAGGCACAATAGTTAGATGTACCTTTTCACAAAATTAACAAATAAAATGAAACTAAAAACCCCTCTTTTATGGGGTGAAATTATTCACTCAGATAATTTTTATATTTTAAAGATGGAGCAACGAAGTATGCAAAGAAGAACAAATGCCGAAAAATACCGTGCGATCTAAAAAGTACGTGTGGAAACAATTCATGGAATTTTGCAACGAACGTCATCATAGCCTGGAAGAACACACATCGGATGAAAAACTTGCAGATATCCTTACAGAATGGGCGTTTAATATGCGAAAAGCTGATGGAAGAGAGTATAATTGAATGGTAATAAAGACTATTTGGAACAATACAGCCAAATTACTCCAAGAAAAATATTATAACGATTATAATCGACGTTTTGATCCCCTCAAAGAAATCATTTTTCAAGCTGCTAGAAATGCGAAAAACGCGAAGAGAAGGCAACTACAAGGTATCCCGGAGAAGAAAAAAAATCTAGTGCATCTTTGAATTGTGAAGAATTTCCGAAAATTATTCAGTCTTGGAATGAAAATTTCATGAAATTTTTTACTATTTAAGGCGTAAGCAATGTCCCGTATATAAGTTCGCATCTGGTAATTTTAAAAATTCAGCAATTATTTTTGTCTGATTACCAATTTTGTTAATTCCGACCACTTTCTTCGAACATATTTCTTTTTGGTAATTAATAAAAAATTGTTTTATATCTGGTGGTTTAAGCAGAATCTATTTTTTGGAAACCTCGTGAAACATACAAGAAATTACGAAGGATTTGGGTTTGTTTATCAATTAATTTGAAATTTATTTACTAAAACTTTAACATGATTAATCTTAAAAATTTCCAATTTTTGACGAGGACCTTCTTCATAAATTTCAAAAATGAACACAAACCAAAATTTTATGAAAACTACTATTTATAATACAATTATCAGAAATAGAAATAAACGCATGAAGCGGGGATTGAACCAACTATATTCTCTTCTGCATACGGTTAGAGACGTACGTCAACAGACTGATCTAGAGTGACTTGAAATGTCAATGTTACTTTCAATGTTTATCATTCTTCTTTACATAGAATATGTTGTCCAAAGGGTTGAGAGCTTGTTTTTATTCGATATTTCATTCATATAAGCAGTGATAACATATTCTGATAATATTTTTAACTTCGTTTACCAGAGTTCAATCCATGAACTTTTTGTAACAAAATTCATATTTACTTTTTGATTTTTGGGGTAAAATGTGTGTTATACGTCTCCTTTGCGGCATAACGAATATCTGATGGAGTAATATTTATTGATTTTCAATTCATCACTGGAATCACTCATTTTACTGGAATATTTTTCTTAGAAACTAAAGAAATATTTTGACAAGTTATCTTGACATTACATTGAAATTGAAAAAAGAAGACTTGACGGGTACTAAATGCAAATGCTGATTGGTGGATTTCATATACATTCTAGGATGTAAATGAAATTATATGCGTTCAGTTAACCGAAATGGCCTACATTTCCATATATTGTGCAGAAAATGGATAATTTACATGTGGGTATAGAAAAAAATGTAAGCAGTCTCGTTGAATATTTTAATTTATTATTTGTAATTTTGTAAACAAAACTCAAACTTCTCAATCATGAATTATAAAATGCAAAGCGCATGCGGGTCAATTTCTAATGATGTGTCGACTGGGTTAAATAGTTGCACGATTGCTAAAATTTTCCGCTAGCATCTGAACGACCCGACTATTTACGAGATCTAAGCATCTGATCGCATAAAACGCGCCCGACGTAGCATCTGATTGCACCCTTACATTTGACATAACCAAATGACATTTGTATTGTAACGTCAACTGACGCTGTTGTGAGGACGATACTATTCAATGATTTTAGTAACGGTGCTCGAGAATATAATTTTAGGAACTATTCGCAAATAGAGTATTCACAGGCTTGCGTATGTACGACGTTGGGAATGACGTCAAGAATAACGCCCCGATTCGAGTTTCAGGGCATCAGTGCGGATGAAACTCAATCATCGACCACCCCACCTGCAAGAAATGAATTACCGGTGGCGACATTGATTCTCTTTCCGAAATGTCGAAACCACACATGACCAACGTTCAACTTTAGAAATATTTTTACAAAAGTTACAACTTTTATTTTTTAGAACTGAATATCTTTTTAATAAATACATGGAAACTTATCATTAATGCTGCAACTGGAAGATCATATATGAATTATATGGCAAATGTATGCATAATTTGCCCGTAGATAATATACTTTTCAAATAATTAACAAATATAGAATTGCGGGGAGAGGAAAAAGACGAAATTTTCGGTATGAGTGTCGTCTAGCGCAAAAATATATAAAAGAGGGCGGAGTCGAGACGTGATATGGCGCGAGGGACGAGCAGTCACTCTTGATAAAGGCTCATCAACTACCTGAAAATCTTGTGGAACTAACAGATGATGCCGACATTGTTGAAGCAGTAGAAGTATTAATAAATGCTAGAAGACGTCCAAAGAATTATAGAAATAGAATGGATCATTTTCTAGAATGAATTGATGAAGAATTTGTGCAAGGATTTCCGGTTTACAAGCAGGGTGTTCGCTTTGTTATAAACCAGGTTGAAGCACAAATCTCGTTTCCAACAGATTGGTGAGTGCGTTTATTTCCCTTTGTATATCCATTTGTAACTGATATCATTTTAGGAATCATGCTGTAACTACTGAACAAATGGTGCTCGTAACTTTGAGATATTTTGCAACTGGAAACATTCTCCAGACAGTTGGGGATTTTTTTGGCATAGAGAAAGGAACAGCAAGTCGTATTGTTTGGATGGTAACCAGAGCTTTTGCAGGGCTTTATCACCAATATATTCGAATGCCTGAAACACAACCTGAACATAGAAGTACCTCTCAAAAGTTTTATAGTGTGGCACGATTTCCCAAGTGTATTGGAGCTATCGACTGCACACATGTCAAAATCATATCACCTGGAGGAAATTATGCAAATGATATTATATTCCTAAAGATAGTACAAGATTTTCAATTCCAATTTTAAATCTAACAGAAACATAATAATTTTCACGGAATCATATTAAGTATTTTTTTAGTAGTGTTTTAATGAAACTCACGGTTTCTAGTTAATACCACAATACAATGAAAATTGTTGAAAATTCTAAACAATTAACAATTGTTTCGATAAATCAATATCATCGTCAGAATGACAGAAGTTACATTCCATTTGATGCCTACCTGATGTTTAGTAGTTATTTTTGGGTAGACCAAGAAGTGACCTAACTGGTGATTGACTAAATATATGTTAATAGAAAAAAGAAGATGTGAAATTACAAATATTGGAGCTTAGATATTATTAGCCCTATGGTGATATCCTGGATATCATTTTTCCAATTAAGATCCGTATAACTGTGCAATGATATAGAAAACCAGGAAAATTATATCTGCTAATCCTTACAATTATCACTTAAGAAAAGAGTTTATTAGTGGAGAACTCCCTAGTTTTAACTGTTCATTGACAACTTCATATTATGGGTTTCTTGAATGTCTTCTTATTTCCAATTCTTCAAGAAAATCCAGTTCTTGTTTCTTTTCACAAATATGCAGCACTTCTAGTTTTGTGTTAGGTGTCAATGAATGATTGGTGTCAAGTAGATGTTTTGCGTAGTGGGATTTATCTGGTTGTTTTAATCTGTATGTTCCCAAGTGTTCACTGTATCGTATTTCAAAATTCCTAAGAGTCTGACCCAAATAGACAGCATTACATTCTGGTCATTTGAGTTTAGATATACCTGACTCCTTTATTGGTGGTATTATTATCTTTGAAATATTACTAGAAATATTTCCTGCATATGTGATGGTTTTATAAGTTTTTATTTCATCAGTTTGTTTAGGAAATACTAGTTGTAATGCCACTTTTTCCTCTTTTTTATTAATTAGCTTATTTATCATATCTAATGGATAACCGTTGGATGTTGCTATTTGTCTAATTGTATTAATCTCTCTATCAAAATTACATTTGTTCATAGGAACTGAAAAAGCTCTATGTATCATTGAATTATATGCCGCTAGTTTATGGGACATGGGGTGATTGGAATTAAATGGAATTGTCACATTAGTCTGTATTGGTTTTCGGTAAATTGAATAATCAAGTACATTATTAACTCTTTGAATTTTTAAATCAAGAAAATTGTAACTGATAAGGGGAACACAACTGTCATTTTGACAACTGAAAATTACAATTCCAAAATATATAACTCTATAGAATCTAGCGATGTAAAAGTTCTTAATGCAGCCTCAACAAAAAAGATTTCTAATAATGTAAGGGATATTGTTAATAATTCAAATCATCTTTTAAGTGATTACGAAAAAAGATCTATCATACATAAGAATCCTCATTGTCCACAATTATATGGAACCGTTAAATTACATAAAATAACGAAACCAATTAGACCTGAAGTTTCTTATGTTAATGCTCCTAATAATATATTGGCAAGAGGCTCAACAGTATACTTAATAGTGACGGTAATGAATCTCAGTACTCAATTAGAAATTCAATAGAACTAATCAAAAAGTTGAAAGCAATCAACTTGCAAGATAACTATAAACTTATTTCGTTCGATGTGACTAATATGTTCACTAAAATTCCTTCTAAAGAATGTCTAATACTTGTAAGAAAATTAATAGAAGATAAAAATATTAATCCAGGAATAATGTCAGATATACTTAACTTATTTGATGTATGCATTAATCAAAATTATTTTCCTTTTGACGATATGCTATTTATTCAAAATGAGGGTTTACCAATGGGAAGCCCTATATCACCTATTTTGGCAAACATTTTTATGGACAATTTAGAAAGAAATATCTTTGAAAGTAATATTTCGAAAAATGTTTTATTTTGGTATAGATATGTAGATGACATATTAGCTTGTTTTATGGGTAGTGAACGACAATTAGATGTATTTTTCAACCACATCAATAATTTACACCCAAAAATTAAATTAACATTAGAAATTGAAGAAAATAGCTCAATCAATTTTCTTGATTTAAAAATTCAAAGAGTTAATAATGTACTTGATTATTCAATTTACCGAAAACCAATACAGACTAATGTGACAATTCCATTTAATTCCAATCACCCCATGTCCCATAAACTAGCGGCATATAATTCAATGATACATAGAGCTTTTTCAATTCCTATGAATAAATGTAATTTTGATAGAGAGATCAATACAATTAGACAAATAGCAACATCCAACGGTTATCCATTAGATATGATAAATAAGCTAATTAATAAAAAAGAGGAAAAAGTGGCATTACAACTAATATTTCCTAAACAAACTGATGAAATAAACACATAAAACCATCACATATGCATGAAATATTTCCAATAATATTTCAAAGATAATATCTTCAGCATCGAATACAACAATTTGTTTTAAAACAGAAAGTAACGTTAGTACAAAATTGTTAAATGTAAAACCAAAAATACCACCATTAAAGAAGTCGGGTATATATAAACTCAAATGTCCAGAATGTAATGCTGTCTATTTGGGTCAGACCCTTAGGAATTTTGAAATCCGATACAGTGAACACTTACGGGCATACAGATTAAAACAACCAGATAAATACCACTACGCAAAATATCTACTTGACACCAATCATTCATTGACACCTAACACAAGACTAGAAGTGCTGCATATTTGTGAAAAGAAACAAGAACTGGATTTCCTTGAAGAATTGGAAATTAGAAGATATTTAAGAAACCCGCAATATGAAGTTGTCAATGAATGGTTAAATCTAGGAAATTCTCCACTAATAAACTGTCTTCTTAAGTGATAATTGTCAAGATCAGCAGATATAGTTTTCCTGGTTTTCTATATCATTGCACAGTTATACTGATCTTTATTGGAAAAATGATATCCAGGATATCACCATAGGGCTAATAATATCTAAGCTTCAGTATTTGTAATTTCACATCTTCTTCTTGCTTCTATTAACATATATTAAGTCAATCACCAGTTAGGTCACTTCTTGGTCTAGCCAAAAATAACTACTAAACATCAGGTAGGCATCAAATGAAATGTAACTTCTGTCATTCTGACGATGATATTGATTTATCGAAACAATTGTCAATTTTTTAGAATTTTCAACAATTTTTATTATATTGTGGTATTAACTAGAAACCGTGAGTTTCATTTAAAACACTAATATGAGTAGATTCCACGAAGTAAGGGACAAGACAGCTCATTTTTTTTTTGGTGTTAATTTTTTGAAACTATCACTTATTTATTAATCACTTATATCAATCGTTTTCACTTCCCTGTCAGACCTAGTATAGTTCAAGATATGGTGAACTCGCCTCGCGGAGCATGCATCAAATTAAAATTTTTCTGTTAGTTCTTACAGGATCATATGTTTAGTCTATTTATTCAAAGTTTCAATCAATTCTGTAGTAACCGCACAAATGAACATGATCTAGTATTTCTAAATTAAATCATAATAACAATAACTAATTAAGATTTAAAATTTTTGGTGACGATAATTTTGCGTCCGCCAAATATTAGAAAGTCATCAATATCAAATGGAGAAATGATGGCAATATATATATATAAAACAATCTTATACAAACAAATATAGGGTTAATTTTGAATATACTCGTATGTACCTTATTAGTCGATAAGTTGAAGTTTCAATAATTGTTTAATGTTAAAAACTTGTTTAAATGGCATACTTCAATTAATGAGAATCAACCAAGAAATTTCAGTTTCCAATTATTTCATTTTTGAAAAGTCTACCATAGTTAGTTTAGCACACTGTGAATAGACTATCAAAGTACGACAGGTTTATAATGTGAACACACGTTATTTAGTGAGCTCCTGCAAAGTGGACATTTATAAGGTATTTTCGGTGTTTTTCAAAAGTGCTAAGTGGAAAACTGTAATATTAATCTTGTAAGAGTGTATACTACCAGAATTTATAATGTTTGATTAGTATTAAGACTTTTCGTATCATTTAATTAATTGGGTATACCAGGCGCAGTTGCCAGCTGGTGCAATGAATTATAACGAGTAGATCGGCACGTACTAATAGTCAATCGAGCCAATCCACTCTGGAAGCTGTGGTTACTAAGGTTTTTTCGAAGCTAATAAGTGGTATTGAAACTAAGTTAGGAACTTGTGCAATCAATTTGCGAGTGTTGAGATAACGTTGAATAATAGTGATACAAAAATAAGCAAGTTAGAAGAACAACTCAATAACAATACAAAACATATATCATTGATACGAATTTAATCAGATGTTACGAGTGAATACTCTCAGAATAGTAGGTATTAAAGAAGGAATAGATGAAAATTTAATAAGTAAATTACTAAAGCTAACAAATGATGCAATGAATATTAAGTGTTCGGTAACAGATATAAATAGGGTTTTCAGAATGGGTAAAGTTCACCCTGATTATCAAAAAACTAGGGCTGTAATTGTAGTTTGTGTCAAACATAAAAAGAAATGAAGTATATAGAGCCAGGGATTGTTTAAATGTTAGATAGATAGATATGGATTATCGACGCATCGGTATCTATGACCTTTTAGCGTCTTTACTCTATGTGATATTATATGAGTGTTTTTTTATTTTATATTAACCTGTATGAGTTGGTATCTTTTAAGTATCCTAATAGTGGTTCTAAGTGTTTTTCTGAGAAAAGTAATTTAATATTCGCAGGTAGATTATATTTGATTCTATATGGCAATATGCAATGCATAATTATATGTTTAACGGTAATTGTAGAGTAGAGAGAGATGATTGTTTAAAGGGATGAGGAGCATTTGTCAATGATCTTACGGAACCACGATATAAACTTCTTATGGCGGCGAGAAAGAAATTCAATAAAAATGCATAGTCACAGAATGAAATAAATAAAATTGGACTTGGTGACACTGTAAAATTTGTTAACCGAAAAAGTAAACAGAAGTAGAAGATATGTGTCGTTACAAAAACTGGTCATATCAAAAATTTATAGGTGTTAATTAGAACTGTCTGTGATTTGAATTTGAATGGAGATTTTTCAATTTTTTTGTTTTATCACATCTTTAGCTTCATTTTTGAATTTGAAATGAAAGTAATATATAGGGTTTCCTTCAATTTACAGTTCGCTATATGAAATTTATTCATTTTTCAATCATACATTCGATTCAATACTCATCACACAAATATGTTGTATTGTCATACACTTGTTGTTTTACGGCACGCTGGCTTATTAGCCACCGTATTTTTAACGTCAAGCTTGTCATCGGATATCATTTAGTTTACACACTTCTGAATGTTATTTTCCATCATGTAGATGTAATTGTACACCCTCTTAAAAGGTTGTTTCAATGTTTTTTTAATGATATAATTGTAAAACAATGACGTAACTTCATACATTGTTTCGTTTTTATCAGCTGGATGTTTTTTGACACCTGTTTTTGGATCTTTTTTATGACGTAAGTTCAACTTTTTAAATTGTTTTTTTTTTTCAAAAATTTTACAAACATTGTAACTTTACAGGACAGCTTTGATAATGGCCTAAAGGCCGAAAGCGCTTAGCTGCATGTTAATAAACATATACACACTGAGTACTCATCATTTTCATTCACTCAATTAGTTAATTGTCTTGTAGATATTATTTCTTAAGTGTGGTTAACACCTTAGAGTAATAATATACATAGAGAGGGCTATTCATTCATAAACACGTTTATTTTTGCGGCCAACAATTCTAAACGCCAGTAGTAAAATCATGAATGAATTGAAAAAAGTGGGGATTGTATTGTGGATACATCGCCTTGGCGTCATCGTCAAAGCATAGGCGTACCAAATCTATTTGAAAACAACAAATTTAAAATTATATTATTGGAATTTTGGTGTTTATAAATATTTCAGTTGATGAAATTGAAGTTTGTTGATTTTAATTAATTTAATGTGATTAATCTACATATATAATCTACATATATACAAAAATGAATGTACGAACGAACGAACGAACGAGCGAACATATATATATATATATATATAAATATATATATATATATATATATATATATATATATATATATAATGTGTATCTTTGGAGGTATTACTGTATCAAACTACAAAATTGCGTTTCTCTGTAAACAAAGATTTTTGTTAGTTATTTAATCAAATACAAATAATTTTAATATCTAACTTAATATTAATTATACAAATCTTACCTATTAACAAAGAAACAACATTTACTGTTATTTGTCTACAGTATATTTTCTAACGTACAATAATTCTTTCTTATATGTCTTTCTCAATTGAGTTCTGATTTTCAACTGACACCTCCTGTCGTTTGGAATTCAGTGACGTTTAGTCACTCGGTCAATGCCCGAGGTTGCGAGATGTAAAGTCAGCAAACTAAAGTAATGCATACGCTACAATACTGTATGTGTTACTTTACATCTCCCTTCCTCAAAGAAAATTTCACTTATAAAATTTTTTCACAATCATATTCTTAAGCTAGTATTATCATCTAACATTTTATTTCAACCAAAATCTAATTCCCATCTATATATTATGTAATTTTAGGAGCTGGAATGAGTTTCGTAATGTGAAACAAATTCGATTCCGCTTTTTTATATCCTGTATCTACTTTATAAATTGAGTTTGATATTTTTTCAATTATCTTAAAAGGACCTATTCTTATCTCATCTAATTTTTTCCTATTTAGTTTATTGCCATTTTCAACATATACCATGTCTCCACTGTTAAATGTTACATATTTTCGATTCTTATCAAAGATAGCTTTGTTGTAATCATGTGATCTTTTTGTATTTTCTAAAGCTATTTTTCTATCTCTTATTAGATTATTACAATTCCTAACTTGTTTTAATTCTTTAGGTAGAGTTGTAATATCTATTCCAAATAATAGATACTTGGGTGTAAATCCAGTTACTGTGTGTTCTGTTTCATTGTATTTTTGTATGCATTCATGTGCTACTGTTGTCCATGCTATTTTATTTTTATTCTCATTAATTCTACATCTTATCTTGTTAACAATTGTTCGATTCAATCTCTCATTTAGACCATTAGAGAATGGTGTATTAACAGAAGTGAAAATCAGTTGAATCTGTTTGTCATTTAAAAACTTCTTAAATTCTTTTGAATTTATTCCTGGATATTGATCGGCTAAGATTAAACCAATTCTATCGATATCTGTAGCATTTTCTATCAATTTTATGAAATCATTTGCATTTTGAGTTTTGGAGGTTAAAATAAATGCATATCTAGTGAAATGGTCAACTAAAAGATGTAAATATGTTTTTGTGGATCTAGACCCACCAAATCCTCCAATAGTATAAATTGACATTATCTCAAAAGGTCTTTCCGCTGGTCCTAAATGTGACATTAAACCGAATTTATGTTGACCTCTAGTTTTATTCTTTATGCATATTTCACAATTTTTGCAAATTTTCTGTATATTCTCTACCAATCGATTTGCTGTATAAAATGGCGCAATTTTATTTTGTAGTTGTTTCACCCCTATATGACAGTAATCTTCATGAATTTGTTTGATAAGTTTTCTACTCATTTTCTCAGATAAGATGATTTTTTCTTTATTTTTTGATTTTTTGTAATATATTCTATATTTATTTATCATTTTGTTCTTTCTATCTTGGTGATCCTCAAGACTTAGTCCCACTTACTCCCGCTCATCTCCTGATTGGTCGCTCACTAATCGCTATCCCCGAGGAAGATCTAACGTCAGTCCCGTCAAACCGATTAGACCAGTACCAACACATACAAGTCGCAGTGCAGTCTTTCTGGAAACGATGGAGTAAAGAATATCTATCCGAACTCCAAGTAAGAGCGAAGTGGAAATCTTCCACCAACGTCCAGATAAAACCTGATCTGCTAGTGCTGCTTAAAGACGACAAGCTACCACCCCTCAGATGGTCTCTGGGGCGGATCGTCAACACATACCCTGGAGACGATGGAGTTGTTCGAGTTGTAGACGTCCAAACTGCTAATGGACTTTATCGTCGTGCCGTAAATCGGCTGTGTATTCTTCCTCATGAACTTTAGTTGAAAACAGTGTTTCAAGGTGGCCGGGATGTTCGAACAATACTTTTTATTCAGAATGACAGACCGCCAAGTGTTTTCTTTTTGAATTTGTACTATTTCGTTTTGGGTGTTAGCTCCCGTTAAAAGATCATCTATATAAAAGTCGTTTTTTATAATAGAACTCACTACAGGAGCATTTTTCTCGTTTTCATTAGCTATCTGTAATAGCGTTCTTACAGCTAGATAAGGAGCAGCAGCTGTACCGTAGCTGACTGTTCTGAGTAAATAAGTTTTTAGTGGTTTGTTTATATCTGATCTCCAAAATACTTTTTGATAACACTGATCTGAAGGATTTACCAAAATCTGACGATACATTTTAGATATATCACCGGCTATTACAAATTTATGAGTTCTAAATCTCGCAAGGATGTCAAAAATGTCATTTTGCAGTGCTGGTCCTACGTATTGGACATCGTTAAGTGACAGTCCACTGTCAGTAGGACAACTCGCGTTAAAAACAACACGACATTTTGTTGTAAGACTCGAAGATTTTAGAACGGCATGATGTGGTATGAAATACCCGTCATCTTTCTCAGATTCGTCTTCTGAGAGTTCCGACATATGCCCTAGATTTTTATATTCTTCCATGAAGTGGATATAATGTTCGCGTAACTCACGGTTTTTTATTAATCGTTTTTCTAAATTAAAAAATCTACTCTTTGCAATATCTTTTGACCTGCCTAGTTCTGAGAGGTTATCTTTGAAGGGAATTCTTACAACGAATCTACCTGTTTCATCTTTGGTTGTTGTTCTTTCAAAATATTCTTCACAGTATCGATTATCTTTCGACGTTATTGATTTATTATGGTTATTATTTACGTTTTATAAAGTCCAGAATTTTGATACCAAGTTATTTATTTCCTTATCACTGTCAGTGGCTAAATATGTTACAGAAGTGTCAGACTTACATCCAATATTCCCAGCTATTATCCATCCAAACTTAGAATTGTGTAGCATAGGCAGATTTGTTCCTAAAGTTCTTTGACCTACAGTTAGAACTTGCCAAAATATATGAGCACCTATAAGTATATCAATCTCACTGGTTTCATTAAATGTTGGATCAGCTAAATTTAGATTATTGGGAATATTTAAACATTTATTATCAAACGATGCTTTTGGCAATTTACCTGTTATCTGGTTAATAACTAAACAATTTATATCTACATTAAAACTGTTATGCAAAGACATAATTTCGAACTGTGTTTGATTTTTGATGTTAATCAAACCTTCACCCACTCCTTTCACAGTATGTATAACAGGTTGCATAGCCACTCCCGCTTTATTACAAAAGGATTCAGTCACAAAGTTACTCTGGGATCCGCTATCTAAGAGAACTCGAGCTTTAAATGTATTGTTATTAGCTTTTACATTAACTATAGCCGTTGATAAAAGTACTTGGAACGCCACTGGTCGAACAATAAAGCAGGCGTCGTAGGATGTATAGTGAGTTACAGACTCTGAATTTGAATCACTGACGTGCGACTCTTCTGTTATGGCGTTTGTCTGACTGGATGCTTGATTATTATTATCCAAATGTATGAGGACATTATGTTTTTGCCGACATTTAATGCACTTTCTAAATTGACATTTTTCTGTCTTATGTTTTGGGCTAAAACAGTTCAAACACAGGTTTCGTTTTTTAGCTTCAGCGATTCTATCAGGTATTGAGTATTTTAAAAATGCTTCGCATACATACATCGTATGATTATTATTACAAAAATAACATTTAACCTCATCGCTGTACAAAGAGTAACTTGCATTTTGTTTTTTGAATTTATCGTATTTCATGATCCCGGTATTTTTGTTTTTATTTGGATTGTCGGAACTTAATTTTTCTAGTATTTGACAGCGTTCATTCAGAAAATTTTGCATGTCTACCATCGTTGGTAATTCATTTTGTATTTTGTAGGATTCCCATTCACGTCGTGTAATTGCATCGATTTTTTGAGTAATGATATAAATGATTAAACGATCCCACGCTTCTATATTTTCGCCTAGTGATTTTAATGAGAGTAAATGATCATTAATCGCGTCTGTTAGGTTGCGAAGTTCGCTATGTGACTCTATTTGTATTTTAGGTCTTTCAAAAATACTTTTAATATGGTTATGTATCATGAGGTTTTTATTTTCATATCGACCCTTTAATAACTGCCACGCCACTTGGTAGTTTTCGGAAGTCATGTCTAATTTAGCAATAATTTTGCGCGGTTCGTCCCCTAGAGATGTTTTTAAATGATAGAATTCCTCAATATTACTCAATGAGTGATTGCCGTCTACAAGTGCGTGGAACAAATCTCTAAATTCCAACCATCTGTCATATTTTCCGTTGAAAATTGGCAGTTTAATAGTTGGAAGTTTGATATTACGGTGAACACTCCCTGAGCTGATCACAGAGCCATTTTCAGAAGGGTTATTATTTTCTCTTTCACATAATTTTTTATGAAAATTATCAATTACAACATCCGCTTTTGAAGTTGTGGAAAAGAACAAATTTTCAAAAAATGATCTTTCATTTTCACTTGTGTCGCAATCAGGATTAAGTATGTCTATTTCGTTTTGAATTTCATTGAACGTATCGAAACACCCTTTTATTATGTCTAGTCTGTTACTTAATTCCTTGACTATATTTTCATTTAAATTATTTACATCTATACTGTTTAGAAAAGTCTCAAATCTAGTTAGTGATGTTTTAATTTGGCCTCTTTTTTTGGTCAAAATGTTTAACTGTGCCTTCATTGTGACAATTAATAGTATTAAGACGTTTTTTTTGAATCTGAGAACAAATTACAGAATCAAGGTGACTGTTTAGATAATATAAAAAATCGCGACGGTACCTATAAAAATCTACAGAACAGTATAACTATTCAGAATATTATATGTGGACAGCAGGTATTCAAGCTGTTTCATCAGCCAAATAATGTCAATGCCAAGTACAAAGTATTCTCAATAACACGAAAATATGAATAAATGATAGGATATAAAATGGAGTCCGCTCACCCAATTATCTCCTATTTCGTTCGCAGTCTTACTTCGTTGTAGTTATCGTCTACAAAGAAATTCTTTCGGAACCGGTCAGGTGCTAGCTGCATATATTTAAGTGTAGACACTTTTACACTTTACCAGTTCATATCGGCTTCGTAGGACCAAAATTATGTACATCGTAACATCCACGATGAAATAAGTATTCACATCAACATGAAAAATATAGTTTTACTCATTAATTGAATTACAAAAACTATTTTAGTGGTACAACATGACATTAACGAATTTCATTCAGTTGACATTAAACGTCAAAAATTACAATTAACTTTCAAAAAGAAAACACTTGGCGGTCTGTCATTCTGAATAAAAAGTATTGTTCGAACACTTGGATATACTCATTGTTCCGTTGATCTTCAATAATATCTTGTAGTTTTACAAAATTTACAATTTTCAATTGTTCGTCTTCATTTTCATTGGATTCTAGTACAGGATTTCTGCTTAAACAGTCAGCTTCTAAGTTAATCTTTCCCGGAGAATATTTTATTTTAAAATCATATTGTGAAAGGTAATATGTAAGATCACCTAGTTCTTCATCTGTTCTAGATTTTATGTTCAAATTCTCTAAAGGTTTGTGATCTGAAAAAACTGTGAATATTTTTCCTATAAGCCAGTATTGCCAATATTTAATAGCCTCTTTTATGGCTAAACACTCTAAGTATATCGCTTTCTTTTTCTTTTGACTATTATTTAGTTTTTTTGAAAAATAAGCTACTGGTTTTTCTTCTCCGTTTGGTTGTTTTTGTTTCAAAACAGCTCCTATACCCAATATGCTTGCATCTGTATAAATATATATTGGCAAATTTGGATCATATATTTCTAAGATTGGTTTTGAACATAGCATATCTTTTATTTTCTCAAATGCATCTTGACATTCTTTTGTCCAAATAAATTTTTGTCCTTTTCTCAATAAGTTATGTAGTGGATCCAAAGTTATAGCAATATTTGGTATATATTTGTTGTAAAAATTTATCTTTCCTAAGAACTGTCTAATATTTTTTGAGTTTTTGGTATTGGGAAATTCCTTATCGAAATCAAATTATCTTTGAGTGGACATATCGAATTATTGCTTATTACATGACCTAGATATTTGACTGAACTTTCTGCAAACTTGCATTTTGTAAATTTTAATCTGAAACCTTCTTTTCTTATTGCTTCTAATAATTGTTCTATGTGTTTAATATGTTCATTGAATGATTCAGAAAATATCAATATATCATCTATATAATTTACTGTAAAATCTGATAGTTTATGTTTTCTGATTATATTATTCAAAATTCTTTGAAAAATTGCTGGAGATGTCTTTAATCAAAATGGAAATGCAGAATTTATATCTAATGTTGAAAAGTATTTGCAATTTCGTGTTTTTGTCATTAAGTCTTCTATCAACGGGAATGGCTGCGATTGTGGTATTACAAGTTTATTCAAATCCCGAAAATCAATACACAATCTTGTTTTTCTACCTTCTTCTTTCTTATATACCAGTGTTACCTGTGCCGCAAATGGGCTATAAGATTCTTCAATAAGATTGTTTTCTAATAGTTTAGCAATTTGCATTTCTATCTCTTTTTTATCTTCGACATTACATCTATATGGTCTTTTACTACAATATTTATCTATTAGTAGATCAATACGTGCTTCATAATCTTCTACTGTACCTACATCTTTTGCAAAAATGTCACTGTATCTTTCTATTAACTTATCTATCTCAAATCTTTCTTGGTAGTTCAAATGATTTACAGAAATATAAAAATCTGATCTATTCATATTCTCATTAAAAATTATAGAATCAATATTCAAAATATTTTCCTTTAAAATATCAAGTTTTTTTTGTCTAATTTCTAAATTTTCATCTTGAATAAGTTTGAATTCCTTAATCATATCTAATCCAATAAGAAAATCATATTGAATATTATCTCCATCTATTACAAAAACGTTCATTATCTTTTCTATATCGAATATTTTTATCTTTACAGATATCATTCCTTTAGTTCTCTTTGCACCATTAATCGTTTCAAATTTTGTTTTCCATATGTTTACTAATTTCTGATTTTTTATGTTCAAAAGCTTTGAATGTATCAATGATATATTGGAACCTGAATCATATAATCCAAAAATTTCAATAGTATCTTCAACTAAGACTTTAATTTTGATTAATGGTGGAGTTACTAGTTTTTTGGAATATTTTCAAACAACTCAGTTTCTATCTCTACATTGTTAACGCATTTTATTTGATTCTTATCTCTCGCGTCTTTCTCATTTATTTTATACCAACATGAAGCTTCAGGATGAAAACGATTCAGCTTACCTTTCTTTTCACATATTTTGCACGGACGTTTTTGTTGTTCTTTTTCTGCATCATCTTTCACGTTTCTGCTTATTTTCTTTTTCTTCATTAGATGTTCTAAACTTCCCAATTCGGTAAATAAATCACTGGGTTTTTTTAAGTTCTTTCTGTTGATTCTGTCTATTATAAATTCTGGTAAACCTACTGCAATAAGGTTGATCATAGTGCAGTCATCGATATTTTCGTTCATTCCCAATAAAATTCTTTCTTTTTTCAAAGCATAGTCTAATAGTGATCCATTCACATATTTAAAGAGAATAGCATATCTGATTGAAAACCAACCTTTATTAGCATATGTTTCGATAAAATTTTCTTTCCAAATTTTCCATTCTGATGTTAATGTATTCCTAATAAGCATTGAATTGTACCAATCTAAAACTGAACCTTCTAGAAATAATCTTAACACTTCAATTATCTCTTCGTCTTTGTTAATTTGTAAACGAGTGCATTCTTTTTCAAAAGTATCTATCCATTGAAATGCATTACAGTTCTTACTTGAAAATTTTTCGATGACAAAATTATCCGTTATCTTCTTCAAATTTCTGTTTGTTTCTCCATTTCTAGATCTAATTGGTTGTTCTTCTATATTTTTGGTGATAATTTCTTCTGGATAATAATCACCTATAACTACATTATCACTGTCATCCAGAAAGCATCGTAAATCTGCCGTTACATTAATCCATATTATCCTATATTGATTTCTCAATTTCAAATTTTTGATCACATTTTTCACAATACTATTCTTCAATAATACTTTATGATCTGCTAAAGGTTGATATTCCATTGGAATTTGATAAATTCTTCCATCTGGTGTTCCGATTTCAGTTAAACATATAATATTCGTTTTTGGATCCGTCGATGCTTTCACTTCAATTTTAAATTGTAATTTTTCCATTTTTATAACTAAAATGTTGTTTTATAATGTGTATCTTTGGAGGTATTACTGTATCAAATTACAAAATTGCGTTTCTCTGTAAACAAAGATTTTTATTAGTTATTTAATCAAATACAAATAATTTTAATATCTAACTTAATATTAATTATACAAATCTTACCTATTAACAAAGAAACAACATTTACTGTTATTTGTCTACAGTATATTTTCTAACGTACAATAATTCTTTCTTATATGTCTTTCTCAATTGAGTTCTGATTTTCAACTGACACCTCCTGTCGTTTGGAATTCAGTGACGTTTAGTCACTCGGTCAATGCCCGAGGTTGCGAGATGTAAAGTCAGCAAACTAAAGTAATGCATACGCTACAATACTGTATGTGTTACTTTACATATATATATATATATATATATATATATATATATATATATATATATATTTAGCGTTGTCAGAGTGTTCACGAAATATGGAAATTAACAGAAAATTGACAAATTTTGCTAACTGTTCTTACACTGATTTTTAAAGCCGCAGCTAGACTCTAAAATAATAGAAATTTTCGTAAAGTAAAGTAAGGATATTTTATTCTCGTATTACCTACCTCTTGTACAGCATTTAAGGGCAACAAAGGACCATTATTATTCCTTTCTTGTTCAAAATAATTTACTAATGAAGCCACAAGCTACAAGTTCTTTGCATCGGCTATTCAGCTGTTTGGGCATTTTAACAATCACAGAAGAAAATGCTTTGTTGTTTTGAAAACAAAAACAGTTTTGATTATAAATATTTCTCACAAGAAAATTTTATAAAGCACGTAACTATAACCTCAAAAATCGATGACAATACACGAGTAGAGAAGTCACAAACAACGCGGCAACATGACATTATTTCTGGCAGTGACTATTTTACCGTCAATAATTGGAGGCTTCTTTATGAAAATTTTAACACAAATGTTTACATCGAGAGACGTGTAAACCCAATAAAGCTATATTGCTTATCCATTATTTTAGTACAAAAGTTTTTTTATTGATTGGGTTATCTTTAGAACCGATTGATTAACAAATTTAAGTATATGCACGCTCTTCACTCCAACATCGTTCAACCGATCATCATGAAAATTGGCATGTATATGTATTTTTTAACGGTGCAGGTTGACGTATAGTTAATTAGGAAAGGTAATAATGTTTATGGCTGTACAGTATTATAAATTATTCCCAATATAGATGCCACTGGATTTCCTAATATACATGGTAGGTCAAAATGATGTTAATATTGCATGACGAATTATATTTTCAAGTTCCTGTAACTTAATTTGCACAACCACAAAATTGAAAAGTATCAGCTAACTGAATAAAATGGATCATATGTGGCCAAATGACCTCTTAAAAAAATTAACAGAATGATTTATTTTTTAAATACAGTCCAGTTCCAAAATAGTAGGCACTAAATTTTCTGAAATATTGCATTAAACCAAGAACAATTGTAGTTTGGTTAAGTTTAGTGCCTACTATATTGGAACTGAACTATAGTTATTTTGACAGCCCATAGGGTCATGATTCGCCCAATAAAGTGATGGCTTATAATTAATAAACTGTTTAAAATTTGTCTTTTATGACCGCTTTATCAGCTGTAATAAAAAGAACTTATTACATTGAAAGGAAATTCTGTTTACCAGGACAGTGACTTTTTTATTTTGGGCGTTACTTTAAGGGCCCATTGTACCAAGGAGATGTGTAGGTACTTACATTACATCTGGTAGATTAAATTCAAAAGTGACATGGGAAAAGCATCTTTGTTTAGAAACTTACGGCCACTACACTTATATATAAAATCAGATTGTTTAAAATGCTCCGAACAAATTTCAGGTCGTTTTGGTACATCATGACTCTCGCTAAGACCCAGTAAAGCAAACCAAATTCTTCTTGTTTCCAAATTGGTGGGAAAACTAGAATAAAACAACGCCAAATAGAAATTTGCTTTTTATAATTAAAAAAATTTCAAAATTTTTAAATATTATTGAAATGAATAATAAAAGACGCCGCCACTGGATAGCCGTTCAAATATTTACATACCTTTGAAATGAGAGTTCGGGGTAATTTCGACCGTTTTCCGACATACTTGGCACTGACGAACCATGATAATAAAAAACACTAAATTAATTAAATTAAAACCAAATTTTGTCACCTAAAAGTCTTGAAAAACACACATAACATCGAAAGAACTCAATTTTTACTTGCTACTCTTAATAGCGCTCGTAATAAACAAACTAAGATTGACAGTATTTACTATAATACTACAATCCAATAGAAATGTTAGTCGAGAACGCTCTGGCGATATTTGCGTCTCTCTTTATATCGTAACTGAACAAAGACAAAACTACTAAATAGTTTATACTAGACAAACAAAGCCGGTACTGAAATTTTCAGCAATGTTGCCACTTTTAGTTACAACAAATACTTGTTTAACATTTATATAAGAATATGCCTTTATTATATAAACTTCAAGTATTATTAATTAAATTAATTTTGAAAGCAGCGACTAAAATGCATAAATTATTATGACTTTTTTTATTTGCATAACTTTTTAACAAATTTTCAGTAAAATTTCTAATTTCATTTTTCCTGCATCTAAAGAGGATTTGTAAATATGGCAAAGCAGTTGAAGTGTCCCGCAAGTGAGCTTAGAATGTGACTCAATGTTTGGGGCAGGAAAAAGTCAAAACAAGCATATCTATTTTATTTGTTAATCTGAGGTTTACACTGATTTGTTTACCTATTAAATTGTAGCGCGCATTTTATTTTCTCATTTTCTTATGTGGATACGAACTTTGGGTAATCAACATGTATAGAGACAATTAGCATACAGCTTGTAGAAAATTAATATTTTGATTTTGTTTAATAGTATTTGTGTCTTTAAATTACATGATTTATTTGTATAATTTGAGCTCTCTATTAATGTTGTAAGTAATGAGTTTGGATCTCAATATCTACTACCAGAACTGTAGAGGACTAAATACCAAGTTAAATTATTTATTTAGAGGTTGTTTAGAAAATGATTTTGATGCGGTAGTGGCTGTGGAGTCATGGTTGCATGAAGGAGTTCAAGATGGAGCTATAGTGGACATATATATATATATATATATATATATATATATATATATATATATATATATATATATATATATATATATATTTAATTTAATTAGAGCAGTCAGGAATTTTCAGGTAACTACCAAAACTAACAAATATAAGATTTTGAGTATTATAAAAAATTCTACTTCATTTGATGTGTTAGTTATTAATTTTAGGGTGGCTAAACAAATATACACTTTTTGTGCTATGTATAGACCTCCAAAGAGTGTAGCACAGACTTATGAATGCCTTATCACATTTTTCGAAGAGCAGATTCAAGATGCAGACAACACTTACATTTTTAGAGATTTCATTATTCCTGAATTACATAATATTACATCAAATAATTCACCTTTTACGGAAATTCTTAATATTCTGTATGCCTTTATAGTTTTCAATGCATTTAAACAGTTTAACTACATTTCAAATTTGCAGGGAAGGATATTGGATTTAATATTAGACCAGAAAACCAAGCACAGAATTGTAAAATTATGAGGGACATGTGTCAATTTGTGAAAGAACATGTTTATCATCCTACTTAGAATATAGAATTAAAATTTTCAAGAAAACACAAACATACTCACGATACAAATGAAAGAAGTTATAATTACAAGAAAGCTGATTTTAACAGGTTAAGTATTTGTGTTAGGGAAAGAAATTGGGACTCAGTTCTGACAAATACTAATGTAAACATGGCTTTACAACAATATTATAAAATATGCAATGAAATTATAGGAAAATATGTTCCAAAGTTTACTAATTATACGAGGAAATGTCCGGTGTGGTTTACACAGGAAATAAAGAATGTATTGCATGAAACGGAAAAATATAGAAATTTAAAGTCTATTTCCATTTATTACGGGGAAAAATTTATAGAAATGAGACGACAGATAAAACAATTAATAAAGAAAGAGGAAAAAAACTATATCAAAAGAATAGAAGGAAACATTCTAACCGGAGTTAATGAATTTTGGAACTATACGAAGAAATAAAAAGAGTCAGTAGCTCGAATTTAGAAAATTTTATTTTGTTTACAAAGGTGCGAACAGGTAACTAATAACAAAACGTCAGAAGTTTTTGGCGAATTTTTTTCAACAATACATAATTCAGAAGTGGCTTCATACAACCTATATTTTAGTAATGGGAATCATCCTCATTTCTATAACGATATTTTTACGTTATTATTCATTGAAGAGGCGGACTTTATTGAGGCTGCTCAAAAGCTGAAGCCTAAAAAAGCAGCAGGGGTGGATGGGATACCTCCTTATATTGTAAAGGCATGTAGTGAATGGCTAAAGGCACCTACCATTTATATTTTTAATTTATCTCTTCAGTCCAATGTATTTCCAACTATTTGGAAAACTGCAGTTACTACTCCACTATTTAAGTCTGGTAATAAAATGGTCATTGAGAATTACAGAGGTATCTCCATAATGTGTGCACCATCCAAATTGCTTGCAGATATAATTTACGCCAAGCTAAACCAATATGTAAGTAAGTGAGTAAGTAAGTAATGTTTATTTATTTTGAAAGAAAGAAAAAAACTTACAATTACAGTTGCGAATCAAATATACATAAATAAACATAAATAATCACAGAAGGTCTAATAGGAAAGAACCTGAGCTTGTGTGTGATGCATTTATGTGTGCAGCTATGTTCAATCTATACATAAGTTCTAAAATCTAATATTCAAAATAAACGTAAAGTTTAATATTTATAATATACATATATATCTATACATAAGGTCTAAAATCTAATATTTAAAAAAAACGTAAAGTTTAATATTTATAATCTAAACTAAAATCTAGAGTAGAAAAAATAACTGTAATATAGAGGTAAGTATCTTTCAGAGATTATTTACTATATTTCTAAATATGTGACGCTCTTTACTAAGAATCCATTTCTTAATTTTTATTCTGAATATATGTAATTTTTTTAATTGGTTCGGAGAATGTGGAATTAAGTTGTACAGTTTTGCTCCTACATGAACAAAGAATTGCCGTATAATATTTTTTTCGCATTTGGGTATTTTAACAATATTTTGGTCTCTAGTCCGCGTACTGTATTGATGTTCAATTTCTTCTAATTCTATTTTCCTATTAAAAATAGCTAGAAGTATTCGTTGACAGTAAAGCTGATATCAAACAGACGATCGCTAGAGAAGGTGCGCTTTTTACCATGGATTATTTTCAGTATCCACTTTTGTAAAATATTAATTTTTTCTAGATGGTTATCATACACACCCCCCCCCAACCCAAGATGCCATAGGATAACTGTGACTGAACGAGTGCAAAATACACTGTTTTTAGATGAGGTATGCTTAAAAATCCTTTTAGAAATCTAAACCTACTAATGAGACCTCTTAATTTCTTTGCAATATTGTTCATTTGCAGATCCCAACGAAGATTCTTATCGATAATTATCCCAAGATATTTAGCATATTGCGCCTCTGGTATTTCCGTCGTATCGTCGATTTTGAGATTTCCCATGTCAGGCAGGGTACTCGAGTAGGATACAAATGGCAAATAGTAGGTTTTGTCGATGTTGAGGGTAAGTTTATTACAGGCAAACCATTTTTGGATCAAAGAGAAATCAGTTTCAGCCTTTCGTTTTAGATTTGCCCAAGAGTCTGATTTGTAGAATATCACAGTGTCATCAGCAAAACTCGTTATTGTACCCTTCAAGTCCATATTCAATAAACTATTTATATAAATTGTAAACAAAAGCGGTCCGAGAACAGAACCTTGTGGTACCCCATAGGTAACTGTCCTCGGTTTACTGATGACATCGCCGATTTTTACCTGTTGCTGTCGGTCTTTCAGGTAACTGCTTAATAAGTGGAAGATTTTGCCTTTAAGTCCATATTTCTGCAGCTTATACAATAGTATGTCGTGCGATACAGTATCGAAGGCTTTAGTGAGTTCAACGAATATAGCTAAAGCGGGTGTTTTTGAGTCAACAGCCTCATATACTGTTTTTGTAAGAGAACAAATAGCATATTTTGTTGATTTGCCTTCTCTAAAGCTGAACTGATTGTCTGAGATTACGTGATATTTATTTAGGAATTTTACGATTCGGCTTTTTAGTATTTTTTCGATGATTTTTGACACCGAAGAGATCAAAGATATTGGACGATAATTTCCCACTTCTAGTTTAGATCCTGACTTAAATAAAGGTTTTATCATACCAGTTTTTAGGCACTTAGGATAATAACCCTTGTAAAAGCATATATTTAGTATAGTAGATAGAGGTTTACATATTAAGTCTGATAATTCTTTCAAAGTTTCCGCCCGCAAACCATCAACACCTGGAGATTATTTATTTTTTAGTGATTTTATCATATTTTGTACTTCAATGTCATTTGTATTATATAGAAACATAGTATTATCTAGTTGAGAAATATGTTCGTTAAAATCATCAGGTGCTTCTATTTTGCCAGCGTAAACTTCTCCTACTGAACTAAACTAAAAAATTTATTGAATTCATTATCTATATCAGACTTTTCAGTTACAATTTCATTGTGTCTATTGACTGCTGTTATTTTTGTTTCAAATTTAACCTTACCGCACAATTTATTAATACACGTCCACATATTTTGGGACGTATTTTGATTTTGTTCTATCATTCGTTGTGTATACTCCTTTTTGGATTTTTGAATTAACTTCATAAGTTTGTTTTTAAATGTTTTGTAATAATCTTTTAGGGCATCATCTGTGGGATTTTTCTTTAACTTTTTGTATAGTTGATTTTTTTGTGTAATTTCATTTAACAAATGTTTAGTTATCCAAGGTTTTTCAATTTTTTTACTTGCAGCCATTTTCACAACAAGGGTATTTTTTTCAATACATGTATTTAGAGTATATATAAAAGATTCAGTCATTTCATCTATATTATTATTTATATTGATCATGCTCCAATCTTGTGCTTTCACCTCATTTCTCAAACTTTTGAAATTTATAAATTTTTTATATATAGGTAAACTTTTTACAGGTTGCTGCGAATTCGAAAACTTGAATGTTAAAACTATTGGATCATGATCTGTTGGATCATACATGAATGATTGTATTTTACTGAATGTGGAAATCCCGTTTTTTACATAAAAGTGGTCTATGCAGGACCCACTCCGTCGCCTAGTTGTTTGGTTAATATAGGAAAAATAATCAAACGTATTTAATATTGTTTTATATTCATCTACATAATCGGCATTTCGGGTAATAGATTAATATCACCAGTAATAATGTGGGTTTTGAATTTACAATTCCCCAAATATCCATGAAGAGCAAAATTGAAATTGTCAGGGGAAGAGCTGGGAGATCTGTAGATTGAAGTTACTGTTATTTTTTCTTGTAAATTTAAAATTGTAAGTTTGATAACATTTGAGGGTCCTAATGGTATTAGTTTGTAATCATAGTTATAGTGACTTTTAACATACACAATTACCCCATCGTTTTGGTGGAAATTTCCATTGTTGTATATAATATCGTATTCTGGAATATTATATAATTCTAAATCATATACTACATAAGCTTCTGTGAATACGATTACATAAAATTCACAATTTAATTCAGTTAACAGCAATAACATTTCATCATAGTTTTTTTGAATACTTCTTATATTTTTATGGAATATTTTAAATTGCAAGTTTTTTACATAATATGCATCACCAAAATCTGAGACACTATTTATTATTTTCGCGTTGATCGGTTCAATATCGTAGTGAGCAATATATGGGTCCATTTTACAGATATATTCAACTAATAGGGATAAATTGAACTTTTAGTTAATATTAGTATTACTACTAGTGGATTTAGCTCGTAGCCCTTCTCTTAGGAGAGTCGTTTTGGCGAGTACAGGTGTAATGTTTTTTTCTTTGTAAACGTTCGCAGGATTATTTTTTGTGTGTATCTGATAAATTAGTGGAAATAATGAAAAGTTACTTACAAGATAGACATTTTGTCGTAAAACATGATGGAAATACTTCTGGAAAGTTTCATGCTAACTCAGGGGTACCACAGGGGGGCTCTAATTTAAGACCTTTGTTGTTTATAATATTTATTAACGATTTGCTATCAGTAATTACTCATTCTGACTGTTTACTGTATGCAGAATTTTTAGAGATGTACATACAGTTTGAGACTGTATTTCTTTGCAAAAGGACATAAATAATATATTTGAATAGAGTATCAAAAATGAACTATACTTCAACATCAAAAAGTGTGCAATAATGACAATAACTCGTCAGAAAAATCCAATTATTTTTGATTATAATATGAATTCAGATACTCTTGACCGGAAAACCGAAACTAAAGATCTTTGGGTAACTTACAATAACATGTTTTCTTTTCAAAATCACATTAGTACTCTTGTAAAATCAGCAAATCGAACATTAGGATTTGTAATAAGAAATTTTCCTTTTTTTTCCTATTTTTAAATAGGAAAAGAAAATCAAACGGTTGAGATTAAACGAGGAATAAAATTAGCCTGGGCGGGGTTCGGAAAAATGAACTATATATTCAGAAATAGCAGCATACCGATCAACCTTAAACGAAAAGTTTTCGATACCTGTATACTACCGATAGCGACCTATGGACTGGAAACAATGGCAATGACAGGGAGGACAGCAAATCAATTAAGAGTGATGCAAAGAGCGATGGAACGAGCGATGCTCGGAATTACTCTCAGAGACAGAAAAAGGAATGAAGATATCCGACAAAGAACTAAAGTCATGGATATAATAAAGCGTACTGCGGAGCTGAAATGGCAATGAGTAGGGCATGTGGCCCGGCAGGATCAAGCTAAATGGACAACCAAACTAACGTACTGGCGACCAAGACAAACAAGGCGAAGCACAGGAAGACCACAGAGAAGATGGCTTGATGATATCAAAAGACAGGCCGGAAACAGATGGTTTCAACAAGCACAGGACAGGACAGCATGGAGAAATATGAAAGAGGCTTACGTCCAGGAGTGGATAAGAAGTGGCTGAGAAAGAAGAATAAGAAATTGCTATTCTTCTAGTAATATATGTGTAATACGTTATACAAAATAATAAAAAGCATCTAAAGTGACCTAGTATAATACAGTGCGGACAACTAGTTTAAGAATTGAATTTAAGATATTATCTTTAGAGCATAGATGTCAAATTTATTCAATGGTATTTTTGCACAAAATTATTAACAATACAATTAACGCACCAGCTATTTCACAACTAATTCCGTGTAACATTCCTCCAAGATCTATCCGTTCTTCTGTCATGTTCAGGGTCCCCTTTGTTCTGTCTACTTACCGAGATCCTTTGGTAACCATGCTTCGACTAGCCTACAATTTTACAATTGCACTTAATTTGAATTGGGATATACCTTTGATTACCCTATACAAATTGATTCTAGCTCATATAATCAATACATCAGCTAAACGCATTTTATTCAGTGATGATTCTTTACGGTTTTGGTAACGAACTCTATATAATACCAACTGTTAATCTGGCATAAATCTTTATTTTTGTTTTATGTATGTACTACTTCACATTGATTTAAATGTATACTTGTAATTAGGTTGTAAAATCTGTGAGAATACAAATAAATAAATAAATAAATAAATGAATAAATAACTAAATAAATAAATAAATAAATAAATAAATAAATAAATAAATAAATAAATAAATAAATAAATAAATAAATAAATAAATAAATAAATAAATAAATAAATAAATAAATAAATAAATAAATAAATAAATAAATAAATAAATAAATAAATAAATAAATAAATAAATAAATAAATAAATAAATAAATAAATAAATAAATAAATAAATAAATAAATAAATAAATAAATAAATAAATAAATAAATAAATAAATAAATAAATAAATAAATAAATAAATAAATAAATAAATAAATAAATAAATAAATAAATAAATAAATAAATAAATAAATAATTAAAATAATAAATAAATAAGTAAATAAATAAATAAATAAATACATATCACATATCTAGATAACTGAGTTGTATATGAATAATAAGCAGTTCTGTTGTAGAAACAATGTTTATAGGTTTTATAAAGTTATAACAAAAATTACCCCAAAGAAAATCTCTAATCCCCTCATACATTTTGATTCAATTTACTTCCCAAAAGTTTCAGATACAAAAGCATAAATAAGTGAATATGTACGTTCTTTATTAATCACATATTCTTTAAGATTTCTTTTTTGTTCAGAAGTATTAGTAAATTTACCGTCTTTTCACTGCCTATTCAGGCAACGCAGACGGAAACTTGGAGGGAAATTCATATTTTCAAGAACAAGGACATAACTTATCCTACTCTCATTTGGAGCTTCAATTTGCCGTAATCCAGAATACGAAGCCGTAAAAATGAATATTTGATCCCAGTGAAAAAGGCACTCTCATTTAGTAAATTTCATTGGCGTGTCTATGGGGATTCTTATTGCATGAAATTGATAAATAGTAAACAGAGTATGGAGTTTAGTCAAAACTAACATATTCATCGAAAAATATACAAACATTGAATTATCAGATTGTCAATGGATCCATCCCCGTAAATTTGATTTAATGGTAAATTCGTGAAATTAATCATAGAATTTGATGATAAAATTGTTGCCCTTATTTAAGAACTCAAGAGAATTATTATGCCACCTGACAATATAAATGCTCATATTGTGGCGGCCAGTGAACCATAAAGTCACTAATAGTTATAGGAAAAGTTACTAATAAGAATTAAGCCACGAATCTTTGTAAATATAATATTACTAATAACACGTTTACGCGGAAAGTATACAAACAATTTAGCAAGGTATCAAATCTACGTACACTTTATTGATGTATTTATTTTTCACTTGATCGTCACTGCTTCATAATACCTTGGCAACGGTTGCTATTAACATACCCATAACGCCCGAGGCGTTATGGAGGGCATTATGAATCATAACGCCCGCTAAATGTTTTTTTCTGTAGTTCAATAAATTCATTACTCAGAAAAGTTTTATTTATAACTGTACATGAAAAAGGGACTAATTATTTTCTATCAAATAGAAATTACAATTTTCAAATGTTCCTGAAAAATTAGTAGCAAGTTTGAAGTTCGGTGAGTTTACCGATGATGAACTCCTCAATGTGCATGCGGTTTCGTTCGGAGCGTTAACATTTTCTTTTTCGGAAACGGAATGGACTATCATAATAGCAATTTTATTCTTCGAGGAGATTCTTTCTTCAATATAGCTCTCCGCTACCCTACTACTCTTCCATGTTCCATGTAATTTCAGTGTTTCAAAGGAAGCACCACCTTGAACAAAAAGCCCATCGGGTAACATTCATCCCTCGGGCCAAAGGCTCTCGGGTAAATGTTACCCTCCGGGCGTTAGGATCTATATAACGCACTTGGTACATAAATAGCTATATCAATTGATTATTATTAAATAATACCAACTTTAGCATGAATCATCTTGTCGCATTGTGAACGTTATATTATGAATCACTTTTTAAGAGTTCACAAAAGGCTTGGAACAACGTCATATTAAAACAAAGTGAATGATAAATCGGGTAGATAGAAACATGTATTGAGCATTTATTCAAATAGAGAAAGGTTCGTGGGAATCTACTCTCAGCATAACGAAACCAAAATCTTGTTTTATAAAACCAAATGAGAAGGACAAAACATAATTTCATTAATGGAATTTATTATCGTAATCAAGTTTTAACGATATTTTTTCACTGGTGCATATTTTTATCTGTACCAAACTCCATGGAATAGAGGACTGAACTGATCCTTATGTTCATATTTATCACTGAAACTAGAAATTGATCGGGTCAGATGTTTTATTGCACGATATATTTTATAAAATGTCATCGACTATCGTTGTTAGCAAGGCCATTCGATATATTGAGAGAAAAAACGCTGAAGGGCGAACTGCTTTTATTGGCAGTCGCAGCATTATCCATCTTATAGCATAGTCGTTTTTTAGTCTTTATATTTTGATGTTAAATATATTGTTGTTAATACAAAACGTATTTCCATTGCAACCACTTGTTATCGAGCATGTAAGTGGAAAGACATAAAATATGATATATCTGAAATTATAGATCTGTAATCAATATCTCGTGAAAAAACATTTGCTTTTTCCGAAATTCCGTGAAAAATATTGACTGATCTATACAAACAGATTTTACACTATCTCTTCATTAACACTAAGAAATTCACTATGTTTTAATAAACAATTTATATTTTTTTTCATATTTCATAGGAGTTTACCGCAGTACTAAAAAGTGTAAGACTATGGGTAACCTGTAATATTAAGAATAAGGATCGTATTACATCTAATATCTTACCATTGTCAGCTAAAACCAGGAAATTAAAATGGATCAGATAGATCAGGCAACCCTAACATCTAATTTGAGGCTATTCAGTGTAAAGGAAAAACCAAAGGAAAATGCAAGAGAAGAGATCATAAAGATTTTAAATAATAATATGTCATTAACTTTAGCTGATACTGACGTTCTACTATGCTATAGGATTGGAAAAATACAAAATAACAAGCATAGAAGTATTTTTATGAAGTTAAAAAATCTAGAAACCAAACAAATAATTTATAAGAAAAAGAAACTTCTTAAGGGTACTGGGATTGTTGTGCATGAAGACCTAACTTTTAGTAGGGTACAAATACGATGCGATTGGAAAATTTGGCCTAAGAAATGAGTGGACTGAAAATGGAAAGATCTATATAGCGAAGGACAACAAAGTGATTATTATAAAAAATGTAAGTGCCTACAATAAATTAATTCAATGATGAAAAATCATAGCTAAATAATTGTATGAATAGGAGGAAAAATGAATTATAAATAGCTAATTATGTGACCAAATAGCGACTACTGTAAATAGATACAATTTTTGTAATTACCTATTATATAAAAAAATAATTATATAATATTTTAGGGGGTTTTAGAATTATGACATTTGTATTATGAATGAATATTTAAGTGTATTAGCTAGCGCCGAAATTGTCACAAAAGTATACAACAATTTTGGAGAGTACATTCGGGAGAGGACAGATAGAGATGAACATTTGTTAGGGATCGTACATTTCAATATAAGAAGTCTGCAAAAACATTTTGATGAGCTTCTGGTTTATATGTAGATGGCCGGAGACAGGTTATATATTATAGTTTTATCTGAAACTAGAGAAATATTAAACGTAGAACAATTTAAAATTCCTAATTTTTCTGTTTACTATAATGAGGCATTATTTAATAAATGTGATTGTGTAGTTGTTTATGTAAGAGATAGCATAAATGCATCGGTTAATATCGCTCCTATAAATGAAAGCAAATTTCTCGAGTAATTATTTACCAATTAAAGACAAAATTGGGTTGACGGCATATTATAGGCTTCCATCAACAAATTAACAACAATATTTACAAGATTTGGAAACATACTTAGGGTCAATGCAAATACAAAATATAGAAATATATTGGTGATATCAACATTGATTTACTAAAAAAGGACACAAACGAAACTAATAATTATCTCAATATATTGAATACGAATGGTTTTGTTTCTTACATAAACAAGCCGACTAAAGTAACAAACAATACTCAAACTGTTATTGATCATATTTTTATTAGAGCTCATAAAAATATAAAACAATGCATTGACATTAACCCTGTTGTTTTTCATTCTGATATCACAGATCACTACACACCTGCCTTTTCATAACATTCCTAGGGAAAAAATTATACTTCTGAATGTATAGTAACTTTAAATAAGCTGAACATTAAAAAACTTCAAAAGGAAGTGTGTAATAAAAGATGGGGGATTTATTTAATAATAATATTATAGAGTCTCAAGTGGCATATGACTTATTTCTAAATAAATTAACCAACTACCTACAAGCTTCTACTGATATAGAATCGCAATAAAATAAATTAAACCTTGGATTAATCAAGGTCTAATATCCTCTATTAAACGTAGATATTTACTAAAAAAGAATTTATTAAAGCATTTCACCCAGGAACGCGATATAGAGTATAAAGGGTACAGAAATAAAATTAACGCTTTGATGAAAAAAACTAAACATGAATATTATCAAAATAAAATAAATGAAGCAGGTACTGTTACATAAAAACTTTGGAAGGTCTTAAATCATATATCAGGTCGTATGAAAAAATATAGAAATATAGATCAAATACCTGTTAAAAATAATAATGTTAAAAATAAAGAAAGGCTACTTTATTTAACAACTTCTTTTCAAGCATTGGAGTTGAAATGGGAAACAAAATCCCTAATGCTACCCTACCGGACAGTTTTATAGAAAAAGATAAAGTAGACTCAAATATTTTCTTAAAACCAGTTACAAAAAATGAAGTAATTATACTCATATCCAATTTAAAAAATAACTCTGCGCCTGGCCCAGTACAATTACAATCAAAAACTATTAAATCAATTCATGAGAGTGTTGCTGAACCTTTGTCACACTTATTAATCTCTGTTTCCAAAGTGGCAAAATTCCTCAGCAATGGAAAGAATCTATCATTACTCCAGTTTTTAAATCGGGGAATAATAGTGAAATAAATAACTACATACCTATATCATTAACAATAATAACTTTGCAAATTTTTTCGAAATGGCATTAAAAGAAATATTACTTGATTTCTTCAATGCAAACAACACTATCACAAAGAGGCAATATGGTTTCATAAAAAATTCTAAGCACTGAAAATGCAGTGATGGATTTCCTGGGAAAGACAGTCGGGGCAATGAATGAGTCGTTAAAATGTATTGCTGTTTACCTTGACAGGGCCATGGCTTTCGATACTGTTTCCCACGAAATCTTATTGCTCAAATTATGTAATTATGGAGTACGTGGAACAGCACTAAATCTTATTTCAGATTACTTAGGAAACCGAATACAGCGGGTAAGGGTAGGTGTTGATTTAAGTTTTGAATGTCTCGTAATATGTGGTGTACCTCAGGGAACGGTTCTAGGACCGCTGCTGTTTGTTATATATATAAATAATATTACAAAAATCAACAATTTCAAAGGTCATTTAGTTTGTTATGCTGATGACACAGCAATAGTATTTACTGGGAAACACTGGGACGGAGTTAAACAAATAACAAAAGTTAATTTAAGAAAAATAAATGTGTGGTTAAATTATAATAAACTGACTTTAAACGTCAAAAAAACGAAATGTATTGCTTTCAGTCCCAATGTAGTTGAGCAAATAAATTAGATGTTAAATTTCATAAACCAGATTGCATCAATAAATGTAAGTGTCTCATAATAGAAAAAGTTGGTTCTATAAAGTATTCAGGTGTCATTATAGACCAACACATTCATTGGACAGAACACATAACAAATGTAAGTAAAAGATTACGTACGTTAATGTATACATTTTATAATCTGCGCGATATTCTACAAAGAAGAAAGTTACTTATGTCTTATAAATCACCAGTTGAAGCAGTTCTAAGATACTGCATCGTTGCATGGGGTGGAACATTCAATACTAGTCTAAATCCACAATATATTGAAAAGATTTTAAAAATTCCAAGATAATTGACAATTGCTTCGATATTACCTAAATATCATCGTCAGAATGACAGAAGTTACATTTCATTTGAAGCCTATCTGATGTTTGGCTAGACCAAGAAGTGACCTACCTAGTGATTGACTTAATATATTTTAATCGAAAAAAGAAGAAGAAGATGTAATGTTACAAATATTAAAGCTTATATATTATTAGCCCTATGGAGATATCCTGGATATCTTTTTTCCAATTAAGAAAAACCAGGAAAACTATTTCTGCTGATCTTTATAATTATCTGTTCATTGACAACTTGATATTGTGGGTTTTTCAATTGTCTTCTAATTTCTAACTCTTCAAGGAAATCCATTTCTTGTTTCTTATCACAAATATGTAGTACTTCTAGTTCTGTGTCAGGTGTTAATGAATGTTTGGTGTCAAGTAGATATTTTGCGTAGTGGGACTTATCTGGTTGTTTTAATCTATATGCTCGTAAATGTTCACTGTATCTGATCTCAAATTTTTTAAAGGTTTGACTCAAATAGACAGCATTACATTCTGGACATTTAAGTTGATATATTCCAGACTTCTTTAATGTGGATATTTTTGTTTTTACATTTAACAATTTTGTACTAACATTACTTTCTGTTTTAAAAGAAATCGTTGTATTTGTATATAGCTGAGGATATTATCTTTGAAATATTATTAGAAATATTACCTGCATATGTGATGGTTTTATAATATTTTATTTCGTTATTTTGTTCAGGAAATATTAGTTTTAATGCCACTTTTTCCTCTTTTTTATTAATTAATTTATTTAACTGGAGACAGTAAGTTTCATTTAAAACAGTTGCTCCGAATATTTTAACCAGTTCAGAACACTATAAGTTGAATAACAAGTAAGAACAAGGCATGTATTTCAGAATTCGACATTTGAACTAATCCTCAAAAGATATTTTGATAAATACCACTAAAGACCAAAATTTTGAGAGATATTACATTATTGTCAATGTTTGTTGCCTTGTTCAATTACCTTCAAATTATTGCGCGTTCGATTCGATCGGATAGTGATGTAGACAAATGTTAAAAAATAATGTAAAGTTATGTTTAAGAATTTCAAGACGGTTTTTAAGAACCTAAAATAACAACTTATGAACGTAATTATTCGTCTCAAATTCAATAAAGTTAATTGAAATAGAGTTGTTTATTACCTATTATCATGTGACTTATATATCAATTAGAGCACGATAACGTCACTGATCGAGAAACAAGGTGCCTTATCTGTCATAACTAAGTTAAAAGTATCACTCGTGAACTAATTCCCTTGATAATCTGTTACAATAACGATAATATTTTACGATTCTTATCACAATGGAGACCAGATTCATAAAAGGAAGTACCTGTAAAATATCGAAAATTGATTCGTGTGCGAGGTATATTGATCGAGAAATGAAGAGATTTATCATAACATATTATATTCAACAGAATTACAATGAATGTCAAAACATTTCTATATAAACAATGGTTACGTCGGTAACATCAAAAAAACAAAGAGTACTTTCTCGATTGAGATAAAGCTGCGCTGTTGATAGAAAGATCAATAATAGTAGTAAACCGTGATTGCATGGAAATGTTCTCACACTCCGTCGAATCAAGGATTACGAGAGATGTCAATCAGGATATCAAATCCAGCTCAGTAGATTCTATTTTCTATTCACCCTCGATAACGGCTTGGTCATAAAATCCACAATATTATCTTCTGTTGGAAAGTGTTTCACGGTAAGTAACTTGTTCCTTAGAAAATATCTCAACAAATGATGGGTATCAGTGCTTGGTTCTGGCGTGTAACAATGGATTTTTCACCATGTTGATGCAACTAGGTTTGTCAATCTCTTCCCAGCCAGTTTATTAAGAAAACGCTGTAAGTATATGGTCTCCTTAGCACAATTAGATAGAGCCTCAGTGGAGGATAGTGCTATGGTTGGCTGCTTTCGAGAATCCGATGGAATTGGACATCCGTTCAACATAAACTGATGTCTTGTAGAGGAACACCTATCCATGGTGTAGCTTCTACAGTCGGCATCCACGAAACCCATCAAACGTTCTGAATCAGGTCCATATCTTAGGCCGACTTTTGCTGTCCCCTATATGTAACTCAGGACGCGTTTGGCTGCCTTCTAGCGTACTTGCCCGTAGCAGTTGTTGAAATAACCCAAACTACTGACTGGAAAGAAATATCTGGTCGTGTACAGGTAGCTAGATACGTCAATGCCCCGAAAAGTCCTCGATATAGAAGCTTCTGCGCCCCGACGTGTCGTTCTAAATTCTTACTTAACTTCGTCCCAGTATCCATTGGGCTGGTGACTGATTTGCACTCCGTCATGTTGAAGTTTGTTAGTGGCTCTTGGATGTATCCATGTTGGTGCATAAAATGGAACCAGTTTCCTGCGTGATGTCTATACCCAAATAGCATCTTCTTCTCACACTGCATCTCCTATCGGAGGTTTGTTATCATCACAGCAATCCGGACCTTGTTTACTGCAGCTCTGAACAGTTAAACATTGCTACAGTTAAACCAATCCCTCAGGTTCTTCAGCCAGGACACACGGCGCCTTCCAATGTTCCGCTTTCTAACAAATCTTTCGCTGAACTATCAGTTGGAGAAGTGTGTATTTCTCTCCTCTCATTATATGACCCAGGTATTGAAGTTTTCTTTTTTTCACGGTGTTAATGATTTCACACTCCTGCATCCGGTTCAGCACATCGGCAATCGGTCCATGACAATGCGGCTAATATGTCAGGCAAGTACAATTGCCTGCAAGCGCTGGTGAAAAAACACAAGAGCTTGGTTGAATACATTCCTTGATCTGCCATCTCATTGAATTTAGTGGGTACTAATGCAACAGACTGCTGTTTATTTATTCAAAAAATATATGTATTTTTGAGCGCATCCACGTCAAGATGGGCAGAGGTTGTAGGTTTGGTAAAAGACAGTGAAACAACAAAAAAACTACTTCCAAAAAGACTTGATACGACTAGATGGGCTGCTAAATGGCACGCAGTAAGAAGTCTTTTACTCAATTACTGGAGCTACCATGAGGCTTTGAGAAAAATAGCCGATGACCCAGATGAAACAAATGTTACAAGAGCAACGGACTCTGCAAAGAGTTTTCGAAGTTTGAAATAGCTATCATGCTTAACATGTGGTACGATATTTTAGAACGGTTTAACAAAAGCAGTGAAACTCGCAAAAAATAAGTACTGACCTAAATGTCACTTGTCGTGTGTACCAATCTTTGAACAAATATGTAGGACTGAGAAATAGTTACGAAGTTTATGAGAGAAAAGGTGTGGAGTTGTCAAGAACAGAAACGTATGCTATTGATCTGGAAACAAAGAGATGGCCAAAAAGAAAACCCATGGCTAATGAAGTTAGATAAGGGCGTGATACCGAAGTTGTGTTTAGAGGGAAAGAGGAAATGAAGATTAATACTTTCTTGGCTGTAATTGATAGGCTTTCAACAGAATCAAATAAAAGATCAGATGTGTACTATACCTTAAATAAGAGATTCCAGCTTTTGAATAATTTAAGTGTAATGGCAAACGAAGAAATAAGAGAAAAAGCAATTGAATTAGCAAACATTTACCAATCAGACATTGGGAGTGATTTTGCTGAATAATGTGTACAGTTTAAGGACACCTTTGGATTTCTTACAACTTATTCGTGACAAACAATTAACTACACTCTTCCCAAACTTGGACACGACCCTGCGAATTTTATGTGTATGATGAGCTCAAACGCGTCTTGAGAAAGATCTTTTAGCATTATAAAAATGATAAAAAATTATATACGAAATGCTAGTTCTGACGCGAGATTGTCTAGTTTAGCAAGTTTTGTAGCTAATGCTGAACTTTGTAATAACTTGGACTTTGATGAACTGATTAAAGAGTTTGCAGCTCAAAAAGCAAGGAAAGTTTGGAGTTTATGGATAAAATGATATGATTTCTTTGTATTTGACTGAACATAATACAATTTACTGTAGTTCATTTTGTCATTGTGCGTTAATACTTTACAAATCCACATTCTAAATTGAAAAGAATGACTTTTTTACTTTTAACAGTAAGAGTTGTTGACTTTCCACTCGTATTGAGTAAAAAAACGCTCTTTCCGTTTTTTCACTTTACATATCAAAATAATCTAAATATTAATATTAAAGTAGTTAATTTCTGAACTGGATAGGCTACAAACTTGTGATTTTAAATCATCAAAGCGTACGTGGAATAATTATTTCAAAGAAAGTCAACCGCAAATTAATATTCCTGTTAGTTTTTGAGGTTTAATTTATTTTAAAATAGCCCTTAAAAAACCTTAAAACTTGCCATTTTCGGTTAAATTTTAGAAAATACATCCCACTTGTAGGGGCCGCTCGAATAGCCTTGCCTAGGGCCTCCAATGTCTTAAATCCGCCTCTGTTTAAGCGTACAAAATATTCAATACTTTTTGGTTAATAATTTGAATTCGGACACGAAGGAACAAAATACTTATCATTATAACCTCCACGTTATGTGATGTGATTGGCTGATTCGGATTTGTCGCTGTTTGATTTAAATGTTATTTCCATTTCTTGGGTTTTGAAATAAAGTGAATATTTTAGATGCCAATATAGTGTAGATTTGGGGGATCTGCACTGTAGTTTTAGTATCCATACGTAGAGGGCTAAAACAAAAATCCATTGCCATATATAACTCATTTTTTAACAAAAATGCAGTTGCCATATTTTGGAACTAGCTGATTCATATGTACTAACAGATTCTTAAATTTGGAATTTATTTTTCTAGAAAGAAAAGAAAATGTACAGCGGAGTTTAGTAACGTGAAAATTTCTTTGTAGGTATCTATAATTACTGATATACTCTATTACGAATGAAAGAGACACCTTCCTAATTTTATATCCTACGACTTATCATCTATAACGAAATGGAACGTTGATTTTAATAGTATATGTACTTTCCTATTCTGTCTATTCCAGAGAATCGGATGGCAATGATACCGTAGGATATGTTCAGTTGAAAGGATTGATTTATATAAAGCAATTTGTTACTTAGAAGTAGACAAGTAAACAGACAAACAACTATAAATATTTGACACCACATAACCAAAAATAAAACTATTTAAAACGATTTTATATTGGTGTTTTCAGTTTATCAGAGCTTACATAAAAGTGATATTCGCTAAATTGGATGGTACTTGTTGCTGCTTGCAAAAGTTAATCAGTTTCTCCTTGTTTCTCCACTTTAGGGGAACGCTAATGAAAAATTTTTGTGGCGTACTGATTAACGTACTTTTGCATATCGGCACTGCACAGTATTTGTAAAACGACGTATTCCTTTTTACGGTTTTTATTGAACTTACTCGGTAGAAGTCAGTCAAGATCAGTTACCTGTGACAGAACGCGAGATTTGTTTGTCGGTGTGTGACGTAGATAATATAAAACTATTTTTATTTACGTATATTTGTTGTTTATCATATTGTAAAATATAAAATAGATTACATATATACGTTCCAGAAATCTCTGGGCCGATCGTGCTACGAAGGATGATTGTTATGTAGTTTCACTACATATAAAAGAGACCGTCTCTATGAGAAATAAGAAAGGCTTCGAGTTGCTGAGTGGAAAAAGCAGTTTATTCTTAAGCTGTTGTTAAAGAATTTTCTTCAAAGTATGCCATTCTAGAAATACGTATACAAAAATATGAACAGACACCAATACACAACAATAGTTTCACGCGCATTTAAATTCTTTTCTCAGAAATGTCAGACATTTTCATGTCTATTACAATAAAATATCGTCGCCTATATGTTGCCTCTATTATCAAAATAATTCATGAGCATAAAATATATCTTCAATTTTAGTTACACTATACATTGAAATATTTGGAAACATTTTCGGTCTGAGAACTTTTTTTGTATATTCATTTGTTTGACAAGAGTTCTTGATTTTTAAAAGACCAGTGAGTTATTATTACTCTAACAATGCGAGTATATATATTTTTGCACAATTTATTTAAGACTGCATAGCATTGTTTATTTAATAATGCGGTATGCTAACAAAATAACAAATGCGTGGGCTTTGAACCAAAGATACTTTTTTAAATAAATTCTTTACGGAATAAAATGAAATCTCTTGTCAGTAACTAAAATTAAACATCCAATTATGTCCTTGTTTTATTTGGTTGTTTTGTTGTTAATCAAATTATTTTTAACTTGATGCTTCCGTTATTCTGTCACTTAAATCTTGAGATGTATTGTGAATTATTTGAAGGACATTTTAATTGGAGTTGACGACCGAAGTTAGCTGGAATATGTTGGAGGCTTGAGAGGAATTAAAGAGTTTTTGAGTAATATAATAATTAAGAAGAGGGTGTTTCCAAAGAATTCTGTGAAAATTATGTGTAGCATAGTTAATTATTATGTTACAGTTGCCATTAGTAAGGTTGTTGTCTTGGACTGTCAACAGTCAAGATGTGTGGTAACAGAGATGATGTATTAGGTTAGGTAGTTTTAGACTTGGAGAGAAACATGTTAGTTCCAAACAATAAAGTTTCTAAGTAACAATTATTGTCTCTTATTTGATGATATATCAAATAATACATGGCGCAATCAGTTATATACTAAACGTTCCGGAAAGTAAAAAGTGAAGTATAATAAAAAGTTTATTGTTGGCATCACGTGAAAAAGCCCGCCATAACCATGTATGGCTTTAATTTGCCGAAACCGCTCAAAATGTCTGGTAACATAAATGAAAATTAGAAATGTTTTAACCAATCATTAAATATATATCTACGAGCTTCTGGTCAGATGGCAAAAAATGATGATACAAAACTAGCAATTCTTCTCAACTGTATAGGAGTTGATGGTCTAAAGACTTATAACAATCCTAAAGAGAATATTGTTTATTGTGGGCATCTGTTTTATGAACGTTCACAGAATGTTAATGAACCTTTTGAGTAATTTTTAATAGATGCTCAGACATTAGTGAGAGATTGTGAATTCACTGATGTAAACGAAATTCTAAGAGATAGACTTGTTTTTGGATCAGCTGATAATGAAACTAAACAAAAAAATATTACAATGGAAAAGGTAACCTTGGAAGAAGCTATTCAGATGTTCAAAATAGCAGAAATAGAAAGAGCCCAAGCTAAAAGTGTATGCCAGGCGAGTAACAACTTCAGTTCAAATGTGGACAAAATGAAAATGTCTAAGGTTAAGAAAAATACTACATACAAAAAGAAATATGGTAACAGAAACACTCAGAATGTAGTTGATTGTGGATGGTGTGGAGAAACGCATGAACGTGACAAGGAAATGTGTCCAGCAAAAGGAAAAATATGTAAGAAATGTGGAATAGAAAATCATTTCGCAAATGTATGCAAAACAAGAATTGGAAGAAGGCAAGTACAAGAAATAAATGCAGAAGAGTCCGAGGAAGAAAATGAAGACTGTTATTGTGATTCAGTAAGTAAGAAAATTGTAAATGCTATTTCTTGGTATCAAAAAATAAAAGTTGAAAATTGTGTAATAGATTTTAAACTTGATACAGGATCAGATGTAAATTTAATTCCTTCAAATTTGTTTGAATTAATAAGCAAATATTCAAAAAATCAAATAATAATAAATCACAATACCAATGTGAAGTTAGAAGCGTATAATGGAAGTAAAATTAATGTACTCGGTGAAACTAACTTAAATATAAATAGTAAAGATAAAAAATATAAAATAAAATTTGTTATTGTAGAAAACAAATTAACACCAATTTTAGGTCTTGAAAGCTGTATAGAACTTGATTTAATTAAAAAATCATGTAGAATTCAAGAATGTTCTAACAAATATTTAACTAAAGAAAATATTTTGGAAACGTATAAAGATGTATTTACTGAAATTGGTAAATTCTTAAAAGAGTATAGAATTATTTTGAAAACTAACCTAACCTTGCTCGAACCCTCCTCATAGGGTTCCATTAAAAATAGAAGAAAAATTAAAAGAAGATTTATTAAAATTGTGCAATATGGGTATTATTTGTAAAACAAAAGAACCAGTTGAATGGGTGAATAGTTTAGTAATTGTAGAAAAACCCAATGGTAGTTTGCGTTTATGTCTAGATCCCAAATACTTGAATGAGTCAATTGTTAAAAGATTATTTTGAGATACCCAAATTTGAGGATCTAGTATCAAAACTGAAAAAAAAACTAAGCATTTTAGTGTTCGGGATCTAAAAGATTCATTTTGGCAAATTCCTTAAAGTAAAGAAAGTTCAAAATATTGTACATTTTGAACACCGTTTGGATTATATTCATTTAATCGATTACCATTTGGTATAAATATATCAGCAGAAGTTTTACAAAAGTATTTGTCTGGAAACTTCGAAGATATAAGAGTTGTCAATATATACATTGATGATATATTAATATATGCTGAAACGGTAGAGGAGCATAATGAAATTTAAAAAAATGTTTTAGAAAAAGTCAAACAAATTAATATAAAGTTTAACAAAGATAAATTTAAATTTTTGTTAAGTGAAATTAAATATTTAGGACATACTTTTGGTAATGGTACAATCAAGGCAGATGATGAAAAAATTAAAGCAATCGTAGATTATGATACCCCAAAAGATAAAAAACGACTGTAGCGATTCCTTGGCATTATCAATTATTTAAGAAACTTCATACCAAATATGTCCATTAAGATTACTGTTAAAAAAGGACAGAGAATTTGTATGGGAAGAAGATATTCATGATTTAATGACCTTAAACAAATAAATTGTGAAGCTCCTGTATTAAAAAATTATGACAGTGAGTCTGAAATAGTAATACAGACAGATAGTAGTAAAAATGCAATAGGCTGTATTTTAACACAAAATGGACACCATGTCTGTTATGCATCAAAAGGTTTATCAGGAAGTGAAATAAACTATGGTTAAATAGATAAAGAATTTTTAGCTATATTGTTTGCATTAAAAAAGTTTCACAACTATGTATATGGAAAAAATATAACTGTACAGACTGATCATAAACCATTAGTTGCATTAATGAATAATGGCATACACAAAATACAGTCAAACCGCTTACAAAGAATAAGACTCAAAATAAGTATTTATGATGTCAAAGTTATATTTGTACCTGGAAAACATGAAACCCTGTTTTTCAGCTGCTTTTCAGGGATATACAAGTCGAAATAGCTAGTGGAGTCAAATTCATCAATACGGGGCAAAGTAAATTGTAGAGTGATAATTAATGGATAATGCGAGGAGCAAGGTGCCATGAATACATCCAGACATAAACAATTATGGTCAGGACTGCCAGGACATCGGCATTTTATATATCTATGTTTTAATGTATATATAAAGTTCTGTTAATTTTTTGTAAATAACTAATCAAAAATTATTGTAAATAAAGACTTTTTAAAACAAACAAAACCTGGAAAACAAATGTTTATAGCAGATGCTATTAGTAGAGCAGCATCTAAAGCAAACAAAGGAGATACTGATAAAATGTTGAATAATGTTGTGCATTCTATAAATGTATTTGATGAAATAACTAAAAAGATAAGAAACTGTACCCTATATGATCCAATTTTAAGTAAAATAAAAGAATTTCATATAAATGGTTGGCCAAAGTCTTTTTCAAGATGTGAAACGAATTTAAAAAGTTATTACCAGTTAAAGAACTTAATATTTGTAGAAAATGAGTTAGTATTCTTAGATAATAGATTAGTAATACCATCTAAACTAACTAATGAAATTATTAAAAAAGTTCATGAGACTTACTTTGGAATTATGAAAACAAAAAATCGAATTAAAACATTATTCTATTGGCCAAAAATGGATTCTGAAATTGAAAATTATGTGGAAAACTATTCAGTATGTAAAAAATTTAGCAACAAAAACCCCAGAGAGCCGATGATTATAGAAAAGCCTTGTGAATACCCATTTCAAAAAGTTGCTTCAGATATTTTAACTTTTGCAGGGGAATCTTATCTAGTTAAAATTGACTATTATTCAAAATGGCTAGAATTAGTAAAACTTAAACATAAAGATTCGAAAACACTTATTAATATTTTAAAGCAAGTATTTTCAACACACGGTATACCTGAAATATTGAGAGCCGATAATATGCCTTATGCATCTTTTGAGTTTAATGAATTTGCAAATGCATCGAACTTCAAAATTGTAACGTCAAGTCGATATTATCCAAAAGGAAATGCATTAGACGAAAAGGGTGTGAACATTGCAAAGAACTTACTAAAACGTTGTAAAGAAGAAAATCTAGATCTAGAATTAGCACTATTAGAACACAGAAATACGCCAATATTAAATTCAAAATTTAGTCCTTCACAACTTCTTTTTAGTAGAAAAACGCGAACGATTTTACCAATTCATAGTAATCAGCTAAAACCGAAAATTGTAGATAACTTTGAGAACATACAAAAGAAAAAGAATGAAAGTAACAAAAAGTTCTATGATAAAAAGACAAAAACGAGAAAACTTAACTTTATTGAAGTTCAAAAAATATATTACAGGAAGAATAATATGTGTAAAATATGGTTACCTGGAAAATTCATAAATTATGGTGATACACCTAGGCAAATTTTATTTTTTGATATCAACAATCAAGTCAAACGCAGAAATAGCATAGATATTGAAGGAACTTGTAATTTATCTAAAAATAATCAAAATAATAAGTATTCAGATGAAAAAAAAGAGTCTATGTATTTTTAAATCAGAAAATATACATTCAGGATGAGGTAGAAGTGGACAATACTGATGAAAAAGAGACTAATATTACAGTAGAACACGAAAAGAGAGATGTAGAAAATAAGCCTGAAGTAGAAAATGTAGTTCGTAGCACACACACAAGAAACCAACCTAAATATCTCAAATCGTATATCCTTTAATGATTGCTTTGAAACAGAGGGAGATGTAGCACAGTTAATTATTATGTTACAGTAGGCATTAGTAAGGTTGTTGTCTTGGGCTGTCAACAGTTAAGATGTGTGGTAACAGAGATGATGTATTAGGTTAGGTAGTTTTAGACTTAGAGATAAACATGTTAGTTCCAAACAATAAAGTTTCTAAGTAACAATTACAAGTTCTGATAAATCAGATTACTCAATTTTTTGTTGTAAATGTGAGATACAAATGTTTAATGATTCATAACTAAAATATAATTTATTTCTACTGTATATTCGAGTTTAATGAAACTGTAATGTTTTTACTATTTATTTAAATAGTTTCTTATCACCACGGGTGGGATAAATTTATACACACGGTATATCTACTTACGTAATTTATTGATACACCTATTTAGTTATACTTAATTTATATACGCACTTAATTTCTAATTTATATTAAATACACTGTATATTTACTTACACTTAATTTATATAAATACTTCACTATCAATTTATATTTCCAATTTACTGTTCACAATTATTCTCTATTTCATTCATTCATTACCAGATTAAATTGCTGACTGCTCTCACGGTTCGCATGCAGTTGCTTATATATTAAAACGTTTTTCTGGAACATTTGGACTCTATATTGTAGTTCCTAAGAAACAATCAACCTTCTTAGGAATGTCTCCATAAAAATCACAAGAAAAATTGTCCTTACCAGAAATCAGTACGCTGCCGTCAAAATTTGATCTTTTAGGTATCTTATTAAATAGGGTCGCAACAATGCCCTTTCCTTGAAAGAAACTTCCTCTGGTGACTTCTATGTAGCCGGGACTTCTGTGTATCCAAGACTGGATGTTAAAATCGGCAACTGGATTCATTTATACACTTTTCGGTCGTATTGAAATAACAGGGCACCGTCTTCAGCGGGTACTGATAACGGGGGGTATAGCTGCAAATTAATATGTGGACACCGGTATCTTGGAAGATCACCTCTATGATGTTACTGATGACTCGCCACTCCAACTGGTTGTTCCCTATCCTAGGCATCGCTAGTTTCTCTACGTTCGATTCTATCACATGATCTTGAATGCTTCGTAGCGCTTTCCACACATCCCGATTGGTGGATCGATCTTGAAATTCGTTTTTGTACGTACGAAATATAGGAACAATTAATTGGATATCTTGTTGAAACTTGGGGCCTGAAAGCAGGATATCGTTCAAAGAAAGACCATTGAAGCCTTTCGCGGATACATCAAATACGACCCTAAATTAAGACATATCTGACTAAGCAATACAATGATGAGTGATATAATAGCTAGGAGAGGAGAGATAAGTTCGCTGTCGTGAGCGGCTTCCATATGATTGGAAATCAAATAATCTTCCAAAAAATCTTTATATAATAATAATAATAATAATATTTATTTGTACAATACAAAAAAATATAATTACATAGATAATCGGACAAATAAACAAAAAGAAACCGCAAAGCCTAATTGGCTGTCTGCGGATAGTGTGTACAATAAAAACGTCTTCAGACTAAATTATCATAATACTATCTCAAAACATATCAATAATGTTCAGCATAAATCCGCAAAACCGCAAAGCCATAGGGCTGTCTGCGTTGGACTTTTGCGAACCATGCGGAACATCATTAAAGAGTTGGCAACAATTTCGGGGTAGTACATTATGTTTTCTTAACTAACAGTAAGTGTATACCTATTAGTGACAAATTAACAAAGCCTAGAGACTGTCCGCTAAAAAAATTGTTACGAGTAATATGAACATCAAGTTCCAATTTTGAATTTCAATACCAATAAAGACGGGACTACTAAATATAAGCAGAAAGTCAAATGTGAAATTTTAAGTGCTACTCTATACATTCAGTTTATTCTGTATTATATGGTGTATTTCTCTTCTATCTTCTATCAAAATAAACTGCTTGAGCTTCGATTTGAATCAATTATAATTAACCATACTTTTCAATTGCTGGGGAAGGTAGTTGAAGACTCTAGGGGCAAGAAAGGTGTAACATTTTTGACCAACAGTTTTATTTGAAGTTGATAGGACAAATCTTTTATTGGTTATATTTCTAGTCTCATGAAAATGGGAAACACGCAAGAACTTATTCTTGTTTTTTTGACAACACAATGCTATTTCATAAAAATAAATCTGACGTGGGTCAAGTATTCTGCTTTCTTCATAGAGCATCACTTGAAAAGTTACGGTCCTTTTTCAAAATAATTTTCAGAAAAATTTTTTGCAGTACAGTGATCCTCTCCAGATTTGATGCAGTACAGTGATCCTCTCCAGATTTGATGAAGCGAGTCCTCCCCACCCTAATATACCATAACTTATCCTAGAGTCAACAAGGGCAAAATAGACCATTTTCAATTGAGGTACTTTCATTATTATAGCAAGATATTTAAATTTATATATCATTGTCCGAAGCGTACTGACTTGTTCAATGTGAATATTCCATCTCAAGTGGCGATCTATTGTGACACCTAAATATTTCATTTCATCTGTCAGTTCAATTTCAATAATTTGGTTGTCATATATAATATCTAGTGTATCGAAGTCAGGTAATCCATTCACGTAGCTTGAAAGTGGAAGTGCCATGGTTTTTTTGAAATTGATCGTCAACAACTTGTGATTGAACCAGTCTATGAATTTAGTGAAATCATTCTCAGCATTCCGTTTCAGATCATTCCATGTGTCAGCGGTATAAAGCACTGCAGTATCGTCAGCAAAACTGAAGATTTTTCCGCTGGTATTGATATTAAGCACGCTATTTATGTAGATTATAAATAATAGTGGACCTAAAACGGTACCTTGTGGTACTCCACATTCCATTTCCTTAACATTACTGATATTGTTATTGATTTTGACAATTTGTTGGCGGTTTGAGATATAACTTCTAAAAAGCTCGTGAACACGCCCTCTACAACCCATATTTTGCAAGGCCCCTAATAATTGTGCATGGTCTACGGTATCAAATGCCTTAGCAAGGTCAAGAAAAATACATAATGCTGGTTTGGTGTTATCGAGGGCTTCATGCATTCTAGACGTCAAGGCTAAAATTGCATCCTCCTTTTCGGTTCTTTTGAAATCCAAATTGATTTTCGTTCAACAATCAGAATTTCTTCATAAATGACTCCAAGCGTGATTTTATCGCTTTTTCGAAAACTTTTGCAAAACTATTAATCAAAGATAGTGGTCTATAGTTCGCTATCGTTTGTTTATTACCCGATTTATGGAGTGGTTTAATGACAGATATTTTAGGTTTGGGAGGACAAACACCTTTCTCAAAACAGAGGTTGATGATAAATGACAATGGGGATGAAATTTCCCACGCTATTTCTTTTAGGGTTTCGGATGTAATGCAGTCGCTTTATGATTTTTTAGAGTGTTTATTATGTCAAATATTTCGTCTTCCGTGGTAGGTGTCAAGAACATGGAGTTGGGATTAATTTTTATGGATGGAGGTTGTGAGAATGGTGTTTTTATGTATTTTGCGAGAACTGGTCCAACTTTGGTAAAAAAATTTGCAAATGTCTCTGCCATTTCGAAATCTGTTTCGGTGAGGCTATTATTCTCTTTCAACACACTATTTATAACAGTATTTTTATTTTTGTGACCTGTTATACAATTGATAACTTTCCATAGCTGGTTGGGATTATTTTTACTTTTTTCTATTTCAGCACTATGATAATTTTGTTTGGTTATTTTTATTAATGTATTGAGTATATTCCTATGACTAATAAATCTCTGTTTCAGTTCCAAATTGTTTTTGTTCTTTTGATATTCTTTGAATAATTGAATTCATAATTCTTTTTGTAATCCAATTTTTTTTTGTTTAATTTGCTCTTCTTGAATGTCACAGTGCTGTCTTTTATAATTTCAGAGATGTTTTTTGAGAAAAATGAATTAGTAAGTACGGGGTCATTCATTTTGTACAAAGTATTCCAATTTAATTCTGTTAAGTTTATTTTCAATTTTTTATAATTAATACGTTTTGAGACGATGGCCTGATGATGGTTTTCAGTTTGAAAATTTTCATTTGCTAGTTTTAAAGACATTATAGTGGCTTTATGGTCGAATATGTAACTATCTAAAACAAACGCAGAACATTTGTTTTCTGAATCGCCATCTTGAGCCCTAACAAATATATGGTCGATGCAGGTACTAGATTCATCTTGTGTCCTTGTACTGATATATACTGTCGATGTGAAATTGAAATCACCGAAGGATATCAAGGTGATCATTAGTCAGGTTATTGTCTGAAAAGAGATTTATATCGCCTAATATTGCGAAGTAATGTTCATTGTACCGTTGTTGACCCAGGTAGTTTTGGAGTTCCAAAACGAATTCTTTTTCGTTGGTGGATGAAGGCCTGTAAGTACAGGCAATTTTTATACATTCGCCCATATCGGTCAAAACTTCAATTAGTTTGCACGGACCTAACTTAACGATGTTTCCTAGAGCTCCTTATATAAACTATAATGCCATCATTTTGGTTTATTGTTCCCTGATTATAGACTGACTCATATCCGTCTAAATCGAAAAAATGCTTGTTTCGAATTTTCCACGTTTCTGTTGAAATAATACAGTCGAACGATTCTTTGAATTGATTTAAAAAAACTTCCAAATTTTTCAAAGATTTTGGATATGCTTCGTACATTTTGTTGACAGACTTTTAAGTAATCATTTCCAAACCTCAAAGTGTTGAAATTATTTGCACTATCCAAAATTTTTGTTGCGAACTCTTCATAACTGTAATCTCTAATGAACTAATCCATTCCTCGTTTGGGAGAAAGACAAAGCTAGATTGAATTATTATAAATATAAATTAGGTCATGAATGAAAGGTTTTGCTACAAGTGTGAGATAGGTACATGATCACTGCAATTATTTCTTCTTTCCTTGTAATCTGGCACAGGAAGATCTTTGCTGGTTGCTTGTAATAGAAGTTTTTCTTATTTTATGCTGTTGTCTGGTTTCTGGCTGTGTTTCGGGAGTTGGAGTCGATGGAGCACTAATTGATTTCGGTTCTTCTACAATTTGATTTTCAAGGGCTAGTAGATCTGAGACTCGGTAAACTTCTGTATTCACATGTAGTTTGTTGTTTTTTATATAGCAAGTATTGTTTTCTTCTTGCCTAGCCTTCAAAAGGTACTTTCGGAGTAACTTACTTTCCTCTCTCTGTTTCTGTGTTTGATCGTGCACAATGCTAATATTTGTGCCTTTCAGGTGTTACCTTTTTTGTAGTACTTCCTTTTTTATTAGGAATGCTTTGAACTCGACTTTCAGGGGGCTGGTATCGTTGTTCCTGAGAAAATGAAAATCGTTAATATCTCCGTGGGTGAGAGAAGCAGAGAATGATGAATTTATTTTCTGGAATATAATATCACAAGAAGGGGCTTCGCTCTTTTTAGTCAGCCCAAAAATAATCACGTTATTTTTCTTTCCCGATTTCTTCAATTCTTCAATTTTTTCTTTCAGGTCTTGATTTTCTTTTTCAAGATGTAACACACTATTTTTCAGTTATTCGAAATTCAGTAATAGTCTAGCCTCACTGGCTTCGATTGAACTCTTGATTTCACTCCTGTTTTTGATAATTTCTTCCATAAGTTGCTTAATTGTGATATCAGTCATCATATGTAAACGAATTTCAAACGTGTGTGACCTCCTTTATAGCTGGCATTTCTTATATTGAAAAGAAAGTTTGACTGTACGTTTTTATACTATCAGATTAATGAATGAATTCCTACGAATTGTGGATTTGATACGTGAATCCTTAAAATAAATCAATGATTTTCTACTAAATGTTGATGACTGGATTTAACTTGATGACTGTATGAAAATAAATTTTTTATAGATGGTACGTACCACTTTGATTTGCAATAATGTGACTAACCACTAGCCTGTTAACACTAAAGCCACATACACAAAATTGACTATATAATTGAGGACTTTTTACCAAACGACGTTCTAAGGCTAAAAATCTTCTTAGAGCGATGTCTCGAGAATCGGAGAAATCATACGGAGAATTACGAAAGGGAAGAGATACTACAAAACGTCCTGACGTATGGAGTCTAAAAACAATCTTTCGGTTAAGAGATCATCAGGCGATGAATGAGAGCGAGAGGGTATGAAATCAATTTCCCAATATCTTTTAACTTCACTTTCTAGAGATAATTCAGCGGAAGTAAAGAACAAATGAGCTATCTGATTTGAGGTATAATTGACTTTTCCCATGATTATCTAACCAAAAATTGTATCTAAAGTAACGGGTTTATCGCTTGAAGACTCATTAAAACAACCTTGGAGAATATTAGCAAACACGTCAACACCTAGAAGCATGTCTACAGGAAGGGAATGCATGAATTGAGGATCTGCAAGTCGTAAGTTTGCGAATTCCTGAAAATGATGCTTAGATATAGAGATACTGAGCATATCAGAGCAAATTTGTGGCAAAATAACAAAGTCTAAAGTAAGAAGAGGTTCCGGAACATCTCGAGGTTTAATAGTACAAGTGACTCCTTGTGAAGCCTGAGAATAGATCTTACACATACCCCTTGTCTCCAAAGAGAGGACAATTCTTCAAGTCCAGTTAATTATTACAACATTAAGCAGAAATAAAGTGACTCTAACTGGCACTATACAGAAGAGGTCTAACAGAATGATAACGACCATTGCTATCTTTAACATCAATCATAGCGGTAGACAACAATACTGTACAATTTACACGAGAGAGCAGATTGACTGAAGTTTCAACATTACAACGAGCAGCCAAATGGGAAGCACTAGTTGATGCAACTGGAGTAATGGGAGCATTGTTTGGGAGAGTTTGTGAGGTAGGAATTGCATCAAAGTATAAAAGAGTGTGGTGCTTGCGTGAATATTTTCTACAACGCAGTTGAGAAGGACAATTAAAATTATTATGTTTGTAACCAAGACAATTTGTACACAAATTCTTGGATTTTACTTCGTTAGGAGATTTAGCTAAGAAACCTTGACAATTATATATTAAATGTTGCTGATGGCATAATTGACAATTTATTTTAGAGTTGACTACAAACTTATTTTGTAAGCCTGTATTTGTGAGAGCATCATTAGCAATTGTTAACAGAGAGTTTAGGTTAAGAATTTCACTTTGACGTTGAGCAATTAATAATTCAAGTCTCGTAGCTTCAGACATTACGCGTATTTATAAAAAGTCAACACTTAACAATGAGAATAATTAATGAAATATTATTTAAATCAAAAGCATATGAAGAAGAGAGAGAGCGAACGTTACTGCTTTCGCAAATAAGAGAAAAATTATTTATAACAAGCGAAAAAATGCAAAAACAACGAGTTATAAAGAGATTCTTTTGACTAAATAACATTAACTCAATTATATCAAGTATTAAATAATATTATTTTTTCATGGTAAAATTGTGTCTATGGTTCGAAAAATAGTATTTGAGGATATTTTCCTTATTTTGATAATAGGGTCTTTAATAAACCATTATGCTATTAAAGACGAAAAGTAACTTGAATACATTTGGCAACCTGCATCTATCAAAATAAAAATTAAATTATGTTAACGAAATCTCAACGCAATCTTTCCCTAAATAACGGAATACGTTATCGTAATTAACGTTAACGTAAACTTCAAATTCTTCTGCGCGTTTCCAGAATAGTGTTAACCGTAACGCCAGAACAAATTAAGGGTTCCAAAAACTCCCTTAGGTCTAATAATGGAATACTTTATCGTAACTAACGTTAGCGTAAGCTTCAAATTCTTTTGGGCATGCTCCGAATCGCGTTAATCGTAACGACATAACGAATTAAGGGTTCCATAAACTCTCTATTGGATCTTTACCCGTACGTCATCAATATATGATAACATAACCGACAAATGTCAAATTATATTTTTCTGTTCTTCACTATTAATAGAAAGAGACGCCACTTAATAATTATATCGGTTATGTTATCAGATATTAATGACGCACGGATAAAGATCCAATAATTCAACTGTATGCGAACGGCACTCGTGGTTTTAGTAGGAGAGCGAATGGGTCGTGAATATTTTGGAAGCATTTAGCATTGCCCCCAAGTTAAAACATAGTTCGCCGCGTGCCAACGAGATCTTATGTGAAAACCTTCGAGTAGCGATTGAGCGGTGGACAGTACATGTTCTCGATCGTTGTAGAAATTATTTTTACTTTTAAATTAGGTGTGTGACTCCAGATTTTAGAATTCACGTGGTGGTCCTATCTTCATCCTCAGTCGGTACCGACGAGAAGACTTATTGTCAGAACCAGGGTAAGTGTTATGTGCTTCCTGTTTTGTATATGATTTTTTTTATTTTTTGCATCATTTTTGTTGCCCGTCAATCTATGCATTGAACCAAATATAAAGAAAAATACTACAGTCCATTCATTTCCGGCCCATACAACTTGATCATTCGAGCACGGATTTTTCAGGATATTTTCAGCCCTTAAAATCCCATTTATTAATTTTTACACCTGTTGATGAAATTAAATCCTTTTTGTGGCCGACATTTTTATTCATTATCTTTTTCGGTAGATCTACACCGTAGGTACCGAACGCGCATATAAATTGACGAACCTGTGAATTTCATTCTTGACCTGGCCAGTGAGAGATATAATTAAATCAGCTGGCAGATAATAAAGTGCACTGCTTAATTTCTATATCGTTCTACATTTATTGTACTCGTAATTATATTCCCCTCTCACACAATAATTATTTATTATACAAGGGAAAAAAGTATTAGATTTTAGCTCGAGGTTATGTTGTCTCCCGACGCGAAGCGGAGGGAGACAACAAACCGAGAGCTAAAATCTAATATTTTTCGCGTGTATAATACACTATTTTTTTCTGTGACAGGAAAAACGACGATTCAATAGTGACAATTAGACCTGCGTTGCTAAGGAAAACTTCAAAGTAGTCAAATATATGTCAATTTAATTCAGTGATTTGATTCAAAAATTGCGAACTCAGTTATTTTGGAAAATATAAAGTTAAAAAATGTCTGATTCCGAGTTTTCTCTGAATCTTGATATAAAGGAAATGTAACTTATGTTCAATAAAATATTCTAAAATCAAATATCTTCCTTTATCTATATGTATATATATATCCGGGAAAAAAGTACTCACTTTTTTCCCGTGGGAAAAAAAGTAATTTCGTGAAAAGTTGTATTTTGTTATCTGTCAACAGAGATAAAATGTCAAATTTTTTTCCTGTCACAGAAAAAAATATAATTATTTTGAAATATAAAAAATGTAGTTTTATTTGTTGAAAGAAAATCTGACAGCACGAGTAAAGAGAATGCAGGAACACGGAACAAGAAATCAATTGTAATTGTATGTAAAATTTTGTTTTGTGCATAAACGGCATAAGGCAATCCAACGATCTGTGAAAACGAAACCAATATGGCGGGTGATGGCAAACATTTGTTTTCATCTTAAGTGAAGTTATGAGATTTTTGGTGTGAATTTGACTTGTTTCTTATATCGCGAATTATATTTAATGCTTAAACTGAAGAAAAATGCCCATTACTTGCATTGTAGTTGGCTGTGGGTCTCGTCTCCACAGAGACTCGGTTCCTACAGTTTTGAATCACAAGTTTGTAACCAGTAAAAATGATTTATCGAGGAAGAGGAGAGCTTTGTGGTTTCCTGCAATTAAGCGAGATGATCTAACAGATTCGAAAATCAAGTACCAGAGAGTCTGCAGCAGACATTTTATAACAGGTGAGTGTTTGCAAACTTGAGTGCCCACTGAAAAATACGTTCAAATATTTTGCGTGTAGTGAAAATGTATTAATTATGCATGTTTAATTGATATAATTATTTCCAGGGAAACCTGCTCCGTTAGAAGACGAAACCAATCCTGACTGGGTTCCATTACAGAATATGGAACATTCATCTCAAAATATTACGAAAAGTTGTGATGGAGTTGGAAAAAAAGTGATATTGACAAAAGAAGAATCAAACAATCTAGATTAAGTGGTTCTGATTTGGCAACACACTGATTTATTTCCATGAAAGCGTATTACACTGTTAAATAGTTAAAATTAAAATATCGTCAACAGAATGAAACCCGCAATGAGATAGACATTGATAAAAATGAAGAGGGAGATTGGGCAAGAAACAGGCATTTCAACACAGACTGACTTAACCATGGAGGAACTAACATTGAAATTTGAACAATTAAGTTTTGCATCACAGAAAATAGTAAAACTAGAACAGCAACGAACAAATTCGCCATTTGTACTGATAGACAAACAATCCGATGACAATAAATGGAAGTATTACACTGCATTTGACTGTAAATTTGTGAAGTTGGTTACAACCACAACTACTCTTAGTCCCTTCAATCAGCTGCTCGTCACACTTATTAAATTAAGATTAGATTTACATGTTATAACTATTTTTTAATTTGTATTAAATAGCAACAAAATCAGAAAGACTGTTGTGTTTTAATAGTTACCACTTTTTGTTAATTTATGATATAAGAAAATTTCAAAAATGATTAAACCTACATTTAAGTTTTATTTTGTTTTATTTATACATCAATACATAATTACAACTGAATTTTTTCCCTCATTTATCAATGGGCGATATCACATTTTACATAAAGATGTTCAATATTATTAACTGAAAAGGAAAATGTTACTCCCAGGTATCAGTTGACATTTATAAAGCTACTTATGTTGAGAGGTGTTAACCCAATAAACGTGTTTATAAATTTTAATATTTTTAAATGTTTGATCATCTACACCAGTGCTCCGCAACCGGTGTGCCGCGGCACACTGGTGTGCCGTAAGCCGACTTGAGGTGTGCCGCTCTTTCAGACAATACGAATCAGATTCGTATTGTAGCGAGACCCGCGAAAAATAAAGCAATCTGACAACAGCGCCGATGGTAAACGTCTATCCGTCTATCGGCGCGGCGCGGCGGCTTGATTCTCGAAGGCGACTAAACTAGAAAGATCCGTGCCGTTCGAGGCGCGACTCGATGTTTTCCTGAACATCGCCGCTGCCTATATAAGCGCGCCTGTCGTCGCTCAGAGACTTAGAGAGAGTCGAATAGTCAAGTGAATCAGATAAATACGCGGGCAAACAAATAAATCGTAGAGTGAGATAAATAGTGAATTGCTATATAAATAAATTCTTGTGCCTTATAAATAAGTGAATATAAATTAGTTATAATTAGTTAAGTGTTATTTTTAGAGTTCCTGTTTTCTTTTTTACGTTGTTGGCCATATTGTGTCTAAATAAATTAAATTAAACTGGACTAAGTTTTGTTGCAGTATCTACTTTTATAAATAACTATAGTGCTTCAAATATGGATAAATTTTTGCTGAAATCACGAGCAGATGACGAAGAACCTAGCACAAGCTCCAGCATAAGTGCTGCAAAAAGAGCAAAAAATGTGCTGAAAAGGAAGTACAATCAAGACTACCTTCGATATGGTTTCACTTGGTGTGGCGACGAAGCGGCTCCAAAGCCTGAATGCGTCATTTGCGGTGAACAGTTGTCAAATGAAGCAATGGTACCCAGCAAACTAAACCGTCATTTGATCACAAATCATCCCAGTTGCGTCAAAAAAGACATTCAATTTTTCCAACGGCGCTTGGATCAAAATAAGAAACAAAAGCAGTTTATGAAATCGGCGGTTACGGTTTCTGAAAAGGCATTAGAAGCAAGCTACCTTGTTGCAAAATCAATTGCACAACAAAAAAAACCGCACACTATCGGTGAAACGCTTATTAAACCAGCATGCATGGAAATTGTTAGACTTATGCTTGGGCCAAACGAAGTTGAGGACGTGAGTAAAGTTTCTTTGTCGGCCGATACTGTTAAAAGACGTATCCAAGATATGTCAAGTGATATTTTGGGAACACTAATTAAAAAAATCATTTCGGCTGGAATTTTTGCGCTTCAAATCGACGAATCAACCGATATTAAAAATAAAGCACAACTGATGGCTATTGTACGTTTCGTTGACGAGGACTCTATTAAAGAACATTATTTATTTTGTAAGGAGGTTCCAGAGAGAACTACCGGTGAACAAATTTTCCAAGTAACTGATAATTTTTTTAAAATACATAATATTCAGTGGACCAATTGCGTTGCTATTTGTACAGATGGTGCTGCTGCAATGATGGGCAGTAAGAAAGGTTTTGTATATTGTGTAAAACAAAAAAATCCGTCAATACAAATTACACATTGCTGCATACATCGAGAAGCATTGATGGTCAAAAATTTGCCCGAACAGCTTTCGATCACAATGCATGAATGTATTAAGATCATAAACATTATTAAACCGAGAGCCTTAAATTCGCGAATCTTTGGAATACTCTGTGAAGAAATGGGAAGCGAACATGAATCCTTACTGTTTTATACAGAAGTTCGTTGGTTATCCCGGGGAAAAGTTTTAGCTCGACTGTTTGAACTTCGCTACGAAGTGCGTGAGTTTCTTTCAAGTCAAGATATGTACGATCTATGCCAGCACCTTCATGATGAATACTGGATAGCCAAACTTGCATACATGGCTGATATATTCGAACATCTGAATGAACTTAATAAAAAAATGCAAGGACGGAATGAAAATATATTGACGTGCTCCGATAAATTACAAGGGTTCAAAAAGAAACTTGAACTTTGGCAGGAACAGTTGCAAAAAGGATGTCTAGAAATGTATCACAGGACCAGCCACAGTACGATCGAAAACAAGCAGTTGATTGTGGATTTGGCCCAACAACATTTAAGTATGCTTCAACAAAAATTTGAATACTATTTCCATTCTATCAACACGGAACAATACAATTGGATTCGAAATCCTTTCGCAACCAATGCAATAAGTTCCACGGAAGCACTGCCATTCATGGTTCACAGAATTAAGTAATGATATGACCCTAAAACTTAAATTCGACGAAGTTCCGTTAGATGTTTTCTGGATTTCCATCAAGACAGAATATCCACGCATCTCCGACAAGGCCATCTTCACACTACTTCCGTTTTCCACAACATATTTATGTGAGCAAAGTTTTTCAACGCTTGTATTAATTAAAAATGATAAACGGTCATGCTTAAAAGATCTTGACCAAGAAATAAGAGTTGCGCTGTCTAAAATTGAGCCGAATATAAAACTTTTGTGTTCAACGAAGCAAGCGCAGGTATCACATTAATCAGTCATCATCATGTCAAAATATTTATTACTATTGACGTGTCAACAGAAGTAAATTTAGTATACCTACCTGTCCTACCTAGTATTTAGTATAGTTCTCATGTATGTATCTATTTGTATTTTTCATTCTATCTGAATAATAAAAAAAAATTAAAAAAAAATATGTATTATGTCCTGAGTGAAAATTTTGATGCCCCAAATCTGAAAGGGGCTTCTTCACATTTTAAAACAATAAAAAAAACTAAGGTAGTTTGGACATCCATAAATAATTAGTATACATGGAGTGAACTGACCCCCGACCTAGCTACGCCACTGCTATAAATATATTTTAGATTTTGGTGTGCCACGAAATTCTAGGGAGCAGTTTGGTGTGCCTCAGATGAGGAAAGGTTGCGGATCACTGATCTACACTACATTATATGGGGCACATCATAGTATACAAAAAACAATAATATAATATAAAAACAAATACAATATATAATGGGTACAATCAATATAAATAAATAAAGAGGTAGGTTAGGTTAGGTATAATATATATATATATATATATATATATATATATATATATATATATATATATATATATATATGTATATACATATATATATATATATGTATATATATATATATATATATATATATATATATATATATATATATATAATACAATTACACAAATAGCCTGCATGTATAGAAAGGAGTGAATGAATTTTTTTTTGAAATAAATTCATCTAAACTATAAGGACATCTTTCAACCAGATATTTTCTTATTTTAGTCTTGAACAAACTCAGCGAATATACATGTTTTATCAAGTTAGAGAGATAATAATTGTACAGGCAAATTCTGGAACAATCTGGAGACTTTTGAAACACGGATGAAATGTGTCGAGTATAAAAAGGATGAATGTCTATGTTACAAGAAAATTTTCTGATGTTCATTTTAACATAAATAATGCACTTGAATATATAACTCTCAGGAAAAATTAATAAGTTATATTGTTTAAAATGGTTTCTACAAGTACATGTTGATTCAAGATTAAAAATTAGCCTGATTATTCGTTTTTGAGAAATGAAAACACGTGAGGCACTCATTGCTATATCCCAGAGCAATATATTATAAGTGTGAAAATAGAAAAATATGTAAGATATGCTATCCCAAGTATTCCTCTAAGGTGATTGTATTTACATTAAAGAAATGGGAAATTTTACTTCTATGCAAACAACTGTGGCAATTTAATTACTGCTGTTTTATACATACTCGCAACGTCTTGGAGAAGTAGTTTTTGATTTTTTTAAAATCCACAAATGCATATTCAGCAATAACTTTTCGAAAACCCCATTCCTCAGCCTGCCTAACCAAGCTCATACTTCTATTAAAATTTTCTTGGACTGGGTTCAGTCCTTGTCCAGGATATGGACATAGCAGCAATTGTCTAATACCATATGCTTGATCACCATAAATCACATAATGATTATTATCAAATCTTGCTATCATTTCCAATTGCTCATAGAGATCACTTTCTCCAAATATGAACGCATTATGGCGCCTTCCTGGATAAGGTCCTAGAAGGATGACAATAATACCATCCACAATGGAACCGCTTATGACCAGAATAATAATTTTGTCGTTCTTCTGAAGGCCTACAAATGGCTCGAGCAGTTCTATCTATAAATGCTCAACAATTCTGAACAGCAGCTCCCTTCACAGCAATTGCCTGAAAATATTAATAAACAATGAATTGGCAGAAAAGTGCATTATCCATTAATTTATTTTTTTCAACATGAAGTATATACCGTAGAGTACCTTTTTATCGATTTCAAATACATTATCTCAAATTAAACTATAATTTAGATTTTGAATCATTTGACCTGTGTGTAGTAACTTATCTGAGCATATAATTCTAGTTTGTCTCTATTAAGCCAATTTAAATTGTTCAAATTTTCTAACAAATGTCCAAAATTTGTACAAATATAGTTATTGACATAGTTGAATATTTCAGATGAGGCAGCACTTGATCTTTAAAGATGACTTCCAAATCACAAAGTAATCTCCTTAATCGTATGCATCAATCTGCAACACCTGAAACAAGTTAGATAGATAATGAAAAAAATATAACTGGATAAATACAAATCAATAGACAATTTTCGTAGCATTTCTCAAATACATACCTGTCGAACAGAATCCTGATCAGGTTCTTATAACGTGGGGTATATGTAATGCCTCAACTAGCCTAATAATATCACCCCTTTCAAATCTGAAATATAGTTTCACTAGCCTATCATCATAAATGCCGAGATGAAATCCCTCAACCTCTTCAACATCAGGAAGATTTTCGAATATATTTTGGAGAATAATTCCACGGATCATGTCATGGTTTTGCCCGTCTTCATTACGATTTAATACAATATTCTGAGCTTACTCCATCACTACCACGATTACAATTAAATATAATAAAAAAAATCTAACACACTATATAACAACCCACCGAAGGTATAAAAAAGTAAGGTTATTACCAACAATTCCAACAACAGAGATCAGCAACAAAGATTTGACATATGAATTCACGTTATTTTTAAGTGTCTCAAAAACTATTTATAAACATTTCATTGACGTTAATAATTTCACTTATTGCACTTGCGCGAAATAACGATAACGTAAAACATAAACGCTAAAGTGAATGGTTCCAAAAACTCTCTAATAATTCAACTGTACGTTCTAACTGCCTATCGTTTCTAATTAGTTTCCAGTATCAGTAGCACTGTTACCCTTATAATATCGTACCGTCCAGTCAAGATGTAACATGATAACACAAGTGCGTGCTAAGCAACGATACTTATTTATATCAAAATTTATTGTCTGTCAACGGTATTGACGACAAGCAGTTGTGTTCTAAAATAGATTTATTAGTTAATGAGTTAATAGAACTCTCTGGTTATGGTGTACACACTAGACACTTCATTATGTAAAATACACACCCTCTTAAAAGGGTATTTTAATGTTTTTTAATCATTTTATTGTAACAATGACTTAACATCATACATTGCTTCATTTTGATTCACTGGATGTTTTTTGACACCTATTATAGGATTTTTTTATGACGTAAGTTCAACTTTTTTAAATTGTTTTTCAAATTTTACAAACATTATAATTTTATAGGACAGCTCTGAGAATGGCCTAATGGCCGAAAGCGCTTAGCTGAATTTTAATAATAAATACACACTGAGTACTCGTCGTTTCATTCGCTGAATTTAATAAGTTAATAGGAAACATTATACGCAACTATTCATATAATTTAACACGGTTTATAAAAATTAATAGTTGTTCTATAATTTAATTTGTTTCTTTTCTATCATTATTTTGTTATTATTTGGAAACTGAATATAATTCTTTCCAAGGACTAATTATCTCTCAATACCTATCCTTATTTTTTTTCAGATATTCATTTCAATTAAACAAATTCAAATTTTTTTTAATGCAGTATTTTTCATAAATTCAATTTTTCAATTCAATACACTCTTTACAGTTTGTAATTTTACAGAATTTCTGTCTCACATCTATTTTTAAGTTGAGAATCTCCACAAAGTAGTACGCCACTGGAAATTTTATGATTCCATTTACACAGCGTTGGCACACCAGGAAAATTGATGTAGTGTTGTCCTTATCTAACACATTGTTAGAGAATTCAATGATTGCTTCAAAACAATTCCGATATTATGAATTGGTTCCTAATAATATTTATGTTTGAGGATTGAAAATATTTTGTGAACTTACCTATCATCACTATACATGGAACATAGAAAGAGATGCAACTAGAGACAACAGCGTACGTGGGGGTAAGATCTAGTGCGCATGTCGGATAATTCTGTCCTCCCGCATTATAAACTAATGGTTGAGGTGGCCTGTGGAGTTCTAATGAGATCGGAACAAAAGAGATTAGAGCTGCCAATAGCCATATTGTAGCTATGCTACCCAAAGCAACTCTCCTTGTCACCCATCTGCCATATCTGAAACAATATTTAAATTGATAATTAGTTTGCTGTTTTCATCTTTTGAGAAACTTAATAGGGATTATTATTTCACGCAATTTATGAAATTTCATACTCATAAATTGCAGTTGATATCAATGTTAACTGAACTAACTAAATAAAACCAATTGTCAATAATGATCCTTTGTTAAAATTATAGTACAATCAACGATAACATTCACCCTATTCATTATGTTGAAACTGAACGCATATCACGCCTATAAGCAATATATAAAGATGATAATTTATTACATTTGAAAAAAATGAAAATGCATCACTTTGTTAAATGTCTGCTCAATTTGTCTCCATTCCCACTGAGAAATAATGACGACGACACTATACAAAACAGTAATGATCCCGTGGGACACTAGATCATATTCAATGTCAGTCATGAAACTTGAAAATATCGTATGCTACAATAATAAAACGAGAAATGTGAACGCAGCCAAAACATGTTAGCTCTTAAAACAGCTTTCGAGCTGACATAAGGCTCTGATAATCGCGATAGATTCGATGGCAGTTCAAGAGCACTCGAAATAAAAATGAAATAAAAGGCGACATGAAAAAGAATTTTTGGTGAAATACGGACTCTAGGAAAATCTTTTATTCTTATCTTGAGATTTATATTAGAAATTCTTTCAAACATTTTGTGATATCGATGGGTTTTTGACAAAACATCGTAAGCGACGAGGGTCAAATTTTACAGAAGGACTTTTTTCCTTCTCATTATTTTGTTTTTGGACTTAAATCTGTTAATTTTTTTTTGTAATCATTTGTATTTTTATAGTTTAGTTTAGGTTAGTCAATTTTAGTCAACTTTAACATATTCAGGTATTTTTGCAGGTTATGATAGTTTGTCAATACATTTTTTGATAGCCATGTATATTTGTTTGTCGCTTAAGATACACTGATGTTTTGTCGGCAACTTTTTTTGAAATAAAATTCATTGCATACATAAAAAGTCTGTACTCAAAAACGAAAATGACAATAATAATATCATATAAAAATTATTTTAACCTTTCATCTTAAATTAAGTCTTGGTATTGGTCTTCGTCATCAGTTTCTGCTAAAACATCCGGAGCGTCTGCCCTTCCTTGGAATTGTTGATATTCGTTAACACATTTTTTTGGGATAACATGCTTCTTGCAAAGTTCCATTAGATTTTGAAACCTCGGAAAGGATATTTCTAAAGGACATTTGTATATAGATTCCAGTGATTTTTGGGGATTCTTCGATCTTCTACCTGAAAAAAAAATAGGACTTCAAATATCGTAATTTTTGAAAACGTTAACAAACCTTTAGGAGCTCCATTAGGAATCTGCAAAATAAAACTTTCAGCTGTATCAGAATAAGAATATTTAATTTTGATTTCTTCTTTTCCTTTTTCCAATAATGCAATTCTCACTTGACTTATTTGGAATTTAGTTCCATCTTCAAAGTTCTTCCTATTATTTGGAAAGGAATTTTCGCTCACCGCTTTCCAAGATAAAAATTCAGAATACTTCATGGTAATAACTTCCAAAAGTTTAGGGTGAACCCTAGCGTTTGCTATTAAGGTGGGCCATTCTGACGGTGCACAAACAATGCGCCTACGAATAAATCTTTCTATTGTGCCATGTACTGCATTTACTGGCATGTAAGTATGTCCAGGTAAAAGGAAAGTTATTTTAATGTGGCAGATATTACTTGCCTTTTTTAGGAACGTATTCAACATTATTAGCATGGCCTCATTTTTATTTTGACCAGTGCAGCTATCACAATATAAAGCAACACTTTTAACGTTTTCCCGACCATCAACTTCAACCAGATATTTGTGAAGAATTGAGCAAATTTCATTGGTGCCCGGTTTCCATCTGTTTCGCCCCATTAATAGCAATAAGCACTTCTTGTTCCGCTTTCACACACAGTTTCGTTGTAAAACGCATATTTACGTGAATAGTATAATAGCATGTTGTCTCCATGGGGCGTATTTAAAACTTTTTGCAAATCGAAACTTGCGCAAACATAACTATCGTCTTCTTTTGCAATATTCTGGTCGGAAAGAAACTGTTTTTTGCTCCCATCTTTATCTTTAATATGAATTTGATATAACAAATCTTCAGCTTCGCTAAATTTATTTTCTTCGTCTTTTCGAGATTCGCATATGGCCTTTTTCGGAAGGTGAAAGCCGATATTAAAGTGTTTTTAAATGAAACTCAAGGTCTCTAGTTTATTCCACAATATAAAACAAGTTATTGAAAATTCTAAAAAATTGACAATTGTTTCGATAAATCAATATCATCGTCAGAATGACAGAAGTTACATTTCATTTTATGCCTACCTGATGTTTAGTAGTTATTTTTGGCTAGACCAAGAAGTAACCTAACTTGTGATTGGCTTAATATATGTTTATAGAAAAAAGAAGAAGATGTGATATTACAAATATTGAAGCTTAGATATTATTAGCCCTATGGTGATATCCTGGATATCATTTTTCCAATTAAGATCAGTATAACTGTGCAATGATATAGAAAACCAGGAAAACTATATCTGCTGATCTTTACAATTATCACTTAAGAAGACAGTTTATTAGTGAAGAATTCCCTAGATTTAACTGTTCATTGACAACTTCATATTGTGGGTTTCTTAAATGTCTTCTAATTTCCAGTTCCTCAAGGAAATCCAGTTCTTGTTTCTTTTCACAAATATGCAGTACTTCTAGTTCTGTGTTAGGTGTCAATGAATGATTGGTGTCAAGTAGATGTTTTGCGTAGTGGGATTTATCTGGTTGTTTTAATCTGTATGCTCGTAAGTGCTCACTGTATCATTCATTGACACCTAACACAGAACTAGAAGTACTGCATATTCATGAAAAGAAACAAGAACTGAATTTCCTTGAAGAACTGGAAATTAGAAGACATTTAAGAAACCCACAATATGAAGTTGTCAATGAACAGTTAAATCTAGGGAATTCTCCACTAACAAACTGTCTTCTTAAGTGATAATTGTAAAGATCAGCAGATATAGTTTTCCTGGTTTTCTATATCATTGCACAGTTATACTGATCTTAATTGGAAAAATTATATCCAGGATATCACCATAGGGCTAATAATATCTAAGCTTCAATATTTGTAATATCACATCTTCTTCTTTTTTCTATAAACATATATTAAGCCTATCACAAGTTAGGTTACTTCTTGGTCTGGCCAAAAATAACTACTAAACATCAGGTAGGCATAAAATGAAATGTAACTTCTGTCATTCTGACGATGATATTGATTTATCGAAACAATTGTCAATTTTTTAGAATTTTTAATAACTTGTATTATATTGTGGAATTAACTAGAGACCTTGAGTTTCATTTAAAAACACTAATATGAGCATATTCCACGAAGTAAGGGTCGAGACAGTCAATTTCGATATCAAAGTCTTTATTAAATATTGATCTGAATACTTTTAGGGATATTTTAGTTTTTATTTTGTAAATTTCTTGTTGATCCTTTACAAAAATCCGGTATAAAAAAGACACATTTCTCAGTTCGCTAGATAGGTATTTTTTAGTTGAACTTGCTCTACAATAATGTGAGGCAACTGCAGGTAACTTCTTAATAAATACGTGAACTCTTTTTCTGTCTTCGGTTGTAGTTTTGTGAGGCAGATTATGTTTGCGCCTTTGATCGGCTTTGGCAAATATACCAGGACCTGCATGGTCCTTAGTGTATCGTAATGCCATTTGTGAGATGCAAAGCAATTTTAAAATAAATTGTTGGCACATTTCAGTTTCAACCTCATTCCATTTAATAATGTAACTAAAGCTTCTAGTTATTCTACTATGTTCTACATTTTTTGTTCGCCTTCGCTTTACTTCTTTTTCCTTTATACATGATAAAAGCCAATCTCTTTGCCTAGAATAACTGCTCAAACCCCAGTAGTATTCGAATATGTCATGTCGTTGTTGTTCTGTAAAGTTTCCTGTACATCCATTTTGGCATCTTTTATTTTTACACGGATTTTCTTTAACGGATTTATTAGCCCCTAACGCTTTCTCAGTTTTTTCTCTTTTCTTTCTTGATTCTTTTTTAGTTTTTTTAACCCAGAAATGCCCACAATGTCTGTTGCGATATCATCTGTTTCTTCAATATCTGATCCAGAATAGCCAAAATCGGAATGTTTATCTTCATGAAAAGAGTAATAGGAGTCAAATCTTTTCAACATCTTGCTTTTAGGAGAACTCTTCTTATCATAGCTTTCGGATTCTGAACTGGATGAGTAGTCTACCAGTTTATTTGGTAAGGCTGGTTGTTGGGTACTAACCGAAACATTAACATTAGTTTCTCTCATGGTGTCATTTAAATTTGAAGTCTGAATAGAAACATTGTTTTCCAGATTGAATTTTGAAACGTCCTCAACAAAGTCATCTACAAGCATTATCGGAATGTTAGCAATATCAATTAAAATATCTGACCGATCTTGTACAACTTCCATTATACTATTAGAATCAACGTTATTTTCATTGTCAATACTTTCAGTGTTGTTTTCATTTTGTACTGGTTTTAAAACTGGATAGATATTTTGCATTTTATTCGCGTTGTCATCATTTACACATTCATTTCGAGTACTAATATCAGCAATATCACGCAATGCCATTAATGCTATGCGGTAACCTCTTGAATGAGCCATCTAAATAAATAAAAATTATATAACTAAACATAAAAACAAAGAATAATATATTATAACTTACCAGCGAAATAATTTCAAAGATCTTTAATCGCAATAAAATAAATAATTCTAACGTATATTATTTCTAATTATTATTAATGGAATACGATGCACTCGTCAATACCATTTAAAGCAAACTGAAATGAAATTAATTTAGTTTACTTCTAAACAAGTCGATGCAGGCTTGTTACTGTCCAGCCCACCTTAAGGTAGAGAGGCAAAAAATTATCGTAAGCGACATTAGGATAAATCGTAACCACCACGAGTATACGGCGCATACGATGTTTTGTCAGGGTCATATTGGCGGTTACGATGTAAATACGTCCGTTATGAAAACCGTTACAAAATTACTGGTGGATACGATAACTTTAATACCAGTTTTGTATACGTTTTAAAATAATTAACAGGCTGACCTAAGTTATGTGTATGTGCCGTTCATCGTAAGCAACAGTTTGGTGTAAGAAGATAATTTTCGAGAAATTAGTCGCTTACGATGTTTTGTCAAAAATCCATCGATATAGATTGACGGGTGAACTCGTTATGAATATAATTAACAGGAAGTATTAAGAAATTCAAGAACTGAATATCGGGAGCTACACATATGTAAGAGCTGCCAATAAATTGAGCAGTAAAATACCCGTGACAACAGGAATCAGATAAGGAGAGAGCCTAACCCAGTCCTGCTTAATATCATGGTGGACCAAATCATTAATGAAGAGAAGCGGGCTGGGAGAGGTTATCGATAAGAGACAAAGAATAATGTGCTATGCTGATACTTGAGGGATATACTACTGTTACTGGGATAGTTGAATTTAACGTCCCAGTGGTAGTCGTGTTTGGGCACTAATCCGTCTGTTTAGGGGGGGGGGGGAACTGCTACTGGGATAGTAGAATTTTACGTCTCCATGGTAATCGCGTTTTGGCATTAAGCCGTCCGATCGGGGAAGAGAAACTGTTACCGGGGTAGTTGAATTTTATGGCTGCGTAGTAGTCGCGTTAGGGACTCTAAGCCTGCGAAAGCGGAGATACGAGACCGCGAGACCACCTGAGAACCGTCACACCAAGAGTAGAGATTTAACCGACTGTGAGTCTCATTTGCATTCCGTAGGAGTTCCGCTTTTACGCACGTGCTTCCGGTTGCTCACCGCTTTTGAATTTTAAATGTTGATATCTGCTACATCAAGGAAATGGTGCCAGTAGCAAGATGTTACAACTGCCTTGACTTGTAACGCGAAAAATTCGCCGAGCTGTCGTAAATTTAACGATTGGCAAACTTGTTGACGGAGAGAATCCAACAGACACTTCCAAACGTAAAAATTTTGCTTGTGTTCTGGGAGCTATGAAGTATTTTGCTAAAAACCCGACAGTTCCTACGTAGGGGAAGAAAATATGGCTGAAACCAACAGCTGGCAGCTCTGACCCGTTAGGCTTCTGGTCCAGAAACGGCCGATGACTGAGGATACCAGTAGAAATTAGTGGAATTGCGTAATTCGTGGTAAATTTCCGTAGACGGCATTGGTTAGAAGGATTCATTATCAAGGTAAATGGTTGAAAATACTTTCTCGGAACAGTTCTATAGGTATATTACCGTAGAAATTTTAGCTTTGAATCGTAGTTTATTGGAGTATGTAATCTGGATTTCACGAGATAGTTTCGATGCATTTCATAAATTCTTATTAGTTCATATTCGTCATTGCTTTATATTTTTTTTGAAATAAGAATATATCACGGGGGCTGTATAAATATTCAGGGATGTGTCCAACGACATGGTTTTTATATTATGATTTTTTTGGTATCGTAGTTTTTTGCTCAGCGGAAAAAAACCAGTCATATATTTTTTATTCTCAGTGTAAATGGCTTTTATACAGTTAAAAGTCAGGATGTATGGTTATTTGCGAATATCGGGTGTTGTTAATATAGTCAGTATAATGGGATATTATGGGGGCACGTCGAAAATTTGACCGGGGTAAAATGTAAACCCTATGTAGAGGCTAATTCGTTTCTCTATTTTAGGTTTTTTTATGTGGATATTAAATCACTGATTGGAGCTTAATGAGTCAGTGAGACCAGTTCCAGGAGAGCTGGAATACTCTGGAGCGACTTCAGTTCCTGTTCTGGTTCCGGAAAAAGGATAAGTGAACAGGTTTCCTTTTTATTTCTCATTCATTTGTAAATTCACTTTTATGCGTCACATTTCACAGTTTTTTATGTAAAGTTTTATTTCTCTTTTTGCGGCAATCACTATAATTTCGCTTTACACTTTGTACTTTGTATTTAAAATTTGTAATCTTTGCTTATAGTTTAAAATACGCTAGGATACTACCGTACGTACCTGGGTACTGCGTTATTTAGTGGATTTTTCAAATTCTGACGATTTTATGTATATAATTTTGCGCCGTACATAATTTCGAATTATATTTTCTTTAGCAACACTAAGCTCGTTTGCTATTTAAATTTTATGCTTATGCAATTATTTGTTTTTATATTGATATTGGTATAAATTACGTAAGTCTGAACCCTTGTAACTGTACATTGTTAATTTTTGATATATATTATCGTTGTATTTTTGAGATATTGTACATGAACTATTTGGTCGTTTCTCTATAATTATAGAATTGAGACATCGGTGTAGTTTGGGGCCCTCAGCTCTTCTGCACCCTGAGTTTGAAGCCTTCAGCTCTGCTCAGAGTTTATAGAACCTGCTTGACAGTTATTTACTTATGCTGTAACTGATAAATTAGCAATTTTTGGATTTATGTAGATTTCGGTCTTCAGCCTATCTACATTCTGAGTCTACAGCCTTCAGCTGAGTTCAAACATTATTTGGAACATTATTGTAGTAAAATTGTAACCAATATTTTGAAAAGAGACCTTTGGTCCAAAGTGACTAATTAAAACTTCAATCAGGGGATACTTGCTGACTTTTATTTTCGTATGATAACTTACCTTTCAGTTTAACCTTTGGAGTGTGTAGTGAGTGTTGTTAACCCACTGAGCAGTTGTGGGCTAATTAAAGAAGTCTTGGGTGCTTGCCAAAACTTCTCTGGCGCCCTTTTTGTGAACTTAATAATTTTTTGAAGAATCCACCCCTTCTTCGACTCGAAGCTAGTCGACTGGCGAGCACGGGTTGTACCACGTGAGACAACCCGCATATCTATAACGAGCACTGAGAGGGTTGGTAGGTTTTCTCGTTATAAACTTTTGTCACATAGCGTCAGAATGTAAGGAAGCGAAGAACAAGGAGGAAACTTGCATAATATGCGGCGTTGCTGGACACAGGGCGAAAGAGTGTAAGAACGTCTCATACTGCCCTAAATGCGACGAAAGTGAGCATTGACTGGATCAGATGGCATGTCCAGGATTCAGAAAGGCCGTGAAAACTGTAAGGAGATAGAGGCTACTCTCGAGGAGAGAGAGCGCATCGGTGTCAGAAACTCCCGCGAGGAAGGTTCAGTTTTAGTGTTATACATACATAAACATCTCAATTATAATCTTACAAATATATATCGACAGGAGGAGAAACACACTGGATCTGGCTAATAACATGGCCCTTAGAAATTATGTTGATATTATTATGATACAGGAACCAAATGTGGCCACGCAAAGAGATAAGAGGTGGATCATCGACAAGGACGGCGTAGTAGCGATAAGACTCACTAACAGCAGATGGGGGGTCCATTCGCATTCATGTTGGAAAGGTTTTATTAGTTTAGACCTAGGGGCATGGACCTTCTATAATTGTCATATTTCTCCAAATGTAAGAATCGAGGTTTACAAGGCATACATTGATACAATTATGGAGGCAGTTAGGGACTCAGGTAGGGAGGCTGTAATTGCTGTGGATTTTAATGTTAAATCACCATCTTGGGTATCGAACAAACTAGATGACCGAGGGGAATACATGAAGGAATGGATACAGTTACTAGGCCTTACCCTAGCCAACCACGAGCTAGTGCCCACATTCACTCGACGGGAGCAAAACTCTTTCATTCACCTTACACTCAGTACCAGGCGCATAGCTACTAAGCTGAGGGACTGGAAAGTCCACCCCGAAGAAGAGAACCTGAGCTTGCATAGATATATAACTTTCGGTGTAAATCTTAGCACGGAGACAAATAGCCCGCTAAGCCAGGGAATATGGTTCCAAGACAAGCAAATATTGAGAGACTGTCTAAGGATAATTGTCAACAGAGACATCAGTTTGGAAAAACTAATGGGGACAATGAAGAGCGCATAGAAGGCCAGCAGGACAACTGCTAACCAAACCAGCTGGAAGCAATATTTCTGGTGGAATGAGGAAACTAGTTATGAAAGGGATATCTGAGTGAGGTTGAGAAAGAGGGTAACACGGAAAAGGAAAAGGGGGACACACAGTGACGAAATCGAGAGATTGGAATGCGAGTATAAGCTGGCAAGGCAGAACCTAAGGCTTACCATGAAAAGAGCAAAGACGGCAGCATGGGGAGACCTATGCGACGAACTTGAAGATGACCCATGAGGGAGAGGATACAAGATTGTAACGGGAAAGTTCAAATTCCTACTGGAGCCTTATGAGCTCCCTGAGAGCGAGAAAGTAAAAAAGGCGAAGGAACTTTTTCCTCCCACAAGGGATGTACAAATCCCGGCAAACATAGAGTGCGCAGACCCCCCTCTTTTCAGTTTAGAGGAATTGACAAAGGCAGCGGAAAAACCAACCCGGCGCGTCTGCAGGTGGCGGATAGGAGAAGGGCCTCTGAGATGATTTTATATGAGGAGGAGGTCTGCGGGGAAATACCTGGGGCTCGTTGTGTCTAAAAACTCAACTGGCAGCCCTCGAATACCCTGCCGCGAACCAACTTTACCTGTCCCAGCTGTAGTATCGTGGCTAAGGGATTGCACACAGGGTTACGATGCCGGGTGAAATTTCGAGCTTACCTCGAAATCAACTGTTACACCAATGTCTCCTGGCTGTCTGTGGTCAAGTCTCGCGGGCCAGTGGTATGGGGGGGGGGGTCTTGGCTTTACTGTCCGGACCAAGAGGAGACAACCTCATTAAAAACCTAAATTCAAGGTGGGAAACCGGGCCGAGATTGAGTGGCTATATAGAAGAATAGTCCTTACTGGTTTCGACCTTGGAGCACCGGGGGGAACTCCATTGTATTGAACTCCTTACCTCTGCATGCGGGGCTCTGCAGCGGTGAACCGTAATGACCCTAGCTTCTCGTGGGATCACTCATGGAAAGATAAAGTAAGAAATTCACCGGAAAAGTAGTGGAGAAAACCTCCACCTCTTCATCCGGGCACCTCACAGATGGAAAAAAGGCCAAACGGCACAAAGGTCGTATGCCGTTCGACCTCCCAAAACCGGGAGAACCGGGCGGTATAGACGACCCACTGAGAAAAGGCCTCAGTGGAACAGGGGTGCGGAAATACCTGCGACTCCTCAATCAGGAAGCAGGTAGCTCAGCGCCCAACCCTCCCGGAGGAATCACCAACGGGGAAAACAAATCTTAAAAGAGGCCCGGAGCATATTACTCCTCCGCTTAGGCCTCAAAGCAAGAAATCAAAAACGACTGCAACGGTAACCGGGCAAGCCACTGGTTACGCAGCAGCTGTCAAAACAGAGAAAGCTTTTAGGGTGGGAATAATACCCAAGGATTATCCTGGGGTCATCCTGAGAGTGGAGCAGCTCTCCACACTGGAAGACACTCTGGTGGAAGAGCTGTGCCAGAGCAAAGAGAAGGGAATCCACTTCTCAGGTATCCATTTCCGTTGTGGAATGATACTGGTGGACTGTGGGTCACAAGAATCGGCAGACTGGCTTATGAGGTCAGCGCCGAAATTAAACTTTTGGGAAGGACCCGTATTGGTGGCTCGAAGTGGAGACGACATCCCAAGGCCGGTCACCATAACAGTGTTCTTCCCAAGAAGCCAAGACATGAAACTGGAGAAGATCCTCCAACTTGTCGAGGTTCAGAACTCCAACCTCAGTACTGAGGCTTGGAAGATACTAAACTCTAAAAAAGAGGGACAGGGAACTATCCTCTCGATTGGGATCGATCACCAATCTGGGGAGGCTCTGAAGGCAGGAGGTTACGCGCTAAACTTCCGGTTTGGGCGTATCCCTATCTCGGGGCTGGGAAAAAAGAAGAATCCCGCGGAGGATCCAAAGGACATGGAGATACCCTCCACATCCGGAATCTCTGGAAAGGGGGAACAAGGCGAAAGCTTGACCTTGGGTCAGCCCGAGATCTCCTCCGGCTCTGATGGGATGACTGGGAATGCGGAGACTGCCTCTGCATCCCGGAAAGCTGGGCAGAGCAGCCTGGGGGTCGAGAGTCTGACACGAGATCAAGAAACCTGCTCGATTACCGAGGGAGATACTGCCATGGTGGTCGAGGAGGGTCAGGGAGAGAGAAAGGAGGGAGATGAATAGAGGCTGAGTAACTCGGCCTCTCTCATCCATAATTATTCACCTTCACGTTCACGAATGTAGCTCAGATTAACCTGCATCACGCGAAGGGAGCTTCAGCCGTGATTGCAAGACTACAACTGGATATTGTACTGATCCAAGAACCATGGATCATCAAAGAAGGCCAAATCAAAGGTTTGGCATGTAAGGATTCTAAATTGATTTATGATCAAAGGCAAGTATCTCCGCGTGCCTGCGTAATCATAAGAAATAACATAAAATATATTTGTGTTTCAGAATACGTGTCACGGGACCTTGTTCCAATCATGGTTCACCTCAACATTGGGGGTATCGACCGAGACATCGTCATTACTTCTGCCTACTTCGCTGGAGACGGGCCGATGACACCGCCAGTAGAGGTACAAGAGCTAGTGAGACAGTGCTATAGCAGACGGCTGCCAATTATAATTGGTTGTGATGCCAACGCACACAATACCGTGAGGGGAAGCACCAATAACAACGCAAAAGGTGAGTGTTTATTAGAATATCTCTTAGCAAATAACCTTGAGACCTTAAACGTGGGGACAACCCCCACTTTTGTCACGAGAGCAAGAGAAGAGGTCCTGGACGTAACAATCGTGAATGTTGCTGCTAGGAAAAATGTATAAGATTGGAGGGTGATGAGCGAACCATCACTTTCCGACCATAGGATCATCGAATTTAGGATAGAGTGAAATACCACCTCGATTCCTACAATTCGAAATCCTAGAAATACTGATTGGTCTCTTTACAAGACCAATCTGAAGGACAATTTGGAACACGTCGAAGTGAATGGGGTAAATCACCCGCACTACGACCTGGAACAAAGAGTCGAACAGATCAGTGACGCAAAAATGGAAGCTTTTCATTCCAGTTGCCCACTCTCAAAAGCTCGTTCAGAAAAGGATGCTCCTTGGTGGAATGAGAACCTGTCAAACCTCAGAAAAGAGGTCCATCGGCTCTTTAATAGAGCCAAACGTGACGGCAATTGGCAGAGGTACACTGAGAAGCTTACTCAGTACAATAAAGAGATCAGGAAGGCCAAAAGCTTAATTTTTAAGCCTTTCGCGAAAAGATTACTTCCACTCACACTGCGGCCAGGCTACAAAAGGTCATGGCAAATGGGGGAACTAATCCCACAATGTCGCTGAAAAAGCCAGACGGATCATACACGGAAGGTGAAGAGGAACGATCGATTCATCTTCTTAAAACCCACTTCCCAGGTAGTGAACCAGCAACAAGCACCGAAATAGCAATGAACTACACCAAAAAATCCCGCAAGGAAGATTGGGACATTGCTAAGAAAATATTTACCAGACAACGGTTGGAATGGGCAATAAGTACCTTCCAACCATATAAATCACCAGGAGTGGATGGAATATTTCCAGCACTCCTACAGCAAGGGATAGAGGAGATTCTTCCTCACCTGCTGAAGATTACAAGAAGCAGTCTAGCAGTGGATCTAATACCTAGAAAATGGAGAAGGGCAAGGGTAACCTTCATACCAAAAATAGGGAAAAAAGATGGGACTGATCCCCGATCTTTTAGACCCATCTGTCTAACATCGTTTCTACTCAAATCGATGGAGAAAGTAGTGGATAACTACATAAGAACAGAGAATCTGGAGAATATACCACTTCATAAATGTCAGCATGCCTACAGAGCGGGTCGATCAACTGAGACGGCTCTGTATCAGCTGACAGAAGTCATCCAGAGAACTCTGAACAACAAAAAAATCGCAATGTGCGCATTCCTGGATATATCAGGGGCCTTAGACAACACAACTCATGTGTCTGTCAAAGAAGCACTGAAAAGGTGAGGAGTGAATGAAACCATTATAAAATGGATGTATGAGTTGTTGACAACGAGGATAGCTGAGACACAGGTGGGGAATCAAACCACCTCAGTTAAAGCCACTCGGGGGACACCTCAAGGGGGAGTGATATCTCCCCTTCTATGGAGCCTCGTAGTAGATGAGTTGCTCTACAGGCTAACGGAGCTTGGCTTCGAATGTATGGGCTACGCCGATGACATTGTTTTAATAGTCAGAGGCAAGTTCGAGAGCACCTTGTGTGATTTATTACAAAAGGGCCTCAGAATCATTGAGCAATGGTGCTTGTCAGTGGGGCTAAACATTAACCCAAGCAAGACCATAGTAATTCCATTTACCCGGAAAAAAACACTTCCAGCCATGAAACCTATATACTTAAATGGGGAAATCATAGAATGGAAATCAGAGGTTAACTATCTAGGGATAACCCTAGACAGTAAGCTTCTGTGGAATAAGCATGTTGAAATAACTGCTAGTAAAGCAATAAGAGCTTTGATGGCGTGCAGAAATCTAGCTGGTAAGAGGTGGGGCTGTAACCCAAAAATACTGCGATGGATGTACGCCATGATTGTGAGATCAGCAATTACGTATGGGGCAATAGTTTGGCACACAAAAGCAAGTCAGTACAGAACGAGGAAAACCCTCGATAAAGTTCAAAGGCTTGCCTGTGTGTGCATCACTGGAGATATGAGAACGTGTCCAACTAGGGCACTTGAGATCATTACAGATCTCACACCTCTACATCTGGTGATAGAAAGATCTGCCCAAGAGGCAATTCTTAGAATATCTAAGGAAGGTTCAGGCAATGAGAGTATTAAAAATCAGGGAGCTTGGTCCTCTCTGACAAGATACACCTTATCAGCGAATCTTCCCAGTGACGAAATGATCAGGAAAGTAAGTATCGAAAAGAATTTCACCACGATGCTAAATACGAGGAGAGACTGGGAAAGGGAATACGCCACCTAAACTCTCAAAGAAAATACCATTAGATGGTATACGGATGGTTCAAAAACCACCATTGGAGCAGGCGCTGGAGTATTTGGGCCTGGCACCAGATACTCATCATCGTTAGGCTCCTTCCCGAGCGTCTTTCAGGCCGATCGAAAGATGCGTGGAAATGAACCTAGAAAGAAACTACCAGAAATGTGACATATCGATCCATTCTGATAGTCAAGCAGCTATCAAAGCATTGAGCTCCCATGTCATTGACTCAAAGTTGGCATGGGAGTGCCGAAGAAAACTTGATGAATTAGGCAAGAATAACAGGGTCTCTTTATTCTGGGTTCCTGGCCACTCGGGAATCACGGGAAATGCAGAGGCCAATACACTTGCCAGGAAAGGAGCACAAATGCCCTTTATTGGCCCGTAGCCTTTATGTGGTGTAGCAAAATGCTCCTACAAGAAAGAGTTTCGGAAGAAAGAGGAAACCGAAAGAGAAGCACTCTGGCGGTGCCTTCCCGGGTTGGAACATTCCAAAAAGTTACTGGAGAACTTTGACACTGCTAGGTCCAAAAAATATTTGGACCTCAGTAAAGATAAGCTACATCTCCTCACGGGCTTTCTTACTGGACACTGCCGCCTTAGGAAGCACTTAATGAGAATAGGTCTAGCAGATATTGACGAGTGTAGATTCTGTGGGGAGGAGGATGAAACTCCTGATCACCTAGTTCTGGAATGCCTCGACATTGCAAGCCAACGCAAGAAATGCTTTAGACAAGAAACTTGTAAGAGTGAGGACCTAACCTCGTTGAAGCCGTCCCAAATACTAGAGTTCATTAGAACCTTGGAACTGGAAGGCGAGCTGTAGTAGTAGCGACAACAGCTCTGATAGGTGGGGGGGGGCACAATAAACTTTTGGTTTCAGTGCACTGTAACCCCGTTAAAATCTAATCTAATCTAAAAAAGCTCCTGGCCCAGATAGCATCGCGAGACCACCTGAGAACCGTCACACCAAGAGTAGAGTTTTAACCGACTAAGAGTGCCATTTGCATTCCGTAGGAGTTCCGCTTTTACGCACCTGCTTCCGGCTGCTCACCGCTTTTGAATTTTAAGCGTTGATATCTGAATGACAACCGTTTGCATCCCGCTTTCGTAGTTACCCTGTAGATGTCAATGAAACCCGCTTTCAGATAATTTAGTGCTTTTCGCCTCGTTTGTTGCTTTCGTCTGGTAGTGAACTATTGATCATTTGATTCGTAGTATTTGATTATTTTACCGATTTCCTTCTTTTATATACCTACCGTTGTCTGGTGTTAAATAAAGCTCATTGTATGTAATTGGAGTTTAAATTTTAATTAAGGGTTACTTAGCTCCATTGTTGGCCAGCTCCGTATAAGGTAACGGATTTGAGCAGCAAATACCCAGGTTTCGAACCGAGGAAGACAAGTAAAATCTGTACTACTGGACGCAGCGCTGTCGTCACCCCGGAGCAAGTGGAGCATACCACGATAAAAAACTGGTGCCAGAGGCAACCCGTTACTTGGACTCTTAGCGTCATCCGACAAGTAACGACGAAAGAACGTTACAATATGCTAGTGTAAGGGTTCGTCAGTGTGGTAGAGCATAAAAAGGGGTTGGATGGTTAGATATACTTCTTTATTTGAACTACAATAAATATTTACAATTAAAATCTTAAGCTATGTACAATAAGTATATACACGATTTATTGGTCCTGGAGGCGGGCATTCTCTCTAGGGTGGTCGTCGGATTGGGTCGCGGATGATTCTTCTCGGTTGTACGGATTCCTCACTGGGACGCTAAGTTCCTATAACCAAAGGGGTGTGTCAGGGGAGTTTGCTTCCGTCCCGGGCTCAACGCGCTCCGGAATTTCAGGAAATCGGGAAGGCCTCGGTCCTGCGCTCAGTGCACTCAACACGCTGCAAGGCTTGACCTAGGGTAGTTGGCGTCCGCCCTAAGAACACGCTTTAGGACTTCGTCCGATATACAGGGTTTGCTTAGCGTCTAGCCTCAGGTTGAACGCACACCGAGGAGTCAACAACAAGAGGGATGTTTATGTGTTCACAATTCCAGGCTCAACACGCTCCAGAATATCGTGCAACACTTCGGTTATTTTCCGTTGAAGCTTCCTATCGTTATTATACGTAAGGTAGAGCTTGCTTGGTATGTCCCAGAACGTCTGCTTTGGTAGTATCGGTCAAGTTATTAGCGGAACGGCGAAGGTGCTGCCCTCTCGGTGCTGGGTGCCCAACTCTGTCTAGTTTGGCTCGTGTAGTCTTCTGTTTTCTGATTATTTATCGGGGTTATTTCATGCTCAGACGACTGTGTCGTTACACTAGTAAAAAATGAATCGAATTTATAGATTTATGACGATATGTACCCAGGCTGGTTACATTTGAAGCAGAAAATATCTCTGGATATATATCCGGTATTGGGTATTTTCATAGGTGATAAGCATAGATTCAGGAATAAACAGGTTGTCAGATGCAGATATGTAGATGTGTCTGCGATAACTCTAAATATGGGAATATTCGGCATTTGGGATATTGACTCTCAAAAAATATATAGGGGACAGAAATGTTGAGTTATTATCGGGTAAACACCTTTCCAAAATTGAATTTGGTATTGAAGGACAAACGTTGAGCAGTATTAGACGCTCCGAAAGAGTAATAAGACGTCTTGGCGTGGCAGGTATGGCTCACGACAGTTGAGTAGTTTCTGGTTTGGCTCTGCATGGTAGTTTGTGAATTGGTATGGTTTTCGGTATGGGCTACCATTATTTCATATGTTTGAAAAATCTGAAGTCGCCGCTGTACCCATTTGAAATAAATATGAGTGGAGCCTTAATTGCTTGTAAAACCACAAAAATTAATGGCTAGTTTTTGTAGATAGTACGAATATTTCACTTTGTTATGTATCCAGTACAAATATGATAATGTGATTCGACTTACAGGAAATAAACTTCTTTGAATCGTAGTTTACACTAACTTGAAGGTAATTATACACTTTAATTAAAATATTTTCGAGTTTTTACCACAAAAATAATTAAATGGATCTTGAGCTGAAATTTTCAACTAGTAGCTGAATATCTGTCAGAGCTGGACTCCCCTTCAAAAGTTTGCTGGATATTATTTCTATAGAACAACTTACTTTCTATAGAACAACTTACAACAAAATTCTTGTGTAGGTGTCTTGCGGTTCTAAAAATCCTGTTTATATTTTATTGCATGTAAATTTCAGGTCATCGTATGAATGTAAAATATACGTGTTAAATGAGTTGTGATCTAATATTTCATAGCAAGCATGTACATTTTTAAATTAAGTTCAGTTTACTGAATCTTAAAGCCAATTATTTCGAATTTGATTTCAATATATGAGAAAATTCTGAAACTGTGTAAATTTTTCCGTATTTCAATTAACGTGAATGGTACTTGTAGTCGGAAATGTGAAATTCCAATGAAAATCATTTTTCATCTGTAATTGACATGTGTTAGAGGTGATTTTATTTCGCGGTAATTGAATTCGCTACGCTTGTTCAGAGATATTCCGCACTCACAAAACAAAATACAAGTTTCAACTCTCCTATCGTGAATAACTATTTTAATAGTTCGCACATGGATGCCTAAGCTCGATTTTATTTATATTCATGGACATTCTATAGGAAACAAGATTGTGCTTCGAACGTGCATTCTGAGGTCTTGATATCTGGAACTTGGTGAATCACTTATAGAAAAGCCGAGACCGATCGATTTTTGAATTGCGTTTCCAATCATTTTCTGCTGAATATTAATTTACAAAGGCGTGTTGCGGGCTTCATGTACGTAATGAAATTTTTTTGATATAAAACTTCCTATTCCCGTGACAAGTAATGAAGTATACATTTTTTTCATAATTCGCGTATAAAAGAGACTTCATTATAACATTGTTAACAATGTAACAATGAAGCTCTTTGAACACTGTTTTAGTAATTTTTAGCGTACAGTTGGTTATTGTATTTAGTTATATTTTTATTTGACTTTTGACTTTAACCTTAACACAAATTATAAATAAAATGGTCTAGCGTTGTTCTAGCTAGCAAATTAATATATTGAAAGTTCTTAAAGGTAAATTAGAATGATATATATATATATATATATATATATATATATATATATATTGAAAATATTAATGAATAAAGTACGCTAACGTTTATTTATGAATGATTTGTCAATTGTTTATGTTTATATTGTATAGGATCAATATATAGGTATACATAACGTTCGATTTTTGGGATAAATTACCAGATATCTATGAGAAGATGTATTACAGAAATAATTCTGTTCATGATATAATATAAATAGATCGCAAGAGTATATACGAAGAAGCTCTTTTTTAAACAAATAATCATCCTTTGTTTGCTTAAAACAAAATTTATTTACAATGTATACAATTATTCGGTTATAATATGCCAAAAGTCAGAAGTGCTGAATAAAACCATCTGTGATTTGACCAAACAGGAATCTACAGAATTGTCAACTTAAATTCAAACCTCTCCCCCTAGTTTGAAAATAGGGATTATATGTAATTCTATTTTATTTAACAAATTAAATAAATGCGAATTATAAAAAATATTGTCCAAAACTTGTGCCACAATGACTTTCTGTAGTACTCGTGATTTGCGCAAAACAAAACGAGTCATTGTGACACTTGTTTTACAAATAACTATTGTTACACCAGACATTCGATTTTTTCCTACCCGAGTAATATTAATACGAAATCTGCTGTATAATTGACACTTGAAAGTTTTATGATGGAAAATAGGGATTAGGAATATTTTAGTGAAATCATTGTATATGGTCTGTTAAAGTTATTTCTTAACATACGCTAAGATTTGAAATAACTCCGATCTAATTGATCAACTGCGTCACTTACTGCATTTGGAATTTTCTTAAAAGTAATACAAAACTTGAAAAAGTCTATGAATTGGCTTACCATCAAAATGATACGGAATATTTATGAATCTAACACACACTTGGAAAATATTTACTTGTATTAACTTGAATAAAGACTCTTTCGTTTCAAGATAAATTAAGGATGATACCGCAACAATTCAATGAAACAATCAATAATGTTCCAGAAAATTTCTTAACTCGCCAAGTTATTCCAAAAATAAACAGTTTTAGAGGTTAAAACAAACGTTTCCACATTCCGGAGGCTGAATCGTGCTAATATACCGAAATTTAGCAAATAATGGCCAAAAATGTAGTATACCTGGATTAACAGGACTCGTTGCAGGGGCTCTAGTGGGCTCAAAATCGATAGGATTCTGTGAGACGCCTTGTACGATATTCAGTCATAAAATTGGTCACTTGTTTACACTCTGAAGGATGTATAGTGCTATCAAAGCAAAGTTTCTTCAAAAATGAACAAAAATGTAGCACATCTAGATTTGTAGGACCCGTTGTCTGCCTCTGGTGAGCTAAAAATTCTTAGGCTTCATCTGTGAGACGCTCGAAACAATATCCAATCATAAAATTGGTCAATGGTATACACCCCCGGAGGCTGTATTGTGCAAAAAAGCGAATTGTCTTTAAAAATAAAAGAAAATGTAATTAACTGTCTCGACCCTCACTTTGTGGAATCTACTCATATTAATGTTTTAGTATATTGAAAAAATGTTAAAAATTCTAAAAACAATTGTCAGTTTTTCAGAATTTTTAACATTTTTTCAATATATTGTGGAGTTAACTAGAAACACTAAGTTTCATTTAAAGAAAAATGTAGTATATCTGGATTTATAGGAACTGTTGTACCGACTTTGGTGAGCTGAAAATCAATCTGTGAGACGCCTTGTCCAATATCCAATCATTAAATTGGTCACTTATATACAATCAGGAGGCTGTATCCTGTTAACAAACCTAAATTTCTCCAAAAATGTAGTATATCTGGATTTATAGGACCCGTAGTACTGGCTCTGGTGAGCTGATAATTGAGTTCATCTGTGAAATGCCCCTAACAATATCCAATAATAAAATTAGTTATATCACTTTCTAAAATGAAACTAACCGTTTCTAAATAATTCCATTATATATTGAAGAGATGGTAAAACTTTTATAAGAAATTGATAATTGTTTCGATGTTACTATCATCGTAAGAATAATAGAAGGAGTAGACCAACAAATGACTTTCCTTGTAATTGACTCCATATATATGAAGAGAAAAAAGAAGAAGATATGATATTACAAATATTAAAGCTTATATTTTATTAGCCCTATGGGGATATACTGGATATCTTCTTCCCATTTAATTTAAGATCAGTATAACTGTACAATGTTATAGGAAACCAAGAAAACTATATTTGCTGATCTTTATAATTATTGCTTAAGAAAACATTTTAAAAGTGGAGAACTTCCTAGATTTATCTATTCATTGATGACTTCATATTGCGGTTCTCTAAAATGACTTTTAATTTCTAATTCTTCAAGGAAATTCAGTTCTGGTTTCTTATCACTAAATTATTGTACTTCTAGTTCTGTGTTAGGTGTCAATGAATGTTAGGTGTCAAGTAGATATTTTGCGTAGTGGGATTTATCTGGTTGTTTTAATCTGTATGCTTGTAAGTGTTCACTGTGTCTAATTTCAAAATTTATAAGAATTTTACCCAAATAGACGGCATTACATTGTGGACATTTAAATTTATATTTACCTTCCCCATAAGGCTAATAATATTTGAGCTTTAATTTTTCTAATATCATATCCTTTTCTTTCTATTCATGAAATGTTCGAAAAGGTTTCCGCGGCTAGAGTTCTGGAATGAACTAGGTTCACCGGTTGAACCGCGTTGGAAATTTGTAATTTCTCGACGTCTCGGCTTCCACTTTGAAGCCATTATCAGGAGAGGCTGGATTCGTTTATTCGTGATGGATTAGGTTATTCGTTCATTAATCTATCTCGTATTATCAGCAAAGCCAGCTTCTCTCTTCTCCGAAATTCCATACATACCACTAGACAACATATACACATCATCAATCTCCGTCATCTCAATACTTTTCATCAAATCCACTCCTTCCAAGTTCATCCACTATTGTGGGATACCTTCGACCGCCTATCTAACCAAAAAGCCCAATAGATATCCGACCAAAAGACTAACACCAAAAAAGTAAGCTATCTCAACTTATCTCACTTCAAAAACCCTTGACATTGACACACTTGTCCGACACTCCTATTTCGGAATACGCTAATCAGGAACTTGTCATGGCTTTAATTACGCTGTCACACCCAAATCCATTCCAATAAAAACGATCATTTGTCAAACTGAGGAAACTATCTCCCTTCCAACCAAGCCGATTTTTTTTTTATTTTTTTTAAGGCATCGACTTCTGAGGTCATTAGCCTTATACGCATATGTAATCACATGTAAGAATGCATGTCACAGTTTGGGGTATATTCCTGTTTCTTTTAAGAACTTCAAAACCTTTTTCAATGTATTCCATTCGTCTTTCAGGCACGTTTGAATATCAATCGGTAGGGCAAGTCTTTGTCTCATTACATCATATTGAGGGCAGTCTATAATAATATGTTTTACTGTCAACCTGGATCGACAGTAGTCGCATCTAGGTTGTCTGTCTCTCGCTAGCATGAATACGTTTGTGAGGCGGGTATGCCCGATTCGTTGTCTGGTTATCACAGCCTGATCTCGTCTACATTGGTAAGATATTAGCGTCCAAGGGGTGACCTTTGTTTTGATGTCTCGAAGTTTGGCATCTGTTCTATTCCACTCATTTTGCCATACCTCCAAGAACTTATGTTTCAGATGTAGTTTTATGTCGTATGGTCTCACAGGTATATTTTCTATTATATCTTGCGCAGCTGCTCTAGCTGCTCGATCTGCTTGTTCATTCCCTTCAATTCCGTGCTGACTTGGGATCCAAATGAACGTTGTGGGTTTACCGTTAGTTTGAAGCAGAGTCAGTATCACCAAAATAATTTGGACCAGCGGATCTTTGCTGAATGGATTACTCAGGGCTTCAATCGAACTCTTGGAGTCAGTACAGATTATGTAATGCAATTTGTTTCCAAATTCAACATATCGTAGGGCTTGCGTAATGGCGTATAGCTCCGCAGTATACACGCTGCTTTCCCTGGGCAATGCCCATGAATGGGATTTTCCAAGCGTAGTGAATGCCGAGCCACAGCCTCCCAGAGTTTTTGATCCATCTGTGAATATAACTTGGTCTCCTGGGTATCTGTCAATAATTCTGTTGAATTCTGCTCTAACAATTGATTGATGATCGATTAACGTCTCCTTTTCTATGTATCCCAATATCCATAATTGCATGTAATGAGACGGTCTTCCAAGGAGTTATTTCTGGTGGACCGAAATTGAGAACATTTGAAAAGGAATATTGTATGTAGTCAAGATCCTCTTTGAGACGGATACCTGCTGGGCGTGTTATTGTCGGTCGTCGTTGAAACAAGTCGTGTTCCTCATCATGGTATGGTGGATAGTTTGGATGGTTCGGTTGAGCCCATATTCCCATACAGTAGTTGGATAGCAGTTGTTTTCTTCTGATACTTAGAGGTGGGGTACTTGCTTCAGCACACAAGGATGCATAAGGGCTTGTTTAAAATGCTCCTAGATCTAGTCTTAGAGCGGTGCATTGTATTGACTCTAGAACTTGGAGCCTTGTTTTTCGGGCTGATCCATAAATCATACAGCCATATTCCATTTTGGAGGCTATAAGTGCCTTGTACATCTTTGGAAGGACGTCTTTATCACAACCCCAGTTGATGTTTGCTAACACTCGTAGAGGATTCAGTGCCTTTTTAGATTTCAGAGCAAGTTCGTTGATATGAGTACTCCAGTTGTGTTTTTTATCAAATATAAGCCCCAAGAATTTTACGTTGTCTCTACACTCAAAATCATCACCATATAGTTTCAGTTTTGGATCTTGGTGAATTGATCTTAGTCGACAGAAGTGCACGCAATGCGTTTTTGTACTGGAGAATTTAAATCCCAGATATTTTGCTCGGCTAGAAAGAGTGTTTATTGCAGCCTGCAGGGTTGTTTCTATTTCGGCCATTGTCTCGACCGCGTAGAATATTGTGAGGTCATCGACATATAAGCATCTTCCTATAGCTTGGTGAAGATTATCAAGGAGTCCATTGACAGCTATCGCAAACAGCAGTACACTCAGGGTGGATCCTTGGGGCACTCCATTTTCTAGCTGGTGTAAGTTTTCTAGTTGGTGTAAGTTTGATTGTGATAACCCATTGCGTACTCTGAATTTTCTATGGAGAAGAAAACTCTGTATGAATCTCGGCATATTGCCTTTCATTCCCCATTTGTTCAGTTGATCGAGTATGTTGAATCGCCAGGTTGTATCATAGGCCTTTTCTAAGTCGAAAAATATAGCCACCATATGGCTTCTGTTAGCAAAGCAGTTTTGAATTGCCCTTTGCAGGCCGAAATTATTAGGCAAGATGTTGCACCGGTCCTCCGAACCTCAAAACCTTCTCCTTCTAACCTGACCTTCAAAGAAAGACAGGCTCTCAAAGATATTCACATCATATTTTGGTCCTTCCAGCTGATAAAGGCAACGCTACGGTCATCCTCAATATATTTTCTTATCTGAATAGAATAAATAATCTTCTCAACGCTTTCCGACTATAATATCATCCCTAATGACCCTACCACATATCTGGAAAAGACAACAAAAACTTGCATCAATAAGTCCCAACTTCCATCCGATATAAAAGCTAAGCTCATTCCACGAGAAAAATCATCCCGCATTCCTCGAATAAACGGTCTTCCAAAAATCCAAAAACCCGATCTCCCACTACGACCCATTGTCAGTGCATTTATCTGCCCCACCCAACTTTTGGCTAAACATCTAGTTTAAACCCTTCAACCAATTGCTGAAAAGTCCCGATCCTATGTCAAAAATCCTCGCCATTTCATTGATCTACACAAAGGATTCGATATTTCATCTACTGATATTCTTTTTATTTGTAATATTATCTGTCCTAGAGAGAATATTATTATTTTATGATCTTTTATATAATAATCTTTAAGAAATTCGGCGTGCACGCTTTAACCTAGATAAAATTATTTATTATGTCGACGTAACTTCCACAATGCCGATGTTTTTTATCTATTTTCAAGTAATTCAGTAACGTAATATTATCCTACATTTTCTTTTATGAATGAACGGAAAATAATTTCATTATTAAACAAATTTTTTGTTCGCAAACTCCGCGACATTTATCGTTTGTATATTTATATAATTTTAATTCGTATATTATCTGTTTTGTTTATTGGAACTTATCTTTACTATTTATTCCTCGAACAATAACCAAACGAATCGCTGTGTAGTGTTGTAGGGTGATAATTTGTTTTATTGTTTCTATGTATATGTTACGGTTAAAGTATTTACTTGGCTAGTATATAAACTAGTTAGATAGTATACAAACTATCCAACTGCCTGGTTATTTTGATGAAAAATCATATTTTCACTAAAATAGCTACGAGTAATTGCTGGTTTATATACTATCCAGCTAGTTTATAAACGATACAAAATTTATCGCTAAAACACAAACCACAAGGAAATTACACAAATTAGCTAGCATTTTTGGCTAGTTTGTAACCTATCCACATTAGTTGGATACAGTGTGAACCTGATATTGGTAGTAATAGATAATAACCAAAGAGTTGGTTATTATGTATTACTCAACAAAATAATCAATTCTCTTGAGTTAATTTAGTGTAGGATAGTAAAATCCTTAGTCAAAAATGGTTTCTTTATTGGTACAATGAAAGATTGTTACAGGTACCTATTATTACTTTAAAAAAAGTAGAAGAAATAAAACTCAAATTATACCAGGTGACAAAATATTAACAATAAAATATGTCAGGACATTAAAACCACCAAACAAAGAACAGTATTATTTGTTGAAGCAAGTAGCACTGTTGTGGCACTTACTATTACACGTATATCCAGACGCAAGACATTTACACTTTTTATTCGCATAATTCTTCTTGCAGTGACATCCTTGGGTTGAACCCGATACTGAAAATTTTCCTGTAGCGCTTCGTAATGTTATTTCGGTGTCTGTCTTGACATTTTCCAACTTTAAAATTGTTGCTTACATATTTCAAATTCGTTGCGGGAATTGAGCTGTTTAAGGACACCGTGAACAGTTCCAATTCGGTAAAATTCATCTTCTACACTCATTATGACGCTCAATATATTTTTATGATCTGACCAACTTCGATCTACATCTGGAATGGGTACTCTCACGGACATGTCGACAGTTACTGGTTTAAATTTCTTGCGAGAAGTTTGTAGCATTTTTTGTGCTTGCCTTTTTAGACTTTCCTGGCATGAATCCCTTATCTCTTTAATATTGTTTTCATTCTGACAATGGTCACATACGTTTTCTTCAGAACATAATAAGCATTTTTGTGGTAATGATTCATTGAGAGCATTTTCTGTTGTCTCAGTAGAGAGCAATGCCATTGCTTGTTCTTTAAATAAAACTGAGGTTTTATTGTTAACTTCGAGTGAAACTGGGGTTTCAGTATTATTTTCGGGTAAAACTGGGGTTTCAGTATTAACTTCGAGTGAAATTGGGGTTTCAGTATTATCTGCGAATACAACTGGGCTATGAGTATTATCGTGCAGCAGAACCAGCGTAGCATTTTTAATTGAATCTAAAAGAAATTAGGTTGCATTGTGAAATAATGTGAAAATACTTTATAGATACGTACCAGACAATTGTTGGGCGGACATTTCCTCTTCAGTGACGGTAGATTTTCCATCGGGTACAAAATGATTTGAAGGATGTGAATCTTCTTCCAATTTATCCTCGGTGTCATTACTAGAAGATAATAATGTTTCCAGTTCTTCTTCTGTACGTATGGTATGGATTTAATGTTTGTGATAGAAACAGTGAGGTTATTTAAACTATCTCTACATTTTACACCATATAAAGCTTCATAAGGACTGCGTCCAATACCAGAATGAAAGCAGCTACAAAAAACAATGAACTGAGGTAAAACGCAACTTATACAAACACAGAGTCGCTCTTGCATTCACCTATGCTTACGAAAACAAAACAGATACAAAATTATGCCGCTGCGCCGTTTTCACAACTGGCAATTGAATTAGAAAAACACAGTTTCTTTTCTTGAATTTCAAAATACTAGCCTACTCACCGATTTTTATGAAATTGAACAATTTGTCGAGTTATTATCTTTCATCCACGACGCTAACTTGTTCTCTATATCTTGGTTCGTCCTCTCCACTGAACCTTGTGATTGTGAATGTCTCGGTTTACCATGCACAATATGGCAGTCAGGCCACATTCCGACTAATTCCTCAATCACCTAAAAAAATCAAAATGTATTTATTTTGTTTCATTTCATCCATATAAGCAACATTTAGGGAATTTGAAATAAAGGACATGGCACTTCCAAATTCATGTAAAATTCAAAATCTCAACTTTGGTCCCATTTTTCCGTTACACCCAGTAGAGCTATGACTTTAGCGCAAAGGAAAAAATCTTTTGATGTCAGCTACAACATATCAAAATACATGTAAAATTCAAAATCTCAACTTTGGTCCCATTTTTCCGGTACACCCAGTAGAGCTATGACTTTAGCGCAAAGGAAAAAATATTTTGATGTCAGCTACAACATATCGAAAATACAGAAGGCCAAAATGCCCATAAAAAGTGCCATGTCCTTTCTAGCATGCCTTTTACCCTAATACCCACCTGGTTTGCAAATTCTCGGCCACTGTCCTGCAACACGCATGGGCTTCCTAAGTCTGCAAATACTTCTAATAGGTGCTCAGCTACTTCTTTAGCTTTCTTTGTTTTTAGCGCTCCCAACCTGACGTATTTGGTTAGGTGGTCTTGGTAGACAAAAATAAATTTGTAGTCACCATCTGGTCTAGTTTGTAAGTCGATGAGAGCGATTTGGCATCGACAGTTTAGATGATTTGAAACAATTGGTTTAATAACAATTCCCCTTTTAGTTTTGTTCCGTTTAAGCTGACAATTTTCACAAGTTTCAATGAACAATTTTACCATTTCCTGTGTTAAGTTGTGATACTTTTCGTTTAATAATTTTGTTGTTGCTTGACGCCCTCCATGCCCAGTTCCCTGATAGGCAGATTTAATCGCATCATAACATTCACTCAAACGTAAAATAATCTTTCCAGATCTTCTATGTAGAGATCATAAGATGATTATATTCTTTGTAAATCATAAGTATTTATCACATGATAATCACTCTTGTTAGGTCAGGTCCAGTTTCGCGTATAATAATAATATAATAATAGGTTTTTAAATTGTTGCTGTTGATTCATTTTTAATAACCCGATTCCTAAACAAATTTCACGAGACACAACTGTACACCGTCACAACACTCAACGAAACATAACCCCACTAAATTACCCAAAGAGAATTGGTTGGCTTACATAATAACCAACTCGTGGAAAGACGGGAAGGAAAGGCAACTGGAACCGAAAGCAGAAAAAGAAAGTTTTAAACCAATTTTTATATACAATAGTGGACTAGATAATTAATAAAATTGTTGGTATAGTGTATCTCTGATTGAACTTCGTTAAAATCATAAAATATGGGATATATGCCTAAACACACCTCTGTTACTTGCCCAAACTGACAGGAATATCCCGACCGCTAATAGACATAAATAAATGTCGCAATAAACTTTTCACATGATACGAATTTAGATACCGGTTCGTAAACCAAAATACCAGGTTCATTGCGGTAATTGTTAAAGTTCGATTGACAAAATGGAACAAAACAATTGCGTCTCTCGCTAACAATTCAATTACGAAACACATACCCTTCAGGTTCGCGCTTTGCATCAATACAGGGTTTTGAAGATATATGAGACTCCCATTAATAGCCAAAGTCATTAATGGCGCGATTTTTATTGTATGAACGTGCATTTTACTGTTTGGATTTAGAATTCTCATTAATGTGAGTCTGATAATAGTAATTATATTGTAGGTGGAATTCGTGCGATCAAATATTATCAATTAAAATTTAATTAATTATTTTTATTTCAATTTTTGAATTCAGTTCGTGTAGAATACGTAACACACAAAATTTATAATACTTTGAAGTGAGTTTCTATCGATGCACTTACACAGGGTTGTAAGTCCAGGATAAAAACATAAATCGGTGTAGTGAAGTGTTATGAAAGTAATCATAAAATGATCCAACAACAAAATATGTGTTCTCAGACTTGTCAAGTGTGAGATGAAATGAGATTTTAAAGAGATTGTGGCAGAGGAACTTCCTTATTTGAATTTGGTGCCCTGGAACGTCTGTTGCTAGGGGGAAGGGAGTGGGATTTGACAAAATCGCAACATATAATACTGCTAGTTTCAGTCAAAATAATGGCTGCTGCTGTTAGGTTTTCTGCTTGTTCGATTGGAATTTTATCTGCAACGAGTTGATATACCCAGCACATGATTTCACCTTATGTAACAAGGTTATTAGTTTTCATTCAACATTTTTTATTCTAATACTTTACTTGAAAAATACTAATAAAATATTTTTTAATTTCTTTAATAACAAAAATTTCCTAAAACTGAACAAAGGAATGGATACCTCGTATTTAAATACATGGTACTGTATATATTTTCCATACATTCACTGTAAGCCAAAATTTAGAATTTTTTGGCCAGCACATTTTTTTTTAAATTTTCATGCTTCTATAAAATTACGAAACAATGTTATATATTTCGATTCCTTTCTTATGTCATTCGAGAAAGGAAAGATGCGTCTCAATTATTTATGATATTCGAATTCTTCCATCTTATATTTTTTTTTTATTTTAGCTTAACGTGCCTCGACAGTGCTGGTCATTGGCATAGAAAAATAAATACAAATATTTACATGATATTAAATAAGAACTATTACTATTTTTAAATTAGAATTTATGGTAGAGATGTGTAGCTTTCAGTAACTGTAAGACTTTCTTAATCTCGGTGGGGTAGTGGAGCATTTCCGTGAGGTTAGGCCTTAGGTCAAATCGTTGATATGTAGCGGAAAATTGTTTGCAGTCAGTATGTGCTATGGTAAACAGGACAATTTCCTGAAGACATCAGATAACCGTGTGTGAGTTTGGTGTGGCTGATTCGAATTCTTCTGATTATAGCGACCTCTCTCCTTGTTAAAAAGCTAAGGGAGACAGGAGAAGTAGATGAATGGATATCGTGATGCGCTGTCGTACTATTGCGCCATAGATGTCGCCTGGATTCTTGCATGAAGTTTTTGAAAAGGAACTTGAGGTCGCTGGCGAGTTGGACTATGTGTTTTGGATTGTTGCTAGAGGCAGCTTCTTTCGCGTGGCGATCCGCAATTTCGTTATCAGCAATTCCAATGTGAGATGGTAGCCATATGAGAGAGACTGTTATATCATGAGCAACGAGAGTTTGATATATGTCATGTATGTTCTGGTCAATTGGGTGGTCAGTGAAGATTGATTTAATTGATAGAATGGAGAAAAGGGAATCAGTGCATATTGCAATATTTTTGAGGTGGAGGGAGATATATTTAAAAGCCCGAAGAATGCTGTGAAGCTCACCTGTATGGACGCTACACACTGAAGGTAAAGTAAAGGAGCCTATAAGTTCATGTTTCGAGGTAACTGCACGACCAACTCCAGAGTCAGTTTTGGAAGTATCTGTAGGTGCGTTCGGAAATACAAAAAGAGTTGCTCTTTTCACTCCTACTCAACACCGTCCGTTTTATAATGATGTGAGAGTGATGGTGGAGTAAAAAGGGATCACAAAATCGACTGTTCTTAATTTCTGGACGGAGTGAAAAGAGTTTGCTCTTTTTACTCCACATCGTGAGTAGGAGGCAAAAGAGTTACTCTTAAAAGTGACATTATGAATGTCATATTTTTTATGTTTCTTAAGGGAAAAACAGAATTCGTTAGGTGATTTAACTTACAGTTTAGTGTACAACACATAGATTAGAATAATTAAAGTAGCAGGACTAGATGTCAGTACAAAAAATAAGTTTGTTGGTAAATTTTCAAATAGAAGATCCAGAACATCAACTTCTCTCAGGTAAGTGCGATTTTTAAAAGCAATTATTAATATAAGTAAACACATTTACACGTTGCATATCAGCAAATCTTGTGGGATTTTGTTTGTTAAAAAATTACATCCGGGGAAATAGAAAATGTGAGTTCTCCTGAAGACATTGAAAGTATAAACATAATGTCAATAAATGACTGTGAACAGGGACCTCCTCAGCTAGTTCAAAATACAGCTCAGCACTCTGAAGGTGTGTATTTTCTTCAAATGTTGTATGTTACCTATTCTACTACTAATTAATATTTATTGTATTATTTTTTTTAGACTCAGATTCAAAAAATGAAAAGATTACTACTAATAAATTATGGACCAATGAGAAAATTTTGTCTTTATTGCATTATTACAAAGATAATGAAAAAAACGTTTGATACAGGCATGAAGAAAATTGTTTGGGATAGAATTGCCAGAGAATTAAACAAAGATTTTAATGAACTTCAGTTTAATGTCAAAAATGTAGAATCAAAATGGAAGACAATGAAACGTACATATAAAAGCATAAAACTGAAGAACAGCAAAAGTGGAAATGCTACCCACAGATGGGAATACTTTAAAATAATGGACGAATTATTCCACCAGAGGCCTGAAATTGTGCCACCTGTGGTGTGTACATCTACAGCATTAGAAAAAGCAGATGTACAGATCAAAGAACCCACACCTTCTACTTCTGGATCAGACCCTCTAGGGGACAATCAACAGCAGACGTTTAAACGAAGACATGCCCCTACTGCCAATGATAGATATAAGGAGAAATTGTCAAGGATGGATCGATTCCTTAACAGTTTCGACAAATTAATTGACAAAATATAAATTAGAAATTGAAAGATAGTGTTCATATTTTGAATTATAAGTTTGTTATTTTTTCAAAACAATGGTTTTCGTTATAGAAATCTTTATTTATTTCAAATGAATAGTGTTTTATTTCTAAATCTAGCATTTAAATACAAATTAGATTATTATGTTGTTCAAGGATTGTTCCTAACAATAGCTTTTGTTATAAATATATTTATATTAAAAGAATACCGTTTAATAATTATTATTCCTAAATCTAGGATTTAAATGCAAAATGTTCATTATATCACTTGTGCTCTGACATTTTCACCAACTGGCACCATAAGATCTAAACGGTTATTAGGATTGTTCTGCATTTCATTATGCCTTTCAGTTTCTAAGTTTATATCTGCTATATTATCAGGAAGATCTCCACCTAGTATACATAAATTATGCAATAAGCACGCTGCTACTACCAAAAGGCAGGTTAATTCAGGCCTCACAGTCTCCATGTATTTAAGGCGACGGAATCTACCTTTTAAGGTTGCGAAAGTGGTTTCTATCTTCACTCTGACTTTGATAATACATAATTGAAATTTTTTTCTCTGGGAGTCAAGCGGCCATTATTTTTGAAACCATCTAACATTTTTTCAGTCAGCTTGTATGCTAAATCACCTAAAAGATTACTATCATCTGGAAAGCTGTCAGCTCCTTTATTCGACACTTCTGATCTCAAAAACATTGTGTAGTCATGGATCGATCCCACTTCACCTGCATAAACATCTGTGAAAAGTCTATTATGATCGATCAGAAACTCCTTGCAATAGAATAGAGTGATATCCCTTGCGATTTATATATGAAGTGGGATACTCTTTTGGTTCAACAATCCTAATATTTCAGCAGACCTTGCTATAGTCGGCCATTTCAGAAATCCATGTCTCCTATTAATTTCTAACAATAACTCACATATTCGGTAAAGAGCTTGCCAGGCTGTAAATTTACTGCCACCAAAACGTGCAGCTACGCCTCTGCAACATTAAGTTAATAGTAGTTTTTAGTTTGCCTATATACCAAATAGTAATTAAAGTTGATTTTTCTAAAGACATTTCAGGATGGCCTCTATTTTGCAAATTAACTTGATGTAATTGTGTCAATAAATGTTCAAATGTATTCGGATCCATCCGAAAATTTTGTTTAAACTGTTGTGAAGGCATTGTGTGTACACGCATTTCTAAATAATGGAGATCAATTTGAGGGTCTTTTCTATCTGTCTCATCATCATCATCATCAAAAAACCATATAAAAGCTATTCTCAATACAGAAGCCAAAGCCAACAAACGAGTTCGTCTTACATTAACATCCATTATCCCATCAATAAATATGCTCTTGGTTGCAACTTGCAACCTTCATATTTTACAAGTTTAAATACAAAATTCTTTTTGGTCCGGTTTTCAAACAAGAATCACTCCACTCTGATTTCACTCCATCCGTAGGTTATTGCCCGCAGTAGAAAAATTGAGCCGTAGTCACGTGATACGTGTACTGTTAAGATTTTACATCTACTCCACTCCAGTGCTACTCACACTCTACTCCGCATTTCCGAACGTACCTTGTATAGAGTGTTAAATCCTAAGATTTTTTTGTATTAATTCGACCATCTCCAAGGTTCGTTTCATCATGGTTCCATATGTTGCTAGGCGGAACATTATCTAGCTCCCTTTCGAGATTATTGAAGAAGTTTTTCATAATTTCATGATTGACTGCCGCTATTGAAACCCTGATATTGCGGGCAATTCGATTAACTAACACGTCCTTGTGCCTGCTCAGAAACGAAGTGACCCATTCCTTTCCATGGGCCGTCACGGGAAAACCAATAACGGATACAGCAATCACGTGTGATATAAGGGATTGCTCCTCTTCCATGGACAGCACAGTTTGATCACCAGGAGGACGATTGTGTTTGCCATGGAGTTTTAAAAAGAGCGTGCTCCGGGAAATTCCATACCTGAAAAAAAGAGATAAGTTGAAACATTGTTTTTTTACCTACTGAAGACATTCTTACCTCTCCGCAGCATCACGTATGCTCATTGTCTTCGTTCTTATACTACGCAGGGCCTCTTTCCATCTCGCTTCCGTATAATTTTTAATTTTTGTATTGGCGTGACCCTAGCTGCCTCTGGTAATTTCGTGGTATGACTAAGAAACAAACCCCATTTTTTGTTAGTACCACATAAATTGTGTGAAAATTTCACCACGCAATTTGTTGAAATTTTATTAAATATGGCGTCACATGCTTGTTGAGTAGAATTATTAAAATGTTAATTCATCAGCAGATAGCCAAAACTACAAAGAACACTACCCAATCTCAAATCTTGACTACAGGTGACCGTATTAGTTGGGCAAGGTAGAGTTTACAGCAAAAGTAAAATATTGAAATTACCTGTGTTTGATATTTTTGACACGCACAGTTGGACACCATCTTTCACAACACTTACTGATACACATTCTGTTCGGGCGCTAGCTGGAACGCCTTGAGCACAATGGCGTCAATGTCGGTTCGGAAATGCGCGATCTGTTGAGAATTTGGTCCGCCCGTTACCATGTGTCATAAAGTCAACTGGCCTTTCCAAAGTTTTACGGTAGTTTTTTAATTTTTTCATTTTTTATGCTTTAGGGCTGGACCCACGCAGCCAGAAACTACGTGCGTGGGTCCAGCCCAGAAGCCAAATTTATTTTATTAAATCAATAGTTTTTATTTAGTGTATGACATAACTGTCAAATAAAGTTAATGCGTATCGTTGTGAGGAAGTCTTGTACTAGCCACAACGCACTTTCTTATCGAATTTCATAATTAGCAAGTTGTTCGGCTCCATGCGGTATGAATTTAGACATTACGTACATCTATTTGACACCCAGTCAAATGCCATTGGTAAGATTCGAATTTAAAACCAATCACAGTATAAGTGCGAAGTGTGTATACAGAATGTCAGTCGCTACTTTCAAAATATCCATATAAAGTCAGTTCTCAAATAAAAACTGTTTAATTTTGTCATCCCATGTTAATACGTTTCCCGTCTCTACACTCAGTTAGTTCTTTACAGAAGTCTCATCCGTTTTCTTCATAACGCTGCTTCGTTTTATTTGATTTTCGACACTAATTTATCTCAAGCGTATTAAAAGTTAAGCCATTTGTGTTATTGTGGAAAGTGATATTGGATACGATTTGTTTGTTGGTGTTACGTTTTATGAACCATTACGCGAATTTACGGATCTCTTTAATTGAAATGTAATTCACAGCATTTTTCAACGGCTTGCGTTGAAACGGTGATATACGATAGAAACGTAGCGTTATAAGATAAATAAATCTTTGAAACGAATATGTTCAATTTATTACCTTTGTATAATATTTATATTACATTATTCAATACAATTTTAATTTATTTCACGGATTAAATTTATGTAATGCAGCTTATTTTTAGCAATTCATTCAATATTTTGACGTAAATAAGTTAGATTTTCACTTATTCCATTTAACCTTAAAATCGTCCTCGATTGACACATTTGCATCTTCAGTTACTTGAAATATCATTTAAGTTTCCAAGACCTGAAATCATTTAGACTGATTTGTCTTCTCAACTCTGTCAGTAAACTTTACGAAGTACTGATCAGGGAATGACTTAATATGGAACTGGAGATAAAGGAGAATCTACATGATAACCAATATGTATGGCTTCCGAAAAGTCAGATCAACGATTCAAGCAATTGAATTGAACCAGATAATAAGAAAGACAAAGAAGAAATGGTGCGTGTTAAATCTTCTCGTTGTCAAAAATAGAATAGAAAGTTAAAGGTGGCAACGAGGCGTTAAGTGAGTAAATGGTAATTGAATTGTCTTCTGAATTAAACTCGAAAATTTGAGAAATACAGAGATTTTCAATTATTAACTTATATAAATAAATTGTTGTAACGTATAAGGCTTAACGGTGAGTTATAAACAATCTTTCCATAAGTGATTTTTATTGACTATTACCCAAACAAAACAATAAAGACGAGAAAGTATAGTAAAAACCAAATAAAGTTGCGTTTACGTCATCATTGTGAACATTTGTAGCGTTGTCAGAGTGTTCACGAAATATGGAAATTAACAGAAATAAACTGAAGTCAACTAAAAACGTAAATGTAGAAAATTTCACAATATTATAAATGAAAACTACAAAATTATCGATAGTTTGATAGTTTTCGTTTAATATAGTGTGGAGTTTTTTCATTTACGTTTTTTGTTAATTAAATTTATGATTAGATTTCACAAAGTAAGGAATTCTAGAATAAAAGTGGTAAGGTTATTACTGACTTACCAAATCTTTTAATAAATAAATATAATGAAAATACAAGCAATAAAATAAAATATGTTTAATAATGAACGTATTATCAAAGACAAAAACTAACATTAAACAAATTAACATATTGTGAAATGAAACTAGGCAGATTCAAATTCTTGTTCATTTTCTTCATCTGATTCAACATCAGTGTCACACTCTTCACAATTAAAATTTATAACTATCGGACTAATTTCTGGACGATTAAATATTCTTTCCCTCTCATACCATTTGAATATCTCTCTTTCAGTATGTTGTATAGAATTTTTCCACATATCAGGAGTTATCATGTGCAGTGCCTCGTGCCACATGTTCAGGCAGTTATTCGCACTGTTACCATCCCTACCAGTATGCCTATTGTAGTAATTTTTTGCTATGCCCCAAATTAATTCGATAGAGTTGAATATGCAATGGTAAGGAGGAAGACGTAAAACTTTGTGTCCATACTGTTCTGCCATATCGTCCACTATATACTTGATTGGTGGCTTATTTCCAAAATAAACAAAAAAATTGTTTAAAATAAATGGCAATAAGTAAGAATATATCTGTATATTTACTGAGAAACGATTTGCAACAGTTCTGTTTTGGACATCATGTGAGAATAGGGAATGTTTTTTTCTGTCAACCATTCCTGAATAGCACATTTTGACCATCCTGTATTTGGAGTTTTATGCAATAACATGCTGTGATAAGGTACATTATCAAGTATAATTAGAGAAGGATTCTCTAAATTTTGCAAAAACTGATATTCAAACCATTTCTAGAAATTTGCCTGGTTCATTTCCCCATGATAATCATTAAGTTGGGTTTTTGAACAAAATATTGCTGTAGTGGTTACTTAGTAAGTGTCCCTCGTATACTTTACGTTTACCATAAAGGTATATTATCTTTAAGGCAAACACTTACCTAGCAACCGGTATTCGGGAATAGAATAAACGACATCACTTCTATAAAAATCACTGGGATCGTTTTTAATACATTTAAAAATACACAGATATAATATCAATCGACTTATTCAAATTATCAATAACAATTAATTCTCCTAGTTCATTATACTTTCGTTTTATAGGAAATGTACGCACGCTATACGGTGAGCCTGACCTCCGTCTATTATTTGTACGTGTATAGTTATATTGCAATTAGAACTTGCTTACACATATAACTATCATTGACCTTCCTAGATCAATGCTCGCTAAATACTATAGTTAATATTAACCTAAATTTAAATCTTATCTCTAAGCTAATGTCCTTTTGCCGTTACTGTCCTTTAGGGATCACTACATCATCCCCTCTTGGAAGAGAAAAATTATCATTTTAATTTTTCGATACCACTTATACCTATAACAGTTTTTATTGAATGTTTTTTGTTTTATCTTCGTTTATTAAACACTCCTTGTTCGTTTATAAACACACTTCACTTGTTTACAAATGTTTCCGGTCGTTGTATCTAAACATACGATTCTTATGAACTACCTGTTGTTTACTGTCTGGAGATGTAATCTCGCAATTTACCCCCTTTATTCCCGTTATTTTAAACGGACCTAAATAATGTGGATCAAATTTATTTCTCCCTTCATTTTCTAAAATAACTAATTCCCCTATTTTAAAATTTACAGGTGAAGAATCCTTTTCGATATTATTAACTCTACTTAATTTATTATTTATTAAAAACTGTCTGGCCCTTTCATTAGCGTATTGTAACTTGTATTTTAATTCTTTATCGTATCTTTCAAAATTGTAACACGGTTCAATTTTTACGTTTAAAAATTCTGGCAAATTGGGTTTTCTCCCATATAATCACTCAAAAGGAGTGTATCCGTGATACGTGTTTGGTGTTGTATTATAACAATATGCAAACGTTCTTACAAACTCACACCAGTTATCCCTAGAATCTTTGATAAAGTTTCTTATATATTCATTAAATATCCTATGTAATCTTTCACAGCTGCCTATTGCTTCGTGATGGTATGATGTTGAAAAATTATGTTTTATATTTAAAAGTTCCGCTAAATTCTTCATTATTTCGTTCTTATATTCCGTCCCTTGATCTGTTCTTATCACCTTCATCAGCCCATAATTCGGTATAAAATTGTCGAATATTGCTTTTGCTATAGTGTATGCTTCTTTATTCTGAACCGGTATCATAACTGCGTATTTAGTTAATTCGCATAATATTGTAATACAATAACGATTCCCGTTGTTACTTTCTACAAACGGACCTATTGTGTCTATGTAAATAATATCAAACGGTTCTATAGATGTATCTGTTATAACAGATTTTTCTTTGTGATTATGCTTCGCTTTATTCACTTGACATTTATGACAATTCTTTACATACTTCCTTACGTCTTTCTCCATGTTTTTCCACTTGAAGTTTGCTCTTAGTTTCTTTATTAATCTATTATTTCCTACATGTCCTCCAAACATTGGATCGTTGTGGTATCTTTCTAATATCTTTTGGATCTCTTCTTTTTGCTGTACCCTTTTTGGTACTTCGCATATACATACTTGAATACTTTCTAACCTTTGATTTCCTACTTCTATAAATTCTTCTACTGTGCACTTTTTGAATGTATCATCATTTGTATATATTTTCATTCTTTTTACTTCATTTCTTACCGATAGCTCTTCAAGCTTTTCCAACGTTCGTCCTAGGTCGAAGTTGTGTAATTCGGTATTTAAGGGTTCACTAAATTTCAATTTAAGGCCCATTTACATTTGTCACTTTTGATGATCATCTTGGAGGAATCATCGAAAGTGACAAGTGTAAATTGCCTTTCATTGTGATTTCATCCAAAGTGTACACTTAAGATGAAGGATGAAATATTTCGACCCCCGACCTACTTTTGATGAAAGAGTCGTTCCTCGAAGCGATGATTCATCGAGAGTGAGGGCCCAATGACAAATGTAAACACTTTGTTTATTACGTTTGTTCACTTCACAAACACCAGTTGATTGTTTTGGGTTTTGGTAGTTTTATTTGATTTAAATATTGTGCATACCTATCATCGTGGTAATGTCATTCAAGTGGCAAGATAAACACATGGAACTATTTCTAGAAACTTACCAGCGGTATGAGTGCTTGTGGAATAATAAATGCAGTGATTACAGCAAAACTAACCTACGGGAAAAAGCGTACTCCTTAATGCTGGCCGATTTAAATTTGCCTGGATTAACTGTACTCGACATCAAGGCAAAAATAAAAACTATTAGAACACGTTATGGGGCAGAACTTTGCAAGATAAAAAATTCAGAAAGAAGTGGAGCTAGTGCTGATGACGTTTATGAGCCCAGACTATTCTGGTTTAAACTTGCAGACGTGTTTCTACGCAACATATGCACTCCAAAAGCCAGTTCATCAAACTTGAAGGTGAGTTCTCTCAAATACATATACTTACGTAATTATTTCTTTTTCTCAAAATGATGTATGATTAATTTTTGCTAATAAAAATTCACAAACCAAATGACAAATCAATTTCAAAGCCAAAAATAAGATGTTTATTTATTTTTTTTAAATTTGTTGATTACTAAATCATTTTCAATTGCCATGGTACAATGTGTGTTGTGACAAAACATTCAGCATAATAATTGCGTACTTCTCCTGCTGCCCTGCTGTAGTTATTTGAAGCACCGTGGGTTATTTCCTCAAGACCACTGTGTGGATGTTGGGTAGCGGTACCTGGTTCAACCCTTCCTTCTTCCCAGTTTTCAATATCCAGCATATCTCTCGGGATGTATGGGTGTGTGGGAGTTGAAGTCTTTCGCAGCCAGTTGTGAAGAGCGCATGTAGTTTTCACCACTTGTTCCGTTGTTTGTATTGAGAGTGGAATAGGTTTCTCAAAGATTCTAAATTTCGACACAAGTATGCCGAATGTGTTTTCCACAACGCGACGGGCCCTTGAAAGTCTGTAATTGAATATTTTTTGTTTTTCCGTTAGCTGACCACATCTAGAATATGGTTTTAAAATATTGGTTCTCAACGGGAAGGCATCGTCAGCGACGAAAATTCCTTGTTCCGGTATATTCAGTGAATTATTTTGCAAGGCCTCATTAAAAGTTGATTTCGCAAATACTGCAGCGTCATTTACTCTTCCATTGGTTCCCACATCGATGTATATGAAATTGTAATTGGCATCAACAATTGCGAATAGTATCGTACTGAAATCTTTCTTGTAATTAAAATACTGTGAACCAGTTTTTGAAGGGCACCTGATGGTGACGTGCTTACCGTCCATAGCCCCACACACATTTGGGAAATTCCACAAAGTTTCGTAGTCTCGCATCACATTTTCCCAGCTTTCAACTGTGTTAGGCACCTGTAACAAGCAATAATTATTAGACAGTGTACATTATTCTATTTTTAGAGCTTTGTATTTGTGTCAACTTTCAATTGCTTTCGGGAATGATTGATTTCATGTAATTTTATGTTCTTTGTTTCAGGAGTTAGAATCGACGATAAAGGGCATTTCTGGAAAAGCAACCGATGATAGCCAACATTTGGGACAACGTGAACAGGAAACTGAGCAAACAGCACACATTCAGGACACTGAGGCAACATCTCCAAATATGATTGCAACCTCTTCGGCGGAAATTAGGAATACTCCAAAAAACACAAAGGGGCGTAAACGTTCCCTCAGTACTACCGTTTCAGGGGTTCAGGATGCAATAAAACAATTGAAGACACTATCGGAAGAAAATAAGCAGGATCTGAACGAATTCGACGTGTTTTGTGACAGCCTTGCTATACAGTTGAAAAAAATGCCCTTAGATAGGGCTCTTATCTGTCAAGGACAGCTACAGAAAGTGATGACACAAGAACGACTCTTCCAACTCACATCACACCCCCAGTCTCACTCATCCATGTCGTCCAGGTCACCTGCTGATTATCAACAGTCGATAGCAACTTCAGGCCCGTACTCTGCGATGTCATCAACGCAAAGCAGCACACATTCACGGCAGTCACAAAACCATTACTACCAATCTACCGAAAAAGATGACGATTATGAAAACAGTGATGTTTTGTCCGATGCCATTTCTTCAGCGGGAATAATAGTTGATGATTTAATGGCTTTATAATAAATTATCTTACGTTATTTTATAGAAATAAAAAACATTTTCAAAATTACTTGAAACTTTGTATACTGTAAACTTTTTATTCTACCGGCAGACAGCTTTTGCTATTGCTGGTATTAAATACTTTTTCTCCTACTGTTTTAAAGTTCAATTAATGTTTTTTTTTGTTTTTTTTAAGTAATGTTCTTCTTTTTCTTTTTTTGTACCCCATCTATTTCATGTAAATAAAGTATGTGTTTCATTCATTCATTCAACTTTTTATTCTGTTAACCTATGAATTAATTAAACTACAAGATATTAAATTTCTACTTACCATTATAAAATCTGCCAAACAGTTGTATATAGCCCTGCATACCTCAGGCAAAAACCGTGAAAATGTGCTTCTTGGAATTCTGTACAGTGCACTTAAGGTACCTATATTATCTCCAGTCGCTAGATATCGTAGCGTCATTTGCAGTTTTATTTTAGGGCTTAAAGCTTCTCGGAACCAAGTATCTTTTTTTCTTATCAACGGAGTTACTTTGTCTAGAAGATATGCGAATTGCTCCTCGTTCATTCTTAAATGATTTCTATACACCTCAGGATTTTCCTCTGCCCATTCTCTTAACAGGGTTGACGAAGCTCCCAGATTTGTCCTCCTTGAAACCCATGGCTTCACCCACCAACGCCTTTGAACACGTTTACGTGATATAATAGCATTCAATTCATGCAGCAGTCCACGTGAAATTAAGGCAATGCCTCTGCGTATAATTTTTTGATTTCTTCTTGAACGAGACATCACTTTTCACAGACACGAACACTGTGCACGAGAGGTGAAACCAGCAAACTGTAGAAAATATGTAAACGAGGATGATCACCCTGGATGATTTCACTCTGAGTGATTCACTTTGGATGTACCTCAAAAGTGATATAATGTAAACCCCACTTTATTCTTGATCCGGATGCTCATCCTAAGTGAGATACGGTTATTTTAAACGTGTAAAATTGGTTATTCATGTGCCTCAAGATTATTTACTACTGCAGGTTTTTGTATTCTTACTTCCTTTGTTTCTACTTTATTCCTTTCATCCTTTTCTATTTGTACATTTTCTTTTTGCGTTTGTGCTCTTGTGATTGCCCAGACATGTGAATTATTTATGTATAAATCCTTAAGTTCTTCTATGGATATTCTCGATATGCTGTCCGTGTAGTTCGCTATACCTTTAACATACTGTATTTCAAAATCATATTCTTCCAAATCGATCAAGTTTCAAATTTTTTCTCGACAATTTGTTTACCTCTTAGTTGATTAAAACTTTTATCGCTGAAAATTTTATCGAAAATTTTCGGATTAGTTTCGTTATTTTCCTTTAATGTTGATTTATTCCATCCTGTGTGTATTTCAAACTGATTATTCCTTTCTTCCAATTCTTTTAAACTATATACGTTGTCATTAATCATTAATGTATTTTCAATTATCTTAGCTTTAGCTCCACTTTCTCTCGCCTGTTTCATGTATCTTATTAACTGTTTTCTCTGTTCCAATATCTCTTTTGGATAATCTTGATCAATGTATATCTTCGTTCCTTTTAGTTTATTCGTTCCGTTCAAAGTTTCTACTTTCTTATTCACATCTTTCATCATTATTAATACTGGTCTATTTTTGTTACTGGTTTTGTTTCCTAATCTTTTACATTTCAAAATATCTGTTTTAACATCTACTGTGTTATTAACCTTGTTCATTACATCTTCTAATTTGTTTTCTAGTTGTTCCTCATCTTCTTCGTTTTCTTCTTCTATACCATGTATTATTAAATTCTTTTCCCTAAAACTTTTCTGAGTATCTGTCATGTTTCCTTGCAAAAATTCTGTTTTTTCCTTTAGTTCCTTATTTTCCATCCTTAAATCGTAGTTTTCCTTCTTCAATTTTGCTATTTTTCTGCTCATTTCTTCAATTTTCTCTTCTATCTTGCATATTCTCACATTATTGTTGACTGGATTATTGTAATTCACATTCCTATTCAAAATTTTCGTATCTGCCATAGTTATTCCCTTGATTATACTGTCGAAATGTCCTTCCTGTATGATTACTGTTATAAAATCCTCTGTTGTTTCCTCTCCGGTGATTATTCCTAAGGTCAAAGTTTGACTTCCTGAAGAAATTCCTGTTATCCTTCATATGTAAGACTTGTTGTTGTCCTACTATACCTTCTACTGAAACCAATTTTGATAGTACCTCTTGTGTAGTTTCAAAACTTCCCGCTGCAATTATTGTTTTGGTTGCGTCCGTTGCGGCATTCATAGTTACTGCCTTAATCGCTGCTTCCTTCGTATATTTTTCGGCTAGTCGTTCGGGCATCCCTTCCGATATGTATGCTGCCTGTAATCTTTCCGCCAGTTTCTCTATTTCTGTTGCATACTGTGTCACATCCTTTCCATTTTGTCTTATGTTACCAAGCTTCGCTAAGAGAAGGCTTGGATTGTCTCCTCTTATCCCTGTTTTAAGTTTATTCTTGATGTCTGCAATGGAGTTTTCCGTCGTGATTAAACTTCTAGCTTTTCCTGTTAGTCTCGTTTTTTATTAGTAGAATAGCATTTTCCTCATTACCAGTCGCGTTTATTTGTAGTAAATCTAATGAGTCTAAGAATGACTGTAATTTGCTTGCTTCGCCGTTAAATTCATTAGGTGAAACTTTACTCGCAAAATTAAAAAAATCGTTCATACTTGTCGCCATTTTCAACTGTTTGCTTATTGCTTGTAATACAACAGTGTCAATTTCCTCAAATATAGAGGTAGGTATGTCGATAATACAATTTAACGCTTGAAATGCCCTATCAGCTTTATCCCTAATCCTACTTGAATAATTTTTACAAGTCTCCTGTTGTACTAAACTTAAATTTTCCCAATTTTTGGCTATTAACTTAGCAAAATTATTATAAAGACCTACTATGCTATCAATTACTTCGATATGTATATCAGGATTTTTAGGAGTTTCTTTCTTCAGACCCTTTTTCCTTATTTATTAACTTCTTCTACAATTAATCGTAACTTATCTTCAAAATCTTCCCACGTTATTGACATTTAAAAAAAATCGTTCATAAGAATAGAATGCATAAGTACTTACAATTATTTTTACACGGTGAGAGTTCCTGTTGTCTGCTTTACTGCAATGCTTCTGTTGATATCCCTTTTCAACGCTGTACGGTGCGTTTTCCATAATGACCAGACAAATTTTAAGATGAAAGCTACAGTTATAATGTATAATAATACCATTATGTGCATCGCAACATTGTCTTGCTGTACCATGAAAGTGTTGTTGACAATTCCCGTTTCTTTTGCATCTTGTTTGGTTGATGAACCTCCCATTGTTTCTCTTCTCCAAGGTCCCAAATTTGAATAGAAAACCATAAAGTTCTACTCTTATACCATCAATTGTACCATAATTTTTCGTTCGCAGATTGAAATTTTACCATTTACATGCAGGATAATTTACCATAACCATTTGTTACCATTATACCATTAATTTTTACATTACAATTTTACCATTTACTTGGCAGGATAATTTACCATAACCATTTGTTACCATTATACCATTAATTTTTACATTACCATTTCCATTTTACCATTTACTTCGCAGGATCGCCATGTAGTGGCAATTACCATTTTACTATCAATTTTTCCATTACCATTTTACAATAACCATTTGTGTCCATTTTACCAATCATTACCATTAAATTTGCAGGATCGCCATGTAGTGGTTACTTAGTAAGTGTCCCTCGTATACTTTACGTTTGCCATAAAGGCAAACACTTATCTAGCAACCAGTATTCGGTAATAGAATGAACGATATCACTTCTATAAAAATCACTGGGATCGTTTTTAATACATTTAAAAATACACAGATATAATATCAATCGACTTATTCAAATGATCAATAACAATTAATTCTCCTAGTGCATTATACTTTCGTTTTATAGGAAATGTACGCACGCTATACGGTGAGCCTGAGCTCCGTCTATTAATTGTACATGTATGTTTATATTGCAATTAGAACGTGCTTACACATATAACTATCATTGGCCTTCCTAGATCAATGCTCGCTAAATACTATAATTAATATTAACCTAAATTTAAATCTTATTTCTAAGCTAATGTCCTTTTGCTGTTACTGTCCTTTATGGATCACTACATTGCTTCAACACCTTCAATAAATCCGTTTTCACTTCCAGCATGGAGTATAATATAACTGTAATAATATTATTTCAATAATGTTTAAGTAACCACTTATGTTTTGCAATACAACAAACCTTTTGCCATCCGTTTTAGTGGTTTTAACACACTTGATATTTTCATTTTGCCATGAATGACCTATGATGCCATTTTGAAATATCCAAATTACATCGATGAATACAAATTGGTATATACCTTCGTCCTTTGCTTCTTTATAATATCTCAAGAATCCTTCTCTTCTCAAAACAACATTAGGTAATTCCATAAGTCCTCGTCGTGGCTTATTCTTCATCCACTTAAACCCAAGTTCTTTGAGCAATCTATTTAAAGAAGAGGTACTACCCCTAAATAATTTATTTTCTCTTAGTTGGGACCACAATGAATCGTTATGTGCTGTTCTAAAAGCATACAGAAATGAAAATATGTTAAATATACAGTTGTCGTAATTATACTTACTTCTCTGGTACATGTTGTAAATAGTATCACGAATAGAGCTTGTATCTAAAGTTTCTGTATTTGTTACTCGTTTATGAGCGCAACGTTTTTTCTTTGGTGACTCAAACTCTTCACCATTTTTCTTTGTTTGACAAATATTGCTTACTGTGCTTACACTGATTTTTAAAGCAGCAGCTACACGCTAAAATAATAGAAATTTTCGTGAAGTAAGGATATTTTATTCACGTATTACCTACCTCTTGTACAGCATTTAAGGGCAACAAAGGACCATTATTATTCCTTTCTTGTTCAAAATAATTTACTAATGAAGCCACAAGTTCTTTGCATCGGCTATTCAGCTGTTTGGGCATTTTAACAATCACTGAAGAAAATGCTTTGTTGTTTTGAAAACAAAAACAGTTTTGATTATAAATATTTCTCACAAGAAAATTTTATAAAGATCGTAACTATAACCTCAAAAATCGATGACAATACACGAGTAGAAAAGTCACAAACAACGCGGTAACATGACATTATTTCTGGCAGTGACTATTTTACCGTCAATAATTGGAGGCTTCTTTATGAAAATTTTAACACAAATGTTTACATCGAGGGACGTCTAAACCCAATAAAGCTATTTTGCTTATACATTATTTTGGTACAAAAGTTTTTTTATTGATTGGGTTATCTTTAGAACCGATTAATTAACAAATTTAAGTATATGCACTTTTCGATAGAAATGTAGCTTCACATGCGATAGAAATACGCTCTTGGTGACGTAAACGCAACTTGGTTTTTACTATAAATACCAGTTTAAGTGATAAGTATAACCAACAGTGTTGATTTTACCTTTGTACAAATAGGTTGTGCGAAGCAATTAACAAAACCGGTCGATAGTTTTTATCAGTGCCACCTTTGTTTTATTACACGTGTTTATTTGAAATATTCCATCATGGGAGATAAGAAAGGGACGTCATTCTCGATGCAAGTGGAGTCAATTATGTTATGTGATGATGATCAAATGTTACCGATTAATAATTCTCCAAGCAGCAACGAGGTTTCTGCAGTAAAACCAGCTCCAAAAAATTTCAACTTATTGTCAGATATTCACAATTTATCTACTATTTGGTTATACATTGAAAATATTAAAAGTAGTAATTTAGGAAGGCTATATCCGATGACTGTTGGTCACATACTTTTTAAACAATTAAAGCTAACTAATATATTAGAAATTGAAAGTATAGGTAAAAATCGAATAAAAGTTTTGATAAAATCGTTTCTTGAGGCTAATCAATTGGTTCTTTCCCTCGCTCCCAATATGTACGAATTTGAATTCACCCTAAAATTCTTCTTGTAACCATTACTTTTCTTCACCCTGTATATCAAAGGTGACACACTCCATATACATCATGAATAAAAGTAATATTTCTTCTTATCTACTCAATATTTCCTAAACTACGCAAATATTCATTTTTAACGTCCCTTTCACATAAAAACCCACATAATTTCTGCCATAAAATTATTTCATAATATCTATAGGGTCTTCAACACTCCGAAGACCCCAAGTCTCAATTTTATTCTAATCGCTCCACGCAAAAACTATCTTTAAAGCTTTCCTTATCTATAACGAAAATAACAGAATGACAAAAAACGACACCTGTAACACTCAACTCACCCGCCGTTTATGACGGTTGAAGTTCAAACTTTCATCACCCATTGGTCAATTTCTCACATGATTTCCCTTACTCTCACCCACTCTGAACAATACATGAATACGAAGTCAACCCGACTTTCCTTGACTTCTCATCCGTTCATCATACAAAATGGTACTCAAGTTATAATCATTCGTCGGCATTACCGACATAAAACTGAAACAATAATTTCTTAATATCAGATAATGTGATGAATAATACTCATACATCCAACACTCAGTGATACTAATAATTGTTCAGCAAAATGAACAATATGTATAATACATTTTAAATATATAACAGTGAAAGTGCAACCAAATTCATTTTATTTATCCTCATAACTCATCTAAGTTACAAAACATTTTACCACGATGGTGGTGGTACTTCGTAGTCAACAAAAGTGAACAACCTTTCAGCATTTTGCGAAATTGCTAAAATACAACGAGAACGTGAAACAACAGGCCTTCCGACACCTATCGATTATTAAAAGATTTCGTCTTTTTCAACCATAGAAATTCAAATTAAATATGACAATAGGTCCCTAAAATTTTACAATGAGATATTTCGTTCGATCTAAGCAATCCAACTTTCCGGCGCTACAATTTTATTAACACCAATAAAATGATATTGTAAAACGTGATATTTTCTAAATTTTCAACAATGCTACAGGCATAAAATAAAATTACGCTTTGAATGTACAACAATAGCGAACGGATACAAAGAGAGTTTCATATCTGCAAACACTTTATCATTTCTAAAAATACATCAATATATACAAATCAATAATTCCCAATCTTGAACAAAAGGGAAGCAGTTTTACATCCTTGATGAAATTAATGTGGGATATTGAGTATTGTATGTTTTCTTCTAATAAATAACAGACGAAGAAGGGACAATTCTCAACAAAATCACATCTTGTGCATAATGTGATCAATTTGATATCAGAGCTAATGAATCTTGGAAACATAAACCATATTTATTTTGATTGATGATGGAAGACATTCTGAAATAAAATAAGATAAATAAATAGTACACATTGTGTTCAGTAGAATGAATAGTTTGAATGAAAATATTGTAGCTATTATCTTGAGTGGATAAAAATATATTTTCCTGAGCCCTTACTACCTCATTTTTAGGTAAATGTTGTTTAGAATGTCTCTCTTAATGCAAAAATTCACAACATATTCAAGCATTAGTCTAAAATGTAGACAAAGTTCCGGATAATGGGCCCTATTCCGATTTATTCTTACTTGTAGGTATCAAAGGTTATTTCAGAAATGGGATCTTTTCCATTTACTTTTATGGTATTGTTTGCTCTACTTTCCCTTTTAATCCCAATGTGTTTCTTGTTTTGGGCTTTGTAGTTAACAATTACTACAGTAACCTTCAAACGAACATAAGAAGAATTCGCGATTAAATTGGTCACGTTTCTAAGGAAGGAACATTGCTTGCACACATACCCCTTAAGAATTTCAATTAAGACCTAATTCAGCGAAATAATGTGAATTTACGGAAATAATTCCGGTACAATTGTTATATTTCTAGTCAAGACCGGGAGTTGAGATATTTCTCGAGGTATATTTGTGAAAACGTTGAGATTTCGCACACTTTTCTGAATAATCAGTATTTGACTCAATGTCGTAAGTGAAAATTCAAGAGAAAATGAGGGTTGCTATTTAAATTTCCATTTAGGAAATTCGAGTTCGCTGATTATAATTTAAAAAGTATATATTTGTGGATATTAGATTCCAGTAATAAAATTACGTTGATAAAGATATTAAACTCTCACAATTGCCCGAATGTTAGCAACATACAACCATCGACAGCATTTAGCTACTGAATATCTCGGTAGTGGATTGCATAAACCTCTTAAGTTATTAAGGCAATAGACCAAAGAAGAAGCTACATGTTGCGGTTGTGAAGAGAATGACAGAAAATTTTATCATTTAGTCTTTCACACAAAAGTATGATGACTGCCATGTCATAAGGTAGGCTATTTCGAAGTAGTTTTAGATTTTTTAATCAATAACCAAGCGAGCATTCAATAAAAAAGATTGAAATCGGAGCTGGGGACGAATACTGAACGGAGTACATACACATTGTTCGAGTACGAGTACTCGAAAAATGTATTTATTAGTAATTTACGTAACAAGTTCCGAAAGCGATATTTTACGCGATCCTGTCCCCTAAAACCACTTTTGGATCGTGTTACGTAGAATATCTAATGATATATGTTTATTTCACAACAAAACAGAAATATACAAACTACAAAATTTAACTAAAATTTTTGATGTAGAAGTAAACAATTATTCACTGAAGCTGAGAGTAACTAGGTTATCAACAACTTGTGTGTGATATAATAAATAGATACAGTGAAATTAATTTATAAAGATACAATTAAGTGAATATTATTTTTAGTATTGACAGTGTCAGTATAATAATAATGATCAATTCGGTATAGTATTGACAAATTTAGTAAAATTGACAAGTTCAGTAGATATAGTGAGTCGGGTAGGTAGATATAATATAATTCTCATCACATACATACACATATATTCGCACACACATACAACCACATATTTTTCTTTTTATATCTTGTTTATTATATTTTGGAAAAATTCTCTATTTTTTTGATAATATCCATTTTTTTATTTCACGATTAAAGCTCTTACATCCTTCAATGTTTTGTAGTTCTACAGGTAATCAAAGCAGTGTTGTCCAATAGTTTTTTCTCTTTTAGGTAAGTTGTATGTGTTCTGTTTATGCCCAGTATCATGAGTGTGTTCAAGACATTCTAATATATGTTCATTTCGTTTTAGGTAGAGCAGTATTTTAAGGCAGTACCTATAATTGCCTTAAATCCATAACTTGGCCAATCACATATAACTCATCACTTGGAAACCTGATACTCCTTTGGTAAATAATTCGTAATATCCACCTTTGTAGTACATTTACATTTTCAATGTGGCAATCATATACTCTACCCCAACCAGAGATGCCATAGCTCAGCTGTGACTGCACTAACGAAAAGTACAACATTTTCAAGTGGTGTATATGCAAGGTGTCTCTCAGTATTTAAACCTTGACAGTAATCCTCTTAGTTTGTTAGCAATATTTTTTGTTTGCAGATCCCATTTGAGATGACGATCAATAATAATTCCAAGATAATTAATCCTATCTACTTCTGGAATTTTAGTTGTCATGTCAATATCCAAATATCCGAGATTTGGTAGACCTGTCTGGTATGATGTGAAAGGCATATATTTTGTTTTTTCTACATTTAGTGTTAGTTCATTAAATTGAAACCAGGTTTTTATTTTTTTAAAAGCGATTTCAGCTTGCGTTTTCAACTGAGCCCAAGTAGGAGCGGTAAAAAGGATGGCAGTATCATCGGCGAAGCTAATAATTTTGCCCCTCATGTCCAGAAAAAGTAGGCTATTTAAATAGATATTGAATAGCAGCGGGCCCAGTACAGAGCCTTGTGGCACGCCATAGGTAACATTTCTAGCCTCGCTTATGCAATTGTCGATGGTTACATATTGTTTTCGCTCACTCAAATAACTCTCCAATAGCTTATAAGCTAATCCACGTACACCGTAGAATTTTAATTTGTTTAATAATTTTTTATGATTAACGGTATCAAAAGCCTTAGCGAGGTCCACAAAGATGCAAGCTGCAGGGATTTTTTTATCTAAGGAATTGTATAGCGTTTCTAGTAATGAGCATATTGCATCCTCCGTGGATTTTCCATCTCTAAAGCCATACTGATTTTCAGAAATAATGTTATGCTTATTGAAGAATTTAACTAGCCTACATTTTAGGAACTTTTCAAAAATTTTACTTATCGTTGGAATGCGAGTTATTGGCCGATAATTCTTCATTTTAGATATATCACCGTTTTTAAAAAATAGTATTAATTAATCCTGTTTTCAGCGACTTAGGAAAGATTCCCGAACTAAAGCATTTGTTTATCATATAGGTAAGTGGAGTAGCTATTTCATGTTTCATGTCTTTTAAAGTTTCCGATTTAATGCCGTCTAGTCCTGGTGACTTTTTATTTTCTAACGAATTTATAGTATGTTTTACTTCAGCTTCATCTGTGGGGTACAAATACATAGTTTTGTCTATAGTTTATATATTCTCAGCATAATTTTGGGGGGAGGGTATCTTTTGGGCATAATTTTTTCCCAAATCACTAAAAAAATTATTAAATGCATTGGCTATATCTTTGGCGCTATTAATTAGTTGACTTTTTTCATTTAAAATGTTATCTATTTTACTTTCAGATTTGGATTTGCCACATATATCAGTTACACATTTCCATAGTGCTGCAGATGAATTGGAGTTTTTATTGATTAAGTTATTAAAATAAGTCTTCTTTGCATTTTTTATGAGTATTTTTAATTTGTTCTTATAGTCATGATATTTTTTTATTTAAGAGTATGTAATTAGGGTACTTTTAAATTTTTTATAGATTTTGTTTTTTTCGTTTATAGATTTTAGTAATCCCGCAGTAATCCATGGTTTTTTAGCCTTTTTAATTTTCGATCTTTTTACAATACTTGTACATTCTTCGATAATTTGCTGTAAGATAGAAAGGAATTGATCTGTACATTCATTCACCCCAGTAATCGTGTATATATTTTGCCAATTTTTATTTCGTAACTGTTCTCTTAACTTTGGATAATTAATAAATTTTTTAGGTTGATTTTCGTTTTTTGTTTCATATGTCTCTTTAAATTGAATGATTAGTGCTATAGCGAGATGGTCAGTGATTCCGTAGTCAAAAATAAATGATTTATTATTATTATTTTCATAATTAAATTTTTTTACATAAATGTAGTCTAGGCAAGTTTTGCTTATGGGTCTTGTTATTTGATTAATGTAAGAGACAAAATCCAGGGTATTTTTATATTGTTCAACGTGATCGACATCTGATAGAAGATCAATATTAATGTCACCCATCAGTATATGAATTTTAGATTTCTTTCCTTTTTAATTATGTAAATAACTATTGAGCTTCGTACTAAAGATTTTAGGACATACAATACGTGATTTATACAATGCGGTTATGTGTACAGTTTCATTTCTCAATTTAATTTCTAATTCTATTGCTTTAGTTTCAGAAATTTTGATAATTTTGTAAAAATGTGTTAGTTTATTATTTACATACAAAACTACCCCATCGCATTTATTATAGTTCCCATCATTATAAATTAAGTGATATCCATTTATATTAAAAATACTTAGATCCTTCTGTCTATTCGTTTCTGTCAATACAATCACGTCAAAGTCGGCCTGCTAATTTAGAAAAAGCAAAAATTCATCAAAATTTTTTTGGATACTTCTGATATTCATATTTAATACTGAGATTTGACCCTTTTTGCAATTTGTATATGTACCAAAATCCGATATCGAATCTATTACTTGGGCCTCGATTTCCTTGTTCTCATACCGATTTAGATACAAATCCATTTGTTATGATTCATATTCGCACAATGACATTAAAAGATATAACAACTTTTTTGTTTACAGTCACTTTAAAGGAACGAGAGAAAGAAAAGTTATTTTCTAGTATCTAGAATTTGACAAACATTGCAATGACATGAACACAAACAATTTAGAATTTATATAGAAAAGAAAAACGTAATTGTTGAACACCCAAAATAAAAACTAGTTTATAATAGTAACAAGTTGTAGACGAACCATTTATGCACTTATATATATTCTGTGTGCCGGAGCAGGTTGAAACATTTATAAAGTTTTTTCGAAATTATTTTTTTAGTTACAGCTATAGCTAAAATAAATTCCATATGGTTTCACTTTACTTTATTTGCACCTGATGATGAAAAATTGTTTCTCGTTTTATAAGGATTTCTTTCGAGATGTTTAAATTTCCTGGATATTTCTTTGGGGGGTTCCTTTGGTTTTATTTTGGGACCTTTTGGAGTTATCTCTTGTGGAGTGTTTTTCGAGGGATTCTGATTACTTGGTTCAGCTTCTTTGGAGTCTCTATTTACTATTGTTACAGTTGGAGTCGAGGGATTACTTTTTGTGTTACGTTTTTCTACTTCTACAACTTCATCTTCCTCATAGGTATGTTTCATATGCTGCGAGGGGTAGCATATATCTCCATTTACAATAAGTTTTCCGTTTTTGATGAAGCAATGTTTTTCATCATGTTTTTGTTTTCCAAATATAAATGATGTCTTGAGATTTTGGCTTCCTCCCGTTGCTTTGGTGTTTGATCTTGAGCAATGGAAATCTTTGTTCCCTTTAAATTTTTTATATTCCTATAGATTTTCTGTTTAGTTAGTAACGAAATGAATTCAAACTTAATGGGACTGTCCTTATTTCGACCGAGTGGATAAATGCTGATAAAATCGGACTCTGACAATGACAAACCCAGCAAATCGTTAAAAGTGGAGATAATCTTTGGTATGTCCAGTGGGCTGCTTTCACTTTCTATTCCAAACAGAATTAAATTATTGCGTTTTTACTCCCTCTCCAGTGGCTCTATTTTTTCTTTTAAATATGAGTTTTCTTGGTCAACGGTATTCAATCTGTGTGATAGATTCTCTAATGTATAGTTTAATCTTGTTTCCACAGCATTAATTAATAATGATAAATCACCATAACTTTTTGTAATTTTGTCCAATATTTGCTTGTTAGTAATTTCATCAATGCTCATATTTTTAGTGTATGGAACGCTTTCTACTATTTTCGTTGATGGAAAGAAACTGGTTTTTTGATATCAAATTTGAGTTTAATGATTGATTTGTAGCAAATATATTGTAATGTTTTTGTTATTTATTTAAACAATAAACGGGTGGGATAAATTTCAAACACTCGGTATGGCTACTTACTAATTTATTTAAACACTAACTCACTAACTTTTAATTTATATAAACTTAACTAATCACTTATATTTAATTGATATGCACACAAACTTGATTATTAATTAGCTCTTTACTGTTCGGTGTATTTTTTGTTTATTTCTCGAGATCAATTTATCAACTAACTCCTCCGCTGATCGGTCCTTATTTATATTAATGCCTTTCTTACTAGATAATTCTGGGCTGCGGCTTACACAAAAACAATTGGTTCTGGCTTTTTCTAGGTAACTCTGGTCACAAAAACAATGTTTACATAAAATAGTCGTGAAGTCGGAAACAGTTTTAAAAAAAAGTGCGTATCCGCCATAATTTTAACTTTTATACCTGGCTTAGACAGAGTCAATTTTAGGGACTATACCAGTGTGCTGTTTCGTAACATTACCCCCTCCTTAATTGGAAGTTCCTCCTGGAACTTTTGTGTAGCCGAGACTGGATGTTTGAATCGGCAACTGGCCCCATTTCTACACTTTCCGATCTTATGGAAATAGCAGGGCACCGTCTTCATCGGATACTGATAACGGGGGTTGTAGCTGCAAATTAATATCTGGACACCGGTTTCTTGAAAGATAATCTCTACCATGTTCCTGATGATTCGCCAATCCAACTGGTTACTCGCTATCTTAGGCATAGCCAGTTTCTTCACGTTGGATTCCAACACATGATCTCGGAGGTTTTGAAGTGCTTCCCACACATCGCGGTAGGTAGATCGATCTTGCAATTCATTTTTAGCTACCACGGAGAAGACGTACCGCGAATTATGTTTCAGTTTCAGTGTCTTGCTAGGGGCTGGAATCTGGTCTTCAAGTTTTTATAATTGCCCGAACTTCTTTCGAAAGACGGTTGCCAACCCTCGTGCGTTCTTGATACGGGCGGGGATGTTGTATGCCAGTGAATAATCTTCCGGGAGAGTGAACATATCTTGTGGTTGTTCCGAAGTGACTCCTTATCTAGCTTTTCCGGTACCTCCATACGTGCCCATCAATTCCTCGAAGGTAGGGTCAGACACATCTCGAATGAGGTTTACTCCTTCCCCCAGGTCATGGTCTCCTTCGAATGGCGCTAGTCGGTTTTGGTGAACTACTTTTGGTTTTCCGTTGGGGATCTTGCTTATGCGATATATAACATCATATATCCTTTTCTTGATTGAGTATGGACCTTCCCAGAATTTTTGTAATTTTGGGGAAAATCCTTTTCTCCTCGTCGGGTTGTGTAACCATACTTTGTCCCCTTCTTTAAAACCGCCTTCTGTGGCCTGCGTGTCGTACCGATTTTTCATTCTGTCGCTGGCAACTTGAAGATTGGTTCGAACTAATTCATGAATATCGTCCAGCCTTCTTCTCAATTGGATCACGTAGTCTTCTCCTGCTAGTTCTTCTCCAGGCCGGCAGCCAAATTCCAGGTCACAAGGAAGCCTCATTTCACGTCCAAACAGGATTTTCGCCGGTGTTTCACCCGTGGACTCATTGACTGCAGATCGATAAGCCAATGCGAATAGGGAAAGATACTGGTCCCAATCTGTCTGATGGCTGGATACTACTTTGGACAGGTATTTTCCAATAGTCCTGTTCATTCTCTCGACCATTATATCTGACTGTGGATGTAATGTTGTTGTCCTAGTCTTCTTCATTCCCAGCTTCTTGCAAATCTCCTGGGATAGATGGCTTTCGAAGTTTCTTCCCTGGTCGCTGTGGACTTCCAAGGGCACTCCATATGGGCTGATAAATTCTTTCACCAATACATCTGCGACAGTTGTGGCCTCATGATTGGGCATAGCGTAAATTTCCACCCACTTTGTGAAATAATCTATTACAACCAGTATGTATTTGCCACCATTTTCTGTCATTGGTAATGGCCCAGCGATATCCAAAGCAATCCGTTCGAAAGGGCTTCCAACATTGAACTGTTTCATGGGTGCCTTTCTTTTGCGATGTGGTCCATTACTCGTAGCACAAGTCGTACATTTCTTACACCAGTCCTTCACATCGTCGGAGCTGTTCATCCAATTAAACCTTTCACGAACTCGCTGAAGGGTTTTCTTCACTCCCAGATGACCTCCCGATTGACTGTCGTGTAACTTCTTCAGTACCTCAGATACTCTTGTTCTCGGGATAACTAGCTGTCTCCTCATCTCGGAACCATCATCGTTTTCAAGGACTCTTTTCAACAGCCCTTCTTCCAGGACAAGAGAGTCCCACTGAGCCCAATACGCCTTGAGTTTCGGTGGAAACTTTGACACTTCTTGTCAGGTAGGTCGCCGATTCTCTTTCTTCCATTGCCGGATCATCTTCAGGTGAGGATCATTCTCCTGATCTTCTCTGATCCTGGTGGGTGACCATTCCTCGTTGACTATAGTAGTTCTTGAAGTTGCAGTGGGAGCAGTCTGTTGGGCACGGCCGTCTGGACAGGGAGTCGGCATTTCGGTGACTCACACCGGCTCGATGTTCGATGTTGAAATCATATTCTTGAAGTCGTTCAATCCATCTAGCGATCTGGCCCTCGGGATTCTTGAACTGCATCAACCATTTGAGTGCTGCATGATCAGTCCGGATTAAAAACTTCCTACCATAGAGATACTGGTAAAAGTGTTCCACGGACTTCACTACCGCCAAAAGTTCTCTTCTTGTGACGCAGTAGTTTCCTTCTGGTTTGGAGAGGACTTTACTGAAATATCCCAGCACTCTTTCTTGCCCTCCTTGGATCTGTGAGAGCACTCCACCAATTCCTACGTTGCTTGCGTCAGTGTCAAGAATAAAGTCTCCCTCTGGTAATGGATATCCTAATATCGGCGCCGAGGTTAAATGCCTCTTCAAACTTTCAAAAGCCGTTTGACAGTCTTCATCCCATTGGAAAGCTCTTGATTCTTCTGTAAGTCGAGTTAGAGGCTTGGCAATATCTCCAAACTTCCTGATTAATCTTCTATAATACGTGCAAAGTCCAAGGAAACTCCTAATTTGATGTTTGTCGGTTGGTTGCGGCCATTGCTGGGTGGAAGCAATTTCCTCTGGATCCACCGCCACTCCTTCATTGCTCACTATATGACCTAGATAGTTGACTCGGTTTTGGAACAGTTGACATTTCTTCGGGTTTAACATGAGCTGCGCAGCTTGGAGTCGTTTGAATACGTCTTCCAAATTCTTCAGATGTTTGTCAAATGTCTTCCCCAGTACTACGATGTCGTCCAAATAGACCAGGCATGTCTTCCAAGACAACCCTCTCAAGACATTTTCCATAAGTCTATCAAATGTCGCAGGCGCATTACAGAGCCCGAATGGCATGACGTTGAATTGTCATAATCCAGATCCGGTAGTAAAAGCAGTCTTCTCTTTATCTGCTGGGTCCATTTCCACTTGCCAATAACCAGACTTCAGATCCAAGGTGGAAAACAGTTTGCTGCCGGCCAAAGTGGCAGAGGATAGCTGACTTTCTTCGTCACGTTGTTAAGCTGGCGATAATCCACGCAGAATCTCGTAGTTCCATCCTTTTTCTTGACGAGCACTACTGGAGATACCCATGGACTAGTAGATGGTTCTATCACTTTTTCTTCTGCCATCTCTCGAATTATTCTTTCAGCTTCCTCTCTCTTCGCTCGTGGAAGTCTTCGAGCTGATTGTCTAATTGGCTTAGCATTACCAGTATCGATTTTGTGTTTGAAGGCTGATGTTCTGCCTGTCTTTCCTCCTTTTGGTACGAATAAGTCTCGATACTGCAAGAGAAATTCTCTCATTCTCTTTTTTTCAGCTCGATCCAAATATTGACCAGCTACTGATAACATTTGTTCGAATCTGGCATTAGAATTGTCAGTGGTCGTTGTTTGGCGAACTATAGACGTCACTGGTACGCAGGATCCAATCTTGGTTTCCATCTTGAAAGTAATTGGGTAATCGTTCACGTTTATCACGTACTGGGATCTCTTTCGCCGACGTGACCAATCCTTTTCCAATTAGTACTCCTTTGCCAACTTCTTCGTCGTGGTTCCTTGGCTCCATCATAACCGGTGTACCTTCCTCCATGATTCCCTGTAGCCGTGCTACTATCATGGTTTCGCTTCGTGCGGGTAGAACGGTATCTTCCTGTACAGCTGCCAACACCGCGTTGCCTTCATATGGATACAGGAACACCTCCTCGGAACCCACTTTAATGGTTCTGTTTCCAAAGTCTAATTAAAAACCATGTACATTCATCACGTCCATTCCCAGAATCACGTCTTATTCTATGTCAGCTACGATTACCGTATGCGTGAACTTTTCAGCTCCAATTCCCAATTGGATTTGTGTTTCCCCGTGAACGTTGGCACTCTCGCCTGTGGCGGTCCGCAGTCGCAGTCTCGTTGGTAGAAGCTTCTTCTTGGGGTTTATTATCTCTGGTCGTATAATGGTTCTAGTTGCTCCAGTGTCAACCAGCAGAGCATATTTCTTGCCATTTACTTCGCCATCCACATATACACTATCGTTGCGACATCTGAAAGAAGCTATCAGTATGAGAGGGTCTTTGGAACGATCATGGGTCGGTGCTGCCCCCTCGTAGCCGACCCGTTCTAGTTTTCCTGTGACTGGGGTTCTTGGTTTGCAGGAGTCTTTGGGCGCTTACATGAATTACGTAGATGCCCTAGCTCGCCACAATTCCAGCATCTGATCTTTCTCGGTTTCTTGTCCATCATATTTTTCATTAAATTGACAAACTTGTCAAATCTGTCTTCGTCACCTTCTTCTTGGATGGTCCTGATTTTGTTATATCCTGAAGCCTTCGTTGCTGCTTCATATTCAAGAGCAGCTGTCAATGCGTCGAATAATGTTTTCAGATGGGCTAAACGAAGTGTCCTCTGCATATCGGGGTCACGTAAGCCATCAATAAAGGCCTGAATGCCCAGACACTCTATCATGTTCTCTGGTGCTGACGGATAAGCAAATCGAACTAGTCGGGCGATGTCCACTTCATATTCTTGAAGGGATTCATCACGTTTCTGCCTCCGGTTCTTCAGTTGAGATTGGTACAAATGTTCTAGATGTTCATAACCATATCGCATGTCCAACCTCTTCTTCAGCTGCTAGAAGTCATCCGTTTCCTCCAGAGGTATCGTCTGAAGTACATCTAAGGCATCTCCGCGAAGCGCGATGGTTAAGTTTATTGCCTTCTCCCTATCGGACCAATTATTCACTCTAGCGGCTGCTTCAAATTGTTTCACATAATTGGTCCACGACATTTTTCCATCGAACGTTGGGGCTTTGACTCGGGTAAAACTGCCAATGTCTTTTCTTCCTCTGGCGTGCCTCGCGTTCTTGAATCGGCAATCTTTTCCTCTAACTCCTTGATTTTTTCGTCTATCGTTGTGATCTTATTCTCGATTTTCTCGTCCATCGTTGACATTTTATTCTCGATTTTCTCGTCCATCGTTGACATTTTATTCTCGATTTCAGATTTTAGAGACGAAATTTCATTTTCAATGTCAGCGGCAATGTCGTTTTTCATTAACAAGATATCGGCAGATATATCGTTCTTCAAAGTAGAAATATCGTTCTTCATATCAGAAATCTTCTCGTCCATGTTAGCAGAAATGTTCTCTTCCATGGCAGAAATCTTCTCGTCCATGTTAGCAGAAATTGACGAGATTAAGGTGGAAGCCTCGTCATTGAATAAAACTATTTCTGGATCGCCGTCATTTTCCAGTGCCACTTTAAGTCGTTCTACTAATTCACTTTTCTAACCGGACGTTTTAAACTCACGATCTTCCAATTCTACTCTTAATTCGGCCACTTTCAGATCCCTTAATCTCTTGGCCATTTTTACGTAGCAATTTATCTGTATATCCCCACACCTGACACCAAAGCAATGTTTTTGTTATTTATTTAAACAATAAACGGGTGGGATAAATTTCAAACACTCGGTATGGCTACTTACTAATTTATTTAAACACTAACTCACTAACACTTAATTTATATATACTTAACTAATCACTTATATTTAATTTATATGCACACAAACTTGATTATTAATTAGCACTTTACTGTTCGGTGTATTTTTTGTTTATTCCTCGAGATCACTTTATCAACTAACTCCTCCGCTGATCGGTCCTTATTTATAGTAATGCCTTTCTTACTAGAGAATTCTGGGCTGCGGTTTACACAAAAACAATTGGTTCTGGCCTTTTCTAGATAACTCTGGTCACAAAAACAATGTTTACATAAGATAGTCGTGAAGTCGTAAACAGTTTTAAAAAAAAGTGCGTATTCGCCATAATTTTAACTTTTATACCTGGCTTAGACAGTGCTGTTTCGTAACAATATATTAGGTTAGGATTTATTTTTATAATATTTCCCACAATTTAACTAAACAAAGTTGTAATTTCAAATAGTTTGTTCAGTTAACGGAGAAACAAACTTTAATAAAGACTTACGGAGATTACCGGGATTCTCTGTCACTTTAGAAGACTAATTTTTCAACTATTTCACTCAAGACCATCTACTAGGTAGTATTAAGCATAAGGCAACCGTTTTGGTTATAGAGGATCCTAGCAAAACTGCCATCTATGTCGGTAAAACTTTGCACCATGTACACGTCTCAAGTGACTCTAGAAAGAATAAAATTTGCATTTAATAAACAATTAAAGTAAATAAATTTGAATCACAAGTATTCATTAAATCACGTATAATACTATGTCGTCTATAGAATTTATCCAATTTTTTCTACATTAAATTGATACTTACAAAGAAACATTCTTCCAAATAATTCTTCTTTATTGACTGACATTTATTCAGATACGTTTTTCATAAATACATGGTTATTTTTCAACTAATTGTAAGCTGACTTGAAATAAACGGTTCTAAAGATTAAAACTAACTTTTCCGCATCAGTGACCTTGAACAATATTCTATCATAAAATTGTTACTTGCATACATTTCGGGGGATGTATCGTGTTAACAAACCGAAATTTCTCCAAAAATAGCCAAAAATTTAGTATATTTATAATTATAGGACCCGCTGTACTCGCTCTAGTCAACTTAAAACCAATAGGGTACATATGTGGACAACTTGAACAATATTCAATCATATACTGTCTGGAGTGCTAACAAACTGAAAATTCTCCAAAAATTACAAAAATTTGGTACTTCAAATACCATAGCACCCGTTGTACTGGCTTTAGTGAGCTGAATATCAATAGGGTTCATCTTTGAGACGCTCTGAATAATATCCAATCATAAAATTGGTCACTTGTATATACTTCTTGCTAACAAACCGAAACTTCTCCAAAGATGACAAAAATATCGTACTTAAAGTACTGTAGCCCCTGTTGTATTGGATTCGGTGAGCTGAAAATCAGTAGAGTTCATCAGTGAGATGTCTTGAATATTATTCAATTATAAAATAGGTGACTCTTTGAACTCCGGAGGCTGTATCGTGCTAACAAACTAAAGTTTCTCAAAAAATGACAAAATGTCGTACAAGTACCATAGCACCCGTTGTACCGGCTCAGGTGAGCTAAAAATCAATAGAGTTGATCTGTGATATGTCCTTAACAATAGTCCAACATAAAATTGGTGACTTATTGCACTCCGGAGGCTGTATCGTGCTAACAAGACATGTAAGGAAAAGTGGCCGACGACAACGACGACGACGACGACATACACACAGGATTTTTTTTCTAAAAACCCTTTTTTCAGTATTGTTGTTGATGGAAAAAGTGAAAATAACTCAAAAAATTTTTTCAAAATTCCAACTTTTTTTGGGGTAAACCAATACTTTTCTCGCATATTATATAGGTCGGCGGAAAAGTAAAATTATTTGGCAAAGAAAAATTTATAAGACTTGACCCAATTTTCAAGAAGTTTAAGAAAAAAATTTATTTGGAACACCCTTATACCAAAATTGGGTCAAATCTTAAACGTTTTTTTCTTGCTAAATAATTTTTTAGATCAGCTGGAAAATAACTATGTATATATAAAATTTTTATCTGAATAAGTTTCAGTCAATAACTTGATAAGTATTAGCAAGAATGTTTCTTTGTAAGTATCGATTGAAAATAGAAAAAGCTGGATACATTTAATAAACGCCATGGTATTTTAGGTGATTTCATCAACAAATTTAGTGATTTGAATTCCTTTACTTTATTTGTTTATTAAATGGAGTAACTTCAGACGTGTACATGTCGCAAAGTTTGTGTGATATCCGTGTAGATGGCAGTTTTGGTGGAAGAATTTCAATTATTTTTGTAGCTTAATCTTTCAATTCGCTCTATTGTTCATTTAGTGATTTGTTTATTACTTCACCATATGTATAGTATATGTAATATATGTACATATTATGGACCAAGTAATAAATTGGGGCATTTTTCATAATGCCCGGGCATTATGAATAATGGCAAGCTACTTATGGCGAAGTAATTAATTATAAACGTTGAAAATAAAACAATTTAATTTGTTTAAAACTTCATTTATTTGAGCTAACGTTCAATTTAAACTGGTTGACGCGTTTTACTAACACAGTAGCTTTCTCAAAACGAGTGAAGGTTTAATTTAAAAATGCTTTAATATATACAGTGCATAAATACACAATTCTATTATACTAATGTTAAAAAAGGTATTGAATGAAATTACCCGGGAATTAATTCGCTACAAACATTCCTTCTAGGTAAGAAGGTTTAATAAAGGAGAGTGTTAGATATCTATTTGGTCGTTAAGAAGGTTACCTGAATATTTCTTTATGTTTATCTCAAGAGGCTCTAATGAATTTAAACTAAAGGATTTACCGACTACATGTAAAATTTCAAAATTTGGGTCGAAATGTGTTGGTTTTCTAATAAATGATTTGAATAGTTAGAATCTAATTTTTTGTTTTCATAGCTACGTTTGTGTTGCGAAATTCTAGTTTTAAAATTTCTAAAAGTTCTACGGATATAAATTTTATCACAGTTGTCATTACCACATTTTAATTTATAAACTCCTGATTTGTTAAATTTTGAAGATTTGGATTTGTTATTTTTAATGAGTTTGGATAAACTGTAATCAGTTTTAAAGCAAATATTCATATCTAAAGTTTCTAAAAATGATTTTATGTTTAAGGATGGTGATCCAACGTATGTTAAACTTTTAAATTGTTTATTATTATTTTTATCAGAAGAGAATACTTGTTCTAAAGTCTGTTTTTGTATCTTTTTATTTATGATATTGTCAATTTAATTTGGATCGTATTTATTATTAACTGCTATTTGTTTAATGATATTAATTTTTCCGTTATAATTATTAGTATTTAATGGGACTGTTAAGAGTCTGTGTATCATACTATTGAAAGCTGCTAGTTTATGACTGAATGGGTGGACCGAGCTATTATGAATTGTAATTTCTGTATGTGATGGTTTATGAAATATAGAAAAATCATGTTTATTATTTATATTTGAAATTGTAAGGCATAAAAAGTTTATAGATATATTTTGTTCAAGCTCTTCGGTAAATTTGATATTATTGTGAATTGAGTTTATGTAAGTAATGAACCTGTCTAATTGTCTATTCGTACCACTGAAGCTAGCTAAAATGTCGTCCACATACCGGTGCCAGTACATAATTTTTTGACTTACGGGGTGTTTATGAATTATTTTTTCTATATTATCCATGAAAATTTCTGCTAGTAGGGGGCTGAGGGGGTCGCCCATAACCAAACCATCTTTCCTGCTATAAACCTCTCCATTAAAATGAAAACAATTTTGATTCAAACACACTTTTAATAAAGTAATGATATCAGAATGAATTATAGGATTAACATTATCGTATGTGAGCAAGTTATCAACAAAAGTTATAGTTTCTTTATGAGGTATTAGATTAGATTTTAATGGGGTTACAGTGCACTGAAACCAAAGGTTTATTGTGCCCCTGAGGTATACGAGGGAATAGATTTGTTACATCGAACGATATGAATGTAGAATTATGGGGCAGTATTATATCTTGAATATTATGAATTAATTCCGTTGAGTTTTTAAGTGAAAATCGAGTTTTGAATGAACCATATTTAGAAATGACATCTATGAGATTCTTTGAAATTTTCAATGAAGGTGCTGTGAAATAAGAAACAACTGTTCTGATTGGGTACCCCTGTTTATGGACTTTAATTAATGAATAAAGTTCAGGATGTTGAGGATTGGGTAAAAATAATATATATTTTTCTTTATCGTTAATTATGGATTTAGCATTATCTACTGCTGATCTTATTTCTTTCCGAAATTTATTAGTTGGGTATTTTTCAAGGGTCTCAAAATTGCTTGCCTGAATGAAATTATTGGATTTTAATATATAATCTTCTTTAGGTAATGCTACTACCGTATTTCCTTTATCTGCTTTTGTGAAAATAGGACTATTTGACTTTGACTTTTGTTGAATTGATTTAGCGACTGATAATTCGAAGTTGTGTTTGTTAAACTCGACAAATTTTTTTTTAATAATTTCGGAAGCTTTATGTTTTAGATTAGAATTATTTGGAAAGTTATACAAGTTAATTTATAAAAATATATAAAATAATTATAGCAGTAAAGATGGTTTGATTATGGGCAACCCCCTCAGCCCTCTACTAGTAGAAATTTTCATAGATAATATAGAAAAAATAATTCATAAACACCCCGTTAGTAGAAAATTTATGTACTGGTACCGATATGTGTACGAAATTTTAGCTAGCTTCACTGGTACGAATAGACAATTAGACAGCTTCATTACTTACATAAACTCAATTCACAATTATATCAAATTTACCGTAGAGCGTGAACAAAATAAATCTATACTCTTTTTAGACCTTACAATTTCAAATATAAATAATAAACATGATTTTCCTATATTTCATAAACCATCACATACAGACATTAGATTTCATAATAGTTCGGTCCACCCTTTCAGTCATAAACTAGTAGCTTTCAATAGTATGATACACAGACTCTTAACAGTCCCATTAAATACTAATAATTATAACAAAGAATTAAATATCATAAAACAAATAGCAGTTGATAATAATTACGATCCAAATTTAATTGACAATATTATGAATAAAAATATACAAAAACAGACTTTAGAACAAGTATTCCCTTCTGATAAAAATAATAATAAACAATTTAAAAGCTTAACATACTTTGGAATATCATCTTTAAAAATTAAATCATTTTTAGAAAATTTAGACATGAATATTTGCTTTAAAACTGATTACAATTTATGCAAACTCATTAAAAATATCAAATCTAAATCTTCAAAATTTAACAAATCAGCAGTTTATGAACTAATATGTGGTAATGACAACTGTGATAAAATTTTTATCGTTAGAACTTTTAGAAATTTTAAAACTAGAATTTCGGAACACAAACGTAGCTATGACAATAAAAAATTAGATTCTAACTATTCAAATTATTTATTAGAAAACAGACACATTTTCGACCCAAATTTTGAAATTTTATATGCAGTCGGTAAATCCTTTAGTTTGAATTTATTAGACGCTCTTGAGACAAACAAAAATAAATATTCAGGTAACTTTCTTTACGACCAAATAGATATCAATCACTCTCCTTTATTAAACCTTTTTACCTAGAATATAGCTTAGGAATTTTTGTAGTGAATGAATTTCCAGGTAATTTCTTTCAATACCTTTTTTAACATTAGTATAATAGAATTCTATATTTATGCACTGAATATATTAAAGCATTTTTAAATTATACCTTCATTGGTTTTGAGAAACCTACTGTGTTAGTGAAAGGTGTCAACCGGTTTAAAATGAACATTCGTTCAAATAAATGAAGTTTTAGAGAAATTAAATTGTTTTATTTTCAACGTCCAGCATGGATCTTCATCAAGTAAAAGCCTCATCTATTCAATAATTAATTATAATTTGAAGTTCCTTATTCATCACATTGCCTAGACATTGTGAATATTGTCATGTAGTTTTCGGGAAATCTAATAATACTCTGTGTACTTGACACTGCATGTGGTGCGGGCAGGTGAACAAACACGTGGCACGCGCTGACCAATCAGAGCCCGCGACGGCAGACGGTTACGAGCGAACGTCATGTTTAGTTTAGTTCTGAATTCAAAGGGAATGCAGACAAACGTGAAAGGTTATATTTTTGTGATTCTGAGTTGAATTACAGTGAAAGGAACTTGTTACCGCAATTATTTTGTTAGTTTGCAATGGATAAATCGAAATTAGTCGACATGAATCGTCGAATTGACGAAAGATTAAGAGAATTGATTTCACTCAAAGGAAAAAATATTCAGTTATTCAGTTACGAAACTTACACAGAATTGATTAAAAAGGTGAAATTTTCAAAATCAAAAGTGTCAAATAAAAAACCAGGAGATTATCAGCGTTGCGGACACTCGATGTTATGACTAATGAAGAGGCGGAAAAATTAATTGTCCCGGTCAAATAAGATAACATAATCAGGTATTACGTGAATTATAACGAAATATTTCAGATTCTACACGAGACCCACCTAATAATTGGACATGGTGGAAGAAACCGGATGGAGAGAGAGTTGAATTTGCGCTATAAAAATATTACGAGAGAAATGATTGTCATTTATTTAAACTTACGTGACAATTGTTAGAAAACACGCAACGTTCGGAAGAAAGGATTAGTAGTCAAACCTATTCTTAGCAGCAAAATGAATACAAGATGTCAAGTCGACTCAATTGATAGGCAGAAGATGGTCCATGTAAATTTATATTGGTATACCAAGACCATCTTACGAAATTCGTTCAGCTGCGTCCGCTCAAGACCAAAAAGGCCGAAGAAGTAGCATATGTACTCCTTGACATTTTTACAATATTCGGTGCACCTAGCATTCTTCAAAGCGATAATGGCAGAGAGTTTGCGAATAAAATTGTCCAGGAAGCTTGTAGCATGTGGCCGGAATTAAAAATTGTACATGGTAAACCGAGGCACTCTCAAAGCCAAGGGTCGGTAGAGAGAGTCAAGCAAGATATAGAGAATATCCTCAGTACGTGGTTGGAAGATAACAACACCAATAAACACTTACCATTAACTGTACTCCATATGAAGCCATGTCTGGGACGCTGTTGAAATTAGGACTCAAAGGTTCTTCTATGCCAAATGAGGTCTTGGATGATGTTAATTCAGAAGAAATAGAAAACTATTATCCACCGAGGGTAATGCTATCAAAAATGAGTTGCGTCCAACGAAAGTAATCAAGTAGAGACTACTGAAGATGATCAAACTGAGTTCATCGAAAATAAAACAGTCCAAAGAGAATCCATTGAAAATGATAAAGTGAGTCCATTGAAAATGAAACAGGCCAAAAAGAATCCATTGAAAATGATAAAGTTGAGTCCAACAAAACAAAATATGTTGAATCCACCGACAATGCAATACATTTATGTTCATCGCCTATTACTTTCGATGGTCAGGATGAAGAAACTTTGAATTTAAATTCAATATTTGAAGACGAAATGCTTTCATCAAAACAAAACTTGATGCGCAAGACAGAAAATGTTATGCTTCTTAGAAAACCAGCTTTAATTAATTTGCAGAAACAAGCCGAAAAAATGTTGGATGCATCTAATACTAAATATCCCGTAGCTAATGTTGGCGATACAGTGAGGGTCCGGGTTCCAGATGTCGATCGAGCTCGTAGTGAAGAAATATACTTGTTACTGTAATTGAAATAACACCCGCCAATCTTTATAAATTGGGAACGAGTGTGCAAGGAAAAGTTTATTTCGCCTGCAGATGTTCTGAAGACAGAGATTTCATTGAGAGAGAGTGTAAGATTGTCGTCCAAATGTGGCGGGCAAGGATACAGTCGTTGCACTTGCAAAGGTGTCTGTAAGTCTAACAAATGCAGCTGTCGCAAAAACAAGAAACATTGCAACTCAAAGTGCCATCAAAGCGGCAATTGTTAGTTCGGTAACTGGTGGAGCTGGAATACGGTTAATTAGTTTGAATATCACTCGAATGTTGTAGTGGTTTAGTGGTCTCTCGCTTATGGGAATTCCTAAGATAGGGTTTTCTTGGGTGGTATGTCTTATTGCATTTGAATCGGAATCGTCTTCCTTTTCTTGAAGTAAGTCTTCTATAGTTTATCCAAGTTGCAAAAACACAGGTCGATTACATTTTGGCCAAAGGAACTATAACATGTAAAATTAGCTGCCCTGTCAGATGTTATATGTCCATTAATAAGAGCTAGAATATTATTAGATATAGGTGAAAGCAGATTCTGACCTCTACGATTATATGTCCCATCACTACTATACATATTAGGAAAAAACCTGGAATCTCCCAAAACTTCTACAGCTATAGTAGTTAATTCTCCTACTCTAGAGTTAAAATCGCCGAGAATAACTAAGAAAAGATCCGTGTAAGTGAAAATTATGTTATTAATCGAATTTTGGAAGATTTCAAGTAGCTCATCAAAGTTTGAAGCCTGATTAAAATATGTTACGCATACAATAAAATTACCATTCTTCTATTCAAATAAACATATTAGCCACCAAGCAGATGATTCCCGTAACTGTACTTTGAAATCGTTCTTGTAAAACATAACTATACCGCCACTTGCTCGACTTCGAGATTTTTTCTTGACAGCTGGAGAGGAAATAACACCGAACGTGTCTGACAGAACAGGCGGCACATCAATATCACCCGTAACTCAAGTTTCACACTCAAGTTTCTAGCAAAACTTTAACTGAATCTTCCAGATATATTTTTTGCTCACGACAGTGTTCATCAACAGTGTCACGAAACTAAATTTAATTTTAGATCCAATCTTTTGAAATTCAACAAAATATGTTCAAATCAATACAAAAAAATTGATTGCGTATTTGCAAACAATAAAATATGAGACATTCTTGATTAATTTGTCAGTTTCGCTTAAAATTTTGTTATTTAATAGTTTTTTATCTCAAGATCCAAAACTACATAGAAACTTCAATTCTACCGTACATAATTAACATCCAGTTTCAGTTGACAAAAATGAAACCATGTTTCTAATTGAATTTTGTGATCCTCATATGTAGAAGCTGATATCATTTACCTTTCTATTGAATCTTAGTACTTTGGTGTTTCTTAAAGCTCGCCCCGAGTTCTCTCTTCTCTGTCATCGACCGAAGGTAGATGCTTCGAAGTGTTATTTTGATGTTTTAGAGAGAGCGAGAAAGAAAGAGAAAGACAGAGAGAAAGAGAGAGAGAGAGAAAAAAAGAGGGGGATGGAGCTATATAAGTGGAATATGGTGGTGATTCTATGAGATTTGTTAAATTTGTCTTGCCAGTTTGAAGTAGCATACATTTATTATATACTTTGATTATTATTTTTCATATCGTTCCAATCAAAATATATAGGTCTATGTACTTGTCACTGTCACCTTAAATACATGTAATAATATATTCTTCAGGTATGTTCATAATTGGCAGTCTAATGATATTGTTCAAAATTATTATTGTGACAAATTTTATATTTATAACTAACAACTTGAATGATTTCCTCACATAATTTTGTTTACAAGGTCAAGGTTGAGAAATATCATAACATAATCTAATCTAACTAGAGACTAGGGTCTGTCTTTAGTTTGGTATGAGATTAATGTGTTAGCTTTGACTATAAAACTTGCAGTTGAAATTGCATCGACCAGCAAATAACGTCTTTATGCAGTTGTAGTTTCTTTTTCCTAGATCTAGTTCTCTAGAGAGATCTAAGAAGACTTTAAGAAGTCAAGTATTATATTCAGTAGTTTTTTTTGAAAACTTCCTACTATTTTATGGAAGCTCAATTTTTCTCGGTTTACAGTCGTAAAATTTAGTTATAATCAGATTTAGCAAACGGAAATACTTGTTCAGAAATATTTTCATGACAGACCGTTGTTTTTTAGATATTGCTTTCTCTTCTAATGTAAAATTTACATACTTTTTCGTCCGTTTCAGATTTATTTTTATACTGCGTTTCCTACAAACGGATTCGGACTTTGCATTGAAGCGTGTACATTCATCCACCATAAAGTAATTTAATTAGAAGCAAACGGAATACGTAAGGCTCTGAGAGTTTTAATGCATGTGACATTTGGATTTATTACAAAAAAATTTGCAAAGTGTAAACTAAAAAATGTAATTAATCCATTGAAAGATTTCAAAAAATATGAGAGCCAACGGCATCGAATATAAAAATAAAACTATTTATTGCAAAATTAGAAGCAAAATATTTTTTAACGATTGAATGAAAAATATGAGGGAGGAATTTCATTAATTTGTTCTGTATCTGTATCTGTAATGAATTCTAACAAAGTATGATGCGAAAAGTAGTGGTTCGAATATTAAACCAATTTTTACTTGAAGTTTTTTTTAAAGCGCATCAATAACTAGGGTTATTAGCGCTTTTACGGTGCTATTGTTTCTAGACATGGTTGCAATTTAAATTAAATTGTATAGATTGATCTTAAGACGTGAATTATATTAAACGAGGTGTTATTCAACATACTTTTTAAATCGGTCGGTAGTCCGTGCGCTTGACGATTTTGTTTATACTTTGGGCATTCTACAAGATAGTGTTCAACAGTTACATTCACTCTACATAAATCACACACTGGCGGATCAGATTTTGTGATTAAATGTTGGTGAGTAAACCGAGTGTGACCAATTCTGAGGCGTGTTAACACAGTTTGACATTTTCTATTCAGTGCGTTGTTAATTCTAGGTTTGATGGGTGGTTTAATTGGTCTCAGTTCATCTTTATTTATCTTCAGATTGATCCTACTCGGCCTGCCACTTGTTATAAATTAATGTTTTTATGTGACATTTTTAGTCTGACGCAAGCACTCTGTTATCGCGTACTGCACTATCACTTGTAATTGCTTCTTGTGCTTGATCATCTTGGAGAGGGGGCAATGGCTGTATATATTTTTGAGAGTTTTCAGCGAGGTTAGAGAGTCGAGAATGATTAAGTACTCTTGTTCTGGCCTTCCTTGAATAAGTATAAGGGCTTGAAGTATTGCAAATAACTCTGCAGAGAATACAGATTATAGTTTGGGTAATTAGTACATTCGAGTATCGTTTTGGACTTTCACTGCTATTCCTACTCCTTCCGATGTTTTTGATGCATCCGTATAGATTTGCACGTGGGAGGGGTAAATATTGAGAATGCTTTGAAATTTCGACTTAAGAGGGGCTTCCTCACAGGTATATAAACCTAAAAACCTATACAATACTAGTTACTTATCTAGTAATTATTTGGTTCAAAATATTTACGATACATGTCGATAGTAGTAATGAATCGCCTTTTACTTATTCAACATATTTTCACTCTCTGTTTATCCACTCTTGACGGTTCAAAGAAACGCATCTCTGTTCGGAACTTTTGGTTTCAAATATTTCAACTTTTTGAGAGCACAGAAACCTTATCTCTGTTTTTTATGTTGCATCCAAACCACAGCACAGCTGTGATCCAAACAAAACATGTTGACATAAGTATTAAGCATTTCCATTTGAGTGCAAATTTTTTATTATTTAAGCGTTTCATAAGCTTTTTTGAAAGGAATAAATTGTTACAAAGTAAGTAATCGTATCTACCCGATATCAAAAATTATAGTTATGATAATGTAAATTATCCAGCAATCCGTATTTTTTAATTTTAAAAGCTATGTTTGAGGTTATGTTTACTGGATTATTTGATTAATGTAAAAATATGAGATAAATAATACTGATTGTTTGTTCTAGTATCATCAAAACATCTTTCAACAGTCTCTTGAAACCCTGTTTTAATGATAATAAGGGTTTGTTGGCGAAAAATGTTTAATTGAAGTGAAGTGACCTTTCAAGTATCTGAATGAAAGAAATTAAAACCGCTATCAAATGACAAGAGTTACATAATTCATTTTGATGAAAATATAAGAGTGATAATTGAAAAATATAACTATTATCACCTGATACAAGGTGCATTACATATTGCATGAAGGGACATGTGCTATTTAATAATATGGATACCAACTGACAGCATTGTGGGTATTTCTAGAAATCGAGAATGGAAGAAAAATATACATACTCTAAAAACATTCTACATTTCAAAATTTGTACCATTTATATTAACATGATAAAATATGAAATTGACTGTCTCGACCCTTACTTCGTGGAATATGCTCATATTAGTGTTTTTAAATGAAACTCAAGGTCTCTAGTTAATTCCACAATATAATACAAGTTATTGAAAATTCTAAGAAATTGACAATTGTTTCGATAAATCAATATCATCGTCAGAATGACAGAAGTTACATTTCATTTTATGCCTACCTGATGTTTAGTAGTTATATTTTTTTGGCTAGACCAAGAAGTAACCTAACTTGTGATTGGCTTAATATATGTTTATAGAAAAAAGAAGAAGATGTGATATTACAAATATTGAAGCTTAGATATTATTAGCCCTATGGTGATATCCTGGATATCATTTTTCCAATTAAGATCAGTATAACTGTGCAATGATATAGAAAACCAGGAAAACTATATCTGCTGATCTTTACAATTATCACTTAAGAAGACAGTTTATTAGTGGAGAATTCCCTAGATTTAACTGTTCATTGACAACCTCATATTGTGGGTTTCTTAAATGTCTTCTAATTTCCAGTTCTTCAAGGAAATCCAGTTCTTGTTTCTTTTCACAAATATGCAGCACTTACGAGCTTACAGATTAAAACAACCAGATAAATCTCACTACGCAAAACATTTACTTGACACCAATCATTCATTGACACCTAACACAGAACTAGAAGTGCTGCATATTTGTGAAAAGAAACAAGAACTGGATTTCCTTGAAGAGCTGGAAATTAGAAGACATTTAAGAAACCCACAATATGAAGTTGTCAATGAACAGTTAAATCTAGGGAATTCTCCACTAATAAACTGTCTTCTTAAGTGATAATTGTAAAGATCAGCAGATATAGTTTTCCTGGTTTTCTATATCATTGCACAGTTATACTGATCTTAATTGGAAAAATGATATCCAGGATATCACCATAGGGCTAATAATATCTAAGCTTCAATATTTGTAATATCACATCTTCTTCTTTTTTCTATAAACATATATTAAGCCAATCACAAGTTAGGTTACTTCTTGGTCTAGCCAAAAAAATATAACTACTAAACATCAGGTAGGCATAAAATGAAATGTAACTTCTGTCATTCTGACGATGATATTGATTTATCGAAACAATTGTCAATTTCTTAGAATTTTCAATAACTTGTATTATATTGTGGAATTAACTAGAGACCTTGAGTTTCATTTAAAAACACTAATATGATAAAATATTTTTATAATTATAATTTTTCATTGTTTCATGCTACGAATATTAAATTTCGGAAAAGTTGCAAATTTACATGATTGAAAAATAGGCCATTTAGCCTAAAAACACAGAACGTCGTGTCACAACTTTAGAAATCTTTGTGAGCATGCAGCAATTAGCTTGGAAATTAAACTCTTATTTTAATTTAGTGAAAGCTTTCGTAATAGTTTTATTACTTCGCCAGTCACGCTAAAATACAATGTATAACTAAATATGAAAAATAAAAATAATGGGTACTTACATTATACGAGTAAAAAATATAAATTTAAATCCAGAAAAAACAGTGTAAAAATATTTTCTACGAAGTAATAAAACTATTACGAAAGCTTTCACCAAATTAAAATAAGAGTTTAATTTCCAAGCCAATTGCTGCATCCTCACGAATATTTCTAAATTATATATATATATATATATATATATATATATATATATATATATATATATATATATATATATATATAGTTATAAAGTTATCGGGAATAAGCCTTCTCAGGAATAAGTAAACTCTTTTTACTTTATGTTGAAAGCTTTCGAAATATCTTTTATTTCTTCATCAGTCAACTACAAAAACTAGTTAAATAGGCAAAAATATTAATTTAAATTTATTACTTACAAGTAATCGAGGTTAATCCTTAAATAATTTCTTTCCCAAAGGATACCATTGCACAGAAACCACTCACTTCTTGATCTTTTAAAAACATTAAAATGTGAAATATGTTGTCGTTTATAGCACCAAAAAAAATGAAATGAATTTTGTAAATGAATGTTATTCTTTCTTGAAAAACAAAAAGAAGACGGACTGGTGAAACGAAAAAGTTAGTTAATGACTCTTAACTCAAAATTAGTTCACAACAAAAGAGGAAGTGATTAAAAACAACTGTGTTGCATGGTCAAAAAAACATCAGTACAGAACATACTCGGTTAATCCTCTCACTTTAATTGCTATGATCGTCTGATGATGGAATCATACAACCCAGGACGTGAATAGGTAGATTATTTTCATGTCATTCTCCCCCACATCCTGAAAATCACTGTAACTAGCATGCAGGGCGGAGGGGAAATATATCTAAACCACTAGCTGTGAAGATGATGATAGGCAAAAAGGTCTGAACGTTTGTTCATGGCCAAAGGTTCATTGTTGATATATACCATCTCTAGGAAATTTCTTTTAAAAGAATTATTTCACAAGTCAAAACTTTGGTGGCGTCAAATTTGAAATTGTGTCCCGTATCTAGGTGATGCGTAGCCAAAGCACAAGATTCCTTTTTTAATTTTATGTCGCTTTTGTGGGATATTGTGCGATCTTTAAGTGGTCTTGAACTTTGACCAATATAAACCTGATCGCAATTTCCACAATCAATTTGATATACTGTGTTGGACTTCCAATCTCTGTGCACTCTATCCTTAGTTTTACTGAAAATTTGGTTTACCGTTTTAATGGTTCTATTAGCTATTACTAGATCTTTTTCATTTTTCAGTATTTTTGTAATTTTAGGTGTAATTTCTTTAATGTAAGGGATGTTAACATACCTTATTCTTTCTAGGGGCTGTGGATTGTTCTCCACTATAGGAGCAATGTCCAATTGGTCCTGTGCCATTGGGATTTTTTTTAATGCTTATATAATCAAATAATTTGCAAGGTAATTTCGACTATTGACTTGACAAAGTTTCAAAACATTTATGGTTAAAATATTCTTAAAATGTAATGTTAGCTACTTCATTCATTAATTTTATTCAACTACTATTACCTATGGGTGGACCATAGGCTATGGCAAGCTAAAAGGTGGATAACCATCCTCATATCTTATAAAATCCAGAATCGAACACAGGGTTGGTCTGTGACATCCACAGATCATAAAACTAGTATTAAAACTGTTTTTCTACAACTACTATGAAAAGTAGCGTATTTCTCATAACTTACTTAATTTCAAAACCATATATTGCTCACACTGTGAGAAATGTCATTTCTTACGGCACTTTGCCCACACTACATACATTTATATGGAGAATCCAGTAGGGGATACTCGATGCCCAGTCGATTTCAGTAGGGTATACTCGATGCCCAGCCGTTTTCGGTGGGTGGTCCTCGATGCTTGGACTTTTTCTACAAAACTGTTTACTTGTATTCTTTAAATTTGTGCAGTTGTAGAAAAAGTATAGTGTGCAACATGTGGGAAAAGTACTTTTCTCACTCGTGTGTTTGCGGCACTCGCCCTTGGATGGTGCCACAAACTTCCACACTCGTGAGAAAAGTTGAATTTTCCCCACTTGTTGCACAATATACTATTATTGACGTACAAAGTGCGCCTCTCCTTATTGATTGCCAAACTTACGCTATTACAAAAATTGTTATGTAGAGAGAAACTTAAAACATAGTTTATATTACTTTTGAAATCGTTTTCCGTAAAATTTTAATAAAGAAAACGTAATGGTAGCCTCTAAGCCTGATGTAACTGCCCCACAGGTCCATTAATCTTCAATAAAACAGAGTCTCCTGATACTATTCCGTAAGTAAAAACACTAACAAGACTAATTTACAAAAACCAAATTTCTATTCATTTTTAAAACTGACAATTTCACTAAAGCGGAACCTAATGTAACTGCCCGCACAGGTCCAAATAATTTTCATCTACAACTAAACTGTAAGTAAAAAAATGGCAAAACCTACTTAGAAGAAGCATCTAATTTTCTTATTTCATTTACAGTTCTGATTATGTAACTAAAACGAAGCCTGATGTAACTGCCCCGCAGGTCCATTAATATTTCATAAAACAGAGTTTCCTGATACCATTCTGTAAGTATAAACACTAACAAGACTTATTTACAAAAATCAAATTTCTTATCATTTTCAGAACTGACAATTTCACTAAAACGGAACCTGATGTAACTGCCCACATAGGTCCAAATACTTTTCATATAGCAGTGTTTGTTATAGCTATTCAGTAAGTAAAAACTAAATCTAAAACGGAGCCTGATGTAAGTGTAAGAGATAAACTTTGTTTTATTTTGTCTGATGATTAAGAAAATAGAAGATGCAGTTCAGTTGCCATGTATGCATAAAAATAAAGAAAATGTATTCAGTACTTATGTATATCAAATTTGTCAAATGGATTTCAAGATTAAATGGATTATTTGTATACTTTTGCTGAATTGGGAATTAGAAAAATAATTTTGTAAGTAAAAATATTATTTATTTAAAGAAAATATTGAAATAATATTTTTTCAGTCTTTATAACTACATGGATCCAGACTTCAATAATGTGGATGGGGGTCACCACCCCTTTGCGAGTATAGAATTGTAAAAAATGATTATTTTTATAAACTTTTTATTTTCTTTTTGTTATGAGGAGAAATGGTAGAGAAAAATGGAAGATGAACTTCAATTGCCATGTATTAATAAATATGAAGACACATTAAATTTGTAATAATAATTTTATTGATATTTTCATAAAATATTTTTTATTTCCTTCTATTCAATAAAAACATACACCAATTTTTCTTAAAACTTTTTTGAATAATTAATAAGGGTCAATGAAAAAGCGGACATGTCTGTTTATTGCTATAATAATAGTTTACCAAATTAATTGGCATTTCTTTGCTACTATTCATTTGAATTATTAAGAGGAGTCAGTGGAGAAGCGGACATTCTGTATTATAATAAATATAAAAACTACCTACTTACCTTCTCTGTACTTCAAATTTGTAATACTACAATTAAACAAACATATTGCATAATTGATTTTATTTTGTTTTCAATAAAAGAAAACACTTTTGCTATAATTTACTTGAATAATTGAGAAGAGTCAATGGAACAACAGGCATGTCCGTATATTCAAACTGGAAGAAAATGCAAAAAGTATAACATTTCAATACATAATCTAGAAAAATTGAAGATAAAAAATATATAACATTGTTATTCCTGCATTTCGAAAATAAAAGATTACATATTGTGTTACTTTTTGAATAGAATACAAAATGTTTATTTTGTTAAATTAGTAAAAAGCAATTAATACTATTACCAATGTAGTTTTTTTCACTAACTCAGAAGGCCGATGTATGTATGCAGATGCAATCTGTGGCTGTGTACAGGTTCTTGGAGGAACCAGAAGGCCCTGATATGGGGATCAATAAATATAATGCACTTGTGGAACCACTAGCAACAGCTAAATATATTTGTGGAAGATTTTATATCTAGGCTACACTTAACACATGCCTGTGGAGTAAATATAAACAGCATTTACGAAGCACAAATTTATCATTATTATTCAGCATGAAAATTACTTATTTACAATCTTACAAATATAATACACACTTAACTATAAATTTGAGATATTTTTATGAACACAAAAATATGACAACAACATTTGATCCATAGAGAAAGTGATAATATTATTTGTCTATGAATTGACCATCGTCATCTGTCATTGAAGTTCTACACAGCGCCATGCATCAAGGCGGTGGAACGGTTGAACTAAAGTAAAAAGTTGTTCGTTTGCAAAAATTTGCGTGCAACAAATCTCAAAAAATACAATGATTTGAGATTTCATATTTTCAGAATCGAATTCTCTTTTGGGGATCAGGTTTTGGCGTCCAAATTGGTGACCACAAATTGTCAAAACTGTCAATATCACACCATCACTTAATGGCTTATATCTTTTTTATAACAATATAAAACTTAACCAAAATACCTGATCCCCAAGACAAAGGTCCAAGTTGTATTGTGTTAAAATTTCAACACTTAATTTCACTGCGTTCTTTAGATTTGTTGTTTACAAAATGACCTAAATTTTGTTGCAAGTCACTGGTGCCAACTGTTTTCAGGTTACTATAATGTGAGGCCCCTCTTAATAAGGGCTGGATGTGTGTTTTGTTTATTGAAGCTGCAAAGATCAAAGTGGCATTTCGGACTAGCAATACTCCAGGGTGGAGCGCTGGGTTTGTTGTTAGTTAGGATTATAACTGGTATGGTTATAGCTAAATCGTTATGGTAATTGACAACCCTTTCGTAAAATGCTGGAGCTGCTCTTTTTTTGTTTTGGTACAGATGTCTATAATGATTTTTAAAGGTGTTAGCGTATGTAGGATGTTGTGGATTTGCTGCAACATTAGTAGCATAAGACATGCTGAGTAGTTGTCTTCTATGTTGTAAAGGTAGTTCACCTGCTTCACATAGTACACTTGAAGTAGGACTGGTACAAAATGCTCCGATGGCTAAACGAATGGCAGTATTGTGGATGATATTCAATTGTTTGAGAGTGGTGTTTATGGCCGAGCCATAGGCATCGATTTTAGATCTAATGATTGCTCTATAGATTCTCTGAAGAGTACTTGGGTTAGGTCCCAAACTTGTGTTGCTCAACATTTTGATTATATTGGTTGGTATTGTTTTTGCAAGTCCTCACGAGTTCTAGAATATGATGTTTCCAATTCAATTTAGAATCAAATATTACTCCTAGAAATTTGTAAGATTGTACGAAACTGAGATTTTTATTGTATAGTGTGAGACAAGGTGGATAATTACTGTTGTGTTTTGAGAAGATAAGAGATTTCGTTTTTTCTGTTGAGAACATAAATTCAGTTTCTTTTGACCAGTTTTCTATAGAATTTAATTGATTTTGAATTATTCTCGAAATTGATTCTCAGTTCCTTCCTTTGGCAATAAGTACTAAGTCGTCAGCGTATAATCTGTACTTGACAGGCGCTGTAGCTGTATCAACGATGTTGTTAATAGCTGTGAGGAAAAGTGTAATGCTAGTTACTGATCCTTGAGGAGTACCATTTTCATGGAAGAAGCTTTTAGAGAGTTCTAGGTTAACTTTGATTCGGGATGATCTGTTTTTCGAAAAACTGGAGATAAATGAAAGCATATGGCCTTATATCCTCCACTCTGTTATTTGTTTTAATATTTTGTAGTGCCAGGCAGCATCAAATGCACGTTGGATGTCAAAAAATATTGTGACGCATGATTGATTGGTGACAAAAGCTTCATGTACTTCAGATTCTAGTTCGATTATGTTGTCTTGCGCAGATCTTTGTTACCTGAAGCAAAGAATACATCAACAATAAGAAGCGGAAGCCGGTATAAATCGTTTGATGTTCTGGGGGCAAAATTTGTTGACAGAAAGCTAATAAATATTGACACTGAGAAAAAGGTTAAAAAATTGTGAACGTATATATTTTACAGGCAGAAAAAAATGTAAATCAAACATTCCAAAAAATAATTGTTTACTAAGGTATTGTCAAAACATTATTCCGCGAAAGTATTAATTGTCAATGGAAAATGTAAGCATAAAAAACCTGTAACATGGTCTTGTTAGCCCGATACAGCCTTTGGAGTGCCACAAGTTACAAATTTTGTAATGGAATATTGTTCAGGATATCTCACAGAAGAACCCTATTGATTTTCAGCTCACCAGAGCTAGTACAACGGGTGATATGATACTTGAAGTACGACATTTTTGGAGAAATTTCAGTGTGTTAGCATAATACAGCCTCCGTAGTGTATACAAGTGACCAATTTTATGATGGGATATTACTCAGGGCGTCTCACAGATGAACTCTATTAATTTTCAGCTTACGAGCCAGTACAACGGGTGCTGTGGTACTTAAAGTACCAAATTTTAGTCATTTTTGGAAAAAAATCATTTTGTTAGCACGATACAGCCTCTGGAGTATCTTCAAGTGATCAATTTTATGATGTTGCTCCAATGAGTTTCAGCTCATTGGAGCAAGTATAACTGGTAATAAGGGATTGCAAGTGCCACATTTTTGGAGAAAGTTCGGGTTGTTAGCACGATACAGCCTCCGGAGTGAATACAATTGACCAATATTATAATTGGATATTTTTCAGTGCGTATTACAGATGAACCATATTGATTTTCAACTCACTAGAGCGATTACAACGGGTCCTATAAATTCATATATACTATATTTTTGGAGAAAGATCGGTTTGTTAGTACGATACACCCTCCGAAGTGTATATAAGACAATTTTATAATAGAATATTGTAAAAAGTTTATCTTTAAAACCGTTATTTATTAAATAGAACGCGTTCTGTTAAACTTAATTTGTCGGTTAATAAAGTTAATTTAACGAGACGCTTGGGCTTAACAAATATTGTGAAAAATATGCTTTAGCATTTCTTTATACATAGTCTAAGTTTCTGTTTTTAAAGAACAGTTTATTACTAAAATAACATGCTATTGTTTAATCAAATGATTTTTATTTTCTTATATTGATATTGGAATTCATTATGTGTAAATATGTATTTAAGTAGCAGTATGTGTAGGATATGGTAAATATTAAAACCAATACAGTAATATAGATTATATATTTAGAATACCAGATTACAGAAGGAAAAAAATCAATATACATGATGGTATAAAATTACAATAATGTTGGTGCTTAAATGTACGATTTGTATGATTTCCATGATATAATATAACAGTTACACTCTTCCAGATTCATAATTTAATATTTTACACCCAGAGAAAATATTTTAATGTCTGCAACATAATGTGTAGAAATGATCAATATATATTAAATAATAATAATAATACCTGACATTTACAACTGCATAGGACAGGTAGATAAGTAAAATAGTCATCTATTACTTTATTTATAATTGTACAATATTTCTTGCGGCACTAGATTAATTTTTTGTGATGGCTTCTAAAGTAGGACTTGTTTGCTTATGTTGTAGATGTAGATGTTCCTCCAAAACTGGACAAGGATGATGTATAGGTAAACCAAACCAAACTGTATACTTGTCAAACCCATAATAAATGTACTGTTACTTTTTAAAGCTAAAATGTGGTTAAAAGCAGCCAATAGAGAGGATTTTGTTCAGAGACGTTTGCTTTCGTAGTGTGCCAAAAGTCATGCTTTGTGTTGAAGTCGAAGGAGATTGTAAAGGTACGGGTCGTAAGGCAGTACTTCCCCTAACGTCCATTTTAAAAGGTTGATTATCTGAAAAGAAAAATACAGGAAGACTATATTAATGGACACAGAAGAGTATGAGTAGGTTTTATTATAGACAATGTGTTGTTTTATTCATCCGACACTTTAATTTTCTAGTATCTATTTTACCAGAAGAATTCTCTTACACATTAATAGCATATTAGAGACTGATAGTTAATACTGCCACAAAGTGAACATGGGATAAATAAAAAAAACATTTCTCTATCATAATAAAGTCATAAAAAATACTCTCTTATAACAAAACCAAGATTTTTTCAAGTCAGACACAGGTAAGCTGAGCATTGTAGGTGAGACATTTGTCCAGTTAAATTCACAATTGCAAACACTTAATTTTTTACTAACTTATCTAGTTATGAGAAAGCCATCCATTTTGATGTATATGGACTTACAGAGGTGAATCTAAATAATAATGATATTTACCAAGTAGTGGAGAAGCATCACGGTCACTCGTATGAATTGCAGCGGCCTGAGAGATGAATGTCGCTGTTGCTGTAATGGTGTGGCAACTGCAATTATAAAAGTATTTGTAGTAATCATTCCCTCACACAAATTCCATGAAGGCATTAATTCATCCTGTCGTAAAGTATCAATTAATCCTGTCAGAAAGTATTGATTAATCATGTGGGCAGGTGACAATAATATTAATAACAGTTGATTGTAATGTCTACTTAAATTTAATATGTCCCTTGCATTTTAACCATGGAAATATGGCAGGGGCAGCTAGCTGAAACAAACGCTTGGAATATCCTCCCATGGAAACAATTTTTTCCTCAAAGTGAAGTTCACACAACCTATAAATTATCTTGTAAAGCATCTGTAGTCTTTCCAAACAAATCTCTACGGTTACAAGCTTCCAACCATAACTGTACCCTAAAAAGTGAATAAAGGTAGGTATATTTTTATATTATCACATGTCTATAAAAGATATCAACTATTAATTTATATTGAATATTATGTATTTTCATTCAACATGTTTTTTGCAGAACAGGGCTCGTCAGCTGAAAGCTTATTGTATTACATGATATTATCATTACATGTTATTAAAGGTAGAGGGACAGATCAACGTTAACAAACAAAAACATAGATTAACACAACTTACAATGCATAGGAACATGTAAAATATTGAAAAATGAATATATACCTATAATACATTGCATATAGAAACAATTTCTCTTACCTCACAGGGTCTTTGGGAAAACCAAACATAGTTATCTTTTCTCCTGTCGTTGAGTGACATCCAAGAACTTCAGAGCTTATTCTTCCTATCACAAATACAATAATTTCTCACTAAGAGTGCCACTAGTTAATTTAACTAAACGGTATTGTTCCAAATCAAAGTAAATAAACAAATAAAAAGCGTATTTATGTTTAACAACAAAGAATGACATTGACGTGAAACACATATAAAACAATGGCGTCTATCACACATGCGCATTCAGAAAATGAATTTTCAAAAAGCCGAAGTTTCGCTTCTTGTTGGTTGGTGTATTCTTTGCCTGAAGCCATTGCTATATAGTTGTGATACTCTAGATACATCAACCGCTGGTTTATAATTTTTTCCAAAATTTGCACATCACGCATGTTAGGGATATTGGCCGATAAGATTCTGGATCAGTTTCGTTTTTGTTTTGTTTTAGTATAGGTATGATTGTAGCTTTTCTCCATTTTTTCGGAAATTTGTTTTCAGTCCAAATAACATTGTAGATGTCCATTTCAATTCTTTTGGCACATCTAGGCAAATTTTTGATAAATATGGCTGGGCTTTCGTCTGGTCTTGGACTAGTGTTTTTCATTTCTTGTAATATTTCTTCAAGCTCAGTTTCAGAGATTTGAACATTTAATGAAGAATCGTCATTTGTATTTATAGTTATGGGAAAGTCTTTTTCTTGTTGTTGCTTCAAGTCGAGAAATTGTGCACAAAAATTCGAATTGCTAAAGTGTTTTCTATAAGTTTCAGCGTAAATATTAGCTATTAGTTCAATTTCAGATGTGAGCTTGTTCTGACATTGAGGAGCTCGTATTCCTGTGATGGTGCGTTCCCCTGATACTCGTCGAATTTTGTTCCAAATTTCTGTGGATGGAGTGTTGTCATTAATGCTGGCTACGAATTCATGCCACGATTCTTTTTTGAGTTTTTTATTATGTATCTACATCTTGCTTTTGTTTTTTAAATTCGATTAGATTTTCTTGGTTTTTGTGCTTTTTCTATACATTGTAAGCGTGTTTACTTGCTCTAGCCGCTTCTTGGCAGTTTTTGGTCCACCATGGTACGGGTTGACGATTTTTTAATCACTGATGTTTTCTACTGATTTGGGCTACAAAAGGTAAGGTCTAAAGCTGCCGTCTCTCCAGTGCAGGGGTTGAGCCTAGTGCCTTTCCCACTGTTCAGAAGGCAAAGACCGCAGAGATCTGTAGATAATGATAGCAGTTAGCCTTTGTTGGAAGACATTTTGCATCCCCATTCGGTATTGTGGCAGTTGAAATCTTCAATAATAATACGTGGAGATGTTATTTGAGAGAAGAGATCTGTTAGTTCTTGACTTGAAATATCTTTATTGGGGGGTATGGACAACTTGCAAATAGAAATTTTTCGTTCTAGGTTGATAGAGATTGCAACAACTTCTAAATTTGTTTTTAGAGATATTTCGTTGGCATCAGCGTCATTTTTTTATGTAAATTGCAACTCCTCCACTAGCTATCTTTGAGCTTACTTTGTTTCTATAGAAAGCTGAATAATTTTTTAATTTAGTTATTTTCTTTTCAGTAAAATTTGGTTCCTGTAGTCCTACAATGAATGGGTTATATTGACTTATCAAATGTTGTAGCATAGGTAACTGCGAGTGGAACCCGCTCTGGTTCCACTAAAGAATGTAGGTTGATGTAGTAGATATATTCATAGGTTTGTTTATTAGTACAATTCCTGGGATGATGATGCATCACTTCCTATATCCGTAGATCGTGTGCCAATGTGCTTCATGATTCTTGTCCTGAGTCGTGTACCGCGAGATTTAATGCTTCTCTCCGTGAGATAAGGTCGGATTTGGTAAAGTTGCAAAGCCAAGTTGTCAAGATTATCGGTGAATTCCAGAATGGTTTTTACAGGGTTAGGGGCTCCCATTGTATTATCGAGCAAGAGCACCAGTTGATCAAAATCGAGTGAGCTGGGAGGGTTTTGACTGTTTATAAATGTTTGTGCTGGTAGTAGTGACTCTTTGCAGCTTTTGGATTCATCAGTTTTTGGGTGCTTTTTTTTTGTTTGGGTTTTATGAATTGTTTTGAGTCCTTATTTTCTTCGGGTGTCTCTGGCGTAGAGATAATCTGTTCTATGCGTCTTTTACTTCTACTATGCGCGGTATTTATCTCGATTGGGGCTAGTTGTGTTGCAGGTATTGGTGGAGGTTTTGCAGCTTGGATATTTTGTAATTGATCTTTATTTTCTCTGAGAGGTTGTGTTTCAATGTCAGTATTTGTATTTTGAATATTTGATTCCGGATTTGTCATTGTACTTTGAGTAACAGCTGGTAAAAAATCGGGACGCTGAGAGGCGATATGACCATCTGTTTTGCATTTGTAACTGGAAAGACCGTCTTGTGATATGTATATACGATAAGGTGTGCCACCAAAAGATGAAGTAATATAGGAAGGTATATCTGTAGGAGCTAAGGTAGGTTTCATGTAGACTTGTCGACGAAATCTTAGAATGTAACTATACATTCACTTTCAAAAAGGTGATAGGCGAGAGTAAGGTGAGACCTAACTGTTTCTGTTCATTTACCAAGGCATCATGGGATATAGATGGACATACATTTGATAAGACCAATCATTGAGATGGAGTAATGAGTCTACGACCATCAAGTATAGAGTTACCGATTTTAATAGATTTATGTTTATTCATAAAAGTGTCCACTGCTTGTTTGTTTATTAGGTATATACATATTCTACCATTGGAGATTCTTGAGCAAAATTATAGATTTTGGACCAATCAGAGAGACCCTAGTGCGTATATGTAATCCTGGAGGAACAATCCATCAATTGTTGGAAACACAATCACTTGCTCCTTGCTGGGAAAAGTTTGTTGAGTGAGAGCGGATGCATAAGATGTATTTTGAGACTGTGGGTGATTTGTAACTGTACTTTGAGAGAGAAGTTGTATTCATGTTTCAATTAATACATTTTCTGTGGGAGATTTCATACGTTGTGAGGACGTATCTGTCTGCTTGAATATTTCGGATATATAATCAGTGAAAAACTGATTTGTGTCTATTAGACTAAGCTAATTATGTTTATTTAATTTGTTTTAATTTGCGAAAAGGAAAAAGTTCATGCAATGTACAGAAGGTCACCTCTATATATGCACTAATAATGTTTTCACAGTTATCTTACAACTTTTTCACAATACACAAACTCGTATTCTGATTTTTTGTTAATGAGCTATTAAAGTACCGATAAGCAATGTGTACTCGTCGGCTACCAGAATAGGAATCTATTTGAAGTCTGTTTCATGAATAGTGTATTATTTCTAAAGAATCTATCAAAATTGTACTTCAGTGACTAAGAAAGTGTACGATTTGATTTGTTCTCTATTTATGAAAAACCAAATGTGTTCTTTTCTTTTCTTTTCTTTTTAATATCACTATCCACTTTTCTATGCTCGTCATAAAAATATGTTGTTTCTAATTTATTAGAATCAATCTACGCTCTCCAGTTAGGAACAATCAAAAATTCTCGTAGTAGGTACATCAAGAACCAACCTTTTTCATACTTTTTACGAAAACAGTAGCTTGCCTGACTCTATATATATATATATATATATATATATATATATATATATATAATTCATTCAAATTTTCAAGCCATTACAATTAACAGCGACTGCTAAATTCCAACTAAGCAGTGAAAAGTATATCGTTTGAGTGAATTTAATTATTCGTCTGTTGGACAGATTGCAGTTTGTGGTTAAGTTATAATGTTCATGCAACCGTAACTACGTGATCGAACTTCACTACTAACCAAATTTGAGATGCAATTGCTTAATCTACTGATTGAGAATTAAGATGCATTTGCTGTATCGGAATCGGACTTGCAGTAAATAATGACTCAAGGAGTACGGATAGAATTTGAATTTCCAAAATATTACAAAACTGATTAGAAATTATATTATTATCGTTTGGAATAACATCTGATATTCAGGAAACCTACCGAGACGGTTCCGGTTATCATTCTTTATTTATATCATGAGAATGGGCTGTAAGGTGAACATATCATAAATAATTCTCTACTATAATGCTGCAGCTTCAATCAACATTTCAATACCACGATTTAGTCCAGTCGTTACGTCGGAAAAATCGGGTTAGAAATTCAAATGAACTGAGAAAGCCAAATTTTAGATATTATGTGCAGGGGAGGGTCAAGAAAAGCTTAAGTTCAAATTATCGACCAAAATATCCTTGTGAGTTTTCCGCCATCTTGATAAAAGGATTAAATTCAGTTTTTCATCATTTATTTATTTATTTATTTATTTATTTATTTATTTATTTATTTATTTATTTATTTATTTATTTATTTATTTATTTATTTATTTATTTATTTATTTATTTATTTATTTATTTATTTATTTATTTATTTATTTATTTATTTATTTATTTATTTATTTGTTTGTTTATTTATTTATTTATTTATTTATTTATTTATTTATTTATTTATTTATTTATTTATTTATTTATTTATTTATTTATTTATTTATTTATTTATTTATTTATTTATTTATTTATTTATTTATTTATTTATTTATTTATTTATTTATTTATTTATTTATTTATTTATTTATTTATTTATTTATTTATTTATTTATTTATTTATTTATTTATTTATTTATTTATTTATTTATTTATTTATTTATTTATTTATTTATTCATTTATTTATTTATTTATAAACGGGGAAACCCCTCTTTACAATATATATAGACAATAAACAATATAAGAATTAATATAAGAAGATAATAATATACATCACAAGATATCACAGAGTAGCCACTTCATTAAGTGAATTTTTAAAGGTACACAAGCTCACACCAGTTACACATACACCGTTTCTGTTAAGTAGATTACCCAGTCTCATAATACGAGATATACTGCTATAATTAGCCATAATTAGTATGGTGAAAAGGAATGCTGAAAAGTTCAGAATTACGTGTTGGTATTCTAATGAATCTAAAATTGATTTGTGCCAACAATTCTGGGCATGATATTACGCCATGAACTAATTTGTATAATAAAATCAAATCAGATCGATTTCTGCTAGTTTCTAAGGTATGAATTGATATATGCTCTAAGATTTGGGAATACTTGTATGTACCCTGGTATAAGCTCATTTTATAGGCAACACCTCTCAAAAACCTGTTTTGTATACGCTCATGATGATGGATATGAACTTGATAATGAGGGCTCCAGTCAGGAGAGGCATATTGGAGACAAGAATATATGAGTGACATGTATAATGTTTTTGTTGAAAGAATTGAAAATTCCCGTGTATTTCTAAGAACAAAACCTAGTTTTCGAGAGCTGCTGCTTACAGTTGAATTTATATGCTGAACAAATGTAAGTTTTTCATCAAATAATACTCGGTCCTTAACAACCGATACTCTTTTTATGATCTTATTATCAATTGATAGTCATTTTGAATTAGAGGATTTGCTCTACTAAAAGTAATACATTGGCATTTATCAGGATTCAACAACATTCCATTTTATTCTGACCAGTTTATCAAGGAATTAAGATCTTCTTGTAGTTTGTTACAATCAGTTGGTTTCGAGATGTTTGTATATAACTTTAAGTCATCAGCAAAAAGAAGAAATTTACAATTTTTAAAAATAGTTCCTATGTCATTGATAAAAATGTTAAACAACAGGGGACCCAAGTGCGATCCCTGTGACACTTCTGATGTGACAAGGAAAGAATTGGAAACAAAATTCTTAATTTTAACTAACTGATGTCTATTATAAAGATAGCTATGTAACCAGTTTGTCAACCATGACGGAAAGCCAGCGGCAGACAACTTGTTGATTAATAAGTTGTGGTTCACTTTATCAAAAGCTTTACTGAAGTCAGTATAGACCGAGTCAATTTGATTATGTTGTTCTAGTGCACTGCCAATATCGGTTTGATATAATAATAAGTTAGTTACCGTTGATCGACCACCTACAAAACCGTGTTGTTGTTCAATTATTAAATTTTTACAATGAAAAGAAATATGACTGAACAAGAGTTGTTCCAATAATTTTGGTATGGCAGAAAGTTTTTTTGTTGGTCTATAGTTTCTGATTTCTCCCTTAGAACCGTTTTTGAAAATAGGCGTTACATAACTATTTCACCAGGTAGTAGGAAATATTTGATTTTTGAGTGACAAATTGAATAAAATTTCTAATGGTTTACTTAAAGAATAAACACACCTTTTCAGAATATACGAAGGAATTCCGTCTGGTCCAGAACTCAGATTGTCTTTCAGTTTCATTATTCCATTAAAAACCTCCAGAAGGGTAATTTTCAAAGGGGGAATCGATACAGTTTTAACTGGATTGAAATTTACATAATCAACAACCTCAAAATTGCTATATACACTTCCAAAATGTTCAGCATACAAATTCACAATATATGTGCCACAGCTGACTACATCATCATTGTATGTCATAATATTAGGAATTCCATGATCTTTTTTCAAAGAATTGATATAGTTCCAGAAATATTTCGGATTAGTTGAGATGTTGTTATCAACCATACCTATGTAGTCACTATAACATAACTTGGATAAATTTTTGCACCTAGTTCTCAAATTACGAAAAGTAGTATAATCATTAGTATCAGACGTCTCTTTGAATCTTTTGTGAGCTATTTTCTTTTCTCTAATTAGTTGCTTCAATTCAGAATTAAACCACACCGGATAACTTGAGGATTTGAATCTACGAAAAGGTACAAAATTTGCCAAAGCATTTATTGAAAATTTGATAAAAATTCTTAACCGCTAATTCAACATTACCACTCAAGAACACATCCCAGTCAATAGCAGCAAAATAATTATTTAAACCAATAAAATCTGAATTTTTAAAATCATAGTAATAAGTATCAAACTTCATACTCTCATGATTATCTGGTAGTACTAAGTCACAGGATAATGCTACATGATGTGGATTGTTGGGCAATAATAGATGAATTGCAAGATTCACTGACGTAATGTCTTGCGAATTGGAGAAAACTAAGTCTAAAAATACATTATTGTTATTAGCTATCGTATTAATTTGTTTTAGTCCACTAAAAGAAAAATGTTCATTCAGTATCGATGCTGGATATCCAATTGGACAATGCTGTAATAGTCCATCTCGATCTTGGGGGTACCAAGTGGCCAATGGCAAATTATAATCACCAAATAAAAATACTGATGAGTTCATATAATTGAATAGTATATTTTCAACTGACTGACAGTGACTTCCATAGATGACGTTGCCAGAGCCCGGACGAATGTATGTTGAACCAAAAATGAAACTGCTTTTGTTGTATGTAAGATGTACGAATAGATGTTCAACATTAATATTCACTTCAGTAATTTGAAAAACTTGTTAATCAGTCTTAAATGCCATCAAAACTCCTCCACCTCTTTTCAGGTTACTTGTTGATTTATTTCTACCACATCGAAATACTTGATAGTTTTCTAAACCAAGCTCTGAAGTAGCAAATGAGTCTGTCAACCAAGACTCAACTAAGATTATGATATCGTAATCGCAGCATGCTACAGCATTCTGCAATTCAATTAATTTTGTTCTCAATCCTCCAACATTCTGAAAATGAATCTTGAATTTTTGTAGAGGGGTTCCGCTGTTTTTTCTTAGGAGTTTATTTTCAATAACCGGATGACCTGGTCTGTATCGAATAATCAAATTTTGTTCACCATTTTCTCTGCGTAATTTTAAGTCATTGTGAACCTTCCTAAACGCTTCTTGTTGTAATTTTGTTCTGCCAGGACCAATATTATATCTAGAGGAGGACAAAACTCTTCCTGATTTCAAGGCTTTAGTAACAAAATCAGGGTTAGATAAGACTGCTTTGACGGGTCTCGGCTTATTGGATTTCTTACCAACTCTTATCACTCGAACAAGCTCCTTTTCATGAACACCCACGGACTCCAGGATATTAACTACTTTTCATCTATCATACTCAATACGTTGGTTCAATTCCTGTGCACCTGATTCTTCCATATTATAGATCATCATGTTATTCGCTCGTTGGGAACGTTCATAGACTTCCGATAGAATGAGATCCATATTGTTGGAGGAATTCATTTGTTTCATGGTTTCCATCTCTTTTTTTAGGGAACTGATCTCAGATTCTAATGAAGTTATTTTATTTAGTAGGTATGGCACTCTTTTAATAGCCGAGCGACAGACCTCACAGAAAAACATTATAATTATTTTTTGAACAACTACAGCTCGGATTTCGCTTGCACATAATCCACTACATTTTTCCACAAGGTGGAACCAAACTCTGCAGCTATCACATTGTATTTCCTTGTCATCATCCGAAATTTCCTGCTTGCAATTCGAGCAGGAGATCGACATTCTAACCTCAATTTTTCAAATACTGTTTTCTTTGTAGAAATATGTCCAGGCAGAACAATTTTGATATGGATTATATACAGTATTATAAGACTCAATCGATTTGTTGGAAACTGTTATTTAAATTTAATTTAGAACCGAAAATTTTTCGTTATTGAATTACGAGAGATGGGAGTAGCTACTCGCACGACAACTCATAACTCGGTTCCCCGTTGAGATACAAAAACTTTTATCCAATACTTTTTTGTTGGTCTTTGTACGATCTTCAATTAAGGTTTTATACATTTTTCATGTATCGATCATCGTTATCGAGATTTCGATAAAAAAACCAGACATTTGGGGAGAAAATTTGTTTTTCGCTATTTCCCTTTTTCTTGTGAAAGATATCGAAAAATGTCCAGTATAAAACTTGTAGAGCATGTTCAGAACTACAAATTCGTTTGTTCTATTTTCGACAAGAATTACGACCTCTATGGCGCCATAAAGTCGGCCCCAGCGCGCCGACGCTGCGATGTGCGTCTTGCCATAGAGCGTGAAAAGAGAACGTGTGGAGCATCAACAGATGTTAGAAAATATTAATTGAGTGTTCATAGTATGTGCTGCAAAAAAACGTTTTAACGGAAACCAACGGCTAGCGTCAATTGCTTCCCGACGAAGCAAGTCTCCATCGCAAGAACCAGAGCCCGAAGAACAACTGCAGGTCATTTCCACTTTTGGTTTTAAAAATCTATGTTTATTTTGTGCTGAAATATTTTGCGACGAATCACGATTGCCAGTGCATAGACGTAAAAAAATTCCTTCCGTGGTAGAAATATCAATGAATGAAAAAGTTATGGGATTTTGACTCTCTGAGCATTACCCTTCGATACCGAAGAGCAGTGTATTCGGAATCGGAGCGTAAAGGGTTGATCTACCTATCAGGAGCGTTCCCAGTCTGCGGATAGGGGACATATGTACAGGACAGAACTGGTCCATTGGGAAATGAGGGGATTGAGGGCGATAAACGCCCAATAGTGCCCATTTCCGAATACCTAATCACTGACAAATGCGTGACACAAACTGCAAACCACATGGTAGAGCAGCGCCCCCTAAATAGAGTAAGGCCTGTAAGGGGTATGTCGAGTAATTCGGATCAGGAGGATCGGCTCAATCCTAAGGTCGAGTAGTCGCCGAAAGGATATGGCCGTGAAACAGTGGTTCGGTAGACCACCAACCTCAGGGCACCTGTCACATCCCGTTGAATGCAGCCTTGTACCTGCATAAGGAGCTCTGTAGGTATCGACCTCTTTTTCCCATACTCGTGGGAATAATTATGGACCTGGAGAAAAACAAACTTTCTAAAGAGCCTATAGAGACTCTTAGTAGAAGGGATTTGGAGGATACGAAGGCAATGGGAATTACAGATACTCCAGCGCAGCATATAACCTCCGAAACCCTAAAAATAAGACCACAGGGAGACGCTACAACGAATCCTGTGGATCAGAAAGCTCCACGTGAGAAAATTTCAGATTCCTAGAGAACGAAGCTTAAGGAAATTAAGGAACAAGACATTCATACCAAGACAGTAGTGTTGCCAATTTCCTCAAAAACGAAACAGGGTGAAGACCAGCAAAGGGCATTAAGCGAACTGTGACAGCCAGGAGCATCTCTTAAGGAAAAAAATAAAAGAGGGCCAAATGTACTGATGATATTAGAACTACTAGAGATATGAAGTCACGTGTGGCCCTTAAGGGGATCAAGGCATCCGTGGTTCGTAAAAACTTTCCAGAGACAACTGTCTCGGAAGATCAGGTAGGGACTATTGAAGAGAACCTGACCAAAATGATCGACGAGGTGCAGAAGGAGCCTAGGTTTGAAGCCAGTCGATACATGGACAGCTACTATGGGCTGATATGTGCCAATGAGGAGTCTTTAAACATAACGAGGGAATATCTGGAAGCTCATCAAGAGTCATGAACTTCCAAAACAGCAACGAGTTCTCGCCCTACTTCCAAAGACTAAAAACGGGGATCTGAAAGCGGGGCTAAAGAGACTCGAAAAATAAAACTCAGGGTTGAAGGTTGATCGGTAGATGATCCTTGGCTCCAATCATCTGATATGGGACTGCACGTGTATCTTCGGATTGATGAGGTGTCAATGAAAGAACTAATTCGGTCTCAATGGAGACCGTACTACTTATTCCAGCGAGCCAGTTTTAAGACCGTCCAAAAAATAATCGGAGAGGGAGCAGGAACTCATCAAGTACCTGAACCAACAGCCTCTTAGGGCATTCAAGGTACTACAAGCAAACCTGTAGCACAAGAAGATCGCACGGCTCTCCTACATCAAAGGGTTGTCGCCGATAACATCGATATCGTTCTGATCCAAGAGCCTTGGATAAACAAAGGTAAGATACTGGGGCTAAATATTAGGAAAATGTGACTGATAATGGGTAGTAATTGTACTAAAGTAAGAACTTGTATCTAAGTATAACTTGATGCCAATCATGGAACTTTGTACGGGTGACATGGTAGCAGCAAAAATTAAACTTGAAAAATATGTAGAGGTAGTAAAAACAATAATAGTGACTCTTTATATATCCATCGACACAGAACCATTCCCGGGGGCTAACATGCAGAACCTGATGGACTACGCCAGACGATACAAATTGGATGTTGTTGCAAATGCTGATACGAACGCACACCACTTCAGCTGGGGCAGCAAGGACCACAACATTAGAGATAAGAAACTATTTGACAATTTATGTACTACTCAACTTGATATTGCGAATGTGGGCAACGCGCCAACATTTAGAACTTTGAGGGGGTAATCATCAATAGATGTAACTCTATGAGTCGGGAAGATGATAAGGTATTGACATGTATCGGATGAACCGTCTCTGTCAGACCATGCTCATTTATACTTCGAAATAGATGTAGAGTAAGAGTACCTATTGGGGATCTTACAAAAAAGAACTGCTTCTTAAATCCGCACACACCTAGGCAGACCTAAAACTGCCAAGGAGTTAGGAGAAACAGCTGCGTGGTTACAACAAACCATAGTGACTTCCTATCATAATAACTGTCCGATAAGAGTTGCTCCTCCAGACGAATCGTTAGGTGAAATAAAGAGCTGACAACACTAAGGACAGAAACAAGACGACTTTTTAACAAAGCAAAAAAACAGGCGACTGGGGAGCGTATAAGACTAAACTAGGTGCGTATAATGAAAAAATAAGAGAATCAAAGTTGAGATCCTGAAGATAATTCTGTGAGGACATAATAGAAGGTATCACCGATAGGATCAGAATTAACAGGATTCTCAAAAGGGACACTTCTAATCAAGTAGGCTCTATCTAGTTGCCGAGCGGAGAGTTCTCAAATACTGAGGAGGATGCTTTGGAACACCTCCTTAGTGTGCACTTTCCAGGGTCGGCAAAGATAGATTCAAATTACGATAACGGGCCGGTTGCCAAAACGAGGGCTACCAAAGAGGACTGGAAACTAACAAATGAGATTTTTAGACCCCATCTTAGTAGATTTTCATTTGACCCTCACAAAACTTCAAGACCAGGTAGCATATCAGGGTAACTTATCATTTTTCGGTAGAAAGACCTGTATAGATACAGGGATCAAAGATCTGTTCTGGGTCCGCTGCTCTTTTTCCTGTATGCCAGTGATTTACAATACTATATTTCTAGTTCTCTATCCCTTTATACAGACGATACAAAACTATACTGTTATCTTTTCATCAACCACACAGATCTTCAAAAAGTTCTAGATAACGTTCAGAAATGGTGTTCTGAGTAGCTACTACTTCTTATTGATAAGTGTATTGTTCTCCACAAAGGAATAATCCCCTACTCTCTTATACAATTAACAGTCAGTCATCCCAGTATCAATCTACAATGATTTGCGTGTTACAGTGAACTAGAGCTGTACGTGGAGGGACCACATCTCTACGATCTGCAAGCGTTCCCTCTAGACTGTTTTTCATTAAAACGTCATTCCCATGTATGTGGTTGACTACTTGCTGCAAAATTTTCAAAACTTATGTCCGTTCAATTTTGGAATATGCATGTCCGGTGTGGCATCCAGATTTAGTCCGGGAAAAAACTTACGCTACAAGACTGTGTTTTGGTAGCGTCAGACCCACATATGAAGACCGTTCAATTTTAGAAAATATTTTGACGTTTCACGTCTTCGAAGGGACTTAATACTGACATTCTGCATTATTAAATTTTATTTTCTTGCAGCCAATTCAACTTTTCTAGTTAATACTGACACACGACTTTGTGGTAACTCTCTAAAACTGTGAAAATGAACATTCTGTTCTAGAGCTAGACAAAACTATCTTGACAATAGGGTCATTGATGTTTGAAATGGTCTACCTCAATTCATTATTTAGAAATTAGTCAGATTTATTTTGTTCAGTTTTTCTGATTAACCTTGACTATTTTCTTGGACTTTATTAGGCTAAACATATTTATTTGTTTGGGTATGAATTTTAGATTTTTGTTAGTTCTTTATTTTGTAGTATGTAACAAGTAACAAGTATAATTTATTAATAAAAATTCAATTCACATGTTGATATAGAAAACAGATAATATTCCTGAAGGAACTGGATCTGGATTCTTCGTCTTGTTGGTGCTTCTTTGTACTACCTATAGACGAAGGTTACGGTCAGGCAGAGATGGCGTAACCTACGCCATCTACGAGAGGGTGTCGTAATCCGATGGAGACACTGTGTGAGCGGTGCCTATGTAGTAATATGTAAGGGTGGTTGCGTGTATGGCAGGGGCAGACAGTGGTGACGGTTCATCTGCTACAAGTGTAATTTTATTGTATCACCCTTTTTTTGGTATAGGTTTTGATAATGGTAGTACAATGCATATTATTTCTCTGTTGTTGGGCATAATAGGGTTCGTTGAATCATTTGCCCTTTTTCGATTTATAATAATAGTAATAATAAGTAAATGAAAAATAAAATGATTAAGAGTAGTTGCTTAAATCCAAGCTCAAATATCTTCTTATGGGCATGAGCTGATAGATCTCTGTCAAACTAGACACTTTTAGTCTCTCTTTTTATTACATACTGTAACTAAGCATGCTAACTTCCAACTTTGGCTATTACTTCAATTCATGAACTTATTTCTTTTCTTTTACCAAGTTCACATCTTCCAATGCTTTGTTGAATCATACATTTATTCAATTTCACTACTAAATTTCTGAAATTGGTCCAAATTTGAGAAGAATTACTCATTCATCAGTTTTAACATAAGCCAATTTATAGAAAAGTTAATTCCGCGAGTATCAATGCGAATTCCAAGGTAATATTTTGAACTGCGCCCAGAATTTTTCTATAATACTTTTCAACAGTCAACGTGTGTTTAATACAAGTTCAATTATTCGATTAAATTCAATCCAATCATTCATTTACTCCCTCATCCATTCTGTCTGCTGATTACTTTTTTAATGAATTGGAGTCGCTTTTGAAAGACATTTCGGAAAGCCGATTTCTATTTCTTTTGTAGTAGCTGCAATTGCGAGACGAAAAAAAGTAATTTTACGAATTCAACATTGACAATTACTAATTAATCACTTTTACTCACGTTATATGTAATAGAAACTGAATAAAAGTTACTGTGAGACAATCTTAATTTTTGTAGAAGAAGATTATCAAAATCAAAAAAAAAATTTTAATGAAATTAACTGTCTCGACCCTTACTTCGTGGAATCTACTCATATTAGTGTTTCAAATGAAACTCATTGTTTCTAGCTAATTCCACAATATAATAAAAATTGTTGAAAATTCTAAAAAATTGACAATTCTTCCGATAAATCAATATCATCGTCAGAATGACAGAAGTTACATTTCATTTGAAGCCTACCTGATATATAGTAGTGATTTTTGGCAAGACCAAGAAGTGGCCTAACTTGTGATTGACTTAATATATGTTAATAGAAAAGAGAAGAAGATGTGATAGTACAAATATTGAAACTTAGATATTATTAGCCCTATGGTGATATCCTGGATATCATTTTTCCAATTAAGATCAGTATAACTGTGCAATGATATAGAAAACCAGGAAAACTATATCTGCTGATCTTTACAATTATCACTTAAGAAGACAGTTTATTAGTGGAGAACTCCCTAGATTTATCTGTTCATTGACAACTTCATATTGTGGGTTTCTTAAATGTCTTCTCATTTCCAATTCTTCAAGGAAATCCAGTTCTTGTTTCTTTTCAGAAATATGCAACACTTCTAGTTCTGTGTTAGGTGTCAATGAATGATTGGTGTCAAGTAGATGTTTTGCGTAGTAGGATTTATCTGGTTGTTTTAATCTGTATGCTCGTAAGTGTCCACTGTATCGAATTTCAAAATTTCTAAGGGTCTGACCCAAATAGACAGCATTACATTCTGGACATTTGAGTTTATATATACCTGATTTCTTTAATTTTGGTATTTTTGTTTTTACATTTTACAATTTTGTACTAACGTTACTTTCTGTTGTAAAAGAAATTGTTGTATTCGTTGCTAAAGATATTATCTTTGAATATTATTAGAAATATTTCCTGCATATGTGATGGTTTTATGAGTTTTTATTTCATCAGTTTGTTTAGGAAATATTAGTTGTAATGCCACTTTTTCCTCTTTTTTATTAATTAGTTTATTTATCATATGTAATGGATAACCGTTGGATGTTGCTATTTGTCTAATTGTATTAATATCTCTATCAAAATTACATTTGTTCATAGGAACTGAAAAAGCTCTATGTATCATTGAATTATATGCCGCTAGTTTATGTGATATAGGGTGATTGGAACTATATGGAATTGTCACATCAGTGTAATGTAATGACCGGTGGTCGGTCCTATATATATAAGTCGCCCTTTTTTCTAGATAATTCTAGTTTGCGGCTTACACAAAACAATCGCCTTTCGGGATATTTCTGGAATGCCGGCTCAATACTCAAAAAAAATCTTCGGTGAACATGTCTATAAAAACGGTCACAAAAAATCCCAATAGACCTCAGAATTCGGCGCGCTCGAAATTTTTTTAACTCCGTTAACATAAGGTTACAGGACCGTACTTAGTATCTACTTCAGTGTGCGAGTTCGTAACACTAATATAAGTAATTGGGAAATAATCGTTCAGAAATCTTTAAGCAATTTCATGATGACGTAGCAGGCAGTCATTTAGATATATCCAAAACACTTTATCAAATTTCAGATTCATATTACTGGCCGAAAATTCGTCAGGACGTCCTGGTATATGCACTTTGGAAACCTAATTTGTACGTTCAAAAAGAATTTTGTAGTATTTCTTGTGGAATTCCATCAATAATAATTTTGATGTTATTTTTTAACTCAATAGGGCTAACCAAACTATACTACCATTACGTATGTTGGTAATAATTCTAATACTATTTCAAAGATATCTTTATCAACAAATACAGCAATTTCTATTAAAATGGAAAGTAATGTGAGTGCAAAATTGTTAAATGTAGAATCCAAAATATCCCCATTAAAACAGTCTGACATATATACACTTAAATGTCCAGAATGTGAGTCTATGTGCTGTCTATGTGGGTCAAACCCTTAGAAATTTTGAAATTAGATAGACTTAACAATTACGGGCATACAGATTGAAACAAGCAGAGAAATCCCATTACGCAAAATATCTACTTGACACAAAGCATTCATTCACACCTAACACAGAACTAGAAGTACTACATATTTGTGATATGAGACAAGAACTAGATTTCCTTGAATAATGAGAAATTAAAATACACTTAAGAGACCCACAATATGAAGTCGTCAATGAACAGATAAATCCAGCGAGTTCTTCACTTTTAAACTGCCTCTTCAAGTAATAATTGTTAAGATCAGCAGATACAGATTCCCTGGTTGCCTATATGATAACAAAGTTATACTGATCTTATATGGGGAAAACATATCTATGATATTCACATAGGGCTAATAATATCAAATCTGTAATGTCAGTAATATCGTATCTTCTTCTTTTTTATTCGTGTATATTAAGTCAATCATAATGTAGGTGACTTCTCGGCCTATCCAAAAATAATTATTAAACATCAGGTAGGCATAACGTTGAAGGTTACTTCTGTCACTCTAACAAATGTCAATTTTTAGAATTTTTATAATGTTTTGTTTATGTTGTGGAATTTTTAGAAACAGTATCGTTTAAAAAAGTTCCATTCACATTTCTTTATCAACGACGAAGAAACAATTATCTAATACCAAATTAATTGCTGAGCATTGATAAGTTGTCAAGAACAGAGCCAATTTGAAATATCGTCTACATTGGATGGAATCCGGGTGTAATTTTAAGAACTTTATACAACTTTGAATCAATTAAACTTGTTAATAGACTTGCTCTTGAAAATGCTTCGCTAAAGGCTCTCTTGATGATCTCATTTCAAAAAAAAATTCATTGAACTATTAATATTCATGATAATTATACCTTGAGCAATATCTTAAAATAATCTCTTCACATCCAGCATGCTATTTGAACACACTGGGAAAAAGAAAAATATATCAAAAAGAAGTATGAACTTACATCAAGTCTTTCAACATAGCTTATTAGTTCGCAATTTTATCTGAATCGATCAAGAATAAAGAAATTTGGTTATAATTCCACAATTGAGTGAGAATTTTATCGCTGGAGTGAACGAGATTATTTACTAATTGTATGAATTGTATATATTATTATTTTGTGAACGATAAAATGCCCATTATTATTCAGTTCTGTGTTTGATACCTACTTGGGAGGCAATTGAAATATAGTCTCATCTCTCGAGACAGCAATAATAATATCGAAAATTCAAAACGATTTTAGTAAGTATCTGCAGAGTCGTATTTATTAAAAATAATTGACTCACCTCAGGGGGTCTTTGATGTGTATATATCTGTCTAACGATATGGCGCAGAGATTGAGTATACTAGCAGTTGAGCACATTACGTCGAAGGCCACCCAAGTGTCACAGAATTGAGCACCAAATATCCAATATCCTATAAAAAAATATTTATAATTTACTGCCTAAGACTTTTCCACAATATAATATAAAACAATTATGTACAATTTACATTTCTAATTATTACTTAGATTTTATCAAACAAGTTAATGGGCACAAGTTTGCAATGTCACACTGTTCCCCTAAGACCAATTTTAGGTTCGCTTCTATTGACCACTGTATTATCGCGGGACTGAATAACGGACACTCCACAAGAAAATGTTTTACTGACATATGCTTTTGACTCTGATCAAATACAGGTTTGTTTGTTCTTGTAATGATGTGTGAGTGAGTAGCGAATGTATGCCAAATTCATAATCTATTAAAAATCACTTGATGTGACGATTCGTTGGGATATTCTTTCATTTTTAACTGATTGATTTTACTTCAGACACTTTGTACCAGTATACTTGCCAGTCGGAGGTAATATTGTTTCTTTTCACATAAATTGCCACTCATCCACTTGTAATCATCAGGTTTGTTCTATCTTTATAATTGCAAGATATATGATATAAGAGAAATGAATTTCTTGTAGACATATTATTGAAGAGGAATGTTCGGCTAAAAAAATTTTAAATATAAATGGGTGTATAACCCGTTTATATGCCATTGTCGTGAATTTAGTAGGTATTTAGAGCTCTTGAGACCGAACTGAATGGTATTGATAATTCAGATGAAGCTTTGTTGGTTCCATTTGTTATTGGATATTTATGTAGTTAGTGTTTGAACTTCATTTTCTGCTTTTTTGGAGTTTCGTCGTTTTGGACCTGAATTCGGAAATCGTAAAGACACTTAAAAAATGGAATCAAAGGAGATAATCCTAGTCTTTATTTAGCCAAATTAAGTAAGTTCTGTCAGAACAATGAAAACTTGACAAACTATGCCACTGAAATAGAGGTTCTAACCGAGTAGCTACATGCAGTATACATAGCAGAAGGAATGCCTGCAAATTTAGCCACAATGTATACGACCGAAGCAACAGTAAAATAAGTATCGTTGAACGCTACGTCAGAATCTTCGAGAACAATAGTGGCAGATTGAAATTTTGCGACACCTCAAGAGGCGTTATTAACAAAGCTTGTGCCAGTTGAGGGCATTACGAATCAGCAACAAGAAAGAGTAGTGCATTTTAGGAGAAATCGTAATACCTTTCATAAGAGAACGAGTTTCAATTAAATAAGGCAAAGAAAGCATAACAATTATATTCAGTGAACCTTTCTACTATTTGATTCGACTGTTTTGTGCCAATTCCGCCAATTGTTTCCAGTATATATCTCTTTTATTTTGTATTTCTCCTATCACTTTGTCCCACGTCTTTCTTGGTCTGCCCTTTTTCGTGTTCTGTTTTATTTTTGCTCTTCCAACTCTTTTTGCCGGTGTTTATTCGTTCAATCTCTGCAAATGTCCCCACCTATCTAATTGTTTCTCTTTTATACATTCCAGTTTGGATTGTATCTCTAGATCTTTTCTTATATCTTTATTTCTGAGCCTCTCTCTCTTGGTGACTCCTAAAACTCTTCTAAGATATTTCGATTCTGTTGTTTATATTTTGCTTTTTTGTTGTTCTGTTAAGACCCATGATTCACATCCAAATGTTAGTAATGGTCGATATATAGTTTTGAAAAACTTTATTTTTGTTTGCTTTGAAATTTGTTGATATCGGCATCTTGTGTCCCTCTTTCATCTACTATTACCCCTAGATATTGAAAATTATTTACCTGCTCTATTTTTTCTCCATCGATGTAGCTGATTAATTCTTCTCGGTGCTCTCCTATCATCATTACTTTTGTTTCATTTTCATTCCATTTTCCTTCATTACTGTGTTCCATACATTCATGTTTATTTGCAGCCCTTTCTCACTTCCAGTTAGTAATACAACGTCTTTAGCGATGCACCTTCAGTTATATTTACTTTTTGTAATAGTAATTGTCCTACACAATAATTTTTTGTTAGTGGTTTACATTTCTTTATTACTTCTTACACGAATATTATAAAGAGTAACGGACTTCAGCTGCCCCCTTGTCGAAGCCCTGAGCTTGTAGTGAATGTTTGTGATACCATATTGTTTTTATGATTGCGTGTTCATTGTTCTTATACATTTTATGTGTTAATATTAAACTTTTACTACTTATTCCTCTGTTCTTAGGTCTTGGAACTGCATCAAAAGCTTTCTATAGGTTTAAAAATGCCATACAAATTTCCTTTCTCTCTCTCGCATTGCTTTTTCAGTTATCTGTTTTATTGTGAATACATGTTCCTGTTTACTTCTGCCATTTCTGAATCCGCTCTGTGTTTCTTCCAGTGTTACCTCGAACTTCATTCCGATCCTGTTACTTTTCCGCCCAACCTATCTATATGCGAGAAAAGTATTGGTTTACTCCAAAAAAAGGTGGAATTTTGAAAATTTTTTTTGAGTTATTTTTATGTTTTCCAACAACAACAACACGAAAAAACAGTTTTAAGAGAAAAATCCTGTGTGTATGTCGTCGTCGGCCACTTTTGCTTACATGTCTTGTTAGCACGATACAGCCTCCGGAGTGCAATAAGTCACCAATTTTATGATTGAATATTGTTGAGGATATGTCACAGATAAACCCTATTGATTTCTAGCTCACCAGAGCCAGTGCAATCGGTGCTACAGTACTTTAAGTACGATATTTTCGTCATTTCTAGAGAAGTTTTCCAGTTTGTTAGCACGATACAGCCTTCGGAGTATATACAAGTGACCAATTTTATGAATGGATATTATTTAGAGTGTCTCTCTATTGATATACAGCTCACTAAAGCCAGTACAACGGGTGATGTGGTACTTGAGGTACAAAATTTTTATCATTTTTGGAGAATTTTCAGTTTGTTAGCACGATACAGCCTCCAGAGAGTATACGATTGATGAATTTTATGATTGAATATTGTTCAAGGTCGCTAGTTAGGTATCGTCGATTGTGATGCAGAAAGCTATTATTGATTGATTGACATTGATTCTTTCGGCTGGGTATGAAGAATAAGACTATACACTACGGGGCTCTACAGTTTGAGAACCTAGCACTGCGCGCCCGAATGCCCTCGGCATCTCCTCAGGCATTCTGGCTTCCAGAACAAGAAGTGTAATATACTATAACTTTTGAAAAACACTGTATATAAAATCAAATCAAGCATGAAATGAAATTAGACTATCGAAAATATTCGTGTAATACCATTCCTAAGCATTTTTATTAATATTCTGTGACTTACATACCTAAAATATCATTTACACCAGCGAACGTCATCACCAGACAGGCAACGAATAAATCGGCAATGGCTAAACTGGCTAGAAAAAGGTTTCCTATTCGGCGTAGGCCCCTGTCCGTATAGATAGCGATACACACTAAAATGTTACCTGCTACTGACAGAAATATTAGAAGGAACAGGAATACACCTGGAAAAGAAAACATGTATTGCAATAGTTAATAATAATCAATATACATATATATTGTTATATATCCTTCAAAATCTGAATCCTTCAAAATTATTGATTCTACATACAATACAGTGTATATCAAAAGTATTGCTCACAAAATATGAATAAATTTTTATTTTCAACGTTTCTTTTAAATTTCAAATAAAGGAACTGTATTAATATATTAAACTTGTTCCACCTTTTTTGGGGACAGCAGCAAAAGGTAAAGAAAATTCTGTAGGATTATCCAAGCTTTCGAATATTATTTATTATATTCGTCTTCAGGGAAGGTACAAGTAAATGAAGCAACTGTCAACAATATTTATTAGATTTAAGTTTTAAGTTGTACTTACATCCTTGTGAGGTTAAACCAATGACGTTTTAATTTTAGTGATGTACATATTAAATCAAAGCTAATCACTTATATGCTTGAACTTTCGTTAGAGATTAAAATAGTAAAAAGATATCTAATCCAAAATTGTATAAAACATACATAACAACAGATTAAAATTGATAACAACGAGCCAACACGTGTTACTTTCAATTTACTCTTAGTTAGTTTAATGTTACTGTTCTTTTCTTATTGTTTGGCAATGTCAAATAGTTTTGTGGCCTTTTGCTATGCCGTTTTGTGGTTAGTTTGTTCTTGTGAATATCAAAGTGCTAACAACGTCTGTGTGATTAAGTTTTGCCATTCTGTCTTAGCTACCGCAACAAATTCCCACATCTCATGTCCTCTCTCTCACATTAGACTAAGATGACGAATTCAATGCAGCCTCCAATTGACGCAGGTTCTTATCATTGATTAATTGAACTCAGCTTTCCTATTGGTCACGATAACTCTGTTACTAGTCATCGCCACAACCAGGAAACTGCTTTTGTAATCCAAGGAAGCGTTCAATGTAGGTATTATTAATTCTGCATGAGTAACTGCCCCATGCGCATCACCCCACAGACGTATCACAGCCTGTCAATTCTCTCACTATTGACCGCTGCAACACCTCCACGGCGCCACACACGCAACGCAGAACTCGACAAATCAACTCGGGTCCCCTGTCCACCCTGATGACTCTGTCACTAGTCCCCAGTGTAGCCAGGAGAGCTCCGTGTTGAAAGACTTTTTGGAATCCCACGTTAAGTATTATATTCTGTATACCTTACAGTCAGCATAATCCAATTGTTTATTATTATTTATGGTTTATTGTTTTGTTAAATTTCGTCATGGATAATACTGCTGCTCAGATTTATTGACTTTATATTGGTACCTAAGAGATAAGATTATATCACAATGAGGTGTTTAATATCAGTTCTTTTGTTCATGGAATTTTTTTCTTCAAATATGTATGACATCTCCAGAAAGAGTATTTTACTTAGGTTAGATTTTCTTTCAAGAATCGTAGCGGACTCATAGTCCATAGCATGGTCGTTATTAAATACATGTTCACCCAAAGCACACCTATCCGGATATAGTCTGGCATCGCTCTTATGTCATATTATCCTGTTGGCTAAGGATCTGACGGTTTCACCAATGTAAACCTTGTCACAATTCTTACATGGTATTTTGTATACTATGTTACATAAGGATTCTTTCGGTGTTTTATCTTTTACATTACTGTATATTGAGTTGATTGTTAGAACTGTTTTGTTGGCTATTTCAATAGGGATGACTGATTTTAATATCCTAGATATCGTGGGTGTGATATCCCTGATGTATGGTAGGCTTACGTGACTTATTATCTCTTGGTTGGTTGCTATCAAGTTCACTGCCAACATTATTGTTAGGTATACAGTATATAGTACTTAACGTGGGATTCAAAGAAGTCTTTCAACATGGAGATCTCCTGGCTACACTACGGACTAGTGACAGAGTCATCAGGGTGGACAAGGGACCCGAGTTGATTTGTCGAGTTCTGCATTGTGTGTGTGGCATCGTGGAGGTGTTGCAGCAGTCAATAGTGATATAATTGATGGGCTGTGATACGTCTGGGGGTGATGCGCATGGGGCAGTTACTCATACAGAATGAATAATACCTACAATGAACGCTTCCTTGGATACTACTAACATCTTACATTACAAAAGCAGTTTCCTGGTTGTGGCGATGACTAGTGACGGAGTTATCGTGAAAAATAGGAAATCTGAGTTCAATTAATCAATGATAAGACCCTGCGTCAATTGGAGGCTGCATTGATTTCGTCATCTTAGTCTAATGTGAGAGAGACGACATGCGATGTGGGAATTTGTTGCGGTAGCCAAGACAGAACGGCAAAACTTAATCACACAGACGTTGTTAGCACTTTGATATTCACAAGAGCAAACTAACCACAAAACGACATAGCAAAAGGCGACAAAACTATTTGACATTGACAAACAATAAGAAAATAAGAGTGACATTAACCTAACTAAGAGCAAATTGAAAGTAACACGTGTCGGCTCGTTGTTATCAATTTAAAAATGTTGTTATGTGTCTATTATACAATTTTGCATTATATATCTTTTTACTATTTTAATCTCTAACGAAAGTTCAAACATCTAAGTGATTAGCTTTGATTTAATATGTACATCACTAAAATTAAAACATGATTGGTTTAACCTCACAAGGATGTAAGTGAAACTTGAAACTTAACTCTAATAAGTATTGTTAACAGTTGCTTCATTCACTTGTAGCTTCCCTGAAGATGAATATAATAAATAATATTCGAAAGCTTGGATAATCCTACAGAGTTTTCTTAACCTTTTGCTGCTGTCCCCAAAAAAAGTACGATAAGTTTTATCCTAACTAGTCAGCAACGACTATATATATATATATATATATATATATATATATATATATATATATATATTACAAAAGAGAGTGTACAATGTACGTGCCACTAAAAATCAGAAATGAGTTTCGGTACGATTAAGGGTGTGGTAAACCTAAACCCTATGTCTCAGGTCCATGAAGAAGGTTCCCGTTTTTACCCGAATTGCGCGCTTTTCAAGTTATAAGAATTGGAAGTTTCGCCCTCTAGAAATTTCTAGAACAGTCTAGAACATTCGAGAGCATTCCACAATATTCTGGAATGTTTGGAAACGTCCCATATTATTGCAGAATAATCCAGAACGCTCTCGAATGTTTTGGAATATCCTTAAAAATTGTGGACCATTTGAGGCCTTTTTTGTATGGGTTGAGCTACCTATTGATAGGATTATATGAAGCAACATTTGTCGTGGGTTAGAACGTTCGGGAACATCCTGGAATATTCTGGAATGTTCGGGAATAGTTTTGAATGTCCCAGATCATTTTGGTCTGTTCCAGAACACATTCAAATGTTGTGGAATTTTCAAGAATTACAATGGCCCAGTTTAGTTTTTATGGTTTTTGTAATAAAAAACAAAAAATTCAGCAACGCGGGTATTTTCAGTTAGTGCTTAATTGAAATGATCTAAGAATAAACTCTTTTTGTTTTCAAATTTATTTCGTCTACAAATAATTAAGGTAGTAAGCTATATAAGTTAATACTGAGCAGATAATTTATTTGTTTGTAGATTTTTTTCTGAAATTGTGATACAGTAAAAGTACAGAACCATGTATTTCTCTCTTTCACACCGTATTTATTTGGTTTATTGTCACACCGTATTTATTTGGTTCATTTGGAATATTTTGCTTGAATTCGCACCTGCCTCGAAATGCCCCCAGCGTCTCGTCTATAGTCGCATATTCACTAATATAGGCTCGTTTGCAATTGGCTATGAATATTTCAAAAACTTGAGCTAATTTGTCAGTTTTTCTTCTATCCTCTCTGGTGTCGACATCGTAAAACCGAAGACATTTCAACAAAAACAACAATCGGCCTTGTGACATCGTCAGCGAGAATCTTTCAACACCAGTGGCATTTTATCTGTCCCAGACTTCTCCTGTATTCAGACGGCTACTTTTGAGATATCCTGCCAAGTGAAGTACGCCCAACAAAGCTTTTATTTTCAAAACATCTGTTTTTTTAGCTGCACTCGCTCTCCAAAAATTGATCGAGATTCTACGAATGTACTTATTAGTACTTTCAACGATAATGGCCAACAAATCGTTAGAAAGTTTTCAACATTCGAGCTCTGTTTTTGCAGACTTGCCATATTCTCGTGCACCAGGCAGGCAACATACTATATTAGACTGCCGTGTTCTTACATTTATGGGACCCATATGCTTTTTCCATTTTGTTTTCACACCTGTTAAATGACGGGATTCTAGTTTTTTCATCGTAACTACCGGTATAGGAGCTGATGCATCGTCTTCGCTCATATTCATTTCTTCTACATCACTATCCCTTTCAGATTTTTCAACGTCCCCACGTGTATTCGTAACATAACTAACTGCGTGCGTCATTCCAACATCGCTATCTCCTTCTTATTCCGATTGTACATCAATTAGAGGAGCTGCTTCAAAATATTTCTCGTTTTCAGACTTGGCATCGTCAAAAGGTTCTTCATCGGAGCCAACTTTTAATAATAATCGATTAGGAAGTGCAATTTCCTCTTCGTAAGACATTATCTGAATAAATTAATAAGAGCAGAATGTTAACAACTGTTACGTTGGGGCCAAATATTATATTGATAACTATAAGTGCTCAAACTGACTCACCTGATGCCTCTTGTAGCCGTAACTCGGAGTACACTCACAAAAGTAGTCACAGTAATTATTCGCGTTCAGCGTAGCGATAGTGTGAGTTTTACCTATATCGTTAGACTAGTCTTAAATACTCCGTTTGGACAAAGACGATATGGCAATACATCTAAAACAAAGCGGGCTTGAGCAACTTTGCATACTTTAACTAAAAAGTATTGAGAAGGCCATTTTAGCCGCAACAACAACAGAATTAATCAGGAAATTTGTTTTTTCTCCCTCCCCTTATTCCAAAAAAATGACCAACATTGCTGAGAAATGTAACCGCACAAATTTAAAATAAAAGTTACGTCAACGGTGGCGCCAAGTATTACAGACTTCTCACAGATTTTAGAAAGCACGTTCGAATGGTTTTGACAGGTTCAAAACACAGATCATATAACTACTATTAAAAAAAGAAGATAGCTCACTTGAAGTAGGCTTTAGTTACGACTAACAATACAAACGCGCTGTCATAGCAGTGACATAACAGAACTTTTTGTTATGTGAGTGACATAGATACTGTCATTGATCTCTGGCGGGAATATTTGAGATTTTAAAATGGCGGGAGTTTTTAAAATTGCAAATTGTCGGGTATATCTTTCAATTTTGTTGTACTATACTCGATAGTCGAAATTGTGTAAAGTGAGTCAGAACTATCTAATCAACACTTTGGTTAAAGCGCAGTTGCCATATGTATTCTAGAGAGAAATGCTGTATTTTATAAATACACTTCAAATCCATTGTGTCAATATTTCAGGTACAAAAGATGCAATGTAATTAAGTCAATACCAATTTAATATATTTATTTCAAATTTCAAGCAGACTAATAATAATTAGTTTACTTGAAATGTGAAATAAAGTGTTTATGTATATTTCTTGAACGCAAAGTTTGTGGTGAAAAACTCGCCGATTTGACAATGTTGGAGAGTCGCTTCAATGTTCCGGCTTTGAGAACGAGATAGATAGATCGAGCTACGCGAATGAGACAGTGATAGTAAACAGTTATGTGAGGTGTTTATTCTCTTCATGAACGTAACATCAGTATTTGTGTTGTGGTTTTGTGTGATAAATCGGTTATTATTGGTATTTATTGTAATATTTATATCGGTATATTTAGTGACAATAATGGCGGAGTGTAGCGGTGTTGGCGATAAAAAACGGCGTCGTAACAATTTAATTCGGGAAGATAAAGTCCTCATATTAAATGTGTACGAAGGACTGCGTGCCATGGACAAACAGTTGGGTGTTAGTGACGCTGTGATTAAGTGCAGTTATTTAACTAAAGTTTCTGAGAGTACTATATACAATATTCTAAAGAAATCGCGGGACGGATCTTTGACAAGAGAACGAGGTGAAAACTGTAAACCGTAAAGTAGGGGAAGAAAGAAAATTGTTTTGGACGACCAAACACGGAATGCTATACGTAGGGAAATACATTCTTTTTATTTTAGGAATGAAATCCCCTCGGTAGCTAAATTGAGCAAGGTAATAGAAGCTGATGATACTTTACCAAACATCAGTGATAAAGTTTTGAGACGAACTTTAAAATTAATGAATTTTCGATACCAAACAAGAAGTAGAAACAGTGCCTTAATTGAACGAAATGACATTGTGGAATGGAGGAGAAATTATTTAAAACAGATACGACAGTTTCGTAACGAAGGACGGCACATATATTATCTTGACGAAACATGGTTCAATGAAGGCCACACTGTGTCAAAAGTGTGGCAAGACATGAATATACGAAGCAATCGACAAGCCTTTATGGAGGGTTTCTCTTCCGGTTTAAAAGCTCCCTCTGGGAAAGGACGTCGACTGATTATCACTCACATTGGCAGCGAGGAAGGATTTGTAGAAGATGGATTACTAAGTTTTCAGTCCAAAAAAATTGTCGATTACCATGAAGAGATGGATGGTAACCGGTTTGAAACATGGTTTAGATCAATTTTAACAAAGGTAACTCCTGGTTCAGTGATAGTTATGGATAATGCTTCATACCACTCTCGTCGACTGGAGCAAATACCTACTTCAGCTAGCCGCAAGAGGGTTATAATTGATTGGTTAGAGAGTAAAAGCATTCCGCACAACGAGGCAATGCTAAAAGTTGAATTATTATCTCTCGTACGGAAACATAAAAGCAGTTATATTAAGTACGTTGTCGATGAAATGGCGAAAGATTTCAACGTCTCAGTTGTTAGACTTCCTCCCTACCACTGTGAGTTAAACCCCATCGAGCTGGTTTGGGCCCAAGTGAAAAATTATGTTGCGAGAAAAAACAGTACATTCAAAATGGCTGACGTTGAGAAACTGTTTGACGAGGCGCTGCATACCGTTACTGCTGAGAGTTGGCGTAAATGTATTCAACACGTATTAAAAGAAGAAATAAAGTTTTGGGATTTAGACATACGTGTAGAAGTAATGACGGAACCACTCATTATCGATATAGGAGGAGAAAGCAATGATTCTGAGGAGTCGTCAGGGAGTGATACCGCTTCCAGTTAGTCAGACATTTTACAAGTGACCTCGCAACATACCTATACTTATTGGTAATTTATTTTGGTCTTGACAAACAACTTTTTTTTAGTTTTAGTAGTAGTAAGTTGGAATTGACTTTTAAACATTTTTTTATTTTGTTTTAACTTACTTATGAACAACTTGTGATAAGTTATTATTTCAAATGTTAAAAATTGAAATTCCAGATATTTCAGTATTCGCACCCTTAAACTATGATACGCTCATGGAGTTCACTTTAAATCGGTAGATAACCGATTACGTCACTTTACAGAATTTCGACTATCGACTTTTTTATATACATCTTATTATAGCTCATCCTTAAAAATGTGTATTATTCTTGGTAACACCCTGTATATACATAATGATACCTACCATAATAATTTCGTATTTCTGTTCTCTCAAATTTAAACGCCAGAGCGTACAAGAACATTTTCTATTTATTTTTTATTTAGGACTATTAAGAACCCTTCAAAAATGATGCGCTCATGAAGTTCGCTTCTGCAACTGATTTTATGGACAGTAAGAGCGATGAGTCACTTTACAGAATTTCGACTATCGAGTATAGTATAGTATTTTTCACTATCTAAGAAAGTGACCAGCCTTCAGTTATTATATGAGAGGAAATAGAATAGATTTTCTTAGATCGTGAAAAATACCATACAAATCAACTGCACCGTTTCCACCGTATTTTTGTACTGGGAATTCACTTCAATATAAACTAGGAACAAAGCGATACATACTATTTTCCAAAAAATTATTTGTACATTTTAAATAATTTATAATGTATAACTTAAAATTATAATTCAGAACATAACCATTACATTTAAATACGAATACACACAAAACAATGCTAATATTACTTCCAGATATTTATTATTTAAAAAGAATTCATCTTTTTCTATGGCCCACCCAGGAGACATAAGTTTAAGACTTCAGGCCTCATTAAGGTTGCGCATCAAAGACAGGCATACATTTTGTGGCATCACTAACACTCATTCAAAAGAGCTTACTTATTTTTAAATCAATTAACAATAATCAACATGAATATTTATACATCCACTACACAGGTTGACAACATAACAAATTGTTTCTATTCAATGATTAAAATGTACAATTAATTACCGAAGATAAAGCAAACAAAAGATTTTAATGAATACATGTCTACTAATCTGTAACTACGGTTAAAGCTTGCCAGACTTATTCCATTTTGTTACTATCACGTTGCATATTAGGATTCAGGATGAATTAAAGATTATTATTTTATTATATATCATCCGGTGAATGGAGTTTTTGTCACCTATAAGTTAGTGAAAATAGATATTGACGTACCTATAAATATGTTTCAGAGTTAGTAAACTCCATAATATTTGTTAAATACTCTTGATTAGTCAAATTTTGTGTGTGTATATATTCAGAAAATGTCTTGATGTGTTGAGCAGCTTATATGAGATTTTTCCGTGCAATAGTACATCTTGTACAGTGTTACTTTTTTGTAACGATTACATCTTCTCTTAGTGTCCTCACTTGCTTTAACGATAAAAAAATAAAAACAATATAATCAAACTAAGGTACATAATACCACAGTATTACATTATCATTAAAATAATGTAACTTAGTTTTTTAATAATTTTTAATGTTCTTATCACTTTGATTTTTGTACTTTTAAACCTGTAGGTGTGTTTCTTGTGTATACTATAAAATATTGCAATTTAACCCATCAAGGACTGGTGTTGCCACACGGCAACAGAAATTAACAGTTTTCTGTTGCTTAAAATTCATCAGATTTTTCATTTAAAACATAGATGGCGGTATACACGGCAATAGTTTGTTGCAGTGTCAGTTGACAGAACCGTGTGTAGTGTTTGCCTGTTCACTCCAGTGATATAAAAACACGATTTTGTTAGGGAATATCAAGAAAACTTCTCAAAAATGGATATCAAGTTTACGTAAGTATAAATAAAAATTAATTGTTACAGCTTTCGAAAATAAATTCGTTACAACAACTTTGGGAATATATTATCAACGTAGAGGCGACAGAATAACGGGAGTTTGCAAAAACCTTTGAGATCGTGAAGCTTTGGAACTCGATGTTGCTATGTGGCAACACGAGTTCTTTCTGTGGACTACCTTTTTACATTTTGCTTTTTTTTTCTAGCGGTGGGCTGACTTTCGAAGAAGCTCTTCAGATTGCGTATAATGATGATTTAGATGTCGACCAAATTTATATTGAGCCTCCGAATGAGGGTGCGATGACAGATGAGGATTCCGGTGAGGAAGATGAAGGCGGACTCGTTGATAATTCATCTCGGAATCAATTGAATGCTCCAGCTCAACTTGTTTTACATCGTGAAGTTGATGCATTAGTTGAACCAGATACGGAACAAGTAGAAAAAGTTACTTATGAGGACATTGAATGGATCAAAGGCGATCTGGTAGAAAGTTCAGAAAATTATTTTCGTTCGGATTATGAAAGTTTTAAAACTTTAACCCCAACAGAAATGTTCGAGTTATTCATAGACCAAGACGTACTTTCCTTACTGGTAGAAGAATCAAACAAGTACGCACAATTTAAAAACTTGCCATGTCCTCAAATTACTTTGAATGAAATGAAATGTTTTATTGCTATTCTGATTTTATCGGGATATTGTCAATTACCTGGAAAAAAACATTACTGGAGTACTGATGCAGATCTTGGTAACCAACTAGTGAAGGATTCAATGAGGAGAGACCGATTTTTAACAATTTGGCGGTATCTACACTGCGCAGATAATAATGCACTAGATCCAAATGACAAATTCTATAAACTGCGACCTCTAAGTGATCTACTACGGCAAAAATTTCTGAATTATTTTGTTCCAGAAGAAGATTTGAATTACGATGAGTGTATGGTCAAATACTTTGGAAAGCACTCATGCAAGCAATTCATCCGAGGCAAACCAATCAGATTTGGATACAAGATATGGTCGCTGAACAACAAATACGGATATCTTGTGAATGTTTCCTTCTATCAAGGCAAAGATAGGCGCGTGAACACAGAATACCAAACTGTGTTTGGAAAATCTACTGCTCCATTGCTGATGCTTTTGGATGAGTTACCAGAAGGAAAGAAAAAACATCGATACAACCTATTCATAGACAATTTATTTACAAGCTTTCACCTTCTTAGTCATCTGAAATCAAGAGGTTTCTCATCCACAGGAACCATTCGCGATAACCGAATCCCTAAAAATTGCCCGTTACTATCCAAAAAGGATATGAGTAAGAAACAACGTGGTGACTTCGATTCTTGTTTGGATAGAACCAACGGAATTTTACTAACGCGTTGGACTGACAATAATGTAGTTTCAGCAGCTTCGACCAAATATGGGGTAGCCCCACTTGCTAGTGTCCAACGATATTCAGCGAAGGAGAAAAAAATTGTTCAAGTAGAAAGACCGAACTTGATTTCCAAATATAATGCATCTATGGGTGGCACGGATCTGATGGATGAAAATATTGCACGCTATAGGATTAGTCTACGTGGAAAAAAATGGTGGTGGTGTCTTTTCACATGGCTACTTGATGCCGCAATTCAAAATGCCTGGGTCCTGTACAAACAGTCTGGCAACAAAATAACTCAACTAGACTTTCGTCGAGAAATTGTCAAAACGTACCTCAACAAGTACAAGAATCCACCGAAAGGAAAAGGTAGACCATCTGCTAGTAAATCGAGCAGATCTTTCAGTCGTGTTGGCGATGATGTGCGATATGATAATATAGGGCACCTCCTCACACCAGTAGAAAAAAAAATAAGATGCAATGGCGACAATTGCAAATCTATTATGCGCACAAAATGCATCAAATGTAATGTAGGAGTTTGTTTGTCGTGCAATGTTGAATACCATACACGAATGTAGTTTTTTTTTTCAATCAATAAAATTTTTTTTTCAATGAAACATGGGCAGTGTAAGTTACTCGCGTTGCCATATGGCAACACTAATTTTTGAAGAAAGTAAGAAAAATTTCACTATATTTCTTTAAGCAAATCTATTTGTTTCGTTCTGAAAATACAGTTTGAAAATATACTATTGCAAAATTCTAAACTTAATTAAATCCGTCCTTGATGGGTTAATGAGTATTGTCCTTGCATACATAAATTTTTAAAATATATGCTAGTTTTATTAGGCCAGAAAAAGAACAATTTATCATTACTTTAACACAATCCTGCACTATGATATTTTGAACTTCATGTTTAAATCATCTTATTGTGTAATGAAGTGTAAGAATACGTGAAAGTACAAATTATACTCATATATTACCTAAACTTTCCATTAGAACTTTGACTGAAATCTGGTTGTTGGCTGCGACTTTCTAAAACAACAAAAATAAAACGAAGTGGCTATCAAAAATAGTATGTTTATTTTTATTCTTTATCAAAAACCATTCATCTTCACAACACACTAAATTATTAAAATACCCTCAATTATTTCATGAATTCTACTATATATCCACTGGTAATTAGGAATTTTACATTATTTAATAATCAATCAACTATAGTATTTACCAGTTTGTCCCAAGTATAAAGTAGGTACTGCGTCTCGTTTTAAATTTTTTTTGTTATTTTTGGCTTGAAATTTCCAATCCTCAGAAAAGTGTACATCACAAACTCTATAGTTCTGAATGAATTTATCTTTATCCTGGGTAAGTAAATATTCATGGTTAATGTTATTCATCCACATACGGAAAAGCTAAAAAAAAAGAAATTGTTAATTATGAGGAAATTCCTATCGCCATATATGACGTAAAATAAAGCAAAACACCTTATTCAAAACCATTTCTATTGTGAACAATGTGACAAATAAATTTATGATGTGAAAGCTATGGGAATATATATTTTATATACATAAGAATTTTATATTTTTAAATGCGAAACGTTGCGTTGACAAAAAAGTTATAAATATGCTATGCTTCATTAGTCCTACATTTTTAGGTCTTTATAAATAAAAGATTATAAGTTTGCAATTTAACTTACCTCAAGATCTTTAGGAAAAGCATGCATTGGTTTTTCAGTGTTCTTAAAAGAACAATTGGGTACACAACACGTAAATACCATTATTAAAATGAAATAAGAATCAAATATAATATCAATAATATTAAAATAAGGTAAGAATGATGAAATCGAAAACACGAAATAACGAATATTCAATGCTTTGAAATTCAAACAATCAAACATGAAAGATGATTTATCTATTAAGTTAACGTCAAGATCGACACGGAACCACCGTGATATCGAAAACAGCAGATTTTACTAACAATAAAATATGATTTATTACCAACTGCGGAACAGCAGCGCTTAGCTGTTGTTAGTCAGAACTAAAAAGTGAGCCACCCCTGGTTCAAAAGACTAACGTAACTGAAAGGTACATGACAGAACGGCTCCATATCCCCCTTCCTAGTCAAATAACATAGAGAGGGAAGAGCGCTGGGTCTGTGAGACTTAGCGCGGTTGGCGCCAGTACTACAGGGTTAATAGCTGCGAAGCTTGTTTTAAAAATAAGTACTACCGAACTCTTACCCCAACAGCTTCTAAACAATTTGAACATATTCACATCGATGTTTTTCGAATCTCAAATACTTCTTTCCTCACAATAATCGATTCTTTCTCTCGATATGGCCAAGCCTATCCGATCGAAACCATTACCGCCATACCAGTAGTAGACACCCTTCTTAATTTTGTAACTCATTACGAAGCGAATTTAAAAATAAAGATCTAGAAGACTTTTGTAAATTACACACAATCGAACTACATCACACAACAGCGAAAAATAGCAACACAAATTCACCTGTAGAAAGATTCCATTTGAACCTCATTGAGCATTTTCGATGCCTGCGAGAGCAGAACCCGGAACTAACCCCTATCCAATTAATGAAGCATTCAGTTCTCAGTTATAACAACTCCATATATTCTGTTACCAAATTTACACCATTTGAAATCATTAAAGGGCATATTGGAAGTCCAGACCCCTTTGATCTAGACGATCATCTTGTTCTTTCCTATTATGTTCAAAACCACAAAAATATAAGTAAACAACTATATGAAATGATAAAAGAACAAGATGATAAAGTAAAAGATCGGAATATAAACAAAGCTAACGAGAAACGCGATGAACCCTCTGATTTTTCCAACCAAGATATAGCTTATGTTCGAACGAAACATCGAGAAAAAAAATGCCCAAATTCACAAAAACCGAAACAGTTGGTGATGATAACGTAGTTTTTAAAACTAAGAAAGGAACTTATTATAAAAGCATCGTTAGAAAACCGAAATCTAATTCAAATATTTTACAGGGCCATAATTGGAAAGATGAAAACAGTGGCCATCCAAATTTACCTGGTCCTAGCCATAGTCAGTATTAATTGTTTCACGGAAGAGATAACTGTAACGCCCTTAGAAAATCTTATTCTTCCGATAGATTTAGGTAAAGCTAGGTTAATTTACTCACTCAAAGCATACCTTTATTCACTACTTAGATGTAAGAGAAGTGGTTAGTCAAATAAATATCCTTAAAACACACTTTTTGACAGTAAGAAAATTAATTCTAGATACTAATAGTTCAAATCCCATTTCATATCAGGGTCTTAGCGAAAATATTTTAGTACGTACAGAGTTCCTTATTAATTCATTAGAACGTAAATTCGACGATTTATATCCCCATATGCGTTCAAAAAGAGGTCTAATTAATGGTATGGGAAAAATCAATAAATGGTTCGAATTCTAGATTCAGACGATAGCATTCGATACGATAATGCTATTAGGTTACTGCAAACGAATAAGAAAGTTAATTTACATAGCACTTTATATATGAAACTAATCGATCATTATAATAAATCACTAACAGTTCTTTTACAAAATCAAAAACTTCTCAAAAATAATATAGTAAAATTCGAAGACACAATAGTTAATCAAATAGATTCTCTAAGCAAATATATAACCTTAAAAGGAACAATTAGTCAAATTGATCACGATTGTGCAAATTTAATATTATTCGTAGAAAATCTTGAGAACGCCTTGTTATTTTCAAAACTGAAATTCTGGACATGATAGAACATCTACATAGCATTTATGATAAAAATCAAATTCCCAGATTCAAGAATGTCTTAACATACTACACTTTTCTTGGCACGTAAGCAACCTTTACCGAATCAAAACTAATCTTTGCTGTCCATATTCCTATGCTGAAAACTAAATCCTTAGACTTTTACCGTATTTACCCTATTATCCAAGATAATACAATATTTGTCCCTTCACACCCTTACTTGGCACGTAAGAGAAGAAGATGTGCAGCTTGGAAACCAGGAATGCGAAAAACTGGAGGAAATTTACTATTGTACCCAAGAAACAATCCCCACTGATAACTGTACCAACGAACTGATGAGAAGCGGAAAACTAACGGACAGCTGCTACGCCACCGAGGTCCATATCCAACATCCTTTAATCGAGCAGATAACAACTGATGAAGTTCTAATAATCCCTGGAAAATAAATAGAAATAAAATCAAACTACCGAAACAACAGAATATTCGAAGTAGCAAACCAACCCTTATTAACGTACCAGAAGGATGCGAAATCTCCACGAAGTAATTAAAATTCTCCAGAGTCAAAGGAATTAGCGGAGGCAAGCCATTAATTTTACCAAAGATCGAACTAGAACAAATTAAGATGAGAAGAAACTATCAAACGCCTAATATATCAGAAATAAAATTCGATGAGTTATACGAAATCCATAGAACCGCAAAATAGCTAACACCGGTGACATAACACACAGCATAATAAACACGAAATTCGAATCCTATCAATATTTCCAACAATCTTAATCATTGGATGTATCGTCGTAACCTTCTACGTAATCAGACAAAGATGTGAAAAATAAAAAATCAAGGAAGAAAATGTCAAAATCATCGAAGAAACTCCCTTGGAGACAGTTCGCGGAAATAACTCCGTTATTTTCGCCTCTTAAGGACGGAGGAGCTACCAGATCATAATTCGCTGTACCTGCACCATATCATATATCATTAGTTAGAATTCATGTGAACTTGTTATCATAGTTCTTTAGTTGCTTTTTATTTGTAAATCAGTTTTTGTATAACCACTCCGAGAATAATATCTCTCTTTGCAATAATTAAATAAAATATCTTTTTAAAAATAGTATTTCTGTTTGGAAATACATATCTAGTGGCATAAAAGCGCAGCGTCAGTAGTAGCTGATTTATGGGGGGCAGTGATTGGTTTCTCAAAAAAATATGCATAATTATATAAACTATAAGGAATACATCAATTTAAATGAAATATAAGTTTAGCATCTTACCTATCACTTTCAAATTCAAGAACTCCTTCTATATTCTCTAATATTTCTAAAGCAGTATTTATGCGTAATCGAAAACGTCTACAGAAATCCATTTCGTCGAGTGAATCAAAATAATTAGCATGTGGACGAAATACACGTTCTCGCGCCTCTTCATTTTCAGATTCTGAATAATCTAACCGTTTAGGTTGTTCTACAAAACTGATAGCTCGCATCTTTTTTTAATTAATAGCAGCCAAATACAAATAAAACGATAGATACTTTATAACCTCTCAACAACAACATATAATATTTAACAACAACTAAAAAATGAACTTTTAAGATAAATTATTATCTAAAAATTTTAGGCGACGGTTGTCAGCTATCCTAATGTTAGGTATTATCTACAGCTCAAGTATTACTTGGTGCATGGTGAAACGCAAATTTCATTTAGGAATTCCTAAATCCGGTTTAGGTATTACTTAATTTTAAGAATAGGTTTGTGAAATCGGGCATTAGAATTAGAAGACCCACAATATGAAGTCGTCAATGAACAGATAATTCTAGCGAGTTCCCCACTTTTAAACTGTCCTTAAGTAGGGGAGAGGGGGGCACCTTTCAACATGTTTGTGTTTGAGTGGTGGTTTTTGAATTAAAGAGCAATAGATAAGTTACCAATATACAAAGGCATCATTTCAAGTCTAATCAATGGTTTTTCACAGATAATGATGGCTTAATCTAGTATGATTCGATTTTACGAAATTTTCAAAAATGTTGTTGTAATTGTTGAAAGGTGCTCCCTCATGGGGCACATTTGAACGCGGGTGGGGCACATATGAACAGTATGAAAAGTACACAATTTTCAATAAACTTGTAGACTGTTTTAAATCATAAGTTAGTTAATTCTTGAGAATCTCGAATGAGAATTACTCAATAATACATGAAATAAAGCAAGTTTGATAAGTATAAACTACTACCTATCGGAAATTGTACATTGATTGGTTGATATTGAAGGAAATTAGACACTGCGTTCTCTCAGTACCTTTAATGTTGAAAGGAACTGTTAGTTTTCGAAGCACATCCTCAATTTCAACCGTTGAAATATCATCAATGACAGGAAAATAAAATTTGAAATCTTTTCGTCTTAAATATCTAACCTGCAATTCATTATAATTTTTTCCCATTATCTGTCCAACAAAGTGCAAAACTGTTTTTTTGTACAAAACTTTACAACAATGAAGTCGCCAACTGACAAATCTTCATTTTTCACTCCAATTTGGCACTCTTCTTGTAAAGAGCCTTCGGACAATGGTCCCTCCGAATAATCGTGAGCAGAAAATGAATCGCTGTCGCTGGATGTTTCTTTGGTGTTGAAAACATTCTTTGTTACCTTGGCTTTTTCCTTTTTGTCAATCATTTGTTGTTCTAATGCATTTTTTTCAGGTGTTTCCGTGAGAATCTTGGATTTTCCCCTTTTACGGCCACGAGAGTTTTCGGCTCTTGGTAGTGCTTTAGGAAACGGGCGTATGGATTCGACAGATACATTGACTGAATTGTCAGATGGTAGCGGTAAGTTGTGTGCAGTTTGAGGAAAGGTGCTGCATGATGGAATTTCTTCAGGTGGCAGACTTATTGGATCTGACTCTTGAGGTACTGGAGCTGATACATTGGCCCTGTGTGACATTTGAAGCATCGACATCTTCATCGCTAAATGCATTTCGGTTAAAAGTAGGGATGGCAACGATACATCGATATATTCAATATATCGATATATAAATATCGATGTAATAGTTTCGATATATCGCAAAATATATCGATATTTTAGTGTAAATACCTATATCAAAAAACTAAATAATTGCAAATTGCACACAACACAATTTGGCGAAATTTAAATCTAGTTTGTTTTATCACCAACATTCGTTAGATTTCTTAGCACCATCTAGCGTCGAGAAGCGCAAATAACTTAGTAGGTACCTGTATTTGATACGATAGGTACCCGAATTATCGGCTATAATCGGGATTCCTTTGAATTACTTGAACGGAATTAAGTTCTTCCCCGAAAATTTTTGTCGGGGAATACCCGTCCAAAGTTTATAAATACACCTCAACAAATATTTTTCTGCAATTCGCAAAGAGCTTTGAAAGTGTTTGCGGTGAATAAATGATAGTGTGATTGTTCAAAAGTTAAGTGAAGTTGAAATTAAAATGAACTTGACTAATTACATAAATTTAAAGTGACTGTTGGTCCTGAAAACATGGCTCCTCCGAGAAGTAACATTTGGAAGCATTTTCAAAAAGTTACTCCAAATACTGCTAAATGCAATTTGTGTGCCAAGGTGCTGAAGACTTCGGGCAATACAACAAATTTGAAAACAAATTTAAAACAAAAACACTCCTCCATCTCACAACATTTAACTGAGGAGAAAAAGGAGACTGATGAACCAAAAAAGAAAAAACGTCCATCCCAACCCGAAAGTCGAATGGATGTAGAAACGCCTGGGACTAGTAGTTCACTACATCAAGATGAGGTATGATGAATAGAACCGCAATTGGTAATGAATTTATTAGTTAATATTTCATTCATCAACTTCAACAATGACGGTTTCTGAATATGATGTTAAACCAAGCACAAGTACAGAAAAATCAAGCTCATTATACAAGCAAGCTACAATTGTGTCTATCTTCAAAACAATTTCATCTTTCAAAGGTAAAGATAAAGTTTATAGTACTTGCGTGAATGCATCATTCGTTTTTATTTTTAGATGGTGGCTCTAAAAATGTGAAACTTACAGAAGCATTAATAAAATTTATTGTTCAGGATAATTTGCCATTCAATATTGTAGAAGGTAAGGGTTTTCTGTCTTTGATGAAACAAGTGGCACCTTTATACAAAGTACCAACCAGAAACACCATCAAAAATAATGTTGATGGAAAATTCGAAGTGATTTCAACAGCATTTCAAAATATATTGAAAAAATCGAAGTATTTCACAATTACGACAGATATATGGACTGCCGATATCCAGACCAAAAGTTTTATGGGCAACACTGTCCACTTTGTACATGACATGAAGTTAACATCAGCGACAATAGGTATTGTTGAATTATCAGAGTCTCACACGGCAGACTATATTGCTTTAGAATTGGGCAAAGCTCTTCAAATTTGGGGAATTGATCCTAATGATGTTGTCGCTGTAGTGACGGACAATGCAGCCAATATGGTCAAAGCTATGCATGACAAATTTGGGAAAAACCAACACATCCCATGCTTCGCACATACCCTCAATTTGGTGTGTGAAAATTCACTTACAAACACAGAAGGTTTGAGTATTATTATTGACATGATACGATCAATAGTAGTATCGTTCAAAAGAAGCGTTAAGGCTAGTGATCAATTGAGAAAAATACAAATCGATGCAGGAACGATAGAAGGAAACATTAAAAAAATGATTTCAGATGTCAAAACTCGCTGGAACTCCACATATTACATGACAGAGAGATATTTACTAATGTCATCTATGGTCAGCAATACTTTGTTTTCCGATGTTAATGCTCCAAATATGATTACTGCATCCGAAGTTGAGCATTTACGAGAAATATGCAAACTTTTAAAACCACTAGAAAGGATGACAGTAGAGATAAGTGGCGAAAATTACCCCACAATAAGTAAAGTAATACCAATGATTGGTTGTCTGATAAACCAGTACAACAATTATTCGCCCCATTACGAAGTAGGTGAACACTTGAAAACAACATTATTAAAAGAAATCGAAATGAGGTTTGGTACTATTGAGAAATCTTATATACCAGCTGTTTCCACAATATTGGATTCTCGATTTAAACAAATAAACTTCAGGGATCCTCAAGCCCTGGGCACTGTGATGCGACACATCAAAAGTGAGATCGCGACTTTCCAAAGCACTTCTTCTTCATCAGAATCTTCTGATTCGGATACTGAAGAACCGGAATTTGATATATGGGCGCACCATAAAAAATTAGCGCACACTAAAAAAAGTGGGCAAGGGAAAGATAGTGAAGTGAAGATAGTGAACTCAATCAATATTTAAGTTTGCCTGTTAGAAACTTGAAAGACGATCCCTTGGACACTTGGAGCGAAATGAAATCGGTATACCCCAACTTATTTAAAGTGGTGTAGCAACGTAGGTCCCCATCGAGAGGCTGTTTTCAAAAGCCGGAGCAACAGCTAGTAAAAGTCGTAACCATCTCACGGGAAGTAGGCTTTCCAAATTATTATTTTTCAGCTCTTTGCCTGATAACTTGCATTTATAGAACTGATGTATTCACCTAATCCACAAAATCACAAATGCAAATAAAAAATACATTTTCATTTTTTTTTTGTAAAAACATGCAATTTTGTAGAACACTTTCAACTTCCTTAATCAAAAAATACACTTTTTTTTAATGTATTACCTTTCAATATTTTCTCAGTACCTACTTTATGTTTCAAAAACTTTAGATTTGAATATAATAAAAAAATATATCGATATTTTTCATAATATCGATATTTTTGTTTAGATATATCGCTTGTATCGATATATAGGTTTCGATATATCATATGATGATTATATCGATATATTTATAATTTTTGCCATCTCTAGTCAAAAGGATATATTCCTAGTTTTTGAAAACCAGCATTTATGTTTTTCATTATGAAAGAGTTTTCAAATGCCTTGCCAGCTAGATGAGCAACATTGTAGATAGTTATCGTTTTGCCTGGATGTGAAAGCATCCCGTCATTTTGAGTCACTTTATATTTTGCCTTAAACGGTCCCATGACCGATACATCTAAGGGCTGCAGCCAGTGTATGCAATGATGTGGGAAGGTTACCATTACGATTCCATTTTCCTTTGCATAGATTACAGCCTCCAATGAACAGTGGCTTTCATGGTTATCCATGAGAAGTAAGAATGGATCTTGCATGGAACATCTCGTATGAGTGACTAGATGCTCTAGAGTTTTCAAAAAGAGTGATGCGTTCATCCACCCATCACTTGAACTATTCACCAGACCTAAGCTGCCTGGTGGAGCACCTATCATAAAGGTTTCATGAAATCTGGTACGCGGAAAAATAAAAACTGGCGGTACAGCATTTCCAGATGCACTCACTATTCCCATCATAGTGACAAGACTTCCACGCTCCCCAGAAATAGCCTGTCCCACCTGCTTCACCCCTTTCGCTGCAATAACATTTGGCGCTTGCACAACCGTCATCACGCCTGTTTCGTCGAGATTAAATATTCACTCGGGTTTGAAAGGATGTGTCTCCAAAGCGCGGCAGAGGTTTTCGTAAAACATCATTACATTCGTCTTGTTGAAACTCGTACTTCTTGAGAGACTGGTGTTTTCTAGTTTCCGTAGTGAAATGTTTCGATGCCTTCTCATGAGTCCTTTTACCCAGTCTATACCTACTGATTTACTTTCATTCCACTTATCTGGAAATTGTCGTTAAAGCCTAGAAGCATATTCGTAAGCCAGAGTTTGCAGGATTTTATAGGTTAGTCTTGCTCTTCTTGCTCGTTCGTATAAACCTGTCTAAAGCTAAGCTTAGACGAGAAAAGTTCGCGAGTCCCTTGTAGTTCAACACAGTTTACATTTTTTTTTAGGTGGTAGAAAAGTGCAGTGTGGGTGATACCATAAACTTGGGCAGCTCTTCTTAGGGATAGTTATTTTTTATTGTAAGCTTCTATAGCCCTTTGCATATCGTCTTCACTGAACTCTGGTATAGATCTTTTTTTTTACATAAGTCCTTACCATTGTAGCAGTAACAACAAAATGTATTAGCTCTTTTACTACAAACAGTTGAAACAGGGTACCTTTGAACATTGCTCAATTGTGCCCCACCTAGCAGCAAATATATATATATATATATATATATATATATATATATATATATTAAACTAAATATAATAAATGCTTACTTTTATTGTAGATGATATTTAAATGTAGATGTTTATTATTTTGAATTTTTTGTTTATTTTGGCTAGCTCAGTTGGTTATTGTTATTTTGTTTAGTAATTTATTTTAATTAGATAACTCGGGAGCATGAAATCCTTTTTCTCTTTGAGTCCTGGCATTTTATATTGTTGTAATCGTTTAAATAAAAAGAAAACACATTATTTTGAAATCAATTTAAATTTAATATTTTATATATTTGATAAAAAAAATATGAGACGCCAATGGTTATATTGTATCTACTTATTTATTTTAATAGTTACTTCAATGCGCATGCGTGAAAAACTAGTCATGCGCTTTAACATAAAACGAACAATTCTGATACGTAAGAAGCATCTGTTCATATTATACAACGTTTGTTGACGATGCAAACAAGTGAATGGTTCAAACACATAAAAGAATTTATATATAAATCATAGTTATATATGATATAAATTGCTGTGGAAAGAAATTGTTATATACATAGATAGAAAATAGAAATTATATACAGATGGAAATAGTTATTACATTATGAAATTTCAATCACCAGATTTATGCGATTACAAAATGGCGTAAGTGAATATTTTAATTTATTGAAAATTCGGCCTTTTATTAAATTTAACGATTTATGCAATGAATTCACTATACATAGTCTGTTTCTTTCTTTTTCAGATCGATCATATTTGCAAAAGTTTATCAATTTATGAAATTAAGTACTTAATTGAGTAATTTGAGTTTTTACACTGATTATTGGCCAATAATGATTTTAAAAACACTGACCTGTTGCTCTTGAATTGGGATGAAAGTCTCTGGATCCCAGGAACACTCCACTGAAGCTCCAAAAAACCAAAATTGATGATAATTTCTTAGATTCTTGTCGAAGAACTTGTTACAATTGACTGTGAGTATTACTAATATTGTATTTAATAGTACTTTATGGATTTAAATGTCTTAAACCGGGAATATCTTAAAATTTCAGGAACACTATCACACACACTCCTCGCTTCTTAACACCAGCTTCCCTTTTTTCTTAAGCGTCCCCTCGATTCTCTACTTTTTTCAACAAACAGTCTTTTGTTCTTTTTCAGGTCACTATTCCAAAGTTTATTTATTGATTCACAATTTGTTCTGTCATATTTTATAATCAATAAGATATTGTCTTTTGCAATCAGATTAATTGAAACTTCTATCACTTATTAAAAATTTCATACATACACTCTTTTACATTATTAGTTCATTTATAGAGTTCCTATGAGTTTTTTCATCATACAAATAAATTAAAATTGGTTATACATAGATACATTTACATGGTACAACATTCAATATTATTATTGATAATATATCACTGTTACACTCATATTAATTATAAATATAAATTCTCTTATGTTATTTGTCTATAACTCTTTGCATTATATTATTTATAATAAACTTTAACAAATTACTATTTATTAATTCAATGTTTATTTTATTTACCATATATCATTTGTCTATATGTAATTATTTGTTTATCTATGAAATCTATTGAATTATATTCTATTCAATATTTGTATTTGTTCTTATTCTTAAATTAATGATTATAATGAATTAACTATAATAATATTTGTTTTCATTTCAGATGAACAGCTGATTATGATATGGAAATTATTCTTCGTCTTAGGCAACTTTATTTACATCATTACATTGGTTAGGCAATCTCTATATTTTGTGTTAATATTGAGGTAATTCCTTATTTATTATATTGTTATAGGCTATTATTTAATATATCTTTATTTGATATGTTGTTTAAATTAAGAAAAGTGTTTCCTTTTTACTTGTTTTCTTAAATTATATTATTTTCATATATATTTCATACTAGCAACATATTTTTATAATATTAATTGTCTTATTATCTATGATATCTGGTTCAATATATATATATATATATATATATATATATATATATATATATATATATATATATATATAAGGACCGACCAGCAGAGAAGTTCAGTTCAGTTTAAAAAGTGATCTCGACAAATAAACAAGAATACACCGAAATAGCGAACAGTTAAGTGTTGATATGAATTAATAATTAAGTTTGTGTGCGTATAAATTAAATTTAAGTGAATAGTTAAGTGTATAATAAATTAAGTGTTAGTGAGTAGTTCAGTGTTTAAATAAATTCGTAAGTAGCAATACCGTGTGTTTAAAGTTTATCCCACCCGTTTACTTTTTAAATAAATTAGAAAAACATTACAATAATAATTGTTTTTTTAAATGTACGTAATATGTTGCATTTAAGTTCATTAGATTTTGTAAAGAGATTGTACACAGTATATCTTGTCTCTAGTCCCCAATTATAAAACACTCACTCCAATTCTTTACTCTTCTAGCTTACCCTAGTTCCGAGAATTAGAAGGAAATAAAGTAAAAAAACATGTAACTCGACATGAATGAGAAGATTTTCCCGGTTGTTAAAGTCCGGCAACAACAAAGCAGTGAGATGAGACCGGAAACCTGTTAGGAAATCAGACAACATAAGATTCAAGTATGCACAGTATAACTCCCCAGAGACCGTCTCCAAAAAAATTCAAGTAGGGTTCACGACGGTATAATGTTAATTCTTTAACCAAGATGTGTTCTTAGAATTTGTTTGTCGTTAAGGATTTACAGACTTTAAATTATTGTAAATGTGATGGCAGAAGATAGAGATGGGAATACCAGTAATGCTAAAGTCGCGAGACTGTAGCGAAAGATTCAGAAAAATACCGCGACAAAATATAGCAATTTAGTAACTATCAGTGATGGACACTTCGTAGACTTCGCAATACAGCCCGGAGGACAGTCAACGGCGGCATGATGATATCCGCGAAACTGGCAAAGAATTTCAGTCTTCTACTTCAAAACGCATACAAAAACGATAGAATAAAAGATATAAATAAAATCCAACAAAACAAAATATACAAAACTAAATAGATAAATAAAATAAAAATAAGCATGGAACCCAAAATTAAAAAAAAATATCAATATGTATTAGCTATGGCCTAGCTGAAGCAACGATTAATTAATAGTTATAAAACGGTGAAGTATGCTATGTTTAAATAACTTTCACACATTTAATTATTGGTTATAGAAATTTAAATTTAAGAAAATAATATTTGATATTATTATTGTAATATTATGTCAATTACCTATTAGGTATTCTTCAAAGCGCTATTTTAATATACGCCATTTTAATAACGCGCTATTCATTCCTTGTTCTATTTTTGGACGCCCACTATACTAATCGCGCTTTCCACAAGCACTATTACTTCTTGGCGCAATTTATTGAACATGATTTTGGATGCGCCAGTTTTGAAAGCGCTTTTTTTTACACTGAGCCAAGGCCTTGTCCTAAATGAACCGACTGCATGCCTTACTTTGAGGTTTTATTTACCAGGTTCAAATAAGAACATCTTCAAGAATCATACACAATACAACCATAATCAATTATAGATTGCACTAAAGTTTGAAAGATACGGACCCCCATCGGAAATTCGACAAACATTTGATAATGTTAATTACCTTTCGGAATTCGTTCATTAGATATTCAATGTGTGCTCTTCAGTTAATTTTTTGGTCGAGTATCATATCTAATAATTTTGTTTGATAGTTTACCTCGATGTTTTGACAATGGTGCTATTTCTGGTTCGGAGTGGTCTGATCTTAATCTGCAGAAATGTATGGCGTCGGATTTCGTAGGTGAATATTTAAAACCATAGTAGTTTCTTCTAGAGCATTGATTTGCCCTTGTATTGAATTCTCTATTTCGCACGTTGAATGACCTTTAGCATAAATGGTTAGATCGTCGGTATATATAGGACTCCTTTAATGTTTTCTCCGATGTTATAAACAAGACAGTTCATTGCTATGACAAAAAGAGTTACGCTCAGAACTGAGCCTTGTGGAATTATTTCGTCGGCAGCCTACGTGGAGATTTGATAGTAGGCCTAGTGATTTTAACACAAAAGTTAGACTGGTGTTCATTATTTTTAGAAATATTTTCCGATACATGAAATAAGTGGTATACAGTTTGTTATATTTGTCACTTGATCTCTATTTTTTAAGATTGGAGTAATGATAGCCGTTTTCCAATTACTAGGGTAGATTCCAAGGGGGTCAATAGCTGGCCTTTCCACACTGCGACCTGAAAATATCTTTTTTGTATAATTACTAGGGTAGATATTCGCTGACCATATTTTGTTGAAGAGATTTGATAGTGTATCTTTCTCATTTCTGAGTGTACGATATTGATTAATAACTGTTAACCAATATCTACATAATTGTGAAAGTTGGTTCTCCTTCTCCAAATGAAACTCGTGTGAAAACTTAACACTTATATTAACTATTAAGAGGAAGTAATATTTCACATTACTTAATACAAAATTATATATATTTAGTGACACTTTGTTAGGATATATAAAAACCGTTAACTTTATTTAAAAATGATATTGAACTGTTTATAGCGAACCGTATTATCAGCAACCCGATGCTTACAAAGAGAATATCGCAATTACTTGAAATTATTGAACGTAGGTGGAGGCAAGGTAAAATCTAGTACCTAGTCCTCAAAATTATACAGAGAAGTCAACGGTACTTCGTCTCACGAGGCTCTCGCTCTACTGCCCTCTTTTAGACAAGGGGGGTGGCTAGGGGAGAAAAAATTGCTTTTGGTTCCCTATGGACTAATGACAAATACCAGATGTTCTTTCTTTTTGAAATTCTGTATGTTACTCAAGGTTAAGGGAATTAAATATCCTTTCAAAGCGCCACTTGAAAAATACCTAACATATGCTGATGCAGCCATCATAAGCGGCGCAGATATTTTTTAAAAGGGGATGCAATATGTAAAATAAACATTGTTTATTGAACATACTTCCCCCAACAAAGTAAAAAGTTGTATTCTTAGGTAATAAGCAAATTAAGAATATAATAAACTGTCCTCTCTTTATTGACAGACAAAACAAAGAATAAAAGATAAAAATTCAAAAACTGAAATATTAAAAATATTGTGCGAAGGACCAATAGCAAAAAACTAAGCTTTCTACTATAAAAATAAATTGAATGAAAAATGAGAAAATGTTGTAAACATTTTTGATACATATGTGAGTAGAATTAGTAAAAACTGTAACAACTAAAAACAAATGAAAATTACTTTTAATTATTAACTAGTCCTCGTATACTTTACATGAAATACGATTTTGACCAGTCTCTGTATCTCTTACATGAAATACAAGACCAAACTTAAGCATATCATACTTACTTATCCTAAAACTTAAATGAAAATTGCCAAGATATGATGTCAACAAACAGTGCCGTAAGGAATCAAGTATCTTTCTCTGTATATAAAAATACAAATAATTTGTTTACAATGCAACATAAATCATTGCTGAAACAAAGTAAAGGAATTGAATTGATAAAATTGAACAGATGTTTTAAAGTATTGAAAGTTAAATTCTGTAATTCGAAATATTTGATTATTCCTATTGTAGGATAGGTAATACAAATTTTTACTTAAACATTTTAATTTTGTACATCATTACAAGGTAAGGGACATATTTTTGTAATAGGCCTTGTATAAGTATCATTTTTTGTTAATATTATAACAGCGCTGATCTTATTATCTTTACCAGGTAACAACTCTACCACTCTAGCCAAAGGCCACAACAAGGGTGGAGAGTTTTCATCTTTTACTAAGACTAAATCATTAAGTTTAATATTTTCTTTCACAGTCATCCATTTGGGTCTATTCTGTAATCGATTTAGGTAATCAATGGACCATCTCTTCCAAAAATTTTGTTGAATAAAGCTTCACAATTGCCAAAATTTTAATCTATTCACATTAATATTTGAAATGTCTTTTTCCGGGAAAGCAGTGAGAGCTGTACCTATCAGAAAATGACCAGGTGTCAATGGATTGAGATCAGAGGGATCATTTGAAATTTGATAGAGAGGTCTAGAATTAAGTATTGCCTCTATCTGAACAAGAATTGTATTAAATTGTTCAAATGTAAATTTGTTGTTGCCAATTATTCTAATTAAGTGATACTTGGCAGATTTAATAGCACTCTCCCAAATTCCTCCCCAATTTGCTGCGCTTGGGGGTAAGAATCTCCATTTTATTTGCAGGATACTTAAAAAATCTGACAGTAAATTGTTTTGTGATTTTAGAAATGTGTAAACTTCTTTTAAATGGTTATTTTCTCCTTGATAATTGCTGGCATTATCACTGTAAATTATGCTAGGGTTGCCTCTTCTTGAAATAAACCTTTTTAGGGATGCTAAAAAGGCATCAGTTGTCAAATCTGAAACTAGTTCTAAGTGCACTGCTTTTGTGGTCATCAAATAAAAAGTGATAAGTAACACTTTTGAAGAGTAGCTTTTCTCAGGGTGGAAGCTTTTACTAAGAAAGGACCCCCGAAGTCAATTCCTACATTCTGGAAAAGTCTTGCTAAGGAAATTCTTTCCTTTGGCAAATCTGCTATTATTTGCTGTGCAGACTGAGCATTAAATCTCTGACACGTAATACAATTCTGAATTATTCTCTTAATTTCTCTTAACGCATTAAGAGGCAAACATTTTAATCGAACACTGGATAAACCATTTTGGGGGCCACTGTGTCCCAAACGAATGTGTTCTGATTTCAGAAAAAGTGTAACAAAATATACCTTAGAGGGTAGAATAATTGGGTACTTATGATCTAAAGGGATTGGAGCATGTGTCATACGACCTCCGACTCTTAGAAGACCATTTGAATCTAAGAAAATTTTTAAAGGTAATAAAGACTTGTTTGAAATTTGTTTTAAATTTGACAAAGATTTAATTTCTTGAGAAAAGTAATTTTTTTGAACTTGTTTTATTAAGAATATCAGTGAAGAATCAGTTTCTTCGACTGACAACGGGCCTGTCTTCTTGATTTGATTGAATTTTCAATTGTTGATAAATCTGAACAAGTACGCTACTGTTCTAATTAATTTGTTAAAGGAAGAATGTTTGGAAATTATTTCTGACCAAAAATCAACAGTTTGAGTAATAATATTCAATGAAACTTTTCTGACTCCGGGTAAAGAAGAAATTTCTTTGAAATTATTGAAATCATTAAAATTTAAAAGCGCATCTGAAAGACATCCAGGTCCCCTAAACCACATTTCTTGAACGTTTTCTGAAAGTATCCCTCTAGACAAGGGATCAGCTGGGTTTTGTTTAGATGTATTATATCTCCAATGAAAACTTTTTGAACCATCCTGTATTTGTGAGACCCTATTGGCAACAAATGTACTCCATTTCGTAGGGTGACCTTTAATTTAGAACAGTGCAACCTGTGAGTCTGACCATAAATTTACTGATTTGAAATCAAATATGTTGGAAAATATTAATAGAATTCTTTGTGTAAATTGTGTCAATAAGAGCATGCCACACAGCTCTAGTTTAGTTAATTGTTTTTTAGTAGGCGCAACCCTAGACTTTGCTGCTATTAAGGAACAGCTGGTAGTCTTATTTTTATAAATCGCTCTGATGTATAAGCAGCAACAATAAGATTGTTTCGAACTGTCTGAGAAACCATGTAATTCTAAATAAGCTATTTCCGTGCTTAAAATAAATATCTAGGTATTTGTATATTTTTCAGTTGATGTAAAATTTCAAAGAATTTGCTCCAGTCAGCAATAATGCTGGAATCAGCTATTTCTTCATCCCATTTAACTTGAGTTAGCCAAATTTTTTGCATTAAAATTTTTCCGGCTACAATACATGGGTTGACAATGCCCATAGGATCGTAACATTGAGCAATGGTAGAAAGAATTTTTCTTTTTGTGATGGGATATTTTTCAACTGTATCTGGTACTGATATCTGTAAATTGTCTGAGGTTGGCTTCCACTTAATTCCCAAAACCTTATGAGTTTTTGTATCAAAGTTAAGATCTACATCCTCTTTTTGAGTAGAAACCTTTTGTGAAAATTCTTATGAATTGGAGCAAAATTTATTTGAGGTAAATTTGTATTTTTTAAGTAACTCAATTGATTTTTCATATAGTTTAAATAAATCAGATAAATTATCCGTTCCTGATATCACATCATCAACATATGTTTGTTTTAATAAGGCATTAGAGGCTAATTTAAAATTTTTATTTTTAATAGCCATATCTTTAATGACCCTAGTAGCTAAATATGGTGCACATTTTTGCCCAAATGAGACACACGTTAATTCAATGCATTGTAAGGGCTCAGTTGGATTATTTCTCCATAAAATGTTTTGTAGAAAATTTTGATCTGGATTTGTTACTATTTGTCTGAACATTTTTTCCAGATCACCTGTTATAGCATATTTGTATGTTCTGAATCGCATCAGAATATCCAATAAGTCATCCTGTACTTGTGGACCTTTAAGTAAAATATCATTTAAAGATTAACCGGTATTTGTTTTACATGAAAAATCAAACACCACTCGTAACTTGGTTGTCTCACTTTGTTCCCTTAGGACACAAAGATGAGGTACAAAATATTTGAATTCATATCTATCATTATACATTTTCAGCGGTATGTATTTACCATGCCCTAGTTGGACATATTCATCAATGAATTTTTTATATTCGTTAAAAAGGGAAGGCTCTTTAGCAAATCTTTTTTCTAATGAGTAAAATCTATTTTTGGTTATATGTAAAGAATCACCTAGTTTATTATATGAATCATTTTTAACTAATGGTAGATTTACCTGATATCTACCATTTTTAAATATTTTTGTAGTGTTATTGAATATCTCTTCCGCAAGAGAGTCCTCTTCAGTCTCATTCTGAGAGGTAGGAAACTCTTCCTGCTGCCAAAATGTTTATAGGATAGTATCTAACCTGTTATCCACAGTAACAGAACTAGAATTGAAATTTGAGAGTGCAACTACCTTTTGTATAGGTTCGTTTTGCAATTGTTCTGTCTGTTCTTCGCTAAGAATCAGATCAGGCTGTGAGCGTACAAAAAATGATTAGATTAGTTCCTGTTTTTTAGAAGTTTTTATGAAATTGGCCGGTACTGTGCCAAACAGTATCCAGCCTAGATGAGTATCTAAAGAGTGGGAAAGTTTTTACCTAAAGATATACTACCGCCCTTTAATATCTGACTAAATACTTCTGCCGATAATAGTAGATCAATTTTAGCCGGTGAATTAAATGTGTTGTCAGCCATTTCCAATGAACAATGTCCTGGTATATTTAATTTTTGTGCATTTATTTCTACTTGGGGTAGCGGCTGTATTATCTGATTAACAACAGTGCATTGAATTTTAAAACTTTCTGAATGATTAATTTTAGAGAAAAATTGAATGTCTGTCATATTATTAATATTTGAGCTTTCAATGAGTATACCAGATATCTTTAATTTATTTCTGTACAAAGAATAGCCTAATTTATCCACCAGTGACTTTGTAACAAAAGACAACTGACTTCCCGGATCCAATAGCACTTCCACAGACACCGGATTACCGTTTTTCGCACACACTATGATATGAGCAGTAGCTAACAATGTATGATTATTTTTTGTAGAAAAGGCTGACAAAACAGTGTTATTTGAGATTTCATTGAAATTAGAATTTTCTCCAGAATCTGTAACTGTCACATTTTGCTCAGTATTTGAATTATTTTCATTAAAATTTGAATTACTTTGACTAAAATCACTTCTTCTATGTGGAGAATTTTGTCTATTATTGACATTACGTGTCCCAGTAAAATGTGAAGAAGTGTGATGTTTTCCACGACAGGTCAAACATCTATTTAAACTTAAACAATTTTCAACTAAATGTTGACCAACTAGACAATTTGAACATAACCTTTTTTGTCTGACAAATAGAGTTTTTCTTTCATAGGGTAAGTTGTTAAATTTTGAACACGTGTAAATTCTGTGACTTGTATCATTACAGAAGGTGCAGGCTCTCCTCAGATTTGGGGATACCGGTTTGTTTTGACTCAAATTGCTCCTATTGGCTCGTTCCTGATTGAAATTACCATGGCCATTGTTTTGATTAAAAGATTTGTTTAAAGGTCTTTGTAGCTGTTGTCTTTGATTAGACACAAAATTTACTTGTGAGTTTTTTGTTGAATTGAAATTATTTTCATATTTATGAGTTTTACTGACGTTTTCACTTTCAAACATGCTTTCGTTAGTTGAAAATGTGCTTTCTAACACAATACATCTATTCTCTAGAAATTCAAACAAATCTTTTATCACCGGCTCTTTTTTCTGCTCATTTAGGTATTCCTCAAAAGTTGTTTTAGTAAAATGATCTAGTTTTTCTTCTAGAACATACACTACAAGTAAATTATACAATTTTTCAAAAGATTCCTCAGTTTTTTCTAAGGTTTCAATTATGGCGGTAGAATCAGTTAGAAGTTTCCTTAGACTATAAGAGTTACTTTTGCTAATCACATCTAAATTGAGAAGTTTATTTATTAAACCATTTGTAACAATTTTTTTATTATAATACCTATTTTTCAAGATTTCTAAAGCTACTACAAAATTATCATTATTGACTTGTATATGGTCTATGAGTTTTAGGGCATCATCTCTTAGATAAGATTTTAAATAAAAGAATTTCTCAACATTTGTTTTTAGTTTTGGATTATCAATAATTATAGCTGAAAAAAGATCATAAAAAGTTTTGAACTCTGAAGGTTTACCTGTGAATGGTGTGATATTTATGAATGGGAGCTTCACTCCACTACTTAAGTCATTATTATTTTCTACTAAAACCGACTCTGTTACTTGTGTAACACGTGTTTTCTATTAAACTTTCAATATCTGCGATTAAGTCAAAATATTTACATTCAAATAAATCTCTATCTTCATCTACAAAATCTATATTCTTCGATAAGACGAATATTTCATCCTGACAATTGGAATATTCCTCATATGCATTAGGTAATATTTCCAATCAAGCTTCTAGTTGACCCTTCGTTAGGTCCTCTTTTCTATTATTACTATTAAACCAGTCTAAAATCTATCCTATTTCTAGCTGCCCTAGAGCTCAAAATAACTTTATCCACTTTAATTTGATGTTTCATTTTGTTGAAATTCTTTTATCTACTTTACTATAATATAAGAGTTTATGGATATGTGAAAATATAATGAAATAGATCTATGATCTATCTAACCTGTAAATTATTTGAAATGTTTACTTGCTTACAGTACTTGAAATTCCTCCCAGATGGCACTAGTCATTTTGCCGTTTGCTCTTGTTGCTGGATTTGAAATACGTTTCTGTCGCAAATCAGCCACGCCTCTTCCTGTGGTGACGTTTTTCCGTCTTCTTCGAATAGTTGTCTACGTCACATAGGCCAAAATGGCGAACGCCGCCGTGGTTCAACCAATTATGATGCAATCCTCCAACTTCTGGAAATCTTCTATTTTCTTACGTTTTCTCTTCGATCGTGGTATATTTATATTCCCATAGGTACCGGCCTTGAATCTGGCTCTACAGGACCAATTTATGTACGATATTGATTAATAACTGTTAACCAATATCCACATAATTGTGATAGTTGGTTATCCTTCTCCAAATAAAACTCGTGTGAAAACTTAACACTTATATTAATTATTCACAGGAAGTAATATTTCACATTCCTTACTACAAAATTATATTTATTTAGTGACACTTTGTTAGGATGTATAGAAACCGTTAACCGTTAAAAATGATATTGAACTATTCATAGAGAACCGTATTATAAGTAACCCGATGCTTACTACGAGAATATCGCAATTACTTGAAATTATTAAACGTAGGTGGAGGAAAGATAAAATCGAATACCGAGTCCTCAAAATTCTACAGGGAAGTCAACGGTACTTCGTCTCACGAGGTTCTCGCTCTACTGCCCTCTTTTAGACAAGGGGGGTGGTTAGTGGAGAAAAAATTGCTTTTGGTTCCCTATGGACTAATGACAAATACCAGATGTTCTTTCTTTTTGAAATTCTGTATATTACTCAAGGTTAAGGGAATTAAATATCCTTTCAAAGCGCTACTTGAAAAATACCCAACATATGCTGATGCAGCCATCATAAGCGGCGCAGATATTTTTAAAAGGGGATGCAATCTGTAAAATAAACATTGTTTATTGAACACTGAGTACATACATAACCGAATCCATTCCCGCAGCACCAGCAATGCAGGTATTAAGAATGTTGGTCAATTCCTCGAAAATGACAGGAACGTTGTACCTACGGCTGCGTCATCGGTATTAAAATCTAGATTGAAAAATTCTTCTGAGGTTTATATTTTTTAGAAATACAGCGTTATTACACTTATAATTAATCATCAGCTGACTCTTTGATATGTTTCATTGACAGTGTCACTATTGTTAATTACCAAAATTTTATCAGACCCTCGTCTTCATTCAATCTATAAATATCAGATATATTTCTATATCATGTTCCTATGTATTTGCTGTTATTTGTGGTATGATGTGTATTTCATCTATTGTAGACGTTTCTTTTCCGCAACTTGTTGATAATCACCTATTATTGTTTCCGTATGACGGTCTTTATTGCCGCGAACACTTTGTACCGGGTGATCAGTTAAGGGTAGCGAGCGGCCATATCTCATAAGATATTAGTCGTATAGATTTAGAAAAAAAAATTCATGATAAAAGTCGCCAAGAGAAATTGCTGTAAATTATTTTCGAGTTTGTCAAACGTCCGCTAGAGGCCGTAGCAACCAACACTAAGTAGAAAAATGGGATTTTTATAGAATTTTGCCTAATGAAAATATATCGATGAAATCGTTTTCATATTTACTGACTATTCACCTACACTTTTTGACTGAAATGTTTTGTTTTATCTATAAAAATAAAGCGGTGTGGGAGGTTCAATTGGTCTTTTAAACAAACCAAGATTTCTCCCGTTTCGCTTGACCGATTTTAACAAATTTGCGCTACACTACAAAACGCTTATTTGGTTTTGACTTTTTGATTTTCGTCTTCGCCGCTAGATGACGTTAACTGATATGGTAGCAAATTTTCGAGTTTTTTTCAAAAAAAAACAAATGTATTGGTAAGGTAATTGGGGGGAAGACGCGTAAAATTTTTTTAAAAATAAAAAAAAAATAATTAACTTTATTCAAAACTCACAAAAACTGTGTATTCTATTACAAATACAATAAACAAATGATTAAACACAAAAAAGTTTTTATTTTCTCAAAAATAAACGGAAAAGTTGGATACACATTGACAGCTGTCATTTCGGCAACTTACGCCAACTACGGGGTAAGATGCCGACAGACTTGGGGTGAGATGAAAAATTTAAGGGTGTGATGCCATAGACAGAAAACATTGTATTGGCCATCATACTCCAGCTAAAGTGCCATCTTACACCAAGTCTAAAGTTTTGAATGTTTTATTCAGTGACTTTTGCGCAGGGATCGCACATATTCGGCCCCGAAGCACAGGTTTCGTGTAGCCACTTGTTGCATACCACACAGCAAATCCAGTCAACTTTGGGACCCTTTTTGTCAAAGTAAAAGCCGTCGCAAATTGCACAGAAGTCGTCCTTGTCACTGTCAGGTTCGTCAGAGCTATGGTCTGAGACAATATTTTCATCTCCACTGACTTCTTCACTACTGCTATCGTGTGCTACATTCTTCTATTTTTTGTTACCTTTTTCACTAAGTTTCTTCTCTGACTTAGCTACCTTCCCTTGTTGCTTCTTTTGTTTTTCTTCAATTTTTTTGCGTTTCTTTTGGCGGTAGTCAGGAGAAGTAAGGACTTCTGTATGTTGTTTTCTAACGTTTGGCATACTAGGACTAACTACGGATGGAATTGGTGCAATATCATCAAAATTTACTACAGCTACGTCGCCGCTATGTTTGTCAGAGTTTTCTGCATCGACATGTTCCACTTCTTCCTGTGAATTTCCAGTTTGGTGCTCAGCTAGAGCATATGCATGGTCGGGAATTGCATCTTTGGAGCATGGATAAATTCGACAAGCCCGAAATCCAGAAACACCATTCTGAACCGTTGCGGCTTGAGACCACGCTTGGTTTAATAGTTCCCCAAACTGATACCTTTAAAGCACAAGAAACAAAGAAATCTCTTCCAAACTTATTTACTCAAATCAAATTACCTAGTTATTCGACGCCCTGGATGATATCTTATCCACTGATTACAAGTGCTATTCCAGAAGGTCTTTAAAGGTTTAAAAAATGAACGGTCGAGAGGCTGAAGCCAGTGAGTGGTATGATTTGGTAAGCAAACTACATGAATTTCATTTTCAGCCAAAAAGTCCAAAAGTTCCACGTCATTACAATGGGAAGCATGACCATCTAATATTAGTACTGCAGACCCTGGTCCCGTACGAGGCAAAAAATGGTCTTTAGTCCATGAAGAGAAGATACTGGTTTTCACATAGACGGACTCTGGAGACATCACTACTACCGGTACAGGGGGCATGTTATCTTTAAACTCCTTTTTTTTGTTTTTGCCTTTAAATATTACGTAGGGAGGCAAAAAGCTACCTTCTGTATTACAGCAAGCGATGACGCTAACTGTTTCTTCTTTTTCTGAGCTTGTGACCGACTGAACATCTCTAGCTCCTTTTGTGGCTACGACTTTGGTAGGTTTATTGCATAATTGCATGACAGTCTCGTCCATATTGAAAATGTTTGCCGGTTAATCAAACAAATTGAGCGTCGTAAATGTATCGTTCAACATTTGGAAGTATGGATCTACTTCCGCGGCAGACATACCAAGTGAACGAGGAATTGAACGACCTTGAGCTACTCTCATAGTTAGGGTTGGGTGTCGTTTTAAAAGAAGTTCAAACCAATCGTAGCCTGCTGATTCTTTTTCTTGGTTAAATCTACATTTTAACCCATTCCTTTGCGAAAAGGTGAAAGCAAGGTGTCTTACGTCTCTTGAAGTTGGAGCATAGCCAATTTTTTCTAACCGTTTTATATAAGACACCAGTTTAAGTTCATTTTCAATACCTAAGGACGCGGTTGGTCCAAGACTGCCCTTTTCAAGATTGTTATTCTTTACACGTCTCATCAAGGTTCGTAGAGGGATTCTATATTCTTTAGCAATCGCATTTGAACTCAGGTTTGGCTGCTGACGTAAAGCATTTGCAGCTGCTCTAAGGTCTTCTTCAGTCCATTCGCCTCTAGTTGATTTTCTGACGTACGTTCGTGGCATTTTACCTAAAACAAACAAGATAAATTAAGAAACTATTCAATTAGACGTACTGAAAGGAAACCACTAACCAAAATAGACGCAAACCTGAGAAAAAACAAGAGTTACAAAGTGTACAGTGCAATTAAGATAAGGCATCTTACCCCACACGGATCTTGGCGTTTTACCCCAACCCTTGGGTATACGATGCCAAACCCACAAATCAAAATAACAAAACCCTTTTTCTCATTCAAAATAGGACAGGAGTATTTTAATGAATGCCAAAACCCTACATAAATTATATTAGCACAAACAAAAAACATTTAATACTGTATATCACATAATTAATTTCTATCGTAAAAAACTCACCGGCATAAAAAAACACAACATCACCTCAAGGAACAGTTGCATGCACTTAAGCGCTCCGAAAACTATGATGTTCTCTAATAATAAACACAATAACAACGTAGCCGTGTATGTGGCGCGATCTATTTAGTATTTTCCAAAATACTTAGATTAGGCATCTTCCCCATTTTGGCATCTTTCCCCCAATTACCTTATATTCATTTTACATATTTTAAAAGAGGATACATTTTTCTAAAACTTAATGATAAAAATTAATCATCTACCTTTTTTTGAACCGTTGATATTGAACAAAATATAATTTTATTAATTTAAAAAATGGCACGCCACTGCCTTTTATCAAAATAAAAATAATTTTCTTAATCTCTTATTAGTTGCTAACAAAAAGAAGACCCTGACTTTTTTTCGTTAAACGAACGGTTTTGGATTGAAAAAAGAAGATAGGTTTACATACTGTTTAAACTAACATCGCATTTAAGCAGGCCATGATCTATATAAGAATGAAAACAGTTCCTGCTATTAACATCTAATTTGATGTTATGTTATAAGTATTTTTACAACAAATCATGCCTTTTACGAATGATGAAGCCTTTGATATGTTGAGAATTTATTTTCAATGTTTTGAAAAGACGGCATTCGAGAATAGTTTTTCGACGTTTAGCCTCACGTTTAAGGCAGCATGGCCAAGTGCAGCCAACTCCAACTTTGAGAAGAAATCGTACAGTAAGAAGAGAAGATAACATGATGAATGTGTTGGCTTATATTCATGCTGACCCCCATTTAAGCATAAGAGAGATCTCCAAATATTTAGGAATATCCTATGGCTCAGTGCAAAAAATATTAATGGATTTTAAAATGCATCCGTTACACGTCGCGATTCATCAATCCTTAAATGAGACTGACTTTGAACGTAGGCTCGATTACTGCTACGGGCTTAGAGATTTCATTAGGGAAAACCGTCATATTTTGTAACAAATATTGTGGACATATGAAGCATCTTTTTGCAGTAATGGCAGGGTAAATCTTCATAACATGCATTACTGATCGGACACTAATCAACAGTGGTTACGTGAAAATTATCAGCAGTGTCGATGGAGTGTCAACGTCTGGTGCGGTGTTATTAATGGTGCTATTATCGGTCCGCACATCTTTAATGGAAATCTAACCGGTGACATGTATTTGAACTTTTTACTGAACGATTTACCAGAACTCTTAGAAAAGGTGCCTTTAGAAGTAAGAAGAAACATGTGGTTTCAACAAGACGGATGCCCGGCACATTATTCTTGAAATGTGGAAGATGTTTTAAACAGGCATTTTCCTAACCGTTGGATTGGTAGAGGCAGTCTATATTTCTGGCCACCAAGGTCCCCCGATTTAACTTGCCTTGATTTTTATCTGTGGGCCGAATAAAGGATTTGGTGTATAAAACTCGACCAACTTCTCGAGAAGACATGATAGTCCGAATTCAAAACGCCATAAATAATATACCAAGAGCGGAAATTGAGACAGCTGTCAACTCCACCCAGAAAAGATTAGACCAGTGCATTCAAAATAATGGATAACATTTTGAACATTTACGACAAAACTATTAATTTATTTTTAACGTTTATTTTTAAAGTTCTGTGTTCTTGTTTTTAGTGTTATTACTCCTGCTGTTGTTGGATAGTTTTATTAAGACTTTTTTTTCCAAATATGTAAATTATTATGTTTCAAGATATGGGCGAACCATGTAAATTTATTTTTAATCCAAAACCGTTTCTCTGACGAAAAAAGTCAAAAGGTTCTTTTTGTTAGCAACTAATAAGTGATTACGAAAATGATTTTTATTTTGATAAAAACCAGTGGCGTGCCATTTTTTAATGTAAAATTATATTTTGTTCAATATCAACGGTTCAAAACAAGGTAGATGATTAATTTCTTTCATTATATTTTAGAAAAATGTTTTCTCTTTTAATACATGTAAAAATATACCATTACATTTGTTTTTTTTTTGAGTTAACGCCATCTAGCGGCGAAGACGAAAGTCAAAAAGTCAAAACCAAATAAGCGTTTTGTAGTGTAAATTATGCTCTTTCATATGAGCCCAAATTTGTTAACATCGGTCAAGCGAAACAGGAGAAATCTAGGTTTGTTTAAAAAAACAATTGAACTTCCCCCACCGCTTTATTTTGATAGATAGAACAAAACATTTTAGACAAAAAGTGTAGGTGAATAGTCAGTAAATATGAAAATAATATCATCGATATACTTTCATTAGGCAAAAATATTCTACTTAGTGTTAGTTGTTACGCCCTCTAGCGGACATTTGACAAACTGCAAAATAATTTCCAGCAATTCCTCTTGGCGACTTTTATAATGGATTTTTTTTCTAGATCTATACGACCAATATCTTATGAGATATGGCCGCTCGCTACCCTTAACTGATCACCCGATACAAAGTGTTCGCAGCAATAAAGAACGTCATACGGAAACAATAATAAGTGATTAACAACAAGTTGCGGAAATTTGTGCACTTTGTTATATCTCCTTGTTTTAGTATTGGGATTACCCCATTTTTCCATTCATTCCGTATGTATTCTTGTTCCCAGAGGCTTGTTAACAACTTGTAGGGCCTCATTTGATCCTCCATGCTTCAACAATTCTGCAATAATTCCGTCAATTTTTGTTGCTTTTTCATTTTGTAACTTCATTATACAGATAACCACTTCCTGATACTCTGGTACACTTTCTAATTCTTCTCGAGTTTCTTGGCTTTCATCTTCTTCTCTGTGGTGATATGTATCTTCGTCTTGATACAGTCCGGTGTAGAATCTCATCCATTTCTCCTCGTCTATCATCATAACTGGATTGTTCCTTTTTCCTTTCTTCAGATATTTATACAAAGACTCTATATTATGTGTGTTATTCTGTCTTTCTATTTCGTTCATCGATGTCTAGATTCATTCGTTTTTCTTTTTTATAAATAACTACCTCATTTCTCCCGTTTCGACTTTGTATGGTTCGCGGTCTTTTGCTTTTCCTGTTATTAACCATTTTGCTCTTCTCTTCACATTCTTTATCAAACTACTTTGTTTTGCTTTTATAATTTTTGAAACCTATTTTGTGTTTTCTACCGCTGTTATAATACTGTGCAGCATTTGTTTTCGTTCATTTTCTATGTTTAGTTCCGTTTTCATTGAAGTTAACAAAAATGTTTAAATAATACTGTTCTACATTTTGAAACTTTTTGTCGCTCTCCGATTTTCTTTTGAGTTTTCTGCGTTTACTGGGTTGTACTGAATTCTAATATGCACTCGGTTTCTCCCTATCACACACAAGTTTTTATAGAAGGGAAAATATAAAATATGAAACTCCCAATATATAAACAATCTAGTGGTGAATTTTTGAAAATTAAAAAAAAACAAAACCACTTTTTTTACAAAATATACTGTTCATTGTATCAAAAAAAGATAAATACTATCGAAATATTTATTTGGGCGTTTTTTTTACTTGAATTCGCCAGGAGATTGGATAAGTTCTTCAACTAGATCTTTGTAGTTGTCCGACTTTTTCTTACCATATATTTTTGATTGCATCCTACGTCCTTTTTTCTCTTCTAGAAAGTGAAGTTGTGAAATTTTGATCCTTAAAATGTTCCCGTAATTAAGGTCCAACGAAGATATCTTCTCTAAGAAGTGATACGCGGGAATTTCAGTCTCAATTAAAGGAACGCATTTCCTTCTCTCTCTAAGGCTTTGATACAAAATTTTATAAGCCCTAGTCATATGAATAGTGCTACAGCTTTGAGATCGGCACATATATTCCACTTATGATCTTCGTTTTTTATGCATTGGAGTAATATACACATGTTTTGGTATGTTTATTTCATATTTTATACACAGAAAGGGCGCCAAGGAAAATTGTGATAACTACCGTGGCATTGCGGTAGCGGCCACAAGATCTACTGTGGACCACCTGTTCAGCGTAAGCCAGCTCATAAAAAGAGGTCAGCTTTTATCCGGGAAGAACACCTCATTTTTGTAGATCTGAAGAAAGTATACGACAGTATTCCATTGTGAAAACTTTGGAAGGCATTACATGGGACTAATCTGAACGTTAACTTAATAAGGTCAGTAAAAGAAACTGCCACATTAAAGTCAAAACTGGCAACCAAATGTCAGACGGATTAACACCGAATAAGGACCTCAAACAAGGATGCTGCCTGTCGCCCACTCCGTTTAAGATATATCTCGAACAAACATTAAGGTTATGGAAGAGAAAATGCGGAAACATGGGCAAACGATTTAACAATGAAAACACATATACCCTTAGTTTTGCAGACGACCAGATCATAATGGCGCAAGACTACTATGACATCGAATACATGACTCGAAAAATTATTGAAGAGTATAAGAAGGGGGGGCTGGAAGTGAACATCACAAAAACATAATACATGTGTATTGGCGGAGTACAGCAGGATCTTATCTTAGAAGATGGACAAAGCATGTCAAACTTATAAATACTTAGGAATAAACATATCAGACAGTGTAATATAATACCACACCATTAAAGACCGGAGCAACCAAGGCAGAAAGGCTATTGCTATGCTAAACAGCATCATATGGGATCAAAGAATCACAAGACGAAACAAGCACCTAATATACAATAGTATCATAAAGAGCATAGTCACATATAGCTGCGAAGTTTGGCAACTAGAAGAAAAAACATAAAAATGCTGGAGGCAACAGAGATGGACTTCTGGAGAAGATCGGCAGGTAGATCAAGAGTGGAAAGAGTGCGCAATGAAACAATCCGCGCAACCATGAAAGTGGGTCACACAATAACAGACGAAATGAGAACAAAACAACGAAGGTGGTACGGACATGTTCAAAGGACTTCCAAAACAAGTACTGTGGAACGACAGGGACCAATAGCGATTGGTAATCGGAAGACGGCGGAGAACGTTCTAAACCCGATATATTTCTAGCATGACCAACAGGAACTGATGGCCGTTTCCATCGTTCCCATTGAACAACAAAACTGCCTTTAGACTTTTGTCTGAAAAGTCAATAAATAGTCGCGACTCTGTAGGTACATAGGAAATGCAAAGTTCATGGAACCTGGAATATCATGACAGTAAACAAAGCTATTTTAATTGACTGAAATATGGCTAGCATAGACTACTTTATTCGAAACGTGGAAATTTTCACACCTTTTGGTAAAACGTTACACTGCTGCAAACGAGATCCAAGCAGCTGTGCCTTTGTTTTGGAAAGATCAAAATCACGAACTAGATCATTGAGCTCTTCCTGAGATATATAATGTGGCTGTTTACCTCTACTACATTCGAAAACGACTGCCTCTTCAAAACTTGGACCGGCTTCTGGCTTCTCTGAGTCATCATACTTTTTTGCTTCATCATATTTCTTGGGAGGCTTAGGGACAGGTGTGCTAGACACTTCATGAGGTACATGTCCAATGGCTGAGAGGGTATTAGGATACACTATTTTATGCTTGCTTTTACTATAAAATCCCAGAATTTTTATCAAGGAAAAGCAACAATCATCAATATGATTCTTAGACTCCTGCCAAATCATTGGCACTCCAAACTTCATAGATTTGTGAGTACCCCGTAGCCATCCTGCTAAGGTTCTAGAGCCAGTGCGGCAGAATTTTTTGGGAGTCTTGATCACCAACTTTGAATCCGAAATATAACTTGTACGCTTTTCTTACAAAAGGGCTCATGGTCTTTCGTTGAACTTTCAGTGTCACCTGATCACATAGGTATTCCCTTTATTTGAAACCCTAGGGAGTTGAGATTTCTAAGATAGTGTTGCCAGATTGTGCCCAATTTCCCTAGACTAAGAGAAAATGTAGACTTGGCAAAGTTGCACGCCATTATACTATAGAAAGAAATATCGCGCAGGTACATTCTGATACCTGTTTAAAGCATTTTGTTGGCACTCTCTGGACGTGATACGACAATTTAAAGGTCGATGTAAGGTAGGGCTTATCGAAATAACGTATTTGCTTGACGGAGATTATTTTCAAGCAGAACAGTGAATTGGCCCAAAAATGTTTCTGCCATTTGTCTATAATTTATTCATAAACGTGTTTACTATTAATTTTTATCACAATATTTTCTTGATAATTTTATGATTTCAAATTTTTTTCTATAAAACAATTTCTAATTGATTATAATAGTTTTATTATTAATTAAAATGTTTATATAATTAGTAGTTCGAAATATTTCAGAACATTCTCGAGTCCTTCAATGATTATGTAGGTAATATTGAAATCATTTTATAATGTTTCAGATTATTTCATATTATTCTCAAACATTTCATAATATGTTTAATTATCATAACATTTCAAGTTATTGATATACGTTTCAAGCCACTCTATATATTTTATTTCTAACACTAATTGAAATTCATGGGAGACAGTCAATGTTGTCTAGAAATTCATGTATCCACGACTACAATTCTCGCATTGCTCATCATATCAGATGCAGCCAGTTTCGGCTAAATAAGATGCAATCAAATTCACCAAACTATAGGCTTTTTAATATCTTGCTATCATTTGTAAAAACCATGGGCTCCAATGCTTTTAAAAAATATTTAAAAAAATTTTTCCTTAAATATTGTTTCTACTCTGTTGATGATTACATTGTTCATTGCCGAGGCAATCCCAACACCGTATCTCTGCTGTGACATTTCACTCTGTTTTTATCTTATGATATTTTTCTATATTTTTTTGTATATATTTTCTTTTTGACGTGCTACAAACATTTTATTGTAAAGTAGTTAATAAATATCTGTCTATATTTTTCTCCCTTATTTGAACGTACTCTCGAGAACATATTTTAGAATTTCTTCACACGTTCTGTATTATAGTGAACTATTTCCCATTTCTGGTTATTCTCAATCTAGATTATATTGTTGGCCGATCTAGTTTTTTCGGGAACATTATACATCGCCGTATATTACTTTTGGACACTTTACAAACACATCTCTGCCACTTCCAAGCACATGAAACGCCACTCGAAACATTTAAGACTCTATTCCAAAAAGAAAGAGATGAATCCGTCACTAACAGCGTAAGACCAATAGCTATAGAGCATCACAAGCACAATTGAGTGGAAATAGTAAATATCGTTGTTATTTTCATTCTACTAAACATAAGTGAAAAACTTTTATATGCTTTAACCCTACATTTATTTGAATACATGTTAAACTATGTTAATATTGATCAAATGTCATTACCATTATTCGCGATTTGCATAATATCGGTTCTTTGAAGTTTTGTTTTGTTTTTGTTGTGACGCGCTGCGTCCTTCACCTCTCACAGGTTCTTACCAATTGACGCGTCACTTTGGACACCCCGATGCAAAGTTTTTGAGACAAATGCTCGAGTGCCAGATTATTTTACGTGGTTTACTCCACAGCCCCTTGGCCATTATCGTTAAGAGTTCCAGGTAGCCTTAGATGGAGGTTACGGAAAATTCCAGGGGTCTCGTTGAATTTAACAAGTCTACAAAACTATAATCCTTAGACGGCGATGCTACGGGATATGCAGAAAACACTGATTGTATTGATTTGTATATTACAAGTCCCATTGAGAATATATACACAAAATAACACTTAAAACAACTTCTGAGTATTTTCAAGCGGTACCAAATCAGTTAAATATATACAGTATGCAAATGTGTTCAAGCCTTATGTTATTATGCACCATGCGAAATTTGCCGGTATTAAGGAATGTGAGCAATGACACAATAAACCAGGTGTAAGCAAGCAAATGCAATTGTTAATAAGAGCGGAAGCGGTATAAGCAGTTTGTAATTATGCGGTAAGCAGCAGCGAAACAATAATTACTTATCACTGTAGTAAACGGGATATAACTATCTTCGCGGTAGGGATGGTCAATCAGGATAGGTGGGAAAATGCGACCAGACCAGTTTATAACAAAAAAAAAACGAATGAACATAAACTAGATTATCAATCAACCCGTGGCAACAGCCTCAGACTTGGTTGAGAATCTTATTATTGTAGGAGAAAATACACCTTTCTCAACAAAATGAGTGAACAAAAAATAAGTTACTTCCGGCTGACGGTTGGGTAGCTGGTGGCAACAGCCTCTGCTCTGCCTCGCAATCAGTTTTTAAATTTTCAAATTATCGGTTAAAATTATTCTAAAATTTTGGTCGGAAGATAGGCCAGCGGTTACCCAAATACAAGCAAAATAAAACAAATGTCTTAAAATGGATAAAAATGAAACGAAATTATTACCGGCTGAGAGTGGAACAGCTGGTGGCAACAGCCTCTGATCCGCTCGACAATCAGTTTTAAATTTTTTTCCAAATTCTCGGTCAGGCAAAATTATATATAATTTAGAACTAAGATAAATCAAAGGTAATTTAGCGAAAACGATGCCCGTTCCGAAAGGGTGACGGCTGGTGGCAATAGCCTCTGATCCGTCCCACAGTCGGTTTTCAATTTCTCAAATTGCCGGTCAGTTAAAACTATATATAATTTTAGAACTAAGATAAATCAAAGGTAATTTAGAGGAAACTATGCCCGTTCCGAAAGGGAGACGGCTGGTGGCAACAGCCTCTGATCCAACCCACAGTCGGTTTTCAATTTTTCAAATTGCCGGTCAGTTAAAACTATATATAATTTAGAACTAAAATAAATCAGTGTAATTTAGAGACAATTATGCCTGTTCCGAAAATGGAACAGCTGGTGGCAACATTCTCTGATCCGCCCCACAATCGGTTTTAACTTTTTCAAATTGTCGGTCATTTGAAACTATATATAATTTAGAACTAAAATAAATCAAAGGTAATTTAGAGAAAACGATGCCCGTTCCGAAAGGGAGACGGCTGGTGGCAACAGCCTCTGATCCGTCCCACAGTTGGTTTTCAATGATTCAAATTGCCGGTCAGTTAAAACTATTCATACTTTTAGAACTAAGTTAAAACAAGGCAATTTAGAGAAAACTATGCCCGTTCCGAAAGGGAGACGGCTGGTGGCAACAGTCTCTGATCCGTCCCACAATCAGTTTTCTATATCTAATTATCGGAGTAAAAAAGAAAGAATCTAATATGTGATTGGGTAATTTGAAACAGGACAATAGGTATAACAATCTAAATCGCAAAATTAAAATCAAAATGCTATTTCAATGTATTGAAGGTTCAGACACGAATTCCAAAGAACAATATAAAGAACGCAATAATAAAAACTGTAAATAAATGTTGTTTTTATAGCTTGAATAAAAACGGTTAACCAAAATACGGTATTATATTCCTAAATAGCCAAACTACTAAATCGTTTACTGAAATTAAATATAAAACTTTTAAAACTCGACGTAATATTTTATTCGGTTTTCAAAAATAGATTTTCACTTACTCAGAAAATAAGGGACGGTTGGACACTAGACTTCAAAACTATTAATTTAATAATTTGGTGACACGCGGTACCAATTTGCAAAAATCTTTAAACGGCCACAGGCAGACAGCGAGAGATAATCTAGATTCAGGTCCCCAAAAACGCTCGGTTTTTGGAATTTATAATTTAATTCCTACCTAAAATTATTGGCGATAATGGTGTTGAGGGAATTAACTTGAATCGATTTACTTACAACAAGAAATATTTCTACTATACTGAACGGCTTTAGTTTTAATAAAAATAGTTGATATACCGGGCGTCCTCGATAATTTAAATTTTGAAAAGCGGGATTTACTAAATTTTGGATATTTCTTTAGATGGTAATTCAAGGCTTTTGAATTACTAATAAAATAAATACTTAAATTAAATTAATTAAATATTTGTTCGATAATTTAAGTAATTTATTTTCTATCTATTATTATTTTGTTATTATTTGAAAACTGATTAAAATTCATTAGAAGGTTCAGTTATCTCTCAATACCCTTATTTATTTTTTCAGATGTCCATTGAATGAACTAAATTAAAAATTTATTTTTAATTTACTATTTTTCCTAAATTAGATTATTTTCAATTCAATACTCTCTCTACAGTATGTAATTCTACAGCAGTTATAAGCCACTGCAAATTTTATGATTCCATTTACACAGCGTTGCCAAACCAGCAAAAAGGGATGTATTCTTGTCCTTTTCTAGAATATGGTTAGAGAATGTAATGTTGGCTTCAAACAATCCGCTATTATGAATGAGATGCTAGGTCAACTAATTTCGTACGTCATTGTGTACACCCGCCCACCATTTTTGTTTGTACAACTCTCTACCAAAGACCCAGAACAACATCTGAAAGTAGAGATTTCCAGGGAAAATAATTTAGGCAATTACCTTGCAGTTATGTTATATTTAACGCACGATTTGAAAGGTTTTGTCAATATGGCTAGAATTAATATAATTAGAATTTCTTAATTCAGAATTGGATCAATGATATCAATTTACAAACACTAAATAATTTAAAAGGAGAATATCATCCATAACACAAATGTGACTGACGGTGACACTGTGAATAAAACTCAAGTCAGTGTCACAGAATTATTTAATGGTTAACAATAACAGGTACTATTTTCGGCCTACATAACGGCCATCTTCAGGCTAGAAAATTCAGATTGTTAAAAAATAGGGAACAAATACAAAAAACCAGACTAGTTCTGATACTACTGTTGTTTGTCTTAATGAACAATTGTTGCCTTCTGAGCCGTACATGTTCCTCAATCTTCCGTTTCAGGGGTGTTAAACTCAATTTCTTCTCAGACTTTATTGTTTTCTATTTATTGTTGTATTGTACCTTTGTAACTACTTATTAGCTTTTCATTAACTTGTTATTTATTCATTAATTGATTGCTACTCAGTATCAGTTTGTTGTATGTATATATTTTATTGTTTTAATCTTAGACATATAATCTAACAGCTCTTCTTCTTTTTAAGAGGATTTAGACTAAGGTTGACATTTACAGCTACCTTTTTATTTATGCATTTTTTATCCCTGAATTTGGACACGTTGATTCTGTTTTATAATTTTGTGTAACTATTCAATTTTAATTATGACTTATGGTTCAATAACTTAAAAGTACTATTTTATTAAATTGTACTGTTCTGTTTTTCAGTTAATTCAGTATTTTGTTTTTTATGTGTCAGGTAATGTTAGAGATTTTTGTTTTTTTGTATTTGTTCCCTATTTTTTAACAATCTGAATTTTGTAGCCTGAAGATGGCCGTTATGTAGGCCGAAACTAGTAGCTCCTATTGTTAACCATTAAATAATTCTGTGACACTGACTTTGAGTTTTATTCACAGTATAACTAAATAATTTGAGATTTTCAGTGGATTTTCCATCGCCACTTTTTCTGTATCTTTTTTTCTCAAACTTGTAAAACAACTGGAAATATTCTTATATGGTCACCTGGTACAATGTCGGATTTTTTCCCGTTTCACAATTATAACTAGTTGTCAATTTGCATTTGATAGTTGAACCTAACAGAGAATTTAAAACACTTATATTCATTCACATGAAACACCTGAAAACACAGTAAATAATCTTTAAAAAAGTTTTCCAAGTCAGCGGAAAGGCGGAAACTTTTTCTCAACAATAGCTCAAAGAAGGTTATTAAACTCACGCTATTCTTTTTATTTCCAACGGTCTTTATATTCTACCTAACTTAGATCTAGATTTATTATAAGAATATAGGACAAAATAAACTCCATTTTTTTCGGATAAAAAAGGAACATGTTCTAACAACATAAGAACTTTTTATCCGATATTTCCCAGTCATGCAGAAGTACGCAAGTATTTGGTATACATGGTGAGAGTGAGACTACGTCAAAACAAGGAATCGAAATGATAACAATTAATCACATTTTTTCTACGTTTTTGGGATCGATAAAACTCGTTCGAATAACGAATAATGTATATCTTTTGCGATTTTAAAAAATAAGCATTTGGAGTTTGACTGGCAGTTTTTTTACAATAATGTATATTTAATTTATCATTTTGTATTACTTCTATTCATTTATTTCTATTCATTTATTATATTAACGAAATAGAAATGTCAATAATCATCAAACACTGAATAAACTAGTGGTAAAGATCATCGGTAGATATTCCTTTGGAGACATATTTCCCAGCAACGAAGAACTCAAACCATAATATAGTGTAATTTTTTTCTTATTTATTTAAATAGTTTATATCAAAACGGGTGAAATAAATTTATACACACAGTATATCTACTCAATTTATTCATACACATAACTCGTCTTAAATAAATTTCGCGTGAATGTCCACCCACTTAATAATATATAATACCTCAGTACTCTCTATCGCCCTCATTGGAACTATGAGAGCACTCCTCCAATTCCTACGTTGCTTGCACCAGTATCAAGAATAGAGTCACGCTCTTGTAATGGATATCCTTATATCGGCCCCGTGGTTGAATGTCTCTTTAATGTTTCAAAAGCAGTTTGACAGTTGTCTTCTCAATGGGGACGTTTCTTCTGTGAGTCGAGTTAGTTAGTGGCTTGGCAATATCTCCAAACTTCTTGATAAATCTTCGATGGTATGTGCAGAGCCCAAGGAAACTCATAATTTCATGTTTGTCGGTTTGATGTGGTCATTGCTGAATGGAAGCAATTTTCTAGATCCACCGCCACTCCTCCATTGCTCACTATATAACCCAGATAGTTTACTTGATTTTGGAATCGTTGACATTTCTCTGGGCTTAACATGAGCAGGGCAGCTTGAAGTCGTTTGAATACGTCTTCCCAAATTCATCAGGTGGTCTTCAAATGTCTTCCCCAGTACTACTTTGGCGTTCAAATAGACCAGGCATGTCTTCCAAGATAACCCTCTCAAGACATGTTCCATGAGTCATTCAAATGTCGGGGGTACAATACAGAGTTTGAATGGCATGACGTTGACTCGCCATAATCCAGATCCGGTGGTGAAAGCATTCTTTGTATTTATACTTGTCACTAACAAGACTTCAGGTCCAACGGGGAAAACAGTTTGCTGCCGGCCAAAGTGTCTAGCGTGTAGTCGATTCGAGGCAGAGGATAGCTGTCTTTCTTATCTGCCGAGAGTCCAAGCAGAATTTCGAAGTTCCATCCTTTTTCTTGATGAGCACTACTGGGAACACCTATGGACTAGTAGATGGTTCGATTACCTTCTCTTCTTCCTTCTCTCGAATTATTCTTTCGGCTTTCTCCCTCTTCGCCCTTGGTAGTCTTAGTGCTGATTGCCTAATTGGCTTGGCATCACTAGTATCGATTTTGTGTTTGATGGCTGATATTCTGCCAGGCTTACCTCCTTTTGGTACGAATAGGTCTCGATACTTCAAGATAAATTGCCTCATTTTCATTTTCTCAGCTCGATACAAGGATTGATCAGCTACTGATAACATATATTCAAATCTGGCATTGGAATAGTCAGTTGTCATAATTTGACGAACGATAGACGTTACTGGTACCCAGAATCCTGTCCTGATTTCCTTCTCCATGGTAACTGGGTACTCGTTCACGTTCATCACACGGACTGGTATCTACTTCGCCGACATAACCAATCCATTACGTCTATTTCCAGAATCACGTCTTCTTCGAGGTCAGCTATGATTACCGTACAGATGAACTTTTATTCCCCAATTCCCAATTGAATTCGTGAACGTTGGCTTTCTCACCTGTGGCGGTCCGCAGTCGCAGTCTTGTTGGTAGAAAATTCTTCTTGGAGTTTATTATTTCTGGTTAAAGTTGTTCCAATGTCTACCAGCAGAGAATGTTTGTTGCCATTCACATCGCCATCGACATATACACTGTCATTGCAACATCTGAGAAGACCTATCAGTAAGAGAGGGTCTTTGGAACGATCCTGGGCCGGTGCTGCACCCTCGTAGCCGACCGGTTCTAGTGACTGGGGTTCTTCGTTTGCAGGAGTACCGGGGGCACTTAAACGAAGTACGTGCATGCCCTAGCTCGCCACAATTTCAGCATCTGATCTTTCTCAGCTTCTTGTTTACCATACTTTTGATCAAGTTGACGATCTGATCAAGTCTGTCTTCATCACATTCTTCTTGGATGGTCCTAATTTTGTTATAACTCGAAGCCTTAGTTACTCCTATATATTCATGAACAGCAGTCAATGCATCGAACAATGTATTGGGATGGGCTGAACGAAGCGTCCTCTGCATATCGGGGTCACGTAATCAATAAATACCAGGTGCAAAGACATTCGGTCCTGTTCTCTGTTGCTAAGGGATGAGCAAATCGAACTAGTCGGGCAATATCCACATCGTACTTTTGAAGGGTTTTCTCACGTTTCTACCTTCGGTCCCTCAGCTGGGATTGGTACAAATGTTCTAGATGCTAGAGTTTTAAACGAAACTTACTGTTTCTAGCTAATTGAAAAAATGTTGGAAATTTTATAAAATTTACAATTGTTTCGATATTGAATATCATCGTTAGAATGCCTATGTGATGTTTAATAGATATTTTTGGCTAGACCAAGAAGTGACCTAGCTGGTGAATGACTTAATATATGTTAATAGAAAAAAGAAGAAGGTATGATATTACAGATATTAAAGATTAGATAAAATAAGCTCTATGGGGATATCCTGGATATCTTTTTTCCCAATTAAGATCAGTATAACTTTGCAATGATATAGAAAACCAGTGGAGAACTCCCAAGATTTATCTATTCATTGACGACTTCATATTGTGGGTTTCTTAAGTGTCTTCTAATTTCCAATTCTTCAAGGCAATCCAGTTCTGGTTTCTTATCACACATATGTAGTGGGATTGATCAGGTTGTTTTAATCTATATGCTTGTAAGTGTTCACTGTATCGGATTTCAAAATTTCTAAGGGTCTGACCCAAATAGACAGCATTACATTCTGGATATTCAAGCTTATATATACCTGATTTCTTCGATGGTGATATTTTTGTGTTTACATTTAACAATTTACGTTAATTTCAGTTTTAAAAGAAATTGTTCTATTCGTTTTTAAAGATATTATCTTTGAAATATTATTAGAAATATCTTCTGCATATGTGATGGTTTTATAAGTTTTTACTTCTTTAGTTTGTTTAGGAAATATTCGTTGTAATGCTACTTTTTCCTCTTTTCTATTGAGTAGTTTATTTATCATATGTAATGGATAATCGTTGGATGTTGCTTTTTGTTTAATTGTATTAATCTCTCTATCAAAATTACATTTGTTCATAGGAACTGAAAATGCTCTACAGATCATTGAACTATTTGCCGCTAGTTTAAGTGACATATGGTGATTGGAACTATATGGAATAGTCACATCAGTGTTCATTGGTTTTCGGTAAATTGAATAATCAAGTACATTATTAACTCTTTGAATTTTTGAATCAAGAAAATTGATAGAGCTATTCTATTCAACTTCTAATGTAAATTTAATTTTTGGGTGTAAATTATAAATGTGGTTGAAAAATATATGTAATTGTCGTTCACTACCTATAAAACAAGCTAATATGTCATCTACATATCTATACCAAAGTAAAACATTTTTTTGAAATATTACATTCAAAGATTTTTCTTTCTAAACTGTTCATAAAAATGTTTGCCAAAATTGGTGATATAGGACTTCCCATTGAAAAACCTTTATTTTGAATATATATGTTATTATCAAAAGTGAAGTAATTCTGATTAATACATACATCAAATAAACTAAGTATATCTGGATTAATATTTTTATCTCCTAGTAATTTTCTTACAAGTATTAGACATTCTTTAGGAGGAATTTTAGTGAACATATTAGTAACATCAAATGAAATGAGCTTAGAGCTATCTTGCAAGTTTGCATAGAGTTATCTTGAAAGTTGAATGCTTTTAATTTTTTTATTAGTTCCATTGAATTTTTAATTGAGTATTTAGATGTATATCCGTAACTATTAAGTACAGGTTGACAAATTAATTTTGGCTGTCGGAAGTTTGGCAACGTCCGATGCGCCGAAGCAAAGACGTATGCAGATTGCAAGAGCTTACTTCGCTGGCTGAATTCCTAAGCTTTGTTTCGACAGTACAGTTCAGAGAAAAGTGTGATTACGTGGGATGTACAATACTAACTTGTTATGGTGACTCCAGAAAGTAAAGTTGTTCATAAAAAGTCGAGTGAGCAGTGTCGTGAAATAATTATGAACGTTTTAAATTTCATGACCGAAGAGACAAACAATGGCAAGTTTACAATTTTATTAAAAGGTGAGTTTTAAATAATGCAATAAAAGTTTTAAACCAAAGTAATTATTTAACAAATTCACACTCAATAGTAAATTTTTTAAATCGATTTTCGTACATTTACGTATTTAATTGGTAAACTATTTGAAAAAGTGACATTAGGGTGAGACAAAGTATTTTATACATTCATGTGTCAATTTCATGCACTCATGTGTCAATTTTATGCAGTCATTCGTCAATTTTATACACCGTTATGTCATCATGACAAACAAATCGACGCCATTTTTAGTTCATTAAGAGCAACCTAAATGAGACATTTTTTGGTTTTTGCATGCCTGCGGCTCATGCGCCAATTTTTCCATTCGTGAAAAAAAGCATCACAACGTTTTAAAAAGTGAGAGGGTGAGACAGTAGTATATTAAGTACCAAGTGTCAAAAAGGTTACTTAAGTCACGAGTTTTACTAGGCACGAGTAGAGCGAAGCGAGTGACCAAGAACGTTTTTAACACGAGGTGCTTACTATACTTTTTCTTCGCCCGCGGAAATGAAAAAATTATATTATATTTTAATTATATTCATACCACGACGGATAATGGCTGACGGCTGACTGACAAATCAAATGACACAGAACGACAAAATTATCATGAAACATGAAATTAAACGTTGCATAAATAACTATTCTGTTTCTGTCTACAGGAGTATATAAAAGGGCACATGTTTATTTTGTGTAAGATACCTATTTAAATGTAATATGTTTATTAGCTTATAATTATAATTATTATATTCATTTCACACCTATCTCTATTACGTTTCGGTTTTATTATTTGTTTTGAACCATCTTCCGATTTTAGTTACAATTGCGGTTTGGTCATATTAAAATATGTTTGAACTAAAATCAAAAGATCGTTTAAAACAACTAATGATCTGAATCGTGACATAGTATTTTTGATTTTAATACTTCTTTTAAGTGGCCGAAAACCACAACAAAAATTTTTATTTGAGAGAACGGTCACTAAAAACAAATTTAACTACATCTTCATTTTATTTGTATAAAAATACACATGAGTAAAACTTTAAATACAATATTAAAATCGACTTATTTCATTGTCAGGTCATTGAACGAGTTTCTTCTGTTATGAAAGTTAGCCAAAGAATGTGTTCCCGTATTAAAAAAGAAGCTCTCGCAGGAAGTAATGCTGACACTGATGTGCCTACTAAAAAACAAAGAACGTCCAGTATCCGCGTGGATCAATTCGACAAAACTGTGCTTAGAAGGTGCATAATAAATTAACATATATCCGAGAAAAAAGTACCCACGTTAAGAAATGTATACCAAACCTTTGCAGGTAGTTATGGCTTCGCAGGAAGTCGCGAATCTCTGCGGAAACAAATACATTCTTTGGGGTTTCGTTGGACCAACATGGAAGTTTGTTAATGGAACGTCACGAAATCAGACATTTATGCCAACTATATTCAAGAAACATAAAAAAGTGCAGAGAACAGAACAAACCTATCATTTATATGGATGGAACAAACATTCATTCATGTCACACGCACCTTAAAGGATACAGCGACAAGAGTAACGAAGGATTAAGAAAACCCGTTTCATAAGGTAATATGCTTATCATTGTGCATACAAGAAGTGAAAATGGTTTTGTACCTAATGCTGGTATCATGTGGAGCTCCCAGTCAAAAACAGGAAATTATCATAATGAAATGGCGTGCGAAAATTATGAGAAGTGGATACAAGAAAAACTTATTCCAAACCTATCAAAAAACGCTGTTGTGGTAATTGATAACGCCCCATATCACAATGTTCTAAATGAAAAATAACCTACGACTGCTTGGACTAAACATCAATTAAAAAACTGGCTTCCTGAAAGAAACATATATTACAGTGAGCAAATGTTAAAACCGGATCTTTATAACGTTGCAAAAATGTACAAACCGCAATATAAAACTTATAAAATTGATGAATTGTTTATTCGACATGGATTGCAAGTTTCAAGGGTACCCCCTTATCACCCGGACTTAAATCCGATAGAAAGTGTTAGGGTGGCACTTGAAGAATATGTCGCAAAACGAAATGTCCAATTTTACAAAGTTTAAGGAATTCTGTAATGAATTTTTTTACACATTTCCTGCAAATGATTGGAAAGTTAGATGTGACCATGTTAAAAAGCTTGAAGATGAATTTATCAACAATGAATTACTTTTAGGTACGGTTGTAGATAATATTATTAATTTGGCCGAAGACGGAGATAGCGAGGATGATGAAGTTGATATAGAAAGTGATTTTGAAGAATAATTTGTAGATGCACATCATTATTTTACTGTTGATGATCCCTGTACATCTAAAACATATTTTTCATTATAATGTTTGTTTGTAGGTGGTATGACTGAATACATTAAACGCAATAAATGTGAAAATGTAAATAGTTGTTATAAAATTGTAGATATTCGAGACAAATTCCTTTAGATTAGTATATTTGTAGCACATCTGTACATAGTCCTAAATAAACAATAATTGACGGCACCCAGAATCAAGATTTTCTTGTTTTACCAGTCCTAACTCTGTAAAAAGTATGAAGGGGCTAATTTTATAGTGAGTATTTGCAAAAACCCCAAAACTCTACATATGGAAGTAGAAATATCTACCACAAAAAAGCTTCAATATTTTATTTATATTATTAGTATACTTATCAGACCATCTGTAAGGCGTTTTCTCAAATTTGTTTTTCAAATTTTATGTATGAACCCGAATTTTTACATTATTATCTACTACATATTATTAAGAATAACAATTTTAGAAAGCTTAACATGTAGGTATGTCATTAACTATTACTGCGAACAATCCTTATCATATTGTACGCTTTATCTACAAAATCTACCTGACTTCCAATTCATATACAAATAAACCTCAATGACGAATATTATGAAGGCACTACTCAAAAACATTAATTTGCAGTAAAGGTGAAAGTTTATGTCTCTTGGAGTCTATTTATTATTTATTACTTACATCACATAAAATAATATAATTTGAAGCAATAAATAATTATGTCTGTACAAAAAACCCCAATTTTCTTAGAAAAATCTAATGGTTTTTATTTCCTTATTAATTTAATTAGTAATAAGGAACACATTATTGTTATTTTGTTCTGTAAACTGCATTTTATATACCATTATACATGTGCCACAATTTATTATTTTTAAATCCAATTTCAAAATATTGTGTTTACCCTCATACGTATTAGCAGCCTCACAACATTTAAAACTATGCATGAGTATTGTACGTCACCTGCTCTTCTCGGTAACTGCGTTTACAACGTTGTCAAGTTGTATGGCTTTTTCGCGCATCGTCAACTGCCCAAAATAATTTGCCAGCCTATATATTGTTAAGTCTCTTTGCCAATATATTATTAGGAGTATTAACATAAGAAACTACAGGTCTAATTGGTTTCGTTATTTCATGTAATTTAACGGTTCCATATAATTGTGGAAAATGAGGATTCTTATTTATGAGGGACCTCTTTTCGTAATCACTTAAAAGATATTTTGAATTATTAACAATATTCCTTACATTATTAGAAAACTTTTTTATTGGGTCTGCTCTAAGAACTTTTACATCGCTAGATTCTATATTTATATTTATATATTTTTGAATTATAATCTTCAGTTGTCAATATGACAGTTGCGTTCCCCATTTCAGATTTTGTAACTGTTAGGTTATCTTCTACTTTTCTTTGATTGCATTTAAAACTGTCATGTCATTATTTGTTTGACGTTTAACTTTTGAAGGTTCAATATTTTTGATTAAATTGGCAATTTCTTATAAAGAAAATTATTTGAATTAAATTTTAAAGCTATTTCTGACTCTGTAGCTATACTTTCTTTAATATTATTCGAAGATTTTGGTGGTATGCTGTACTTTAAACCTTTATTTAAAAATTCTATTTCTCCATCTGTAAAATTAATGTCTGAAAGGTTTTCAAATCGTGGTGCAAAGTGTGTTGGTATGTAAGTACTTACAGTTTCATGATGTTTAGAGTATTGAATTCTATGTTGTGTGTGTTCAAGTATCTGTAGCTTTTGTTCTCGTTTCTTAAATTTCTTGTGCTTCATCTTGCTGACACTCTGATTTTGTCATCTAAACAGTCAAATTCTACTGGATGTAGTTGCAACGTCAGTTCAGAATGTTCAACTTTTATGCAGTTGTCCAAGGAGTCCCTTATTTTAATCCATATGGCTAATAATATCTAAGATTTAATATTTGTAAAATCATATTCTCCTTTTTTTTTTCTATTAACATATATTAAGTCAATCACGAGGTCGGCCACTTCTTGGTCTAGCCAAAAAACCTATTAAATATCAGGTAGGCATCAAATGAAATGTAACTTCTTTCATTCTGACGATTATATTTAATATTAAAACAATTGCCAATTTTTTAGAATTTTCAACTTTTTTCAATATATTGTAGAATTAGCTAGAAACAGTAAGTTTCATTTAAAACACTAATATGAGTAGATTCCATGAAGTAAGGGTCGAGACAGTTAAGTGCTAGACCATATCGCTTGCCCAACCTCCTCTTCCTTCAGCTACTCGAAGTCATCCGCTTATTGAAGTGATATCGTCTGAAGTACATCTAAGGCATCTCCCAGACAGGCGCGGTCGCATCCCATGATTTGGGGGGGGGGGGTCAACTCAGCTCAAATACAGTTCTAGAATCAACTTTACCATTGAAACAACTAAAATATATAGGAATATTTTTTAATAAAATAAAAAGTGAACACAAATTTCAATTACAAACTGAAAGGTAGTCTGCTATTCGTTTTAGAAAATCGGGTGATTATTTTCGAGACATCAGGGGTTATCTCGGGATGTATATTTAGAAGGACTTAGCCCGCTAGCCTCTGTGTCATCTATTGAAAGTTTTGAATAATCACAATATTCACTTTTTCGCAGCGTAGAAATAAGACGACGTCTCTAATATAAAAAAGTATCTTTGTAATTCATCAAATCAGGTCAAGGTTAGATTATATCGATTAAATTATTTTTAGTTTTTGTTCAATTGCGTATTTACATGAATAGGGGCACTTTTTAGCTTGTTAAGATTTGTCAGTTTAAGTCTACAGTTCAGTCAATAGTTCATTTTGAAATCTCAATAAGAATAAACGAAATAATTACCTTACCGACATTTTTAATTGATGAATTTTAATAATTTTCGATGAAATTAGCCTCAGGGAATGTATTTATGTATAAAGCTTCATCCAATATTATTAGAGTTATTATAGTTTACAGTCCAAATTCAAGAAGGACATACCAACATTTATTGGCGATTTTCACCGATGCATTTCTGTGTGTTAATTGAATTCCTAAAATTGACTTGGCCAATTAATGAAATGTTCGGATTTAAAAAGTAGGGTTATTTATATTCTCAATGTTTGTAGATCCAATATAACCTAAAGTGTATGTTCAATTTATTTTTCTACTTTTGTTAAAACACGGCAACTATGTGATCGATAGATATTAGCGTCGCGATCGTGCATGTTGCTGTCAATGTAAAAACTTGTAAAAGACAACATGCGTCAGATTATTATATAAAGTAGGTCAAATTAAAAGCATATTCAAACGAAAGTTATTTCACTTATTCACACTGTCAATTACTAAAACTAACAGAATATTGTTCCTTCGAGAGTCGGATGTGTGAATAAGTCTAGTACTATACCAATTTTCAATCAATTCAAATAAAACTACAAATTATACCCAAGGAATCAATCCATCCACAAGTATTATTACGAATTGAATTTTTCACACAAATATAAAACCACATACATCAAATTATATCACAATTGATAATTACTTTCTATTATAATGGCTAGTGTAGATATTAAACAACTTATTAGAAACATAAGATCTATAAAAAACGTTTAACTACAGTTGAAAAATATATCAATTCAATCAAAGAGGGTATCATCTCACCTGATTTAATAGATATTCAATTACGATACGACAATAGTATCAATTTAATTCATGAATCTGAATATATACAAAGGTTAATAGAAGAACATTGTACAGAAGAAGAACTAGAGATGCAGTTTGATGAACGAGATCCTTTTGAAAATAAATATTATAGTAATTTGTCATTTTTGAAAGATTACATTTTAAAAAGAACAAGTCCTACAACAATAGTAAATTCTTCATCAGTCAAAGATTCATTATCCAACTTTTTACTTCCTAAAATCAAAGTTCCTGTCTTCAACGGTGAATATGATCAATGGTTAGAATTTAAAAAGAATTTTATGTCTACAATTGATTCAAATACCTGTCTAAATAATATTCAAAAATATAACTTTTTAAATGCTGCTCTAGAAGGGTATGCAAAACGAGTAATTTCGGGATGTGATGAATCTCAAGACTATCAAAGAGCTTGGCAAAAACTTTGTGAAAAATTTGTTAAAAACAATTGTTAATTGATACTCATTGTTTAATATTAATCCTATAAATAAATCCACATTCATGCAATTCAGAACTCTAGTAGATGACATTTCAAAACATATCACAGCAGCAGCAGGAATGAAGCTTTCCAAAGAAGTCCTTTGGGATATGACTGTTATTCATATCATTCATAATAAACTAGATTAAATTACTCAGAACAAATGGAAAGAATCTTATACTTCATCTGAAGTACCTACATTACACAATTTTCTAGAATTCTTAAAAGAAAGACAATATGTATTGGAATCTTTGAAAGAGTCTCATTTTCAAACTAAAGTACATACCAATCATAATCAACCCAATATTCAATTCAAAAATCGACAAAACTACAAGGCCGTAATCAAGTACATTTATCAATCAATAAATTGACATGGAACTTCTGCAAAGGTGAACAATATATTTATACATGTACTGACTTCTTAATCATCAACTAAAGATGGAACAAGGTGAAATAAATACGATTATGTTCAAACTGTCTGAGAATAGAATTTAGGTTGCTGTAAGGAATGCAGACGAAAACACAATATACTATTACACAATTCTATTACAATTAAAAGTATCAAACAAGACAATCAATGCAATTCTAAATTAATCAAACAGTCATGCAGTGATTCCAGCAATTCATCTTGCTCCCAAAGAGATCATTCAATTGTTTTACTACAAACAAATTCTATTTATAATCAACAAAATAGTTACAATTCATACATTCTTCTCTCAACTGTAACTTTCAAAGTAAACGACGATCAAGGCAGTTTTCAAGTCTGTGGAGCGTTATTGGACTCTGGAGCTCAATCCAATCTAATTACTGAATCTTGTTACAAACGTTTAAACCTAACATTGATCCCTACCAATTTGTCAATCATGGGAATCGATCAAACGATATCAACTCTAACAAAAAGGACTTCTATTTCCATTTACTCGACTTGTTACAATTTTCAATGCAATATATGTTGTTATGTTGTTCCAATAATATCATCAACCACACCCACAGAAGAAGTTGATATTTCTTCAATCAATATTCCAGATAACCTTAATTTAGCAGATCCGAAATTATGTTTGCCTAAGCAAATCGACATGATGATCGGGGTCACTCTATTTTATTAGATGGTAAAATCACTTTAGGTAAAAATCGTCCTATTTTACAAAATACGAAGCTAGGCTGGATCATTTCCGGGTTGATTACACGTCCAATAAAAATGTTTATTTGCAATTTTTCTAAAAACATATCCGAGGATTATCAACTAAAAAAATTTTGGGTACTTAATGAAATCATTGAACCTACTTCAAAGTCCGAAGACGACCTTCTTTGTGAAAGAAACACGTCATTCTAATGGTCAATTTATTGTCAAATTTCCATTAAAAAAGTCACCTGCAATATTGGGCAGTTCTAAAGAAACAACTATTAATAGATTCAAGGCATTAGAGAAAATATTTCAATCAAATCCAGAATTACGTCTTAGTGTGTGTGGACTGGGAAGGTTTGTGAAAATCTTGTTATTTAAATGGTTGGGTAACGTTTGTATTTTCACGCCATATGTTATGAGCTGCATATCTCTCCTTAAGTTTAGGGGTAAGGTTTAGTTTGTACGGATGCCTTAACTGCCACTCTCTCGACAAAAAATCGTTTTTCTGCAAATGAATGGGTTGTACGCATTCAAGAATTATCAACCCATCTATACAGTATGCAAAGGACTATTTCAATAATGTGGATACCTGGGCATACCGATATTACCGGTAATACTGAAGCTGATCTAGTAGCAAAAAAGCCACAAGCGGAACAGTTGACAAAGGCATACCTAACACCTTCCTGGATATGAACACGGATATAAAGAATAAAATTCACGAAGCATGGCAGAACAGATGGAATACATATGACGGACAATTAAGACACATTAAACCGAGCGTACAAAAATGGTTCTACCCCAAAACTCTTACAAGGCGTGAACAAGTCGTCCTCAGCCGATTAAGGATAGGCCACACAAACCTAACCCATTTACACCTTCTCCTTGGAAAGAACAAACCTAGATGTGAGAAGTGCGGCATCCCACTGACAACACAACATATATTTACTTGTGCAGCCTTCAATTTTCACAGACAATTCCTCAAAATACCCCAGATCGAAAACATTCTTAGAAACCAAAATGACGAGCTAACCAGGTGATAACTTATCTAAAGTCCACAAATTTATTTTATAAAATATAAATAACCCCAATGATATATCGACGAGCACAATGACCTAGATGTCGATGCTCAAACACAAAAAAAAAATCCAGAATTTCATAATCTTTACAAGAATTTCATTCATGAATATATACAATTAGATAACATGGCAAAATTAACAGAATAAATAAGAAATCCAAATTATTATTTTCCACATCATGGCGTTTTCAAAGAAACAAGTATTACAACAAAACTCAGAGTAGTTTTTGATGGATCATGTATAATTAGTTCGGGATGGTCCCTTAATGACTTACAGTTAGTGAGCCCTAAAATTAAGAATACTATTTTTGATATACTAATCAGGTTCAGACTTTACAAATATGTCGTATCAGCACACGTGTCAAAAATGTATAATCAAATTTTAATACACAACGTACCAACTCAATACAGTCACATATGGCACCACGTCAGCGTCTTATCTAGCAATTATATGTTTCAATCAATTAGCTATCGAAAATTATAGTTCAAACCCTACTGCATCAAATACAATTTTGTCAGATTTTTATGTCGACGACTTACTGACAGGTTCAAATGATATCAATGAATCGCAAACTAGATGTACTAACATTTCATCCATTTTATCATCGGCAAACTTCATTTTAAACAAATGTGTTTCAAATCATCCTCACATATTACATACCATTGAACCCGAATACATTCCTAACAAGATTTTGAATTTAGGCGAATCTGAAAGCTTCAAAACCATAGGTGTTCAATGGGACAGTAAACAATATATTTTAAAATATAATATAAACATTTCTTGTTCTCATACCTCGATTACTAAAAGACAAATTATTTCTATTATATCGCAAATATATGACCCACTTGGTCTTCTTAGTTCAATAATTAAAATAGCTAAGATCATCATTCAAAAAGTATGGTCAATCAAATTACCATGGGATCAGCCAAATCCGCAATATTTATTAGTATCATGGACACAATTTTAGAATCACACCGCTCAACTGAATCAATTAGAAATTCTTCGGATACCAATCGGATCGAATCACCAATTACTAGATATGCATTGCTTTTGTGACGCTTCGATGAAAGATTATGCCAGTTGCATCTATTTAATAAGTTGAGATGCTCAAGGAAACTATTCTATTCAATTACTATGTTCAAAGACAAAGATTTTTCCTTTGAAAATAACTACGATACCCAGGCTGGAATTATGTGCCTCATTATTAGGTGCACAATTAGTAAAAGAAATGTGTAATACCAATTTTCCAACAGTACCTGTATACTATTGGAGTGACTAACAAATCGTTCTATGTTGGCTTCAAAAGGAACCCAATCTGTTGCAAACATTTGTCGTAAATCCTGTATCCAAAATTCAAACTATGACCGATATTACCAGTTGGCATTATGTCAATACATGGGAAAACCCCGCAGACTTAGCGTCACGAGGAGTTTTATCAGAAAAGCTAAGAAATTCAAAGTTATGGTGGTACGGACCTGATTTTCTCTATGGATCTATTGATAACTCATTATGTAATGATACTATTTTAAACACCAATTTACCCGATTTAAAGAAAACCAGTACCATTTACTCGAGGCCACAACTATTGAAAGATTTCCACTTTTCTCTAGATATTCAAATTTGAACAGATTAAAACGTGTAACTTACTATTGTCTCAGATTTATTTTCAACATACTAAAACGGAAAGAAGACAGATTAACTTGTCCTCCTACTATTTATACAAAAACATCACATTTTGTTACACCCAGGTCCTCAACTATTATCGGCATCCAACAGACAGTTCTATTGGCCTATCGGTGGACGTAACTCAGCAAGGAAAGTATCCAAACAATGTTCAACCCAACATTTGCTACATATCCAATGTCTAATTCACCTGATCATAGAATAAAACCATCATCACCTTTTCAATTTACCGGTCTTGACTATGCAGGCCCATTTCCATTAAAAGATAAACGAGGATGCAAAATATTAAAATGTTATGTTTGCGTTTTTGTCTATTTCTGCACAAAATCTATTCATTTAGAATTGGTATCAAATTCAACAACTGAATGTTTTTTATCTTGCTTGAGAAGATTTACTTCCAGACGAGGAATACCATCTGACATTTTTTGAAAGAATGGAACTACATTCATTGGTGCAAACAACCCACTAAAAGAATTGGGTATCCTTTTACATAATAACCAAGATCATATCAATAATCAATTAACCAAAGATAACATACGGTGGTATTTTATACCCCCGTACACACCAAATCTTGGTGGCTTTTGGGAAGCTGTCGTCAAGAGCACTTAGCACCATCTACAACGCAAACTTTATAACAAACAATTTACATATGAAGTTTTTTATTCATTATTGGTACAAATTGAAGGAATTTCAAATTCACGCCCGCTTTATTCCCAATCCACCAATCCGAACGATCTAGAACCCCTCACACCTTCACATTTTTTATTTGGTCACCCTATAACCTTATTCCCTGATGCTGATCTTGTAACAACCCCATCAAATAGATTATCGCGACTTCAAGAAATCCAACGTATGTATCAACAACTTTGGGCACGTTTCAAACAAGAATATATTTCTCAACTGCATATGCAATATAAATAGAAGGATCCAACGAAACCATTGCTAACGACTGGAACCCTTGTACTAATCAAACATTGTAACCAGCCGCCATGCAAATGGCCTCTTGGTAGAATCCTACATCTCTTCCAAGGAAAAAATTCCAGACTTGCAAGAATCCAAACCACTGCAAGAATTGGGAACCGTTTAGTACGACATTGATGCCCACTTCCAATTGAAGAAGATAAAAATACTTAGTGATATTTTTATTATATGCAATGTCAATGCCATTTTATGTTCATATCTATTTTCGCACATTTGCTTATTAGACCAGGGTCGATAATTTTTGAAACCAAAAAAAATTACAGTAGGATGAAACCCATCAGAAAAGGAAGGGAATATGATCAAAATGAAAGGAAAAATAAATTACGGTCGATCCGAGTTCGGGAAGTGGGAGAGGGTGAGTTTTTAGGATTAAAAATGGTTTAACTTGATTTCCGGCAAAACTACAAGTGCTATAGAAAAAAGTTGAAAAGCAAAGTTGTAGGTAATGAAAAGATCTACAACTCTTGTATTTGAAATTTTTTCACATAACCTCAAAATTTTGGTGAAAAATTCAAAAAACCAAGTTTTGGTTTTTCATTTATCTTTTTTAAAAAAAATTTTTTCTTCGAAACTTGGTGAAAACTTACCTTATTATGTCCCAAATTCACTGTAATTTATTTGATTTTAAATATTCATTTTTTCGCCTTATTTTAACTTAATATCAAAAAAGCACCCTAATTTCCAATCGAAAATTCAGACGTCAAAATATCGGCTTTTTTCAAAAAGTCTGGGGGCTTTTTGTTCGTTGAAATATCTACTTTCAGATGGTGTAAAAAATATACATTACTATAGTAAATGTTCTCAGAAAATGCAAAAAATTGAAAAAAACTCAAATTCGAATTTTTTTTAATCACTATGTACAATTTCATCAAAAAAATGTGATTGCTGCAATTTTTTTTAGTTAAAAAGTTTATTTATTCAATTCGAATTACATTCATGTCATAGAAAATCTCATAAAATAATAATATACATGTAAATCGTACTATTGAATTTAGATACTTAATTCTGATTACGTTATTCATTATATTTTTTTTCAAAAACGTTAATCTTGTTAATTATAAATACCTCATTTGAAATTCCAATCAGTTACTCATTAGTTTTTGTCTCTTTGAATGCATTTCTTCTAATTGATCGTCAAAATCTTCAAGACCATCATCTTCGTCTCCAATGTTATTTCCAGTCTGCATTGGTTCTTCATCCACAATTTCATCTGAATCATTTACTTCCTTGTAGATTTTCTCTTCCATATTGGAGCAATTTTCAGAACCATGACAATTAGTGCATAAATTTGTGCATTTTAAACCATGTTTTCGGCAGCCACATTTTAAAGTGTTACATCCAGTTTCACAGCTGCAGCAAATAGTTTTGAGCAATACTTCCGGAATTAAATCCTTTTCTTTAAATTTGGGCATAATGCCACGCTGATGTTGCTTCCAGCCCCAATCTGTTGCTGTCAATTCGTTAACCAACCAAGTTTGAAGCTGATAATATGCTCTGTAACAATGTTGTTCTGCTGCTCCTTCTGTGGGTGGGAGGTTTGCCAAAATGAAGGATGATTTAATTTTTGACAACTGATATTTTTGAAACCTTAATTGATTCAGCGTTATTTTTTCTTTTTTACATTTATAAATAGATTTGATTAATTGTAATCCATTTTTATATTATAGAGAGAATGAAATGTTGTTTTCTGTACGATTTCATTGATTATATAAAATAAAAACTAGTTATGTGCTTGCAGACTTTAATATTATATAATAAGTTCAAATAATTAAATACTATTAAGGGGAAGAAAGTAAACATTTGTACAAAATGAATCACTGCAAGTTTTTTAATTACATTTCAGAAAACATCGGGAGGATTGGGAACCAAATATAAATACTAGAATTTGCAGTGCTCATTTTGTCAATAATCAAAAATCAGATAATCCCCTACACCCATCTTACATACCAACAATTTTTTTGTTTATCAATAAAACATAAAATCTTACGTTTTTTGAGTAATTGTAGTGTAAATTTTAATAAACACCTCAAAATTGTACAAAATGATTGAAAAAAATGCTTTTTTCAATTTTTAGCATTTTCTGAGAACATTTTCTATAGTAATGTATATTTTTTCACACCATCAGAAAGTAGATATTTCAACGAACCAAAAGCCCCCAGACTTTTTGAAAAAAGCCAAAATTTTGACGTCAGAATTTTCGATTGAAAATTAGGGTGCTTTTTTGATATTAAGTTAATATAAGGCGAAAAAATAAATATTTTAAATCAAATGAATTACAGTGTATTTGGGACATAATAAGGTAAGTTTTCACAAAATTTCATATAAAAAATTTTTTTTTAAAAAGATATAAATAAAAAACCAAAAACTTCGTTTTTTGAATTTTTCACCTAAATTTTGAGGTTATCTGAAAAAATTGCGAATACAAAAGTTGTAGATCTTTTTATTACCTAGAGCTTTGCCATTCAACTTTTTTCGATAGGACTTGTAATTTTGCCGGAAATCAAGATAAACCATTTTTGTACCCTAAAAACTCACCCCCTCCCACTTCCCGAACTCGGATCGACCATAATTGATTTTTCCTTTCATTTTGATCATATTCCCCTCCTTTTCTATTGGGTTTCATCCAACTGTAATTTTTTTTCATTTTTTACCATTTTTGAAGGCTTCGGCTCTGGTCTATATGTATTCATTTGAAGGTTCCATTATTTTCAATTTTGTTTTACTTTTGTTAAAACACGGCGACGATGTGATCGATAGATATTAGTGTCGCGATCGTGCACGTTGCTGTCAATGTAAGAACTTGTAAGAGACAACATGTGTCAGATTATTATATAAAATTTATCAAATTGAAAGCATATTCAAACGAAAGTTATTTTACTTATTCACACTGTTAATTGCTAAAACTAACATTATACGCAAAAACTGTATTACCAGTTATCTGCTGTATTTTCTCACATATTGTTCAGAGAAAGCTAATAACCATCAGGAGTCATGCCAATAACAGTAAACAACAAATATTTTACATTCTCGTTACAACGTAAAAATTTTATTTCAGTAAATGAAACTTCGGCAAAACCGAAACTGTCATTGTAATTTCATTGTATTTCTTGTTTCCTTTCTCACTTAGTTTGGACCTGTAAGTGTAAAGTGAGAACAATCCGCGTCAAAGAGCAGAAGGATAACAATTAAAAAGTGTCGCATCTAAAATGGTAATTTATATGGAAATTTCCTCCGAGACTTTCCAACAACATAACGGAGCGAAAGGTTTAATATAGAATATGCTTAAAACGACATTCGATAAAATTAAACTCTTTGATTTTCTCCTATACCCCAAAAATTTATTACATTCAATGTTATCGTTTAATTCTTGTGAAATAGAGAAATGTTAACACAATATTTGTTTTTATGGAAGACATGGGAGTTGAAAGACTTTTAATCACATAATTATGGAGTCAAACATTTAAGGTAGCGTGACTAGGCGTTTCCTTGTGTATTTACATAAAATGGAAAACAAGGAAATTTGAATCAAAAAAAACTAGCACACATCTAGCAGACGTAAGAGAAAGTGAACAATAATTGGGTTTTCGTATGAAGATTGCTCTTTTTACGCCCTGGGACAGCAAAAAACACTAGAAGAAAGGGAGGTAATTGAATTAGTAATATATATTGATAGATTTCATACAAGGACCGGTATTAGTCGATATTTATGGGGGGTGAGTTAAATTAGAATTGAAAATGCATCAAGTAGTGGAGTGGAATTATTTTTGTGTATGGCTTTGGATAGCATAATCCAATCAGCCACGAATTGTTTGTTACAATTTTCAGCGTAGGTATATTATAAAACTACTAGCTGTACCCGGTAGATGTAGACCTGCTAAACATTGGTCATTGTTTGTTATATTTGAAGCTACTCAGTAATAACTTAATCTCCGCCACAAATACTATTTGTTATTATTCAATGTTTTAAGGTAGATTAACTATGTATCTATAATCAAAAGACTAGTAGTCTTTTGCGATTAAATTTTAAATTTACTATGATTGGTTATTGAAATTACTTACTAATTACTATTCAGTCAGAATCGCTATTTTTTTTTAATTCTATTTTAACTGTCGCATCAACCATGTCGGTTATTAGCGACAAAGATTATTTTGCAAGGTGTTTTTTTTTGTTTGTTTATGACCAGGGAACGAATCCATTAGCCTTGCAAGGTGTTGATTACATTAATTTCAGTAACATCTAGAACTAATACATTTATGTCGCCATTTTGACCTAATACCGATTTCAATGTGCTTGGTATATTGTTTTTCACTCGGGCAACCTCATATCTGGGACACTCATATCTGGGACAGTTTAGTGTGGCCTATCTTTAGTCTTGTCAGTAGTACTTGGTTGGGCCGCCTGTTTGGTATTGTATTCCAGGGTTTCACACTGTGTTTCACCTCGCGTAATTTTGCTCTCGAATCCAGCCACTGATTTCGCTACGCATGTATCGCTTTTTCTTTCACGGTATGCTTCAAATCACTGATGCTCGTCGCGTTTACAACTACCGCACTATCCCTTTCCGCTTCTTGTTTTGCCAGCTGGTCTGCTTCTTCATTACTCTGGATTTCTATGTGGGAGGGGATCCACATAAATTTTACATTTATTTGGGATTCTTGTAGTTGGAAGATTTCCTTCTTTATTTCGATAGCAATGGGATGACTACTATAAAATTGCTGGATGGATTTTAATGGGAATCTGTGATTATGAGGATGTTGGAAGCATTCGCATTTTTAGACAGTTTAAGGGCTTGTAGCAATGCATATATTTTTCCAATGAAGACTGTACTGCAGGCAGGTAATCTAAAAGATAAGTTATGATTTGCCGTAACAACCGCGGCTCCGACGCCAGCTGGAGTTTTCGAGGCATCCGTATATATTTTGAAATGGTCATTATATTCAATGAGTTTTGTCTGGAAGATGTTTTTTTATCAGCAAACTGGTTAGTTCATATTTTTCAAAAGAGGTAAGAGTGGTGTCAATTATTGGTTTTGAATTTTGCCAAGGAGGATATGTTTTTTCAAACTTGAATATAGGAACATGTTTGATTTGAATTTCTGCTTTGAATCGTCTCACGCGACTACAGAAAGTTGGACTCGGTTGTTGTTGAGCAACATTGTCAATTTCATCTGTATGAATTTTGGGGTACATTGGATGCTTAGTATTATCTAATATAGAGGTAGCATATGACAATGTCAATATTTTTCTCCTCGTAGATAAAGATGGTTCCCCTAATTCTGTATAAAGGCTTTCCACCGGTGACGTTCGATATGCACCAGATATTATTCGTAAAACGTTATCGTGAACTGTATCAAGTTTCTTTAAAATATGGCTTTTGGTGGATGCATAGACAATAGATCCATGATCGAGTTTGGAACGTATAAGATTTTTATATATATAATATGTAAAGTTTTTTGATCTGATCCCCAGTTACGGTTAAAAAGTATTCTAAGAAGATTAATACCTTTCTGACAAGATAATATCAACATTTTTATATGATCATTCCAGCTCAAGTTCTGATCAAATATCATACCTAAGAATGTCGTGGAAGTTACATATTGCAGTTTTTCTTCATATAGTGTAAGCGGGGGTGTCTTTCCACAAGGTTTTTTCGAAAATAATAAACATTTGGTTTTGGACGCAGAAAACTTACAGCCCGACTGTTTTGACCATTGCTGTTTATTAAGTTGTCTCTGTAGTATATTTTGCATTGTATCGATGTTTTTACTTTTCATATATACCACTAATTCATCCGCATATAGCCTTGTTTCAATTGTTTTAAGCACATTTTCGATAATGTTATTAATAGCGATTAGAAATAACGTGGGACTAATAACAGAACCTTGGGGAGTGCCATTTTCTTGACATTGTTTGGTCGATAGATTACCATTTACTCTTACTCTAAAAGTCCTATAGCTTAGAAAAATTTTGATGGATGTCAACATATGTCCATCTATACTCCATTGCTTTATCGATTTCAGTATATTTATTCCACATGCAGTATCGAATGATTTGTTAATATTAATAAATATGGCTAAGCATTTCTGTTTATTTGCGAAGGCTTCGTGTATGTCACTTTCTAGATCAATAATATTGTCAATAGTACTTCTCTTTTTCCTAAATCTACTTTGTTCTGGTTCAATTAGTTTGCGACTTTCAAGCTCCCACCTAAGACGATTATTAATGATTTTTTCTAAGAGCTTCCACATCGTGCTAGTCAGTGCAATAGGTCTGTATGATTCTGTACTTGTTGCTTTCTTAACAGTCTTTAGAATTGGTATGATTGTTGCTTCAGTCCACTGAATTAGAAAAGTATGTTGTATCAAAATGGTGTTGAAAATATTTAAGAGTACTTCTTTGCCGCTCTCCGATAGATGTAGCAGGAAAGAAATCGGTATATTATCAGGACCTGTACTCGAGTTTTTAAAGTCTTTCATCGCTTCATCTAGTTCTGATAGCGTGAGTGGTTGGTTGAGGTACGATGTATTGTTTTCATTATTGATTGGGATTTATTTGATTGATACTCTGTTTTTTTAGAAAATCTTCCTTAAATTTGGCATCGCTCGAGTTCTCTTGGATTGCTTCCGCCAATGTTTCAGCTATATCTTTTGATTTTGTTATTAAGATTTCGTCTTGTTTTATACCAGTGATTTTATTGTATGATTTATTGCCGGATATGGTATTCACTTCTTTTCATACAGATGTTAAGCTAGTAGAGCTACTCATATTTTGCACATATTTCATCCACGAGTCTTTTTCACCTTTTCTAAAAATATACCTAGTTTTGGCTCTTAGTGCTTTGAATCGTAATTGATTATCAATTGTGTTATGGTTTTTAGATATGAAATACAAGTTTACTTTCTTTAAGTGCCTCTTCACATTCTTTATTCCACCATGGTACAGCCGTACGGTGTGTCATGTTTTTAGTTAACCCTATTGTTATGTCTGCAGCTGTTATCAATATGTCATTGAAATTGTTTATTGTTTCATTTATGTCCTCGCGTATCGAAAATTTTGTTGAATGTGCATCAGTTAAAATGTTATATTATTCCAAGTCTGCTTCATGTAGCTTCCAGTTTTGTATAGGTGTTGAATCGTCAGCACTTCTAGGTTTATCTACTACAAGGATTGAGGAATGATCACTGCCATATAAAAAAGGTAAGAACTCTCATGTTAGGTGTTGATGTAATGAAGGATTACATAAAGTTAAATCTATAGCCAAGAATGTTTAAGTTTAAGTCTGTCATAACCTCTTCTATTGTGTTTCCTCGAGTATCTTGTTTCTCACACCCCCACATGAAGTTGTGTCCGTTGAAGTCGCCCATGATAATTTTAGGATCAGGAACCTGAGAGATTAGATCAGTCAGTTCCCTTTTATTTAGGTTTCGGTAGGATGGAATATATATATACATATATATATATATATATATATATATATATATATATTACATATATTTATTTTTGTAGGAACATCCACGGTTACAGCTATTGCTTCAATATTGGTATCTAAATCAATTTGGCTTGAATGAAGGTTTATATTTACATATGTTGCAACTCCTCCTCAACTTTTTATACCAATTCTGTTCTTGTAATATACATTTAAATTTTTTAGTTTGTGTGTATTCTGATTATTAAAGTGTGTTTCTTGTAAACAGATAACGTTCGGGTTGTAATTAGATATAATAGTTTTTAACATTTCCAGATGGAGGTAATATCCCTTTAGATTTCCCTGTAGAATATTCATTGTTTTATTTTAAATTTATTGGAGTCGAATTTATGTCGTTACTGTCTGATGAGTCACTGATTGGTTCTTGGTCTATGGGTCCTTCAGCAATATATCTTTCAAGTCTCTTCCTAATTTTTGTGAAGCGCGTCTTCATTGCTTTGCTCTGTAGTGAGGGGTAATTTTTTTTAATAGTATCTACTAAGTTTGATCAACAATAGGAGTTGAAATTTCAGATGCGATTACTGGGGAAGACATTGGGAGTGAACCGTTTGTATGCAGTGATGGATTTTGGATAGGACTACTGGGAGGGTTAGTACAAGCCTCGGCAGTATGGCCGGGTTGTTTGAACATTCCAGTTTGTCAGTGGAGATGAAAATTCTGTAAGGAGTATTATCATGTGTTATTAAGAGAGACGTTTGCAAGGAAAAATTATCTGAATCTGGTAAAGCAAAAGTCATTCTTCGGAAACTCATAATGTGTGCATAGTTGTCATCTGGTACACCACATTTCAAAAATGAGACAAGGGAGGCTAATTGAAGGCCTATGTTTTCGAGTGATTTTTCAATGATATAATGTGGTATAGTATGGGATACGTTAGATATAAGTATTCGTTTGGCTGGTGTGATAAGTCTACGTATAGGAATAATAGTTGATTTCACAGATATGCTATCGTGTGTTTTGAGTAATTTATCGACGATAGATGTGAAACTTATTTAAATACACACACGTTTGTTCGATATTTTTGAAGCAAAGGTATTATTTTTTGGATTGACGATTTGACCAATAGCTTTTATGTATTCAAAAAGAGCTGTATCGGGGATAGTATGCATAACAATTGCCTGTTCTCTTTTAGGAAAAGTTGTTGGGGGGGGGGGGGGGGTGGTTGAGCTGCAGCTACGTAAGATTTTGTAATAGTGGGAGGATTTAGTGTTATAGATGAGGATGGTTGAGGTTTTGTAAGAGGTCCTGGATGCCAAAACCTCTACAGAGTAAAAGGACAAGAGTCCTAGATGGACTCTTGGGAATGAAAGGAAATAACAGTTACCTGTGTTAATGGTCCGCCACTGGTGAAAACTAGGTTCTTCAGTTGATGAAGTTAACTGTTTATAAATGTATTTTTGTAAGTTCATTCACAAAATATGTAGAATCTCACATTATATAGTCATTAACTTTTTCACAACACCGTAAAAAGGAATAAAAACTCGTAATTAGTGAATGTATTGTTTAGACGACCGATAATCGATGTTTACTCGTAGGCTGCCTAAATATGAATTTTATATTTGTCGGTTATGTTATCAGATATTAATGACGCAAGGGTGAAGATCCAATAATTCAACTGTATGTATACTGCACAACTCACTTATAACTTTGATTTCGAACCGTATGTGAAAATTCTGCATGATTTTTTAAACTTGCCAAAAAGTTTGTGAAGAGACCATCAAAAGTATATAATCATTCGATTTAAACGTGACGATAAACTAAAAATCGCATCGGTGGCATAATTCAATCTATTTACGGCAATATTTGTTTTTATGAAAGATAATGGAGTTGAAAGACTATTAATTAGCTGGTTACGGAGTCAAACATACAAGGTAGCGTGACTTGACGTTTCCTAATGTAATTACTTAGAATGGAAAAGAAGGAAATTTGAATTAACAAAATTAGGACAAATCCAGTTTAAACTCAGGTGAAAAAAGTGAGCAAGGCTTAAGCTTTTTTTAGGATTGACTTTTTGCACGCACTGGGGCAGTCAAAAATACTAGAAGACAGAGGAGACGTTGAAAAGGTAGGTATCATATATTGATAAATTAAGGTACAAACTCCAATTATCGGCAGTGCACCAATTAACGGCACTTTGTTGAAATCCGATCGAATAATAAGATTCCCATCTGAATTTCGTAAAATATAAGTCATCTGTACTGCTCTAACATCATTTACGCGCCCTTTGGAAAACACGAACCCTTGGATTGTTTGTAATCGGAAATCAGTAAAAAAAGTTCCAACACTGTCAGTTCTTGTTTGGTCTTAGCGGGAAGTTGTGCTGGTTGTACTAGTCTTTAATATATTAACAGATACTTGATATTGTTTACTGGATTATTTGGTAATTATAATTTCTGATATAAATAATAAATTTCAGTAATAAAGTGGGTGTCGATCTTTGGAGCTTCAGAATAAATCAATCATGGGAATGCGTGCCGATAATTGGGGAAACACTTGTGTTTCAATCCAAGAGTCTTTTTGCTTAAACTTATAGTACAGTGTTATTCAAAAGTCCCCTCCCCCCCTCGTATCTTTTGAACGGCTACATTTACATTAATAAAATTTGGAGGGGGAAAATAAACTGTTGTAAACTTCTCTACGAATGGTAACAGGTGACGTAATAGTAATAGATGACGTCACAGTGTAACTCTGGCCAATAATTTTGAACAGGACCTCATGGCAAGTGATATCTCGTTTGAAAGGCTTTGACATTGGATACATAGCCATATTAATTTTGTTTGGGTTTAAATTAATTTTGACGGATAAATTAAATAAATACCAAAATTATAGAAATTATTTTTGTAAATTTAATTAATCAAATATCAACAATGGATTCTTATAGCAAATGTTCGAAATGTGCTCCGTCTACTTCCTGACAGTAATACATCCTATTAGTAAACTCTTGTCGTACTCATTCGAATGTGTCAGCTGAAATAGCATTGCATTATTCAGTAATTTTTTCTTTGAAAACGCCAATGCTATCTGGTGCTGTAGAATGAACCTTGGATTTCAAGTACCCCTCATAGAAAAACATCTAACGATGTCAGATCTGGTGACCGAGGTGGCCATTCTATAGGACCTCGCCGGCGGATCCATCTACCTCGATATTCTTCATCCAGGTAACGTTTTACTGCACCATAATAATGTGCAGGAGCACTATCTTGTTGAAATGTTATTTCCAGATGGCCGAATTCATCTTGATTATCTTCCAGAATTTCAAGAATTTCAAGAATTAACGGCTCAATTGCATTTTGTAACATCTCCAGATACACTTCACCGCTTAAATTTGAATTTAGTGAAACAGGACCAACTATGTGGTTTCCCTGGAAATTGGGTATGTTGTTCACGAAAGGTGTGAGGATTTGTGTCACTCCAATACCTTACATTTTGTGTATTCACATTTCCATTGAGGCAAAAAATACTTACGTCACTAAAACAAATTGTTTTTGTGTAATGTGGGTTTTGAATAATTTTATTTGTCATACATTCACAGAATTCGAGCCTTCTGTCGGGGTCGTCATCCGAAAGGTGGTGCACCATTTTTAACTTGAATGGATTAAATTTATTTTTAGCCAACACTCTCTGTACTGTACTTTTACTTACTTCACAGATAGATGCAACTTTGGTTGAAGAGGAAGTAGGGTTTACTACCATTTCAGCAACTATATCAATTTTTTTATCATCACTAAATGTTGGTCGACCAGATCGTTTGGCATCTTGAACACTACCTGTTGCTTCAAACTTGTGAAGAAGCTCCCTCAAATAAGTTCTCGAGATATGGCCATCTGGGTATCTCTCATTAAATAAACGTTCCGCTTCATGGAGATTCTTTCTAGATTCACCATTTATTAAGATAGCTGCTACTTTGTCGGCTTGAATACGTACCATTTTGCCTATGTAAACTCTTAAACGTCTCATTAAACAATAATAAAATTAAATATTTAAGTTATTTAGAAAAACTTTGCAAAGCAACAAATACTATTAAATTGAAAACGTCAATTTTTTTGACAACTAACCAGGGGCGGACTGAAAAATCTTCAATATTTAAATGTGAAATAATAATTTTGGTATTTATTTAATTTATACGTCAAAATTAATTTAAACCCAAAGAAAATTAATATGGATATGTAGCCAATATCAATGCCTTTCAGACGAGATATCACTTGCCATAAGGTCCTATTTAAAATTATTGGCCAGGCTGGCACTGTGACGTCATCTATTACTATTACGTCACCTGTTACCATTCGTAGAGAAGTTTACAACATTTTATTTTCACCCTCCAAATTTTAATAATGTAAGTGTAGCCGTTCAAAAGATACGAGGGGGAGGGGACTTTTGAATAGCACTGTATATTCTAGTATATAGTGGCTTTCCTCGTGTTACAATTGAATTAAATGACTGATTTTCGGCACCCCATATATTTGTTAGTTACACATTTAATTTTGCTGAAGTATGTGTGCCGATATTTGAATAATTTCAGTACTGGTAGCTGGTGTTTGTTTTTTCAGCTTGTTACGTTCTTTTTAAAGCCATCGTAATTACAGTTAGATTGTTGTGTAATATAATTATCTTCGGGTATTACTCTGTATTTGTTCGTTTTATTTTGGTTGGTATATTTGAAGCTGCCTATTACCTGGTACCTTGTTTTGGCCATAATGGAGTATGCTTAGATATAATAAATATTATTTTTATTTATGTTTGTTATTAAAAGTAACCCTTTTATTTGTCCTTTTGCAATAATAAGCAAAAAAACGTTATTCGAAAATATTATGAGTATTGTCGTCTAGCGCCGTCTAGTGGACGAGTATCAAAGTACGTATCTAGTATTATCGTTGGGGTTCCTGTGATAATACATTTGGAATAGATTGAAGAAAACTGTATAGTTAGTTCGGTATTGGTAAGTCGGTATTCTCTTGATCAGCTGATGGTTTAAAAAGACATGAGACATGATGGCCATAACGGACTGTGGTGTACAATTGTGTTACTGGAAATTATGACTTTTATTTAGTCACCCTTTAAGAGGGATCATTCTGTATCACATATTGTTGGAATCCAGTCGCCATTTTCTTGTGATGGGAATTTGCCTATTACCGGTAAGTTCTGATATGCCGTTCTATTTTCTTTCTTTTCCTGTAGTGTCGTATTCAGGAGCTTTCAATACGCTTATTCCCAATAGATTCCAATTAATAAGAATATTTATCAAGACGCTACCGAGACCCCCGTCATTTTTCCTTCTGGGTGGTTATTGGTTTATGCACCCCTTTTGATACGACAGGATCATGCTATAACCCCCTACTAGCATAGAGTGAGTTATTATATTTAATTTTTCAATTATTTCATGGTTTTGATTTTTAATAGTCAATGGGACTGCCTAAATGTTAATTTGAGTTCAATTTAGTTTTATTATCAGTAAAATAATTGGGAATAAAAGTTGTAAAACTATTTAGTTTGTATTCCCCTCGCTTATGTATTTTTATATTGGGGAAAATGGATTTATTCATATTATTTGTAAAATAATTAGTAGTACAAGCTCATAGACTAGTAAGTTTGTATTATCTTGGCTTAATTATTTTCAAATTTTGAAGAAATAAAATATGTTTTGGCATCAATGTTGCTTATCCGGTAGAGCCAACAAATTTATTAAAATATGAATTGTCATGCGTTTACTATAATATTTGTTTCGAATCAGTAGCGAATCGTGTTTTGACGAAACAACAACATTTTACGGTCTAATTAATCAATATAAAAAGGTTTATATTTCGATAACCGGTTGGAATATAGAATAACCACTCCATTTCCATCTAACCCCATCCCCAATCAGTGGTGAAACCTACATTGGAATATGATGAGCCAGCGCGAAAAGTAAGTTTTTTTTATAATTGTTAGTTTTATTTTTTCATAAAGGAGAAAAATAACCAATCATAATTTTTGGCCACTTCGAACTTAGATAATTCAAATTTGCTTAAAATTACATTAATAGTCAGGGTTAGCTACTGATTCGAACCTATATAATTATTTGTCATGAGAATTCTATAGACCGGAAAATACCATAGTTGGCTGCTACTACTCAAAGTCGTGTAAAATTTATCCTTTCTTAGCTAAGACATTATATACTTAATGTGTCTGTACACCGATTTTCGCATAATACCTAACATATAGTTATTTGGAAACTGTTTATTATAAATAATCTTTTCATATAATTGATGTTCTGTTAAAATATAATATCAATTTTAGTTTTGTTGAATTCAGGTAGAACTTGTTATCAGGAATAGGTAAACAAGTTTTTTGTAATTCCTAGAAATTTAAAATCGATTAGCCTCAAATTGATATTGTTTATTGAAAAATATAAATACATTTATTTATGTGATTGAAAGATGCCTACTGTTCCTACACCCGATGAACTTAAATTAGATCTATCGATTGCGCAGCGGGAAATTCTTTTCGGTAAGGGTCAAAAATGTTTTGATTCCGCGAAGGAACTCGATAGACACCCAAATTCTAGTAGTAAACTAGAAAACTTTTCTATCCGTTACACTACATTTTCCCATGTTGTACAGGAGTATCGCCAAGTAGTCGAAGAAATTGTAACAATAAAACAAAATCTTAAACCTGACGAGCGTCCAAATTACGATAGTTTGAATGCCTTCGATGAGCTCTACTGTACGATTGAGTATATAGCTTCTAAATTTTTGTCTACACCGACTCAAAATCCTGTAGTAACTTCTAATGCCGCCACCGATTCAAGGGTGCGTGTGCCTAAACTTATAAAATTTTCTGGAGATCTTTCCGTTTAGCCTTTATTTTATGAAAACTTTAATTATTTAGTACATGGTAAGGTGGAATTTTCTAAAGCAGAGAAATTGCAATATTTATTAGGAAGCCTATCTGGAAAGGCTTTATTAACCTGCAATGCATTTGAAGCTACCCCTAATAATTATGATTCGATATGGAAGTTATTAGAAGATACCTACAACGATAAAAAATTTCTTGCCGATTTGTATTTAGATAAAATTTTAAATTTCCACTCATTGCCTAATGGAAGTCCAAATAATTTACTATCATTTTTAGAAACCTTTGATACCGCTGTAACTGCCTTAAAACGTTTAAGATTAAATGATTTATGTAATTATATACTTACTTATATTGCTCTTTCAAAATTACCCAAACAAACCATTGATGATTTTGATTTGGTTACTCCTCAAAGTACTATACTACAATACGATGATCTTATTAAATTTGTTTGCCAACGAAGTACAAATATTAGTAAAATTGATAAGATTAAACCAATTTCTAGCTCAAGATACCAACATTCTAAATCTAATAATTTTAATACAAATCCAAAGACCTTTATGGCCAACAACTCCATCCCTGTTACATCAAATTGTATTGTTTGTATACACAACAACATTACCTAAAAGACTGTTCTGTTTTTAAAAGTTGGCCATTTGATCAAAAATTTAGTTTTATAAAGGATAACAACTTGTGTACTAATTGTTTTTCAAATAAACATAAAGTTGGTGCTTGTCCTTCACGATTTAATTGCACATTGTGTCAACAGACATATCACAGTCTGTTACATAAAACCAATAATAGTAATAAAAGAAAATCAAATATCTCTGATAATAACATAGTACAGTCCACACCCTCTAGCAGCTCGCAAAATGCTTGCAATACAGCCCATTTTGATGGTATGCATAACAAATCTCAGTTTGTAGTTTTGAGTACTATAGTTGCCAATGTTAAAAACAAATGGAATAAAATAGATAAGGTTAGATTTTTGTTAGATAGTGGCTCTATGCCTAATTTACTTACTCTGAATTGTTGTCAGAGATTGGGATTAAATTTCCAAAAATTTAATTCTAAGGTATTAGGTGTAGGGGGAAATGTAAACACCTTAAAGGGTAAAACCAACCTTACAATTTCTCCTACTTTTGATACAAATTTGAAAATCCCATTAGAAGCTTTGATTGTAGATAAGATTACTAATCCATTGCCAGAATTTCCTCTAGATACTCGTAATTTGGACTATTTGAAAAATTTGCCTTTAGCTGATCCTTCTTTTCACACTCCTAGTAAGATAGATGGTATTTTGGGAGCAACCATTTTTGCAGATTTAATAAAAAATGATAAAATTTCAGGACAAGATGGATCCCCGACTGCAATTGAAACCTCCTTTGGTTACGTAGTCACTGGTTATGTCCAGCCATTACCAAGCAATACAAATGAGTACACTTTTCTTTATAGATGTATCTCCTACTCTAGAATCCTTAGTAAATAAAATGTTCCAGCTAGAAGATCTATCTCAGCCATCACCTAATGATGAAGATTTAGCTTGTGAGAAAATCTTTTTAGATCATGTTGTTCGAAGCCCATCTGGTCGATATTCTGTAGCATTGCCATTTAAATCTGATCCTGACCAATTGGGTGACTCTTACTCCTTTTCCAAGTCTCGTTTATTGTCGCTCGAACAAAAGTTAAGTAAATTTCCTAATCTAAGATTAATTTATTCCGATATTTTGCAGGATTATATTAATCAAGGACATATGTCCCTTGTTCCTTCTGCTTTGATCAATATCCCCCCGTATTATATTCCACACCACTGTATCTTTAAACCTGATAGTGTTTCCACACCTTGTCGTATTGTGTTTGACGCCAGTATGAAAACCAACAAAAACACCTCCTTAAATGATGTACTTTATACTGGTTGCAAACTTCAAAATAATTCAGTTGATATTCTGTTGAATCTTAGATTATTCCCAATAGCAGTAACATCAGATGTTAAACAAATGTATCGACAAATTGAAATCATTCCATCACATAGGCAGTATCAGAGAATTATTTGGCGTTTCGAGCCTCAAGATCCTATTTCCGTGTACCAGCTCAATACTGTGTCATTTGGAGTAAAATGTTCACCGTAGTTTAAGGGTTATTAAAAAATTTCTAGAGGATGAAGGATGTAATTACCCTGATGCTGTTCAACCCCTCCAAAATGATATGTATATGGACGATTTCATAAGTAGTTTTCCTGATCTAGAGTCTGCTAAACTCGCCCATTCACAAATTGTTGCCTTATTTTCGTCAGCTGGTTTTCAAATAGTGAAATGGACGTCCAATTTATCTCAGTTGCTTAATATTATTCCAGAAAATCTCAGGTTAATGGGAATTAAGAATTTTGAGTTTGATTCCTTCAAGATTTTAGGTTTGCAATGGAATCCATCCACAGATAAATTCATATTTAAACTTTCTCCTGCTGGTTATTCTGTTTGCACTAAAAGGCGATTGCTGTCCTTTGTCGCTAGAACCTTTGACCCCTTAGGAGTTTTATCGCCTTTCATTCTTCTTATCCAGCTAATGATAAAATCACTGTGGGATATAAATTATGATTGGGATGAAATTGCACCAACTAAAATCTGTCAACATTGGCAATCCGTCTTATTGCAGCTTCCGAATTTGTCGAAGCTAGAAATTCCAAGACATATTTCTTTTGTAGAAGATTTTAGCTTAACCTTAGTTGGATTTTGTGATGCCAGTAATTCTGGTTATGCCGCTGCGGTTTATGCCAGAACTGAAGCCACCAATATGGTCAAAAGTACTCTTTTATATTCTCAAGCTCGCGTAGCTCCTAAATTAGCTGTTACTTTACCTCGTTTGGAGTTATGTTCTGCTGTTTTACTCGCTAAAATCCTATTCCATATTAGAAATACCTTTGCTCATCGTTTAGCTATACAAAATATTTTTGCGCTTTCGGATTCACAGATATCTCTTCATTGGATTCATTCCCATCCTAAACGATGGAAAACTTTTATTTCTAATAGAATCTCTTCAATCCAGAAACTGGTTCCTTCAGAAAAATGGTACTTTGTGCCAGGCAATCAAGATATTGCTGACTGCGCTTCTCGTGGTCTTGATCCCTCTACATTTATGCAAAAAATGGACTGGATTCACGGTCCTACCTGGTTGTCATACGACATACCGCGATGGCCTATAAAAACACCACAAGAAATAATTATTAATAGTACTAATAGAGGTTCCAATTACGAGCCTCATGAGTTAGTTGCCACAATAACCATCGCGGCAATTGAAGGACCTCTTTATAAAATTATAAATCATTTTTCTGCCTTTAATAAAATGTTAAATTCCTCGGTTTATGTTCTAAAGTTTTTAAAATTATTACCCAGAATTTCCCCCAATCAGTGGTGAAACCTACATTGGAATATGATGAGCCAGCGCGAGAAGTAAGTTTTTTTTATAATGGTTAGTTTTATATTTTCATAAAGGGAAAAATAACCAATCAAAATGTTTATGTAAGTTTTTCATGTTGGTGCATTCAATTATTCTTTTATTATTTGATTCAATGAATTGGTCAAAATAATTTGCTTTTTTCAAAGTTAACTTTGAGTTTTATTGATTGCTCCAGACTATAAAATGTTTCTAGAGAAAAGACTATAATAGGTTTTCTTTCATTTAGTGTTTTTCCATCTGGTTTTCTTTTGCCTGGTGTATTGAAACTCTCCTTTGGTTTGGTTATTCGTTGAAGTCTGCATTTGGATACGACTGAAAACACATCTATGGATCTAAGTTTGTTCGTCACAGCTCGTATACAGGGTGATTGATGCTGCGAGGCTGTATTGGCTATTTATTTAATTTAATATATTAAGACACATATTTTCTATTTAACTCATATTAATGAAATTGGTTTAATAGTAATTAATTTTGAGATTTTGCGCATAATTTATGATACTCATTTTCTTGGTACTGGTTGAAATGTTGAACAACCCGTAATTATACAGGGTAAATCATTAATGTCCGAAACATATTTCACATAATTATGAATAATTAGTACGATATTCAAATACTTAAAATATAGTCACATATTAAAGAATATTGTTGTTTTGGGTCACTGTAACGTTTGAAGTAGAGTTCACCATACACTGTTTGTTAATGGATAGCTATTGCGCTGCACTTAAGCTATTTCTGACCATTCGCATTTTCCCTTGGTTACCTGCGCATGAGCTCAAGCCCGGGATACTAATAAGTTGATTTTAATTTTCTTTATATTTGATGTATCTCTCCTACCATTCATAGGCAAAATACAATAGCGTTCCTTATTTATTTAGGTATTAATTATTTTTTTTGTACATAATAATAATAATTTATGTGCTACATTCATTATTGAGTATTATGGCTTACCACTGTGCTATTGGATAAATTTAATCTGTTTACACCTTCTTCACATTGGTGTACTACTTGTTTTGTTAAAAACTGAATAGAATCGTTTCTTGAATATTCTGTTCTAATTCAGTACAATTCCTTTTGCGTTGGTAGGTCGCGTGATTATTAGTTCTTTGGGATATTTGGGTATCGACTTGCCTGGCGTCCAATTAAGATCTTTCCGATATTTATGAGGTCTTTAACGAACCTCCCCATCTTCACTGAGTAAACCGGCAAATATCCTGTGAGCTACAACTCAGATTCGGTATTTAGTTTACATATAAAAATGTACGTCACAAGCTACAAAAAGACATGGAAAAAAGAAGAAACGAATCCAATATTCATCCGAAGTTTTAAAAAATGCTATTGAAGTTATTCGGGCAGGAATGCCATTTAATACTGCCAGTAAAGTATATAAGGTACACAGATCAACCCTTCAAAATAAAGTTATCACTGCTCCAGATACAATCCTCATCTCTGAAGAAGAAGCTGTACTTGTTACATGGTTATTTAGGATTTTAGGTTGTGGAATTCCCGCTACTAAAACATAGTTACTGGATAGTGTTCAGCTTTTAATCAAAGAATTGGATAGATCCAACAATTTAACAGATGGAAGATCTGATCGTAATTCGTATGAATTGTTTTTCAAATCACATCCTGAAATAACCAAGAGATTTTCACAGAATCTAACATGATCGAGAGCCAACCTTATCTAGAAGAGAATTTGTGATAGGTTCAAAGAAGTGGAGAGTCATTCATAATAAACTAATACGTTCAATATATTACATGATGCAAGTCACGTTTTTAACTGCGTTGAGACGACCTTTTCCCTTAGTCCAAAAGAAGATAAAGTCCTAGTTAGGAATGGGGAAACTACTGTTTATTCTTCTGTTGGAAATGATGAAAAAGAGTGCCTAACAAACCAAATAACATGTAGCGGTTCTGGTAACACTCTTCCTTCTATGATAAATGATGCCGTCAGTTGTAGATAAAGTTCCAGAACAATGGAGACTTGGAATATTAGAAAACGAATGGGTGACTGGCGAGTTCATTGCTAATGTTTTTTATCCTTGGGTTGTGGCGGCCAATATACAATTTCCTATAATACTGTTTTTAGACTGTCACACCTCGTATCCAATTTTGACACTTAGTGCATTTTGTTCAAAAGTAAATATAATTTTTATATCCCCTTGCCCGAATGCCACTCATATTTTTAAACATTTAGATGTCGCTGTATTTCGTTATTTAAAACTGGATAGGGAAATGAGTGTGAGTCGATGGAAAATGAAATCTTCAAATATGTATTTGCTGTTATTCTTTAGACAACGTGAATAATTTTCCTGATATCATCAATAGTGGCTTTACAACCTGTGGGCTGGTTCCTTTCCATGCTTGAAACATAAAATTTTCAAAATATTTCACAGATCAACGGAAAGAGGTCGCTACGACACGTCCAGATCTAGAAAAAACTCAAGATCAACAAGAATCTCGTAATAAAGTACCAGAAAATGCCTTTAGTATTTTGGAAAAAGAAGTTTCTAGTGAAATTCTCCTTTCTTTAGAAAAATCTGGAATTTCACGCCTTCACACGCTTTGGAGAAAAATTAAAAGTAATAGTATTGATATATTAGATATTGCGAATGATTGATGATCTGAACCAATAATTTCCGATATAAACTCTGATCAAACGCGAAATGCTGCGGTAGAGGAGATTCCAGATGTATTTGATATGAATGAGGAATGGAACTAGTGAATCAAATGAAGATCGCTTGCCATTAGTCCGAAGAAATGTGGACAAATCCGTTGAACAAAGCGAAATCAAAACGCCAGAGCCAAAGACGTATAGGGGAAGGGTGTACAAAATGACAGTGGAGTAAAATTACTCAGTGCTTGTATATACTGGACTCATCGTTCGGGAGTGCTCGGAAACGAATATGTTATTGTGGCTTGGGTTCCAGTCATGCCAGTTAACATTCTGTTCCGCTTCATCGGTAATAGAGGAAGCACGTCCGATTTTCAATATTTGACATCAAGTTTTTGGCGCGCTATATTAAAATCTGCACAACATTTTTAGTGTGATAAATTGGTAAGTTGAAATATGTATGATAAGTTACGAGAATTATAGTTTTTATGTTGCATGTTTCAAATTGAGTTAATAAGTTATTGTTTTGTAAAAAATTATATTTGTTTTAATTAGGTTTGCGTGGGCTAAAATGACAGGTGTAAAGAGGGCAAAATGACATGCTATGTCATTTTACCCGACCTTACCTAATAAAATAGAATGTGCCTTACAAATGGATAAAAATGCGTTTTTTTTCAGATTATGCCGCGAAATTATGCAAGAAAGACCAATAGGCAATCATGGAATGCTGATTCTATGCTAAAGGCAATAGAAGCTGTTAATAAGCGTGAAATGGGGTGGCTCAAAACATCAAAACTTTACAATATACCTCAAGCAACCCTAAGGAGGCATACTTTGCAAAAAAATTTGAATTTACAGAAAGGAGAAAAACAACTGGGCAGATTTAAACTGACGTTACCCATAGAAATAGAAAGGCAGTTGGTTGAACATTTAAAATTGCTAGAATCGAGGTTCTTTGAACTAACAAGACGGGACGTTTTAGAGTTAGCCTATAGTTTAGCAGTAAAAAATGGGTTTGAACATTCTTATAATAACCAGAAAAAGTCCGCTGGAAAGGACTGGTTAAAAGAATTTCGCAGAAGAAATCCAGATATAACACTGCGTAAACCCGAAGCCACATCTGCAGCAAGAGCGTAGGCATTTAGTAAACCTCAAGTGACTCAGTTTTTTAAGGAACTAGAGGACACCTTTCAAAAAGAAAAGACTGATCCCATGAAGATATATACTGCAGTTGAATCGGCATTATCTACTGTACAGCGCTCGCAGAAAGTGTTTGCTACAACCGGTAGGAAACAAGTAGGTGCAATTACCAGCGCCGAAATAGGTTTGCACGTCACAGTTGTTTGTTGCATGCGAAAAAGTTAGTTTTAGTCTTTAAAACCGTTTATTTTCATTGTATATTTATTTAAAATAGAATAGAGATACTTATTTGTTAGATGGCTGAGGCTGATGTTCGAAGCAATACCAAAAAAGAGAGTCTACAAAAGTGGAACAGGAAAACGTGAAGAACAAGCGGCAGAGTCACCAACCCAATCTAATTTAAAATTATTTTTGAAAAAAAGCGCAATTGCAAATACTCCTCTAAATTGCGAAGCAGGCATTAGTACTTTGGAAAGAAATAGCAATGACTCACCTGCTAAAAATAGTGAAAATGCACCTTATTTTTCCCAACAAACTGAAATTGACGATTATGAATCTGAACCTGTTAAAAAAACTGAAGTTGAGGAAGAACCAAAACCAAGGGAATATATTTAAGAGAGTTCAACCAAATTCATTCCCCCATACGCAGAATCTAGTATGAAAACCAAATTATTAGTTTTGGCATCTCATCCAGTTCATCCTAGTTCTAATATTTCGCCTACCCTAATTTTCCCGCGAAAAAATATGAAAAAAGAGTTAACTGACCATACACCTGCAGGAACTTTATGCATTCCCCAAGAGTCTGGCTGGATGACTGGTCAAGTATTTTTACAATGGTTGCAGTATTTTCAAAAATATGCCAAGACATCTCGCACAGAGAAGTTTTTGTTAATCGTGTATGGACATTCAAGCCACAAATATCTTGATGCACTTCTATACGCCAAAGAAAATGGCATTGTGCTTTCACGTTTGCTACGTCTCTGTACACATCGGATGTAACCTGTTCATGTTGCATTCTTCGGTCCACTCAAAACCTATTATGACCAAGAAATAACCAAACGGCTCAAACCTGATCCTGGTCAAGTTGTAACACAGTTTCAAATTGGTGGTCTGTTAAATGAAGCCTATGGAAAAGCAGCTATTGCTCAGAATGCTACTCATGGATTTGCCAAAACTGGTATCTACCCAATAAACCTCGATGTGTTTCCCGTTTCCCGGCTTTATATTTCAAGCATCTGAAACGACCAACATTGCAGTTGATAATAGTATCCAACCAAATACAAACGTTCATATTGATAACAATGCACAACCTGGACCTTCCTCTTCTACCATAGAACCTCCTACTTCTACAACATCCAACAAGTGGCGTTTTACTTTTGGTTACTCCAGCTGATTTGAGTTCAGTTCCAGTTGGACCATTTGTTTCAGTCCAGGGAAAAAGAAAGCCAAGGAAACGTCAGAGCACTTCTCTTCTAAACTCAACCCCAAATTTGGAAGAGGCTTAGGAAAAAAAACAAGCCATAATTAGAGATCCCAGAAAAAAGAAAAAAAACCGTAAAAAGAAAAGTCGTTCAAGAATCAGAGTTGGAAACAGAAAGAAACCTTTTTTCTGCTAATGAAGAAGATGATGATGCTGCGTGCATTTATTGTACAGAACTGTACAAATTTTCTAAAAACGGTGAGCTGTTGCTATGCTGTTGTTCGAGTAAAAAGTGGGCACATGCTGAGTGTGCCGGGGTAGACAAGAAAACAAAAAGTTTCGTTTGTGAGCTTTGTACCAACTTAAAATTATTAAACAGTATTAATGCGTCATTTTGCCCCCCCCCCTAGGTGGGGTAGAATAAACTCTCTTGTTAATTTTTGTATTTGTATGTTTGTTTTGCTAAAAGTCTATATTTTGTCCTAATTTGTTAAAACCTTATCTGAAGTGTTGCTTAGTTGAAAAAATGTTTTTTTACACAAAAAATTCTATTTTTTTAAAATGTATGTTATTTTGTACACCCTTCCCCTAATGAAATCCATTTAGCATCAGGTAGAAATGCAACATCTGATGAATCTTTTCCTGCAAAAATCTCATTTCTACCTACACCCCTCAAAAAAATATCTATTTTGTTTTGATAATCAAAATGAAACTCTTGAAAAAATACCAAAAGAAAATTAGCCTTCTGTAGCTGCATCTTCACAATGGCAACAGTACAACACTTAATATTCAAAAGAAAAGAAGAGCGAGAAGGAAGTTTTCAATGTGGAAAATAAAGGAAAAAAATATAAACCAATGTTATTGACATTGAGCGTGTCAAATAAATCGTAAATCACATAAAGTGTAAGCCTCAAAAATATTTTTTGGCCGAACAATAATGAACCTTATACTTCAACATAATCAGAATAATCATGGTATTGCTTTCTATGCTAAACTGCCAGAAATATCGATATGCGTTTGTTTACAACTTGTCTTCAATATTACCACGAAGATTGTGTGATGTTGAGACAACGTGATAAAGAACATTTCGACTGCCCAATGTGTACCTAATGTTTGACTAGTACTTTTGCATATAATAATATATCTTCGACTTATTTCATATTTGATCTCCAAATTATGCTGCGTGTCTTAAATAAATACTTAATAATGGTACTTCTGTCTATTATTTATTTCAGCTATTTCACCTATTATATAAAGTGCCGAAGGTTAGAACTTAATTAAATTTTGAGGTGCTAGTAATTAGAACGTAGTACGGATTTTACTTGGTTGGTACAATAATAATTATTTATACAATATTTCATCACTGTCTTTGATGAAATTTGTGTTTTACTTCAACTAATGTATTTCTCACAGATTGATTTATTTAGCATCAGTTCGATAAGCTTCTTTAGGTGCCAAAAATTGGGGTTTTTACCTTATACATTGATCGATAACTTTGTGCAGTGGATTAATTTTGAATTGAAAACGCATCAAGTAGTGGAGTGGAAATAAGTTCGAATTTATACATTTATTGTAAAAAATACACTAACCTATCACCAGGATTGACATCGTGGTCACCGCATCTTGCTCTTCAATGATTTCGATTGTGTTTCCCATAAATGTGCCATTGTTATTAATCTGAAACAAAATGTAAATTCAGGACATATATTATACGTAATTGACATGAATGAATACATAATTTACTTAGTTCAGAAAATCTAATATCTAATATATGAAGTTCAACAAAACAGATGTATAGTTTGGTCCACATATATTCAATATTTATTTGAATGACAAACTTTCGAATAAACTGTTTACAAAAAATAAGACATTCTGTTCAAAATTACATACGAATGTCAAATATCTACCAAATTTTGATCACTTCAAGGGATATTTGATCTGACTAGCATTGGACTACGCTTCATGGAAGAATTCGATAAAAGTTGATAAAAATCAGCAAAATCTATCCCTTACATTGTTCACTTTCTGAAATGATCATACTCAATTTTTTTTTAATTGATGGAATAAATATTCGGTACGTTAGGTATTTTGTATCTTTTCAGGATAATAAATTTAATATTTTTAATAGCATTAGTCCTAGTATTGAAATATTATATTATTTATTTTACAAAAATTAATCTATTGAGGATATGTGTGTGGTCAAGGCTATTATCTTATATTAGGTATATAAAACAGATGTGGGATCGTTTTATTTATTTTAAGCCAGTATATATATATATATATATATATATATATATATATATATACGAGTATATATATTATCCAATACCCTAAACTTGAAATAAACATTGCATGAATCTTTCGATTGTTGTAAGTAAATAGTTTTTTTTTAATCTTCACAGAGAAATGGATTGAGGGTACTCTACCATAAGACATAGTCTTATCAAAAACATGATCTCAGTCAGTATGAGTAGTTTCAGAATAATTATTTTTGTAAGCTTGGAGATTCTAGTAAAGAGAACATATTAATGAATGTTTATATGATCCACCTTCAAAGTTCTTTTTTCATGTTTTCTATTGATACCAAAATTCGTTAATATTCTTAACAAATATGGAAATCTGGCAACTTGACATAATTTTGACATTTTATCTAAATGCTATTTAGAAACTCATCTTTTAATTATTTTCTCTCCATCTTTTTTGTAATCTTTCCTATTCTTTTTTATCTTCAATTTACGTTACCTATACCTAAAATTCTTTCGGACAGTCAATCGTTCATCATCACTCGCCGCAAGAGAATGATAAATAGATGAACTTATTCATTGTAGTACTTGTATATTTTTTCGAGCGTTTTAACTTTATGTATATTTCTATACACTTATAAATTGACTCATATTTTTCTTGAACGTGAAATAAATTTGTTTCTTTTAGATTTGCCAGTACTGACAACAAAATACTTTTCTCATTTGGAATTACTAATGTATAATAAATGTGATTGTATGCATATTTATGTAGTATTTTTCAATAATTAGGGAGCGTGGTTAAGTTATCACCCAATAAACACTTGAATTGATTCAGTCTTGATCCAAACCTGGGAGTGTTCTTAGTTTTATTGAAATACTTATTTTTTGAAGTCATATTTAATAGTATCCAATACCCAGCCACCGTTGAGATAACGCCGTCAGGATAATGTTTTGAGGTACTATTTGACGTCGATTTATGTGTGAAAACAGTATGTAAAAATCGCACTAAAATGATTTGTAGTAAGGTACAGGTTGGCAAATTAGTTTTGGCAGTCAGAAGTTTGACAACTTCCGATGCGCCTTAGCAAAGACGTATGCGGATTGCAAGAGCTCACTTCGCTGGCAGAATTCGTTAGATTCGTTTCGACAGTACAGTTCCGAGAAAAGTGTAATTACCGGAGCTGTTCAATACTAACTTGTTATGGCGACACCAGAAAGTAAAGTTGCTCATAAAAAGTTGAGTGAATAGTGTCGTGAAATAATTATGAACGTTTTAAATTTCGTGACCGAAGAGGCAAAGGTAAGTTTTAATTATTGTAATAAAATTTTTAAACCAAAGTAATTATTTAACAAATTTACACACGATAGTAAATTTTGTAAATCGATTTTCGTACATAAAATATTTATTTGTTAAACGTTTTAAAAAGTGAGAGGGTGAGACAATAGAATATTAAGTACCAAGTGTCAAAAAGGTTGCTTTAGTCACGAGTTTTACTAGGCACGAGTAGAGCGAAGCGAGTGATGAAGAACGTTTTTAACACGAGGTGCTCACTATACTTTTTCTTCGCCCGCGGAAATGAAAAAATTATATTATATTTTAATTATATTCATACCACGACGGATAATGGCTGACGGCTGACTGACAAATCAAATGATACAGAACGACAAAATTATCATGAAACATGAAATTTAATGTTGCATAAATAACTATTCTGTATCTGTCTACAGGAGTATATAGAAGGGCACATTTTTATTTTGTGTAAGATACCAATTTAAATTTAATAGGTTTTTTAGCTTATAATTATAATTATTATACTCATTTCATACCTACCTCTAGTACGTTTCGGTTTTATTATTTATTTTGATACTTCTCTAAATGGCCGAAGACCACGACAAAATTTTTTTATTTCAAAAAAAACGTCACTGAAAACAAATTTAACAACTTTCTCATTTTATTTGTATAAAAATACACATGAGTAACACTTTTAATAAAACATTTATATCGACTAATTTTATTGTCAGGTCATTGAACGAGTTTCTGCTGTTACGAAAGTTAGCCAAAGAACACTTTCCCGTATAAAAAAAGAAGCTCTGGCAGGAAGTAATGCTGACACTGATGTGCCTACTAAAAAACAAAGAACGTCCAGTATCCGTATGGATCAACTCGACAAAACTGTGCTTAGAAGGTGCATAATAAATTATCACATATCCGAGAAAAAAGTACCCACGCTAAGAAATGTACACAAAACCTTTGCAGATAGTTATGGCTTCGCAGGAAGTTACAAATCTGTGCGGAAAAAAATACATTCTTTCGGTTTTCGTTGGACCAACATGGAAAACAACAGAAGTTTGTTAATGGAACGTCAAGAAATCAGACATTTACGCCTACTATAGTTAAGAAACATAAAAAAGTGAAAGTGGAAATGGTACCTAATGCTGGTATTATGTGGAACTCTCAGTCAAAAACAGGAGATTATCATAATGAAATGGCGTACGAAAATTATGAGAAGTGGGTACAAGAAGAACTTATTCCAAACCTAGCAAAAAACGCTGTTGTTGTAATTGATAACGCCCCTTATCACAATGTTTTAAATGAAAAATTACCTGCGACTGCTTGGAAAAAACAACAATTAAAAAACTGGCTTTCTGAAAGAATCATATATTACAGTGAACAAATGTTAAAACCGGATCATTATAACGCTGCAAAAATGTACAAACCGCAATATAAAACTTATAAAATTGATGGATTGTTTATTCGACATAGATTGCAAGTTTTAAGTCTACCCCCTTATCACCCGGACGAAAGTGTTTGGGCGGCACTTGAAGAATATGTGGCGAAACGAAATGCTACCTTCAATGTTGAAGTTTAAAGAATTCTCTAATGAATTTTTCGACATATTTTCTGCAAATGATTGGAAAGTTAGATGTGACCATGTTAAAAAGATTGAAGATGAATTTATGAGCAATGAACCACTTTTAGATACTGTTGTAGATAATATTATTATTCATTTGGCCGAAGACAGCGAGGATGATGAAGTTGATATAGAAAGTGATTTTGAAGGATCATTTATAGATGCACATCATTACTTAACTGTTGATGAGCCCTGTCCATCTGAAACTTATTTTTCATTATAGTGTTTGTTTGTGGGTGGTGTGACTGAATACATTAAATGCAACGAAAGTAAAAATGTAAATAGGTGTTATAAAAGTGTAGATATTAGAGACGTATTTCTCTGGAGTAATATAATGTTTGTAGCACACCTGTACATAGTTCTAAATAAACAATAATTGACGGCACCCAGAACCAAGATTTTTCTTGTTTTGCCAGTCCTAACTTTACATATGAACGTGGAAATATCTACCACAAAAAAGCTTTAATTTATTATTGGCTAGACCAAGAAGTGATTGTGATTGACTTAATATCCCACTATGCAAATAAATATTACAGTTATGTTAATTCAACATCACACTGTGATAACGTTCTTCTTTTTTTTCCTGTTGTTTTCATCACATGCACATCTATACAACCGCTTATGCCCAGCTTGTGGCTGTTCACATTTGTGATGTTCCAACTTAATTTCTCAGTGATGTTGAAGCGCTGCCTCTTTACATTACTGTGATGTTACTAAAACTTCCTCAAAAGGAAGTTTTTATAACGAACTAACGTCGTACAGACGTAATAAGTACGATGTTAATAACAATTATTTCGAAAGATGTAAAAGTAACTACAACATGTGATCATCTTAGAAACATGTTAATTTGTAATATTACAGTAACGTTCTGTATGTGACATTAGTGAGAAGTATACAAATTAACACCGTATGAATGTTTCCTATAGGAAGTTACTAAAAAGAAGTTCATAGGATTTGTATGTAACTACGAATTCAAGTATTACTGTGTACATCAAAAATATGTTTTATTTACATGACATAGATGTTAATAGAGTAGGTAATAAAATTAAGACATCTAGGAGATATCTTATTAACGTTTTAAATAAACATCACGAAAAGTCTCTAAAAAGAACATCACAAAAAAGACTTGTTATGTTTCTTGTTCAGTGGGATATGTTAATAGAGAAAAGAAGAAGATCTGATATTACAAATATTGAAGCTTAGATATTATTAGCCCTATGGTAATATCCTGGATATCATTTTTCCTATTAAGATCAGTATAACTGTGCAATGATATAGAAAACCAGGAAAACTATATCTGCTGATCTTTACAATTATCACTTAAGAAGACAGTTTATTAGTGGAGAACTCCCTAGATTTATTTGCTCATTTCCAATTTTTTAAGAAAATCCAGTTTTTGTTTCTTTTCACAAATATGCAGCACTTCTAGTTTTTTGTTAGGTGTCAATGAATGATAGGTGTCAAGTAGATGTTTTGCGTAGTGGGATTTATCTGGTTGTTTTAATCTGTATGCTAGTAAGTTCACTGTATCGAATTTCAAAATTTCTAAGGGTCTGACCCAAATAGACAGCATTACATTCTGGACATTCGAGTCTATATATACCCGACTTCTTTAATGGTGGTATTTTTGTTATTACATTTAACAATTTTGTACTAACGTTAATTTCTGTTTTAAAAGAGATTGTTGTATTCGTTGCTGAAGATATTATCTTTGAAATATTATTAGAAATATTTCCTGCATATGTGATAATTTCATAAGTTTTCATTTCATCAGTTTGTTGAGGAAATATTAAAAAAAAAACTACTAAACATCAGGTAGGCATCAAATGAAACGTAACGTCTGTCATTCTGACGATGATATTGATTTATCGAAACAATTGTCAATTTTTTAGAATTTTCAACAATTTTTATTATATTGTGGTATTAACCAGAAACCGTGAGTTTCGTTTAAAACACTAATATGAGTAGATTCCACGAAGCAAGGGTCGAGACAGTTAATTTCTTTAATTTATTATTTATATTATTAATATACTTATTAGACCATCTCAAAAGGCGATTTCCCCAAAATTGTTTTTCATATTTTATGTATAAACCCGGGCCAAGCGGTGTAAATTTGTAAATCAAACCCCAGAAATAGAAAAAGATAGTGTTTACTTGGAATGTGATTCATCATAATTCTCTTCATGGTGACACCTACACAAAAAGCGACAACGAACCATTAATAAAATCGTTTCTGCTTCCGGAGAAAGATCTTGCTGATGATTTGGACATTTCGTTCCGTTAGTTAAATATAATTTTTTAACGAAAATATTTAACAAAAACAATAAAAAATCTTTTTGGTGAGAATGACCAGTATAGAGAGATTTCATTATAAATTAAATAAATTTAGTTATGGAAAGATAATATATAGTGGAAAATTACCTGTCCTTTTTATCAATTATGTTTTTTGATCTATTTCAATCATTTTTTCCTAATATTTTTGTATCTTTAATCACCGCTGATTTGAATTGATAAAATCATGTGCGTCATTACATTTTCGAAGAGTTTTTGTTACACTATGTGGAAAACTTCGCTTATAATTGGATATGTCCTGAATTACTCTTATCCTCATAGGTCATTCCAAATTTATGTGCTTGGCTGTACTGGATTGGTTTGCGTTACTCTGGACTGGACTATATTGGTTTGGTTTGCGTTGTATTACATTGGATTGGACTGTGCTGTATTATACCGGATTGGATTCTATTTCGTTGGATTGGATTACGTTGTAATTGGATTGCAATATCAAACTTAATTCATGTTTTTATCGGAACCACAACGATTGTTGGAATACGGTTGCTGGAGACCCTAACTTTATCCAGTATTTTTTGAGTTTTAATTTATTCTCCTTGCCGCCCTTCCCGAATATCCTAGATTAAGAATTAAGTATAAACTCAATTGGTAAATGAATTTGTATATTTTGTCATATGAAAATACTAAATATACTGGCATCCTATTTCAAATTTATTATTTTACTGACTCTTATATTAGCGAGGATAAAAATCGTGTAGTTTCGAAGCCACCCTGTCTGAGTTAGACACAAGTCTCCCTGGAATGTTATCTAACAATAAAAATAACTAGTAAGTGATAAATAATGAACAGGATTGTGATGATATAAATGAAATTTATTCGTATCAAAAAACAAACGATTCACTTGTCCTTTTTGCAAGTCTTCTGCATTGATAGTTAAATTTAAATTTTATAATTTAGTTTATAATGTCCCATATACAGATTATTATTTTGAATAACAATTTTTCGGAAAAAAAGAAAGTAAAGAATTACCACGTGTCCTTTGTGCCTTGGGCTCATATCCTTCATTTTTATCTGTTGACATACAAACTTTGAACTTCCAGTCAGTTTAGCTATGTATGTCATATCCCGTTTATCTAATCATTTATTGATATATTATTGAGAAAAGTTATCTGACTTTTTCGTACCCAAGTTGTCGACTTCTAAAAAATATATGATATATCGATAAAAAATAGAGTAATGCGGTTTTGAGCCAGACAGAATATAGACCAGCCTAACAAAAGAAAATGTCACATTTCTGGAATATTTGATTATATTTGAAGAGGATCTTGTAAATGACTATAGTATAGAATGTTTGTGTCTCACATATAGTAAATTTTAGATAATTATGAAGCAAAATATTATTTTCCTACATAATGAGAAGAGTTGAAATGCAGGTAAATAAAAGAATAATTTACTGCAGTTTAGTCTGGACTAAACGTTCCATTCCAAGTTAAAGGTTGGTGTGTGTGTGTGTGTCAAGTTAATGGCACTGGTTTTGAAAGGTTGGAATAATCCAGAAATGGATGCAGAGTCAATGATTGCGACTATTGAAAGAATATGAGCTCTACAGCTTAGGCTATTTTTCATAAGATTACGAGATATAGCCGTGTAGGAGAAAAGGGACCATTCCCAAAGGTAAACGTGTGGACACGGAACCGTGGTGAGTTTCAACCACATTTACTACAAGGGAAAGGAGGGAGAAGTCGACAAAAATTCAATTATTGATCTAATTTGTCTAAAAGAGAAAATTAACTAAAATTCAGATGAAGTATTGATAAATACTCCACGAACATGCTAATAATATTTCCAATTGTTTGTTACCCACGAAATCAAAAGAACGCTACACAAAGTGCTACGAATTATGTAGTAACTGCAGGAAAATTAAAGAAGCCAAAAACAACAAAAATGTATTACTTGCTTATTTATCGGAAACATCAAAGAATGTACCTACATTGCGGTCTGAATTTTCTGTGCTGAAAAGCACCTTCAAAGTCAAAGAAAATATTAATTTAGACACTTTCCATAAATTTCGAGTATTTTCGAAGCAAGCTTCTGTAAATTACTGTCCCAAAAAGATGAATAATGCATTCAATTTTTAAAAGAAGGTGATTAATTCACATCATCTTATAATGATGGCAAATACAATTAAAATATTAGTGTTTTTAGATGAAACTCACGGTCTCTAGTTCATTCCACAATATAATACAAGTTATTGAAAATTCTAAAAAATTGACAATTGTTTCGAAACAAACCACAAATGCGCGTATTGAACTTAAAAAAGCAAAGACGGTTTGTTTTGCTAAACACAATCGCACACGTCCGTATTCTACAATAGTTCGAACTGGAATATGTTATTGTTATAATTAAGAATATTGAAGTATATTAGTATCAGGCTCTTCGATATCGCTATAAACGTTCTGGATATTCAATTTGCTTGCAATAAAATGTTGAAAACACTAGAAACACAACTTAATTGAACTGAAGATAGCCAAAACATAACCTACATACCTGACAGACACGACCAATTGACGTCACACCAATAGAAGGCGCTTTTGCTGTCACGTGATGACATCAACAAATTGTTAACATTTTGAGAGCGGATTTTGCAATATATATATATATATATATATATATATATATATATATATATATATATTAATTATAGGAAACTTATTCTTTCATTGACGACTCATATGATTTTTGGCTATTCACAATGAGTTCATGATTTGGAAGCTGATATTTTTTGCAAATTGCCCATTGACGACGCGGTGACCGAAAGGGTTAAGTAAATAACTAGACAGTTATAGCGTCCATCTAGAAATCAGATTTTAGTCAAAATTTGTGTTGCCTGAAATTCGTGAAAATTACTGTTTTATTATTAATTGGGATAAGGTGAATCAATAACATTAATTTCGGGAAAAATGGATTTATTCAACACAAAAATAAATTCACATAAACCATGTATTCACAATATAATACGAATGAAAATCAGTCTAACAATAAAAATGTCCAACTCAAGATATTATACCTATCAAAAATAAGTTAAAGAGTTATCTTGGAGAGACTCGGGTTGTACAGCTCTCAGCGATTCTTGAGCCGTCGGTGGTCTGGACTCTGGAGTATGGCGACTTCTTGATGAAGATGCGCATTCAGAGGTCCACTTGCGAGCTGCAGAGCAGAGAAATAGAATAACACCACGCACAAAATATATTTGCAGACTAAAAATTATATTTGCTTCTAATCGCGCAACGAAACAATATAAGAATAACAGCTCGTCGAATCAGCATTCACCGATTAAATAGGACTTTGCGAATGTAAAAACGGTCTTTCGATCCGTTATTAAAATAACGAAGTAAATAATTTTGAATTAGAAGCGAGAGTAACTGAAGAATAAGTAACGCTCCGAAATAAGTTTTGAAAAATTTATAACGAGACGCGATAGACATGTTCTTCTTCTTTGAGTGTCGTCTCCTAGCGAAGGTTAGCGATAACATCTGCAAAAATATTTCAATTTTCAGCTGTTCTTATTAAGGTCGGCAAATCCATGTTTGTCCATTGCCTAAGATTTCGCAGCCAGGAAATTTGTCTTATGCCTGGCCCTCGCCTACCTTCGATCTTCCCCTAATCTATGAGCTGCAGAATGAATTATGTAGTTAGGATTTCGTAAAATATATCCTAGGTGAGTGGTTTTGCGTCTTTCAATAGATATCATTAACTGTCTATCTGCATTCGTCTCAAAACATCTTCATTGCGAATTCTGTCAGTCCATGGAATTTTCAGCATTCTGCGAAATATCCACATTTCAAAGACCTCTAAACGTCTCTTAGAGCTAACTTTGAGTGTCCAGGCCTCCATTCCGTAAAGTAAAGTACTGTAGACATAACACTTTGCCATTCGGTATCTCAATTCTAGACTTAAGTCTCGAGATGACAAGGAGGGTCTCAATTCAACAAAGATGGCTTGTTCTATACTTGAGCGTATCTCATTTTCCGAATATAAGGAATTGTTTACCAGACAGCCCAAACATTTAAACTTAGATTGTTTCGTTGTATATTAAGATATTGCATGGAATATTTGGTCGTCTTGGTATTACCATAGTTTTGGTCTTTTTTGTGTTGATGCGCAGTCCACACATATCTCCTGCTTCGACGAGTTTATTAAGCAATGCTTGCAAACTTTCCTAATTGTCAGCAATGATCACACTGTATCGTCGGCATACCTAATATTGTTTATTACTTCTCCGTTGACTTTGATTCTTTTGGAGGTACATTTAAGTGTGCTATCAAAAATAAAATTTGAGTAAAGATTAAATAGAAACGGTGAAAGGACACAACCCTGCCTAACGCCCTTCTCTATTTTAATAGGATCCGTACGTCCCACAGTTGTTTCCATAGTTGCCGTCTGATTCCAGTATAGCTCCCTTAAAATATTGATGTCATTTTTATCTAGACCCTTCTTACTGAGATATTCACTTAAATGCTTATTGTTAATTCGGTCGAAAGCTTTTTCATAATCGATAAAGCACAAAAACACATAATTTCTTTGGTCTCTGCATTTTGCATCAGAACATTGAAGCCAAACAAGACTTCTCTTGTGCCCATGCCGTCTCTAAATCCAAACTGCTCGTCTCCTGATTTCACATTTTTTATAAATACGATTATGAATTATCTTAAGAAAAATTTTCAACCTACTGGACATCAAGCTGATTAACCTATAATCATTGCACCTCTTGGGATCTCATTGAAAAGTTTTTCTAATAAAATTAGGTTTTCGTAGTCAATAAGCTTTATGAACTCTGTGTGTATTTCATCCGGCCCAGATGCCTTGCCACTCTTGGATATTTTAATAGCATTCATTATCTCGGACTTTAGATTATTAGGGCTGGTAACGCTTGTTGAGGTGATGTTGGGTTCTTCTCGATCTTCTTGAAATGCATCTTCAATATACGGCTTCCATTCCGCCAGTACATCTGTTTTCTGTGTGAGTATTTTGTTGTTGCGGTTTACTGAGTTTCTTTATTCCACAGACTTGTTTTACTTTTTTGTGAATTGTCGCGTCATGTTTTTGTTGGAGTTCTTCGATGTCAGTGCACATATCTTTCATCCACTTCTCTTTAGCCAGTTTTATTTACTTCTAAATTCCTTTGTGTATGCATTTGTATTTCTTGTTGTCTTTTTCCTTATAACCTCTTCTCTCATTCATCATGTTAAGTATTATTGATGTCATCCAAGCTTTCTTTGGTTGGTCTTTTGGGTCTACTAGGGTGTGTTGAGCACGTTTGATAGCATATTTGATTTTAGTCCATAGCTCTCCGATGTTGGGTTGTCCTGACTGGCTTATGTGATTTCTAATTTCTTTCAGGTTTTCATTTAGCGTTGAACTTGCTCGTACTTTGGTATCCTCTACCTTTAGTGCATTTATTTTGGTTTTTTTATTTTCCTTTGCTGTTTCTATTTTCATTAGGCGGATTTCGAATTTGCTTAGTAGTAGCACTTGGTCAGTGGGGACATCTGCACCAGGGTAGGTTTTCACTGATTTAATACCATTCCTATATCTTATGTGGATCAATATGTAGTCTATCTGATTTCTAATTATTTTGCTTGGGCTATCCTGTGGTGACTTCCAGGTATAAACCCTGCATGGCGGGAGCCTGAACCAAGTATTGGTCATGACTAAGTCATGTTCTTGGCACCATTCAACAAGTTGGTCTAGTTCCTAGGCCAAACCTACCTACGATTTCTTCTACTCTACCTTCTCCGACTTTTGCGTTGAAGTCACCCATAATGAAGGTTATTTCATTTTTCCTAGTATATCCGATAAGCTCTTCAAGTTATCTATAAAAGATTTCTATTTCTGCGTCAGGTTTTACTGCAGTTGGAGCATATACTTGAATAATATTGAGATTGATGGGAATTCCATGGAACTGTAGTAGTAGCATTCTTTCATTGTAAGGTACGAAATTAATTACTGCTTTCTGAGCCAACTTGTCTAGTATACTATGAGACCGACTCCATTCCAATGATCTGCGTTGTCATTACCTGAATGGTATACTGTCATACCATTGATTTTATTTGTTCCTAAGTGTAGTCAACGCATCTCGCTTATTTCCAAAACATTTATTTTAATTGTATTGTGGATATTTCCTGCTTCAAACATACTATTCATATTCCACGTACCTATTAGCAGTTGAGATCGGTTTTTAATTGTTTCCTACTTTTGGGTGGGATTTTCTCATCGCGGGGATTCTTCGCACCCCTTGACCATTTAAGGTCTGCTGCGGGCTAGGGGCCGTAGTCATTTTTGAATCTTGCAAAGTTACTTCTACTAGTGATACTCTTAAGGAGTCTTTAATGAAATGGTTTGCCATTCCCTTCTTCATCCTTATGCCGTTGATCGTTGCCAGTTCTCCCGCCTTTTGAAGCGATTTCTGACTTCAATGACAAAAGACTGCCATTACTCTCATTTAGCTCTTCCACACAAAGCTGTTGGCCAATGAGAGTGTACTGCTTATTCCGGCAGTAACTCGCTCGACAAAGCCTCGTTGGTTTTTTTTAGCAGAGTGTACCACGTGCAGGTGACATTGTCATTTGGGTTGGCTTTTGTTGTTTCGAAACAATTGTCAATTTTTTAGAATTTTCAATAACTTGTATTATATTGTGGAATTAACTAGAGACCGTGAGTTTCATTTGAAAACACTAATATGAGCATATTCCACGAAGTAAGGGTCGAGACAGTCAATTTTTAGAATTAAAATAAATCAGTTTTGATATTTAATAAGATTGCATTGTAGGTTTTTCTTATAATGGTAATATATGGACTGTAGCATGTCCATCGGAGTGTAAGGGGTGAACGCTTTTAATTAAAAGCCAACCCAAATGACAATGTCACCTGCACGTGGTACACTCTGCTAAAAAAAATCAACGAGGATTTGTCGAGCGAGTTACTGCCGGAATAAGCAGTACACTCTCATTGGCCAACAGCTTTGTGTGGAAGAGCTAAATGAGAGTAACGGCAGTCTTTTGTCATTGGAGTCAGACATCGCTTCAAAAGGCGGGAGAACTGGCAACGATCAACGGCATAAGGATGAAGAAGGGAATGGCAAACCATTTCATTAAAGACTTCTTAAGAGTATCTCTAGTAGAAGTAACTATGCAAGATTCAAAAATGACTACGGCCCCTAGCCCACAGCAGACCTTAAATGGTCAAGGGGTGCGAAGAATCCCCGCGATGAGAAAATCCCTCCCAAAAGTAGGAAACAATTAAAAACCGATCTCAACTGCTAATAGGAACGTGGAATATAAATAGTATGTTTGAAGCAGGAAATATCCACAATACAATTAAAATAAATGTTTTGGAAATAAGCGAGATGCGTTGACTACACTCAGGAACAAATAAAATCAATGGTATGACAGTATACCATTCAGGTAATGACAACGCAGATCATTGGAATGGAGGCGGTCTCATAGTATACTAGACATGTTGGCTCAGAAAGCAGTAATTAATTTCGTACCTTACAATGAAAGAATGCTGCTACTACAGTTCCATGGAATTCCCATCAATCTCAATATTATTCAATAATATGCTCCAACGGCAGAAAAACCTGACGCAGAAATAGAAATCTTTTATAGACAACTTGAAGAGCTTATCGGATATACTAGGAAAAATGAAATAACCTTCATTATGGGTGACTTCAACGCAAACGTCGGAGAAGGTAGAGTAGAAGAAATCGTAGGTAGGTTTGGCCTAGGAACTAGACCAACTTGTTGAATGGTGCCAAGAACATGACTTAGTCATGACCAATACTTGGTTCAGGCTCCCGCCATGCAGGCTTTATACCTGGAAGTCACCACAGGATAGCCCAAGCAAAATAATTAGAAATCAGATAGACTACATATTGATCCACATAAGATAAAGGAATTGTATTAAATCAGTGAAAACCTACCCTGGTGCAGATGTCCCCACTGACCAAGTGCTACTACTTAGCAAATTCAAAATCCGCCTAATGAAAATAGGAACAGCAAAGGAAAATAAAAAAACAAAAATAAATGCACTAAAGGTAGAGGATACCAAAGTACGAGCAAGTTCAACACTAAATGAAAACCTGAAAGAAATTAGAAATCAAATAAGCCAGTCAGGACAACCCAACATCGAAGAGCTATGGACTAAAATCAAATATGCTATCAATAGTGCTCAACACACCCTAGTAGACCCAAAAGACCAACTAAAGAAAGCTTGGATGACATCAAAAATACTTAAAATGATGAATGAGAGAAGAGATTATAAGGAAAAAGACAACAAGAAATACAAATGCATACACAAAGGAATTTAGAAATAAATAAAACTGGCTAAAGAGAAGTGGATGAAAGATATGTGCACTGACATCGAAGAACTCCAACAAAAACATGACGCAACAATTCACAAAAAAGTAAAACAAGTCTGTGGAATAAAGAGACTCAGTAAACCGCAACAACAAAATACTCACACAGAAAACAGATGTACTGGCGGAATGGAAGCCGTATATTGAAGATGCATTTCAAGAAGATCGATAAGAACCCAACATCACCTCAACAAGCGTTACCAGCCCTAATAATCTAAAGTCCGAGATAATGAATGCTATTAAAATATCCAAGAGTGGCAAGGCACCTGGGCCGGATGAAATACACACAGAGTTCATAAAGCTTATTGACTACGAAAACCTAATTTTATTAGAAAAACTTTTCAATGAGATCCCAAGAGGTGCAATGATTATAGGTTAATCAGCTTGATGTCCAGTAGGTTGAAAATTTTTCTTAAGATAATTCATAATCGTATTTATAAAAAATGTGAAATCAGAAGACGAGCAGTTTGGATTCAGAGACGGCAGGGGCACAAGAGAAGTCTTGTTTGGCTTCAATGTTCTGATGCAAAAATGCAGAGACCAACGAAATGATGTGTTTTTGTGCTTTATCGATTATGAAAAAGCTTTCGACCGAATTAACAATAAGCATTCAAGTGAATATCTCAGTAAGAAGGGTCTAGATAAAAATGACATCAATATTTTAAGGGAGCTATACTGGAATCAGACGGCAACTATGGAAACAACTGTGGGACGTACGGATCCTATTAAAATAGAGAAGGGCGTTGGGCAGGGTTGTGTCCTTTCACCGTTTCTATTTAATCTTTACTAAAATTTTATTATTGATAGCACACTTAAATGTACCTCCAAAAGAATCAAAGTCAACGGAGAAGTAATAAACAATATTAGGTATGCCGACGATACAGTGTGATCATAGCTGACAGTTAGGAAAGTTTGCAAGCATTGCTTAATAAACTCGTCGAAGCAGGAGATATGTGGGGACTGCGCATCAACACAAAAAAGACCAAAACTATGGTAATACCAAGACGACCAAATATTCCATGCAATATCTTAATATACAACGAAACAATCTAAGTTTAAATGTTTGGGCTGTCTGGTAAACAATTCCTTATATTCGGAAAATGAGATACGCTCAAGTATAGAACAAGCCATCTTTGTTAAATTGAGACCCTCCTTGTCATCTCGAGACTTAAGTCTAGAATTGAGATACCGAATGGCAAAGTGTTATGTCTACAGTACTTTACTTTACGGAATGGAGGCCTGGACACTTAAAGTTAGCTCTAAGAGATGTTTAAAGGTATTTGAAATGTGGGTATTTCGCAGAATGCTGAAAATTCCATGGACTGACAGAATTCGCAATGAAGAAGTTTTGAGGCGAATGCAGATAGACAGTTGATAATATCTATTAAAAGACGCAAGACCCCTCACCTAGGATATATTTTACGAAATCCTAACTACATAATTCATTCTGCAACTCATAGTATAGGGGAAGATCGAAGGTAGGCGAGGGCCCGGTATAAGACAAATTTCCTGGCTGCGAAATCTTAGGCAATGGACAAACATGGATTTGTCGACCTTAATAAGAACAGCTGAAAATTGAAATATTTTTGCAGATGTTATCGCTAACCTCCGCTAGGAGACGGCACTCAAGGAAGAAGAACATGTCTATCGCGTCTCGTTATAAATTTTTCAAAACTTATTTCGGAGCGTTACTTATTCTTCAGTTACTCTCGCTTCTAATTCAAAATTATTTACTTCGTTATTTTAATAACGAATCGAAAGACCGTTTTTACATTCGCAAAGTCCTATTTAATCGGTGAATGCTGATTCGACGAGCTGTTCTTCTTATATTGTTTCGTTGCGCGATTAGAAGCAAATATAATTTTTAGTCTGCAAATATATTTTGTGCGTGGTGTTATTCTATTTCTCTGCTCTGCGGCTCGCAAGTGGACCTCTGAATGCGCATCTTCATCAAGAAGTCGCCACACTCCAGAGTCCAGACCACCGACGGCTCAAGAATCGCTGAGAGCTGTACAACCCGAGTCCCTCCAAGATAACTCCTTAACTTATTTTTGATAGGTATAATATCTTGAGTTGGACATTTTTATTGTTAGACTGATTTTTATTCGTATTATATTGTGAATACATGGTTTATGTGAATTTATTTTTGTGTTGAATAAATCCATTTTTCCCGAAATTAATGTTATTGATTCACCTTATCCCAATTAATAATAAAACAGTAACTTTCACGAATTTCTGGCAGCACAAATTTTGACTAAAATCTGATTTCTAGATGGTCGCTATAACTGTTCAGTTATTTACTTAACCCTTTCGGTCACCGTGTCGTCAATGGGCAATTTGCAAAAAATATCAGCTTCCAAATCATGAACTCATTGTGAATAGCCAAAAAGCATATGAGTCGTCAATGAAAGAATAAGTTTCCTATAATTTATATATATATATATATATATATATATATGTATATATATATATATATATATATATATATATTGCAAAATCCGCTCTTAAAATGTTAACAATTTGTTGATGTCATCACGTGACAGCAAACGCGCCTTCTATTGGTGTGACGTCAAATGGTCGTATCTGTCAGGTATGTAGGTTATGTTTTGGCTACCTTCAGTTCAATTAAGTTGTGTTTCTAGTGTTTTCAACATTTTATTGCAAGCAAATTGAATATCCAGAACGTTTATAGCGATATCGAAGAGCCTGATACTAATATACTTCAATATTCTTAATTATAACAATAACATATTCCAGTTCGAACTATTGTAGAATACGGACGTGTGCGATTGTGTTTAGCAAAACAAACTGTCTTTGCTTTTTTAAATTTAATACGCGCATTTGTGGTTTGTAGATTAATATTATTTCAACCATACTGTAAGTATAAATTGTTACTTAACTTTTTCGGTTAAACAATTACCGCGGCATTGGCCTGCGGATGGTCGGTAAGTATAGGCCTAGCGGTAAGGATCCGCCATTAGCCGTATCAACAGGTAATTAAATTTCAAATAATATTTACGTTCAAGATGTCGTATTTTTTGGAGAAATTAGTATGAATGAATCTCGTAATGATTCAAAATGCGATAATTCTGTTGTTAATAATTCCAAAAATTCCGATGTCATTAACGAGGTTAATAAAAACTCGCACTTGAATTCTTTCCAATATAGTAGTCAAACGAGTAATACATTGATTACTTCTAATCGATTTAATTCTGATGACAGCGGACTTTATTTTATTTCTGTTCAACATATTGACATAAATATAGGCCGTTTACATCCTATGAAACTTGAAGAAAAATTACTTACCCTTTCGAACTATGATCGAAATATTATTGAAATTGTTAGTGTTGGTAGGAACCGTATTAAGATCGAAGTTGATTCGGGTCTTGTAGCAAATAGGTCAGTAAATGAACCTTTCTTTAAATAAATAATCTAATTGCCTATATACCAAATTATTCGACAGAAAAACGGGGTCTTGTTCGTGGCGTAGATACTACATTAAGTGAAAATACTCTATTAAACGTTATAAAATCCAATATTACTGTTAAAAGAGTCAAAAGAATGACTCGAGTAATCCATAAAACGATATATCGGAGAGAGTTCCACGACAAATGGTTATTATCACTTTCGCGGGAAAATTAATTCCTCAATTTATTTATATCAATAAAGATAGGTGCCCTGTTGAGGTTTTTGTAAATACAGTTACGCAATGTTTTCAATGCCTACGTTATGGTCATTCAGCTACCCAGTGCAAATCAAAAAAACGTTGTAAAAAATGCGGACATGAGGAAAAAAAAGATCCGGATAACTGTACGAAATTTTGCATTTATTGTAAAAATAACAACCATAAGTCAGTTTTTGAGGAATGTCCTGAATATATAAAACAAAAAAAAAACGTAAGAAGCTATGGCAAACTTAAATAAGTATTTCTTTTAAAGAAGGTGAGAAAGTACTCGAAAATCCATGTTACTCCAGTCTCGTTCAAAAAAATAAATTTGCACCGTTAATAAACTCCGACACAGAATTCCTTTCATTGAAAGTTGCCTCCCACTATCAATCTAACCCCGCTACGATTCATAATAGTAGCATTACTGAAAAACACTATTCAGCCCCGATTGTCAGTCCTCCGAAGAGGAGGAGAAATGATGAGACTACGTCTAATTTTTCGCCTATTCGTAGAGACCAATTTTTGTGCGGGTCCAGTAGTTCAGTTTGGACATTGTGATTTTACAAATGATTTCAATAAATTCATAACCCAGCTCAGTGCTACATTAAAAACCCTTATAAAAGAAATCTTTCAAAATTTTCCAAATATGGCTACTAACCTTAAAGTAAATTAAATTGAATTTGAAAATGAAGTTAAGGAAGTTGCTAATAATATTTTTGCATAATTAAAAGGATCTCTAAAAGCATTAAAATTATTCAGTGGAATATTCGATCACTAAACGCTAACAAATATTCTTTACATCAATTGCTGTTGGAAGAACATTTTGATATAGCAGTTATATCGGAAACCTGGTGCAAACCTTCAGATACTGTTTGTTTCAATAACTTTAGTGTAGTGAGCAGAAGCATTTAATCCAAACTTGGAAGTTTGTGGTGTAAATATTAACATTGATCAGAGAAAGTATTCGATATTGAGTGTGTAGCGACCGGCAAAAGTTGAAGTAACAGCACAAGATTACATTAATCTTTTTTCGCAAATTAACAATGACTGCATTATCAACGGTGATTTTAATGCACATCATGGCTTGTGGGGGTCAGTATCAAGTTCCCCGGATGGCAATACATTAGTGGAAGCTCTAGATTTTTTTCCTCATTCAGTTATCGCCAATAACGGATCTGCTACGAGAGTTACTCCCCCGGTCAGACCAAGTCGGTTGTGGATTTTACTATTCTATCCTCCAGCATATGTTCATTTTTCGACTGGACCGTCCTGCCAGATACATATGGATCTGGTCATTTTCCCATCCGAATTCCAATGAATGACATCAAGATTCAAAATATGACGTTAATATCATCAGCTAAGTGGTCGATGTCGAATGCTAATTGGGATCAATTCAGATTCTTCATAGAACAAGCTCTCACACCGGAATCAACTTTACATAGTACTAAAGAAATTATTTTTTTCTAATTAGATTCGATAACAAATGCCGCGAACAAATCCTGTACGTTAATCTGACGCTCCACCAAGCATGTCAAAACTCCACCGTGGTGGGATGACGAGTGCCTTGCTGCTTCGACTTTAAGGAAAAATGCCTTCAAAGCATACAAATCCAATCTAATTCTTCCACATTTTAACAAGTATAAGAGACATCAAGCTATCTGTAAACGCACTTTCCGTTCAAAAGCCAAATCTAGCTGGGCAAGATACTGCCCCACTCTTAACAGACAAACTCTTCCCTCAGACATTTGGAGATGAATAAATAAGATTCAGGGTCGCAACAAATATACCGACTTTTAACAAAAGTTGCTCCTGATTATGCATACCTAACTATAAAAATTCCGAACAACCACATTTATTCTCATTTTTTGCTAACTGCTATCATACCGAGACGAGATTGAAGCAAATATCAAAACTTCAAAAAATACATCTCACGGTATTGACGGGATAAACTATCTTATAATAGCAAATCTCCCCGTAATTGCCGAACACTATCTCTGCAAAATATATAAAAAATTTTACTTAGAGGGGATAATTGTGATTCTCTCAAACAATGCCTGGTTATCCCTATACCCAAAGTAAACGACCCCAATACCTTCAGACCTATCTCTCTCATGTCTTGTATATTGAAAACATTTGAACGTATCATGAAAACTGGACTAGAATAGTGGTGTGAAAGCAGAAATTTGTTTCCGATATCACAGTTTGGTTTCCAGAAGAAAAAAGGAACTATCGACTGTCTTTCGCAGTTAACAACTGATATCCAGTTAACTTACTCAAGCAATAGTTATCTATCTGCCCTATTTCTTGACATTTCGGGCGCTTATGACAATGGCATTCTAAATATACTTTTCGAGAAACTAACGTCCGGTGCAACGATGGACTGATCGGCCCAAGAGTAGTTCACTAAGGCTTACCTCAAGGCTCTGTTCTTAGCCCTCTTTTGTTTAATGTAGACACCATGGACCTTCATGGAATGGGTATTAACTGCGACATCTTACAATATGCAGACGATTTCTGTTTTTATACCATGAAAAACTCTTATGATCAATGTATTGATTCTACAAAACAAATTATATATAGTACTAGAGAATATTTTTGTAATCAAGGACTTGATGTTACCCCGAATAAATCCACTGTGGTATTCTTTACTCGACATCGTTTACCGATCCTATCCAGTGTAATGATAAGTAACCTAAGTATACCTGTGCACAATCATTTTACCTATCTTGGTACTACACTGGATACTAAACTTACATGGAATGAACACATCAATAAATATTTAGTTAAATGTGAAAAAAGCTTAAATGTTCTCTAAGCAATTAATCGATATCAATGGGGTGCTGACCCTAAAGTCAATTTAATATACTATTGTGCATATACTAGATCCATTCTTGATTACGATTGCTTCCTATATGGGTCTGCCACGAACACTCGACTTAGAAAACTAGATCGAATTCAATATAAAGCCATGAGGTTGGTTTTGGGTGCACTTAAATCCACATCCACAGAAAATCTCTTAGCTGAATGTACGGAACCTTCCCTGCATTCAAGACGAATATTTTTAGCTGAGAAGTTTATCCCTAAATGTCAAGCTAACAATCAGAATAAACTACTGCGAAAAATATCTGACATATCTAAGTCTAATTTAGTTGATAAGTGGTGGCACAATTAAAATTCTCCAACATTAGCCGCAGCATATCCCAATGTCTCCTCCTATTTAGAGGTTTCAGCGGAAAAAACATTCTTTCAAGCATCTTTTAATGTCTCACATTCCCGGTCCAACGTTTGCTTTCCTTCTATTGATAGTAATAACCCCATTGCTCTTCATGAACTGATTGGAAAGTTTGAAAAACCATGCAATATTTTCACAGATGGTTCGAAGTCAAAATTAGGAATCGGTTGTGCTGTATACATCCAAAACTATGAAGAATCTCTAATATTTGAGTGGAACCAGCATTGTTCAATATATTCCGCAGAACTTTTTGCAACACACCAAGCTCTAGAATGGGCCGTCAAAAGACAAATCTCTGATCAGCAAGTTATAGTCATGTCTGATTCAAAGTCTGCGTTATCTGCTATAGAAAACTCACATAATCAACTTCACAAGAATGGGCTCGTTGTAAGAATTTTAGAAAATCAACTAAAATTACACGGAATGAATAGTTCTGTTTGTTTCATTTGGGTAAAGGGACACATTAGTATTTTCGGTTACGTTAAAGCCGATTACTTTGCTAAAGAAGCGATCTTAAAACGTACAGAAATCAGTTGGCTAGATAGAAGTGATCTAATAGCAATACGTAGACAATGTTTGAAGCAAAATTGGGATATTGAATGGCACGTTTTCTGTAATCGAAGCAATAATATTTATACCAAAATCCACCCTGCTTCACCTATTGAGCCTTTTGCTGCAAGAAGTTATCCCAATACAAACATCTACTCCATGTTCATCAGATGTATTTTTAATCATGCGACTGTAAAAGCGTACCTTCACAAAAGTGAATCGGAATTTTGTGATTGCGACGGCAGTGTTGATGAGATCAATCACTGGATGTTTGGCTGCTTACATAATGACGATGCAGTTAAGTATTTGATGAAATCCCTTGTAAAACAACGAATTCTGCTCCCTTAGATTCAAGCTACAGCTTTTTATCTCTCTGGGCGAAATCCTAGGCTAAACCAAATCTTATGAGAATTTTTAAAAAGAACTAAAAGAAGAATTTAGTATTGAATGTCTGTTTCTGTTTCAGTGTAGATCTGTTAAGTCTTGTTCCTCGTTTCTATCCCTATCTTATACATTTAACCTTTCGCTGCCCATTTTGTGTATTATAAAGTCGCTATGAAAGGCACCCTAGCGTGAAAAGTGTCTCTGTGTAAACCTGTTGTAGTGTATCCACTACTAAGACCCATCGTTAAGTTGATTAGGGCCGTGAATGGAGAGTACTTGCTTTGTCAATGCAGTGTTTACAGTATACTTTAACACTATACCCATATACTATGTCTATCCTCCTATGCTAACTATTGAAACAAGCTGTTCAATAAATTCGTGGCTGAATGGATCAGGCTATTTAAAGCCATTAAAAAACAATAACACATACCATAATAATAACAATGAATGTTATTTGATCAAAAATGCCAAACAGATGAATAATGAACCTAAACATAAGTTCATCTTCTATTTCGATATCAAAAACAAAGTGCTCATGGTCTGGTTACATAAGTCGCCGTTCACAGGCAAGGTGTCACAGTCACATGTGCCTTCTAGATAGCTGTGGGATTCTGTTTCAATATTTTATCGAATAAAAAATACGATTAGAGTTCCTCGATAGCTAACGAGGAGTTGAATTGCTTGCATTTCCACAAAATTATAAGTGAATAAGTTTATTTGTGTTCTGTTAGGTTAATCATAGACAAGATATTACTTTCTCTTGTCTTGTGACACATATGACCATCTGACGTCATAAGATGGCCGCGGAGAAACGCGCGCGTTTACATCCAAATTTGAATTCCATTTCATGTTTTATTTATTACTGAGTGGAATATTCGTAATGGATTTCCCTAATTGCAGAGAAACGAATGATGTACGATGTAGAATAACATATATTTTTTTTCGGAAGATCTGCAAGTTGCTCATTGAAGTCGCCAATTTTGACATCCTGTATAGCAAATAAATATTTGTCAATACCATTCAGTCACGCTGTCGTCGATTGAATACACTCTTGAATAACGAATGCGAGTATGGTGGTACCATCTAGTGCCGTAATCGTAAAGTTGTAAAACATAATTTATAGGTTTCTGGTGATATTGTGAAGGTGAATGTTCCTTTGAAGTTGGTTATACTTTCGTGCGGTTTTGTGTTTGATAACAATCTGTGTCGAATAATGTTGACATAAGTGTCTAGTTTTGTGGGAAATACACCAATCTTTTGTTTGTAACTCTATACGTGAAGTATATTTTTCCAAATTTGGGTGTCGTCAGTCGACGACAGTGTGACTAAACGGATATAGACAAACAAGGTAACATAATCAAAAATAATTCAAAATGGTAAATAAGGTGTCTGATATATGAAGAGCTTGCTGAAAAACTTTCTGACATTGAGGACCTAAGTGGTTACGACGAAGTTGCTGAAATAGATGAAGTTTTGGAGCCCTAACCAGTACCCGATGACGATGGTACTAGTGATGAATGTATGTATTTTTGAATTTATAGTTAGTACACTATAATTAATTTCTTCATAAAATCTTAGAATCTGACGAAGGGGTGAAAATTACCGAAATATCTAGAGAACCTCAGCCTGGATCAAGCACCAGCGCAGCCTCCACTAACAAAAAAGAAGCAAAAAAGGACTTTATCACAAGGCATGAGGTGACCCTTAATCAAGATATTGCCTGGAGAACAGGAGTCACATTTATAACTCTAGCCTTCAGGTGGTTTGAAAGAAAAGTGGAAGATATTGTTGAGCTACGAAGTCCACTTTTTTTTCACTAAATATTTTACTGATCAGTTATTTGAGGAAATGGCTGAATATAGTAATCTATATGCTGCACAGCAACTGCAGTATTCACATTCTTAATGGAAATTTACATAATCCAAGGATTCGATGTTACTGGAGCACAAAGCATTCCATAAGAATTCGAATTATTGCTGAAAATATGTCACTAAATCGGTTTTTGAAATTGAGGCAAAACCTTGATTTTGCTGACACCAATACCAGAGAAGGAGGCTCAACTGATGGATTTTGGAAAATAGGGCCATTGTATAATCGAATAAGAGCTACATGCTTATCACTTCCCTTGGAGAAGGAAATTTGTGTAGATGAACAAATAGTTCCATTCAAGGGACGTTTAAATGTTGAACAATATATAGAAAATAAACCCTACCCTTGGGGTATTAAAGCTACAACAGAGCTTGATGAAATGGAGAAGGAAGTTTTTGGCTTAGCAGGAGCTGTAGTTTCAAAATTAAGCCAAAGAATTACCGAAAAGAATGTACAGCTTTTTTTCGACAATTGTTTTTCAAACCATAATTTGTTACCCCTCAGAAATAAAAGAATTTATGCTACCTGTACAGCAAGAGTAGATAGATTCAAAAAACCACCATTCCAGGATGATACATTCATGAAAATAAAGGGCAGGGGCGAAATGGAGGAACTTATTTCGTAAGATGGTGAGGTGATAATGAGAAAGTGGTTTGACAATAAACCACTTCACATGCCATCAACATTTATGGGAATTGGCGAAGCCGATAAATGTAAGTGGTGAGACGAAAATAAGAAAGAATATGTTCACGTTTTGCGACCAGAATTTGTAAAAGTATATAATGCTTGCATGGGAGGTGTAGACAAAATGGATTTTCTGATACAAATATACAGGATTTTCATAAGGTCGAAAAAATAGACATGACGCTTACTCACTCATGCGGTGAACATAGCATGTACAACTGCCTGGCTACAGTACAAAGATAGAGATATATTAGATCTTCTCCACTCCAGGGCTTATATAGCTGAAGCACTTATATTAGCGGATAAGACCCCTTCTCGCAAACGAGGTTGGCCACCTCGTCATCCAACACCCACACCAACTACACCTTATTCAAGGGAGGATCAGGAAGTGCGTCCAATTGTGAAAGTGCGGTATGATGGAAGGAAGCACTGGCCAATACATGAAAATAAAAAGTCTGCAACGAGGTGTAAAAATCCAGGGTGCAAAAAACAATCGCGAATTTTATGCAACAAATGTAAATTTAATTTATGTTTGAACAAAAATACTAATTGTTTTATGATGTTCCGTAGTTCCTAAGTTTATTACATTTTTTTTAATAATCAAAGTTTTATTACCGTTGAGTCATGATGTCGTCAATTGACGACGTATTGCCAACCCCTTAGGGGGGAAGATAACTCTTTATATATTATATAAAAAAATTGAAAAAAAACTAGCTTTACGTCAGTAAAATTTCAGATTTTTTACTCCACCCAATGAAAAAGTGATCGAAAGGGTTGATTCAATCTAGTGTTTTTGTTGGATACAAGGTAAACCCTTTGAATATTTTCCTGAATATGGCAACATTCTGAAGCAATCAAATAATTCGTAAAATGTCTTATCTCCAAATATTGTGGATGTCACCACAATCGGTTATAATGGAAAACTTTTATTCATCTCCCCTTCACTTGTTCCATTAAAACTTCTTAGAACACAAGTTGGATTCCAAGGTATCCGAGCGATAGTCCGTTATAAAAGTAAAAAGGATCCACTTAACCAGACTTGGAAATGTAGCTAGGTTCGAAAAGTGTCAGAACTGTTTTGTGGAAAAGAGAAATTGGCCCGCATAAGTGCTCCCAAGTTTGAGGAAACTTCACACAGAATTTTCGAGAAAGTTAAATATGCTATTTATGAAAATACGGCAGCGTAGATTATTAATTTATTCACGAACAAGCCCCATTCATCACACAATAAAAGAATAATATACAGTATACATTAATTGATACTTTTGCAAAAGTTATAATTATGATGGTACCATTGTTGACATATTAAACTTCAATCTTTTGATACACCATTCATTATTTTATTTTTCATAGTGAATTACTCACTTATTTTTGTCAAATAAAGAAAAACCTGTGAATCTAATACTTCTGAACTGTTGAATTTCAAATTATTATTGATACAGTTAATGTATTATTCCGGTTTCCTAAAGACCTCACGTGGTTAGTATACCTTTAGCAGTGACCACTGTTGTGAACTGTTTCTCTTGACAATTTCAGAGCCAATTACCTTAGTTGTCGAATTATTATCGAGAACTTTTTTTCAGAGAAAGGTATAATTGGAAATGGGACTTCCACGCATGTTTTATATTTTCATAGTTGTTATTACAATTCGATGCTGAGAATACAAATTGTAAGTGTTTCTGCAAAAGCTATAGCTATAGTTTGTCCCTTTTTGATAGGAATTGTAATGCAGTTATGCCAGTCATTTGGAATCTCTAACATACCTAGGATCATGTTACATAATTGTACACAGCAGCAAGTGATATTCATGGACTGTATATTGTTAAACACTTATTATTTTTCAAAACATATTTTATTGTTGCAATTGTCGTACATATATCTTATTACATCTTTCTCTTATTGTATTATTGGAGCTACTAATGTTCGCGCATGCGGTTTTTACTCGATCCCTCTCTCCTCCTCATGAACGCTGGGCGCTGGTTTCGCGCATGTGTGTTTAACGTTACAAATATATATTACAAGGGGTATTCATAAATTAGGCGATGCAATAATAATATTGAACACATAATACCTCAAGATATTTTACCACCTCGGAGCCTGCATATTTCAGAAGTTCGTTTATAATACTATCCGTTCATGACGCTGTTCTGTTTCTCAGTTTCTTGATTGCTCCGAATATCTCTTCTTCAGCACTTGTTGCTTCCTATGTTAGCAATTTTGTGTATGAACTCCGCCTGGGGTAGTTGTTGGGTGGATTGAGTAAATCATCAATTTTAATAAAAGCTAGAATTAACAGGAAAACAATTTTATGCTATTAAATATCAATATAAGCTCATTGTTTTACATTTCCTCAGTATCAATACTACTTTCATAGTCTGGGAACATCGGTCAATGGCAAATGGACTCAACACTCGCTCTATGACGTGCATCAATTTTTATACTGTAAATGACGTTAAGTTTAATTTAAATTTTAGCGCTCTTAGCCTTGACTTCGACATTTCACTTTGTAGTTGCTCATTAATTTTTGTAGTCTGTTTAATGCCAAATAAAAAATTTCATGTTCACGTCACTACTATTTTACCTCATATATTATTCCAATGAATACAAATCATCAGGTTATGGACCATTGCAAAAGGGCAAATATATTAAATTGAAATACTATTTTCGAGGTACCATAATAATTAACCTTGTGTTTTTGAAAGCTTGGTTCCGTTATAAACAAATAATCAAAATAACTAACCTAAATAGTGAAGAAAACACATTGCGTTGTGAAGATTTCTTGATATATAATGGCAAACAGTAATAATACATTTCTTCCAATTGTTAAATTGAAAAACCAAACAGACTATAATGATTGGAAATTTGTCATGAAAAGTTATTCAGAACATTAACAACTCTGGAGTGTTGTAGAAGCAGAGCCCATAGACTCTACGCAACCATAAAAAATATGCAGAAAGCCAAAACAAAAATCGTACTTGCAATAGACAAAAGTGTTTACACACATATTAGAAATGCAAATACTCCCAAGCAAATGTGTGACAGTTTACAAAAAGCTTTCGATGCTACTTGACTAACAAGAAAAGTTAGTGTACATCGTGCAATAGTCAGTACAAACTATGAAAATTGTAAAAACCCAGAAGAAAATCTAAAAAAATATTCAATACAGTACAGCAGTTATAATGGCTTGGTTTTAAAGTACGAGAAGACTGGACTGGTGCGTTATTACTAACAGGTTTACCCGATGATTACAGACCAAAGTCAGGAACAAATTTACAATGAGAAAACGTTAAAACAAAATAATTACAAGAAGTAAAAAGAAAATAAGTTACAAAAAATGAAGATAATGCCTTTGACATGTCAAAAATTATTCAATTAAACGAAATACAAACTATAAAATTAGATGCTACAACTGCAATAAATTTGGATTCCTAGCCTAAAGCTTTCAATTTAACCATACTATATAGCTAATACCTTGAAGAGCCTGCTGGTCATAACTTATTATTTCGAATTAAGATGTTGCTAGTAGCAGAAATTTGATTATGTGAGTCATATTTCTCACTTTATAGCTCATAAAATGATGCTATTTATGTTTTAACCGGATCTGAGATGAGGAAACGTTTTGTCACAAGACACTTATACAGTTATATCGTTATTATAGTTCAACGAGTTCCGTTTGTGCATTGTAAATTGATGTTGTAAATTGAATGCAACAAATTATTGAAACTGGTCAAGTCGAATGTATACCAACAATAAGGTTACACAAATACAGATTCTGTATCAAAAATTTATATACAGTGTTGAAAACATTTATAGCGTGAAATTATTTTTCGCATATCCGTTCTTCTATGGTAGGTATATTTTATCTTATGATTCACGCACAGTGTTTAAAGTAATTAGCTGTTTGTGAAATCTCTTACCTTCACTCGCTGAGCCGACGAATATTGGTTCAATTTATTGTGCGTTCAAGTACGCTGTATTAAGTTGTGGAAAATGGCCGGAAAAAGCGAATAATTTTAGCTGAATTCAGAAATAAAGAGATAATTTACCGGTTAGAAAGAAATATAATTTCTGACAGCTCCTTATCAGAGGATATTTTACAAAAGTAGGTGGATGCGTGTCAACTTTTTGCTAATGACAGAATTTCTGTAAAACGGAAATTTGATGTGAATCCTATCATCACTGAACAAGGTAAAACCGTGCCAGAATATGAAAAAAAATATATATAAAAGAAATTAATACATTCGCTGCCGCCATAAAAGCGAATACAGAATTACTCAGGTGCCAAAGATTAAAACGTTATAAAACATGATTTCATTGATGAGAACACTTTAAAATGTAATGGGGGTGTAAAAAAGAAAGATTTATTTTCTTAACTATTTGAGGTCACCGGTGATCCTCATAGCATACAAGTAATGATATAGGCTTAATGTGCCATGAGTATCACCGGTGATATCGAGATATATTATAACAATAGCAACTTATAACTAAATCATTTATTGCGTATTAGCAAAACATGTAATACAAAGGAATTTATTACATTGAGAACAAAGTGTCGAAACCAGTTTTGCTCCCTTTTGAGCTGCACTTCTTCCATCCGTCTTTCTATAACATTGTAATGATGGGTATAAATAAATTATAATTATTAATATAATCATAATCATTGGAATTGGGACAACCGGTATCATATAAAAAAATGAAATAATATACCTTCAGCTAGTTCGTTACGAAATTATATTAAACAAAAATTGTTGATAATTTCGTAAAACTAGGTTAGCGGAAGTTATACCGTAAGCTATTTCAACCGTAGCTTAGAAGCATAATATAAAACAAAAAATTGGGAAATACCTGAACTCATGTATGAAATCGCAAATTCAGCAACACACATATGGAGGTTAGTCGACAGGTAACTGAAAAATTTATTGAAGGGGGAAAAGAAAAAAATTAAAAGATACCAGAGCTTGTTCAGCCGGCGCGGCGATTTGAACAACTCGGGTAGTTTCTGTGAATTTTGCGAAAATCACTAAATAAGTGATATTCTTTTTTTTCGTTGTTTGTTGTGTGCATATATTCTGGGCCTCCACGTCTGAGGAGAAGAGATTCGTCTCCGGTGAGTAATTTGAAAGTTTATTTAACAGACTAACCAGTTTTGAGGGGTGTACATGCAGAATCAGGAAATGTAGAGATTGACTGAGAGTTGTCATATTGTACAAACTAGGAACATGTCGGTACATTGCTTCTCGCTAACGAATACGTCTAAACTATTAATCAGATTTGTCAGGGTAGTATTTAGGGAAGTATTACAAAATATTGCCGCCGAAAATCATAAAAGGTCATCAACTGATCTACAGATCAAGAGGGCCAGTAAGAAGCGATAGTTTGTAACGGCTTCACAAGAAACTGTTTTTTTATTTTATATATTTTTTTGTTATTACTAATTTTTTTATTTGATCAAATGGTCCCAGGCAGTTTAAATCATTTCATGTTATTTTAAACACGTATACAGTGACATTTAGCGGATACATATTTTCTTTTAATAGAGGGAGGAACTAATCCTCAGTAGTTCATTATATTGTGGACAAAATTTCACTGTAACCGTGTGGACTAGTTCCATTAGATTTCAGCCGTATAGGCTAAAAAATTTTTTTTTGTTTGGTTATTAATGAGAAAAAATCATATTTTAACGTGTTGTCTCAAGTTATATCATAAATTTCACATTGTTCATAATTTTACTAAAAACTGAGGGGATTGTAACTCCAGCGATTTTTTTGAGTTGATTCTTATTGTGCCAACTAGAGAATAGGCTAATTTAACCCTTCTATATTTTCTTCAAATTTTTTTTGCTTATTTTATTTGTTTGCTAATTATAAAATTCTCTAACTATCTTATAAAGAAGTGTATATATATATATATATATATATATATATATATATATGGATTAGTTAAACTCAGGTCTTTCATTTAAATCACTCTAACTTTTTCTAAAAATAAATCCTCGTATTGTAAACCGAGGTGGTGCTTCAAGCTCTTTCGGCAAAATAGCTTAGACCGCTCGAAGGAATTTAAACAGGGATGTACTTAATTCATAATCTAATTTTTTTTTTGGTGACAGTCACTAGGCATAACCAAATAAGCCATCAGATAGAGGGGTGGAATCTCCCTCAAATTTACTTTCGTCAGTAACCCGTAAATAACGTAAGTAGGTCTTTAACGACCCGCAGGGTTACAACATTCCGCACATCTTTTCCTTTTCTTCCGATTCTTTTCATCTTTTTCCTCGTTATTTGTAAGGGAATGTTTTTTCTCTGTTCTTTCATTCTGATTGTCCCTTTCAAACTTGATTCCCAAGAATTGCATTACCAATTTCTCCCGAATATAATGGAAGCATTTTTAACAGCAGTGTTGAATAATAATCCAAACGCTGCCTCATGATACCACTTAAGTGTTTTTCTTAGAGGGGAGAAGTAACTTGCCTTCTGATCCGACACATCTACGCCCTCTTTACCTTTATTATATTAAATTATTGCCTCTGGCCTTTTAATTTCAATTCCCCTTCTATCTTGCTTCCCTGTAGCTTTAATGTCTATTCCGTGTCTCGTAGATAAAAAATAAACGTCACGCTTATCTCTCCATTTACCAACGACAATACCATCAGCACTTTCTTTACCAAATATTTCCCCAACCCTCGATTTACTGCCTACAATTTCTTTTGGAATTCGTTTTCGATTTTTTCTTAGAGTACCTAAGAGATGGGATTTTCTTTTCAATAGTACCTTGGCCAATGTTACAGAAGTATAATAATTGTCTGTGACAATTGTTCTTCCTTCATATAAATATTTCTCTGTTAAATCAAGGACTAGCTTTTCGGCTAATCCTTGTCCGTTAGTAACTGTTTGTCCTGTGTATATCTTCAGATCGAGTATGTAGCCTGATGTATTACACAATTTGAAGAATTGTACTGCTGATAAAAATTATTTTGAACTATTTGGACAAGGTCTTTTATCTTGTGAAGACGTTAGCTGGGTTGGGCATCTTCGTTATTTGCGAAATGAATACATCTTAACAATAATTGGAACCTATTTCGATTCATAATTTTTGAAACCAGTTAGTTTTGATACAATGGAGAACCACTCCAATAATCCACTAGCTTGGAATGCCCATATATAAAATAATGCCAAAAAACTTTTCGATTTTATCTGTATCAGTATCTTTCCAAGTCTGCATCCTCGAGGACTTACTGTGTATTTTGCTATTCTTTATTTGTTGCGCATATCTGTTTTTTTCCCTAACGATAAGTTCTAAGGTTGCATCATCTATTAGTTTCCTATATACGTCTAGTGGGGTAAGATCGCTCTTATTTGTTGGGTATATTGCGTCATACTTGTATGATTCAGTGCTTATAAATTTAATATCATAATGTAAATGGGTACAAACTACTTTATACCAATCTGAAACTGTGTGATCCATGTACGTCTCCTCTTCCGGTTCGACTGTATTTGTTGTTGTTAACGTGGATTAATTCCGTTGTTCTATATCATCGCCGTCGGAAGAGGTACCATCCAAATCGCTTCATGACATCTCATACTCAGATACGGAACACAAAAATATTTCATTGTCGCTTTCATCCAAAATTACTGTTAACTCCTCATCCGTAAGACGGCTCTGTCTCAAATTTCTTTTAGGTCTTGTTCAGCTTCCGCTTCAGAATGCATTTTAAACTGAAAGTTGAAAGAAAAATCATTGTAGTTCAGTCAACAATAAAATACGACATATCAGAAAAATATACACATATTATTGATTCTGTCACCCTGTCAAACTAAAACTAAACTCAAGTTTATGTACGATTTTCTTTATAAAAAATATATTTACGGAAACTACCCGAGTTATTTCTCTAACGCAATTTTATTTCAAACATATATTTTGAGGTTAGATCTACCTACCGGTAAATTTTTATAGTTTTTCAATTATTTTAGCCTATTAAAAGCAAACATATACTTATCTGAATATATTATGCACTTACCAGTAAGTTTTCGTATTTATTCTGCAGATTTTTTAGCACTAAAATGGTATAACATTGATAAAGACATCCGTCTTTTTCAACTGACAACAAGTCTCTAAATTACGTTAAATTTGTGCTACCTCGTCGTGAAATTTGAGAATATACTGTTCCTAGAGTGCCGTAAAACACAATCTAGCCGTTCATTACTATGTAACAATAATCTGTCCGTCATGAAGTAAGAATTGTGCTGTGAAATATATATATATATATATATATATATATATATATATATATATATATATATATTTCTTTAAAAACACTTACTGTGTCACTAATCCTGGCCGTGTATATCCAATTTACAAATAAAATTCCTGGGATTCGGCCATTAATTATTTATTACTATGGTGATGTCATATAAAAAACATAAAAGATACTTTACTACTACGCACGTTTCGGCATAACGCCATTTTCAAGTAGGTATAAAGTTAGATAAAAACATGTAGAAAACCCAACGGTCAACATCTCAAGCTGTAGGAGTAAATGCAATAAAATACATTTGATAATAAATTTTAAATCATTCAGCCAAAACCATCGTATACACCTTTCGCTCGATAGAAAGTAGTATACTATATACATCCAAATTTCCACATCAAAACAAACTTTCTGTATATTATAAAAAAAAACTATTCATTGTTTTTGAGATGGCTTTGCAGACTCATTTGCATAAACTTGGGTAAATGTTTGTAAACATTATATTTCTTTGAAAAAAATATGAACACCTGCGTTTAACGTTGTTCGACTATTTGTAACTTTTTTTCTACTTGTTCTCATAAATAGGATTATTGAAAATATTTTAAACACCACTTTAGTTTTATTCGGTTCGTGAAATGGAAAGGATATCTGAAATATTTATGTACTTAATTTCGATCTTTTAAAAAAATTATTTTAACGTATTATAACAATTGTGCATGTGATAAAAACTGAAATTAGTTGTGGTTTGTTGTTTTGTGGAGAGTTTTATATATATGTGATCGGATAAAATTCAACATGACAGAAATTTATACATCTATCTACAAATTGGATAATAGTAAGTTTTTTATTACGTTTCCTGGTACATTATATTCATTTTAAAACTTTTATTACCAGGTGTTTATGATTTTAAATTTCACTTTTTATTATTTGGTACCAAATATTACTAATTTAAATACACCACAGACCTTGTTCTTTTCGCCAAAACGACGCCTTCAATTGGATCCATCCATGACGCTTTCCAGCTTCAGGTGGCAATCTTTCTTCTTATAACTATCGGATGATAATTATTATTTGGCTTGACTTTGTTTCAAACAGATTTGTCCTTGCACTTGTTTTAATTATTAGTAACTTTTTATATTTCTGATTTATACATATTCACACTTATTACTTGAATTTTTATAACAAAAAACACTGGATCACATTCAATTTGCTTCCTGCTTCTTCAGTTACCTATGCCTCACTAACTATCGCGGGCCTTTTATCCGCCAAAATCCTTTCTATTGTTTATAACCGGAAGATGGCAATGTTCTAGAAAAATCTTTGATTATTGTTCACCTGTCACTTTGTTTATTATTGTTTTTATTGTTTTTCTGACTCAAACTTGTTATAAAATATTGTTTTTTATTCACTATAACCTTATCGTCATTGATTTAATTCACTAACATCTTATTATTATTGTTTTTTCATGTTATTGATTATTTGAAATCTCCCGATTGGTCAATGCAAATATATCATTTTTATATTTCCTACAACCTAAATATTTACATAATATACATAGATACAGTTGATTTCTTATTTTGTTTGATATTATTACATTTATACATATAAATTAGGTCGGTAATCATTTATTTTTATTCTTATATTTCATATTCGAATACATTTTATGTTGGTATACTTGTCTCAACTGTTATATTTCGTATAGGTTTTGACATTTCCTGTAATTACCGTTTTCTACTTATATTATTATGTTTCCTATTAACTTGTATGATTAAATATTAACTAACATATCTTATATATATTTTTACTAAATCTAAATGTCATTTATTGATCAATCATCGTAGCACTGTTGATTTTATTATTGCCATCCTATTTATTCTTTAAATATAAGCAGATGCTTTGGGTGTATAAAATTCCGTGTAGCGTTACGTTATTTATTGATCTCCGTTTGTTTGTTAGGTTCTGTCTAAGGTTGTTTTTTTTTAATATACAGAATTATTTTAAAACTGTTTTACGAATAATTGTTTATGAATTCTTTTTATATTTATTTATTTTCTTCATGATTATGCCCATTGATTGCAATTGATTATGTCGTTATATAGACGTTTTATTAATTTTTTTACTTTATTTAGACATTATTTTTATTGATAGATATTATTACTTTATCCTTTATCGGGATTCTATGAATGGTATATAGTCGTTCTATCTACAACAATATATATATATATATATATATATATATAAATTGCGATTTTCTACTACACCTGTTTTAGTCGAAATTGCAATTATTTCGACGTATTGGCCTGACCGTTCTTCGAAGGGAAAAACAACTACATTCCTGGCTAATACCATGCTGAATATTGAATTACGTCCCCTTCGAAAACCGTGACGTCGATCCGCCATTTTGCCGATACGCACATCTGTGGTGATTCGCAACTGATAGCGAAAGAACATAGTACACTGACGCGTTTCGACCTTCTTGGGTCTCTTCAAGAATGCCGTAATGCCTTTCAGTTCAGAGTCTCTAATCTAAACTGAAGATTACGTTCTCCGACAACCTCTCCTTGTCTCGTGTAGTTACACAAGCGAGAAGTAGTCAGTTGGCGCGATCTTCACTTCCAGTTGCGAACCAACACCTCAGATAAATGCGACCGTATTAGTCGTATGAAATAAAATGAATATAATTTCATGGTTCGCAACTGGAAGTGAAGATGGCGCCAACTGACTACTTCTCGCTTGTGTAACTACAGGAGCCAAGGAGAAGTTGTCGGAGGACGTAATCTTCAGTTCCGATTCGAGACTCTGAACTGGAAGGCACTACGGCACTCTTGAGACCCAAGAAGGACGAAACGCGTCAGTGTACTATGCTCTTCCGCTATCAGTTGCGAATCACCACAGATGTCCGTATCGGCAAAATGGCCGATTGACGTCACGGCTTTCGAAGGCGATGTAATTCAATATTCTGCGTGGTATTAACCCGGAATGTAGTTGTCTTTCCCTTCGAAGAACGGTCAGGCCAATACTTCGAAATTATTGAAATTTTGACTAAAACAGGTGTAGTAGAAAATCGAAATTTATATTTCATATAGACACCTCGTATTTTATGAAATTATATCCATTTTATATATATATATATATATATATATATATATATATATATATATATATATAATTTCACTTATGTTCTTCAACCTTCCGATAATATTTAGAGTTATATCTTCTTGGGTTCAAAGGTTGTTGTATGAAATGAATATATTAGTTAAAATATATTTTCGAATAAAGATTTATTAAACTTGACGTTTCGCTCTTACTTTAGGAGCATTTTCAAAAGAATATGTATAAATATTGAAACTAAATTACATAAAATACAGTTATTGTAAGAATTATTTTGAAAAAGTCAATAAAATGTCATGAATGAAGTGTCAATAGTAATAGAATACCTACCTTAGATATTTACGCAACGATATTATGTTGGGAGTGATAAAAATAAATGAATTAATCAATTTGTAATAAATTTGACTCAAGTTTTGTATGTCTTGTTTGTCATTTACTGATAATTTATCTTGTTTTATATATATCATTTCTTTGATTTTGAGTTTTTGATAATTTGTGTCTTGTGTTAAAATTTTTGTGTTTTTGAAATCGAGTTCATGATTTTCGTTATTTTCATATTTGTGTAGCGCTGTGGATGCATTTTTAGTGTATTTATGGCCGTTTATTCGGCTTTCTAGATATTGTGTAGTCATTCCTACATTATTTTTTGAACAGTTTAAGCATGGTATGGAGTATATAACATTTGATTTCTTATTATTTTTAGTTTTGCTTTTTAATTTAGTAAATAGTGATTATAGTGTATTATTTGGTTTATGGCATATTTTGATATTATGTTCAGATGATATATATTTTAGTTTTTCTGATAATTGATTCGTATAAGGTAGATCTATATATATATATATATATATATATATATATATATACATATATATATATTTTTCGTGGTTCAAAGTTGTTAGTGAATTTGGTTTTTTTTATATTGTTGTTGTAGTATTTGTATGTACGTTGTTGAAGAATTTTACTTATTTGATTTGAAGGATAGTGATTATTTTCTAAAACAATCTTAAGTTTTTAAATTACTTTAGGACGATATTTAGGTGAAGTTAGTTTTATAGCTCTATCGATCAATCCTATACTAACACTATTTTTTTGTATTTTTGGATGGCGTGAATCATAATTTAGGTATCGTCCTGACCAAGTTTCTTTTGTATATAATTTACTTTCAATTTTATTATCATAGGTTTTAATTAGTGTAATATCTAGAAAATTTATATTATCGTTATTTTCAATTTCTATGGTGAATTGTATTTTAGAGTTAAAAGAATTAAAAATATTGAGGAATTCATTACATCTGTCTTCTGGAATAGCAGCTCTTCTACATATTCCATTACAATTTGTTCTAAACTAGAGGAAATTGGAGATCTCATTGTACAACAATTTAGTTGTTGAAAGAATGTATCATTATATTGAAAATAATTATTGGTTTGAATAAGCATAATACCTTCTATAAATTCATCATAGGTAAGTGATGTGTGTTGTTTAATTTCATTCCATTTTTCTTTTAAAACATGTTTTATTAAGTCATTTGGGATATTTGTCTACATTGAGATAACATCTAAAGATATGATTTTGTAATTATTAGGAATATGTACTGTATCTAAAAATTCTTTCAGCATAAATGAATCTTTTATATAAAAATTATTCTTAGTTAATTTTGATAAAATGTTTGTTATATATTTAGATAGTTTGTAAAATGGTGATTGAATATATGATACTATTGGTCGCATTGGTAAATTTTGTTTGTGTAATTTGGTTAGTCCATATATTTTTGGAGGTATTGCATTATGTGTTTGTAGTTTTTTAGCTTCGTTTGTATTATTGGAACCATTATTTAAAAGTTTTTTTATGAAAGTATTGTTCTTGTTTTGAAATGAAGTGGTTTTGTTTGATTTAATTTTTTGATAAACATGTTCATCATTCAATAACTCTATCATTGTATTATTATATTCATCTGTGTCCATTATCAATGTTTTATTACATTTATCTTGTTGAAAAATTGTAATTTGAGGATAACATTTGATGAATTCTTTAGTTTTCTTCATCTTTTTTTGGATCTTTTTCTGAGTTTCATTGATTTTCTGAGTTTTATAATGTTGTAGTTTTATTTTATGGTTAGTGATAACATTGACTACATCAGCCCTAATATCATCTTTTATTTGTTCTGATTTATGCATTATAGCAGATTCTATACTTGCAATGTATTCTGTGTATGGTACTTCATTTTCATTTTTATATGGAAGTGCGAAATTTTTACCTAATACTTCTACTATATCATTTGGTATATATGTGTTAGAGATATTTTCAAGCCATTGATCAGAATTTACTTTGATTGTATCTTGTGTGGAGTTATTTACTAATTCATGAAACTTTTTTAAATTATTTTCCTTCATTTTTTGAAACTGTTTCTCGTATTTTATTTTTTCTAGATTCCAAAATGTATTTATTAAGACTTCAGGAATGCTATTTTTCAAATTATTAGTTTCGTAATTAATAGTTTTTTCTAACTTTTTTATATTTTGAATTGATTCAGTAATATTTAGATTTAAAAGTTTTGATTTTGTTGTGTTTATAATATCGTTGAATTTGTTTCTAAGGTACGTACCTGTTACATTAATATGTGATATACCAAAATTCAAAAAATTTGGTTGGATTCCTGTGTTTTTTACAAACTATCTAAATATCTAGCGAACATTTTATCAAAATTAACTGAAAATAATTTTTATATAAAAGATTCATTTATGCTGAAAGAATTTTTAGATACAGTACATATTCCTAATAATTACAAAATCATATCCTCAATGTACAAAAATATCCCAAATGACTTAATAAAACATGTTTTAAAAGAAAAATGGAATGAAATAAAACAACACACATCACACCTATGATGAATTTATAGAAGGTATTATGCTTATTCAAACCAATGATTATTTTCAATATAATGATACTTTCTTTCAACAACTAAATGGTTGTACAATGGGATCTCCAATTTCCTCTAGTTTAGCACAAATTGTAATGGAATATGTACAAGAAAAAGTATTAGAACATATGAAATTTGATATATTATTCTTCAAACGCTATGTTGACGACTGTTTAGCTGCTATTCCAGAAGACAAATGTAATGAATTCCTCAATATTTTTAATTCTTTTTACTCTAAAATACAATTCACCATAGAAATTGAAAATAACAATAATATAAATTTTCTAGATATGACACTAATTAAAACCAACGATAATAAAATTGAAAGTAAATTATATACAAAAGAAACTTGGTCAGGACGATATCTACATTATAATTCATGCCATCCAAAAATACAAAAAAATAGTGTTATTGATAGATAAAGCTATAAAACTAACTTCACCTAAATATCGTCCTGAAGTAATTAAAAAACTCAAGATTGTTTTAGAAAATAATCACTATCCTTCAAATCAAATAAATAAAATTATTCAACAACGTACATACAAATACTACAACAACAATATAAAACCAAATTCACTAACAACTTTGAACCACGAAATATATATATATATATATATATATATATATATATATATATATATATATATATAGCTCTACCTTATACGAATCAATTATCAGAAAAACTAAAATATATATTATCTAAACATAATATCAAAAGATGCCATAAACCAAATAATACACTATCATCACTATTTACTAAATTAAAAAGCAAAACTAAAAATTATAAGAAATCAATACCATGCTTAAACTGTTGAAAAAACTATGTAGGAATGAGTACACAATATCTAGAAAGCCGAATAAACGGCCATAAATACACTAAAAATGCATCCACAGCGCTACACAAACATGAACATAACGAAAATCATGAATTCGATTTCAAAAACACAAAAATTTCAACACAAGACACAAATTATCAAAAACTCAAAATCAAAGAAATTATATATATAAAACAGGATAAATTATCAGTAAATGACAAACAAGACATGACAAGACACTTCATTCATGACATTTTATTGACTTTTTCAAAATAATTTTTACAATAACTGTATTTTATGTAATTTAATTTCAATATTTATACATATTCTTTTGAAAATGCTCCTAAAATAAGAGCGAAACGTCAAGTTTAATAAATCTTTATTCGAAAATATATTTTAACTAATATATTTATTTCATACCCAGCCTTTGAACCCAAGAAGATATAATTCTAAATATATATATATATATATATATATATATATATATATATATATATATATATATATATATATATATTGTAATAATATATTTATCTATGGTTTTTCTTTTTTATTATTTATTTATTATTTGCCCTACGTTGGGGTCAATTAAATACAATTCTTTTATTATAGCCCTACGTGGGGCCGACATTTGAATTAATAATCATATTTATATATTCATTTTTATTTATCGTTTATTTATAATTACTTTACTATTTAAACCTTATTATTTGTTTATAGAACCTACCTTATTTATTTTACCTTCGACTGCTCATCGATTGTGATATTTGGGAATGAAAATATATACTCCTAATCTTAGTTGAATTCATTGGCGATTGAAATAAATTGAAAAATCACCATATGCTTTGATATGTTGATTTAATGAATAAATTGCTTCAAAGAAAATATTTATAAGAATGTTCCGATTGAAACTTATAATTAATTATTTATGTGATATCACATTTTTATTTAAATATAGAAATGAAATTATGCGATGCCTATGGTGTGCTCTTATCGCATACTGAAATTAATAGTCAACCTTCAAAAATATACAACGCTTGCACAGAACAGTATTTTGTTACACATCTCACAGTATTAAATAACGCTATACGTTGAGAAAATTGAAATATATATGACTGAATTGTAGTTGTGTGTTATTTTAACTTGTATAAAACAAGAAAAGATTCTATGGTGATAAACAACGAAACAGATTAATTACATATATGAAATAACCAACTATATACTATAGAAGTGTTTTTAGAAATCTCTTATAAACTACATGGATAGATTGAAAAACAGGTGAGTAACCATTGTTATACTCTATAAAATTGAACGATATTAATTATTTTTCAAAATTGTTCGTTGTATTGTTTATTTATGGCCTTTAATATTCATTTTATTAGTTAATTGAATGATCATTTATATTTATTGTTCGTCTTTGGAACCCAAAGAAATAAATTCACTAACCTGTTATTTGAGAAAACGATTGTCTCAAAATGTCCGCACCTTTTAGCGTCCTTTCTCACTGCTGTAGATCACCAAATTTCTCATATTACTTAGAGAAGACTCGTTTTGGATCGGGAATTTGTTTTGATTTGTTGGTAGAATCTCTGGTTGTAAAACTACTTTGTAGAATGGCCTAAATACTTAATTTCAATAATTTTTCGTAAAACATTTAAAGAGCCCCGACATGGAGTTGCTTATGCTTCTACCTTCCTCGCCACACTCAATTGTTTTTTTATCAACAAACTTGCTTCAAGCGGATGTTCATAAACTACTAGATACACAATTTTTTATAACGATTGATTGTTATTCTTATTTGTCCAAAATCACTTTATTATTCACATAAATGTCCTGTTGTTTTATATTATTTATAGTTTATATTGTATATAATTTCATAATACGTCACAATCAGTTCTATAAATTGTCTTGTTAATTATTTTAATTTCAAAAAGTCCTGTGATTGGTTGAAACTTAAATTCTAATTATATAATTCTGGTAACATAAACAAGTATATATCATATATGTGACTATTCCATTTTTATTTTACTATTTATTCATTCAATTATCATACATAGTTTCTTAATGATTTTCAAATTTTATTTACTCATCCTTCATGTATTCAATCAGATTTGTTGGTATGCATGTCAACATAATATGACATTTCCGGTTTTTGTACTTCCGTATATGGAAATAGATCTTTAAAACTTATATGTATTATATAAATAATATTGAATCTTTCATTACAAAATTCACAATTGTTTTCTTTGTTATGATTTAGACACTGTAGCTATATCGTTGATTTCTCAAGTTATTAGTTTGTCCTTCATATTCCTCCATTAAATTTTTGTTATGTCTCAGGTTACATATTGCGTTAAGTTAACTTATTTCATTGTCATTTATATTTGATTATTTGTTTTATTATTATTATAACATGACTTTATCTTTATATGTTTTTATCTAAATTTAGTATTATAAACTTTATTAAAATAATCTCAACTTTTGGCATTCTAAAAATATTGCTGAAAATTAAACTACAATTGACAGATATGGTCATTATTACTATTATGTTATAATATTTTGAAGATAGTCTAGTCTTAGAAAAAAATCTGTTCGATTAAGGAATATATTCTTGTCACGTGTAGAAAAAACGAATCACTAAATGAACAATAGAACGAATTGAAATATTAAATTACAAAAATAATTATTCTATCATAAAATTGTCACTTGTACACTTCGGGGGACGTATCGTACTAACAAACCGAAATTTCTCCAAAAGTAACCAAAAATGCAGTATATCTGGATTTATAGGACCCGCTGTACTCGCTTTAGTCAGCTGAAAATCAATAGGGTACATCTGTGAGACTCCTTGAATGAGAGACCTTGAAAAATATCCAATTATAAAATTGGCCAATTGTATACACTCCGGAAGCTGTATCGTACTAACAACCCGAAATAACTCCAAAACGGACAAAAAATGTGGCACTTCAGATACCATAGCACCCGTTGTACTACCTCTGGTGAGCTAAAAATCAATAAGGTCCATCTATAAGACGCCCTGAACAATATTCAATCATAAAATGGGTCATTTGTATACACGTTGGAGGCTGTATTGTGCTAACAAATTGAAAATTCTCAAAAAATGACAAAAATGTCGTACTTCAAGTATCATAGCACTCGTTATTTTACGATCTGACGAAATCGGTTTCTTCTCATGGCATTACTGACCAAAGAGTTGCTCATATTTCCCTTGGAATCCCAGTAGAAATCTCGTCCTGGCAACTCATTATAGCCTGTAACAATAAGAATTGCGATAAAGCATTTAATTTCCTCTTTGGAAATGTTTGGATGGGGTTGGTTATAGAAAAGGGCATACTTATTGGATTCTTCGACAAATGTTTCAAATATTTCTACATATTCCATATTTTCATATTTGCTCCAACCTGGTTCAGGAAAGGATCTTGTTTTTTCCTGGAAGTCACCGTTTATCCATGTTATATTTTCCAGTCCCGGACGACGAAAAACCTGACTTGTATCGGAATCGTTATCGGGATGCATAAAAATTTCTTCCGATTCGTCGCTACCATCGGCATCGGTTAGGGTGGAGGGGAGCTCGAACTCAGCTTTTGGCAATAATTGCCGTCCACTTAGGTTATCCAGTAATCCACCACCATCTTCCTCGCCCGAATCTTCGTCCGTTAATATATTCGCATCAGGTGGTTCAATATATATTTCCTGGACATCAATATCATCTTCTTAGTCCATCTGAATTGCCCCCTCTAGAGTGAATCCACGTCTAAAAACTAGAAATACACAATTTAGGAAATTTACAATTTTTTGTGCCGATAATACAGAATTCAACAAAAAATACAAAACTTGCGTGTTCCTAGCGGTGGTTGATAGACTCTTCCGGTGGCAGAAGCACTGGTGTACTGCTCCAGGAGTCCTATCTTCAGAGCAGCAAATGCAGACGATCAGTTCGCTCGGTGTACTGCTTCAGGGAGCATAGATTTAGCAAATGCAGACGAACAGCTGCATATGATGAAGAAGGAAACCACCAAGGAGAACAATCGAACTGAAGGAATTCAGCACCAATTCAAAATCCAAACTAAAAACCCCTGGCCAAAAGGCTTTTGGGTTGATGTATCGACTGGTCGGATCAAGTTTGGCGCTATTCGCAAAAAGTATTCATCTGTATTCTTCCTGTCGGTGTAAAACGCAGCGCCTAGAAGACACTTTGCACGTGTCGTGTAAAAATCCTTTGTTTCAAGCAATAACTTTGGGAAATAACCAAAAATACCAAATATTCTATTGGCCACAAAACAATTACTAATCCCAAAATATAATATCGACTTTCAAAATAAAGCCCATTAAGGATGATTTTTTTCAAAAAAATCATGATTAAAATTGGAAGTCACACCACGATGTACAAAGGTCAAAAGCAGAATATCCAGAACCTACTGGAATAAAGTACCTTTCACGCTTCAGCAAAAACAAGTTTTACACCTAGATGGCGTTTCCGTGGAAAATATCCAAAACACGATAAAACAACTTAGAATATGGTACAGAGACTACAGAGATCTAAAACTTAAAATCCTAAAGGATATAATCAGCTTCAAATAAACCTAAATTACGCTAAAATTTTTCGAAAAAAATAAATGAATTATTGATAATAATGATTAAATAGGGTCATTTGGCAATATGACAAGTCAATTCGATGGAGAACGATATACTTTAAGCTTTGAAAAATTATTTCATATTAATTAATATTAATAGAGATGCGAAAATTCGTAACGTTATTTTTGACCCGTTACCTCTGATTCAAAATTATTAGTTTCGATATTTTAAAAACAACTGGAATGATTGTTTTTAGATTCGCAAATCTTCTATTTAAGCGGTAAATTCCGAGTCAACGGCCTCTTTCTTTATCGTTCTTCGATTAAGAAGCAATATTATTTCTCCAGTCTTCAAATCCGTTTTATTATCTGGTGACATTTTGTTTTGCTGGTAAGTGTTTGTCTATTTTTCTCCATTTTAGTGTGTGCTTACAAATCTATTCCAATTTTCCAAACTTTTTTTTTGTATTATACAGTTCTATTATTTGAAAACGCTATAATCCAGTACAGTGTTTCCAGTTTTACACCTTCATAATTTTTATTATAAATCTAGGTAGCGTTCTATTATAATTCGTGAAGCAACTTTTCAGCAGATTCTTTTGCTTTTTTCTTTAATTTAAATTTATTTTTCTTAACATTTTGGAAACAGGACGGATAATAATGAAACCGATTTCTGTGGTTTTATTTAAAAAATTAAATCCGGTTTTTGTATGTATTGGAGTATAAGCTTCTAATCTGTTCATATTATTCCTCCTTTTCAATATTTCTTGCTGCTCCTCTCCACTTCTTTCTTTTTTGTATACAGCTCTGTATCTCGCATCTGGACCCTGGTAACTTGGCCCCCAAGGACTGCACTTTGGTCTTCAAGAAGACACTACCTACCCTCCAGAGCTCCCGAACATCGCCATCTCGAGTACCACATCTGCAAGATATGGCTGAGAGCTGTACATCCTAAGTCTCTCCAAGATAAGTCCTCAAACTTATTTTCGATATGTATAAAATTTGGAGTTGGTTAGTTTTATTGTTAGACTGACTTTTATTCGCAATGTATTATGAATACATGGTTAATGTGAATTTACTTTTGTGTGATTAATAAATCCTTTATTCCGGAAACATTTTTATTGATTCACCTTATCCCAGTCAAGATAATAAGAAATACTGTAACTGATGCCGAATACCACTACCTGAGCAGAGTCCCTGGCCAGGAAGGAATGTTCACATTACAATTTGGCACTTGTTACATTATTATTTTACTGATATTGAGAATTTGCGTTTTCAATATACAATGTGTTTATAAAGTGTGGAAACGGTCCATTATCTCATGAGTTAACTATTTTCTGAGGAAGAACGCGGATGGGTTAATTTTTATCTTTCAATTGTTTTTCCAAAAAAAAATAATGTTTACCCCCACTACCCTAGATGATGTGACGTCATTGACATTTTTTTAAATGGAAACGGTATGTTTTTATATTAAAAATTAGAATCCCATTTTTATCAGAGTTCAACCATACCAAATTCGTAACATTAAACATTTCTTGTTTATTTTAAATAAAAAATGACTAGATCAATCATATTAATTGTAAAGTAAATAATGAGTGAAGCTTTTCATTATACTTATCAGAAAACACCTTGTTTTCATCTGTTTTTACAAAGACGTTAAGGTGGCATATTTCCGCTCTCCGATTTTTTTTCTGCTCGCTAAATCAAAGAATACAATGGAAAATAATTACAAGACAAAACAATTATTTATTAATAATACTTTTCTGAAAGCAACAGCAACATAATTAGTATATTTGGGATTGATAGTAACAATTATTGTACAATTTGTATTATTGCAGAAGTTTAGTCCCTCTGGTATTTCATTCTTTAGAACTAAAGATGTTGTAGCAGACGGTTCGCACACCTTTTTTATTTTTCTGATGGGATGTCACAGAGTTTGTATTTTGCAAGTGAGAAGGGTTAAAGAAGTTGTGTGATATTTCAATTTTTCTTTGCATGGATTCTTCTATGTATCTTTCTGCTTCGTTGGAAGAACGCCATCCTCCGTATCTTTTCAGAGTGAACAGCTCAGCGCCGCTTTCCACCAACATGGTTGCCGAAGAACGCCTTAGCTAATGTCTGGTTTCAGTTTCAGGTATTTTGCAACAAGTTTCAAAACAGCGCTGATGGTATGGCATCCAACATGTTGGGCGTAACACCTACGATTTCAGTATACAACAAATAATCTTCTGCTGCTCATATTTTTAGGCCGTAAATCTGCATATTCACGGTAAAGTGCACAGGGCTCGAATGTACATCCCTCATTGGTAATGGTAGAACTTCTTGACATACGATTTTTTACATCCCGCAAAAACACAACAATAAAGCGCCCGTTATCTTCTATATCCTCTAAACTCAAACGTATTAAATCATTTGTACAACATTCGCCAAAGATCCCTTTCACCAGTAGATATTGTTCATCTGAAGCTTCGAATAAAAATGTGGTTACTTGTTGTAGCTAGCAAATTATTATATTAAATTTTCTTGAAAGTAAATTAGAATGAATTATATATTAAAAACATTAATGAATAGAGTACGCTAACGTTTATTTATCGATGATTTGTCAATTGTTTATTTTATATTGTATAGGATCAATATATATATATATATATATATATATATATATATATATATATATATATATATATAGGTATACTGTTACGGTTTTTCTCGTTAATATATATCATTCGCATAAAAAAGACACAATCATGCAGTTTTGGTCATAATAAATAAACATTCCTACCTTAATATCAAGTCAGACTAGCTTCGTACGTCGACAATTTCTAGGTATATCATTAATGCAGTGAATCAATAGCCTGGTCGTCAATTTGTTTAGCACCAACTAATAGTTTAAAGGAAATAAATACACTCAGTAGAATAGTTACAGTAAGCTGTATATACACTTAAAAAGAATGAATTTTGTTATATGATGTACAATTGGATGTAAACAAACTTTTCACTACTCGAATCAAACAGCTGATTCGCCATATGTCATATCCTCGTTTATTCTTCTTTTTCAAACGTTAAGAGATCTGTGATTCGTACGGAAGGTGGCCTACCGGTGTACTGTGGTTGTACATCAGGGTATAATAAGTGATGTTTTATGTTGTAAATACAGTCGAGGGGTGTGGTATATTTGCGAATATAGGTTATTTTTGATTAGTTAATTATTGTATTTATACGGGGGGTTTTAATATGCGATGTGCAAGTAGAGTAATTTCACTCCGAGGTCATAGAACGTATGTGCTCCAAACTGCTCGAGTGAGAGTGTCTCGAACGGAAAGGTGGGTTGTCAATGAAACCTGTCGTGTTTCCTTTTTCTTTCTGATCAACGTGGTGTTGTATGCAGGTGCTTATTGGGAGCCCCAAAAACAAATTCGCATGAAGATTCCACATTCATCCCACAGGGGAATATGAATTTGAGGGGGTAGTTTGGCTTGGGTGGAGTAGTGAGAGTTGGTGGAGTTAGTATTCCGTCCAGACCTCATCTGTGAGAGGCAGATGGATTTGTAAGCCCAGTCACCTACATCGCCATGCGGTTAAGTTCAGATAACGGCTTTTAACTACTATATTAGCAGCACACAGGAGAACCCTGTCTTAGCCAAACAGGTGAGATTTATTTGTTTTAACATTTTCTGTAACTAGTAATTGTTCCTCATAGTGTTGCGGATAAGATGACACCACCTAATTATATGTTCATGATAGAGCTTGTGTATAGTATGTTGGGGGTAAAGTACTTGTTAGTAAGGGGTGGTTATCTCGGGTTTGTTACTTTTAGACTTTATAGGGGGTAATATACTTACGTTATCGAGTAGATGGTATAATTGAAGTCTACCTTGGGTTTTTTTCAAAAAAAGTGGGCCGTCCCACTCGGGTAGTAAATGGTTTTGAGTAGGATAATATTAGGAGTCACACTGGGATAAATGTGATGAATTCCCAGGGTGGTTCAATGTCAATTGAGTGTAGTGACAACACTAATTAGTGTATTATTTTTTCTAGGGTTTTTTTTTTTTGGGTTTTAAACATTTATTCTGGGATATTGTTGGATCTTTGGTGATTCGTATTTCCCGTATTGGATTAGTTCCGGAGTCCCCTTGGTGTTGGTTCGTAGTACCACAACATTCCTGAGATGCTTACAGCCTCACCTTAGTGATTGCTACCTCAGAAACAGTTTGTGGATCGTCAGGATTTATCACCAGCGGGGGAAGACGCGCAAGTTTTAAACATTTAATATTTTTTTTATAATCATTTCTTTTTATAGCATATATATAACTTGTACGTATAAATAATTCACCATTTGTGAACATACAAGTGGCTTGTAATTTATTTTTTTTCTTGGTCATTTATTACTCTAGGTAGAGTAGGTAAGTTGCGTCTGAGCTCACACGGAACGGTTATGATAATTTATATTGTTTTTTTTTGCTTGGGTAAGTTTACAATTTGATATGCGCAGATAAGCCACGGTATGGGTAACCCTTCAGGTTCTCTCCGTTTTCATTTTATATGATTGTAATTTTTTTTGCAAGTTTCAGAAACTAACTTAACTCAGAACTGGTCTCTGTTTCAAATCCTTCTGAGCATTCATTTATCAATTTTGGGGTAGGGGTATATAGGATTTTAAATAATGGTATTATTGTAGATATTGAACTATAAGGGACTTTTGTAAATGTCCACAGTTCGTGAGAGATTTCATATCGATCTGTTTATATTTTTTTTATAGTAAGGGTTGATGGACCTTAAGTGTCCACTGTGGGAATAACTGCTTCCACAATTTTCATACAACTGTACTCAAACCAAACCACCACCGCAATAAATCATTTCTCTTGTGAGTTGAGTTACGAGTTTGATTTTGGTAATCCTCTCCTAATTGGGGGTAAACTACGATTAGGGAAGTAAACTGGGGTATTTACTCGGGTACGGTTTACCTGGCGCCTTGGGTTTTATAGCTTATTTTGATCGTTCGTTACCAGCATACGAACCTCCCTTCTTCGGCTGAAGTCTAGCGGGTAAAATACCTTGTGGCATAGATCGGCCATCCGATCTGCTGGTAACTTGGATAAATTAGTAGTAATTGATTTCGGGGCCACAAGTTCGATCTATCTTCAGTAGGTCGCTAACGTAAGTGGGATAAGTGCATAGGTGCACGGGGTTTGATTTTACGTTACAATACATAACGTTCGATTTTTGGGATAAATTACCAGATAACTATGTGAATTTGTGTTACAAAAATAATTCTGTTCATGATATAATATAAATAGATCGCAAGAGCATATACGAAGAAGTTCTTTTTTAAACAAATAATCATCATCTGTTTGCTTAAATGAAAGTTTGTTTACAATTTACACAATTATTCGGTCATAATATGTTAAAAGTCAAAAGTGCTGAATAAAACCATCTGTGATCTTACCAATCAGGAATCTACAGAACTGCCAACTTAAATTCAAACCACTCCTCCTTGTTTAAAAACAGGGATTATATGTAATTTTATTTTATTGAAAAAATTGGATAAATACGAATTATTAAAAATATTGTGTAAAACTTGTGCCAGTGACACTTGTTTTACAAATAACTATTTTATAATTCGCGTATAAAAGAGACTTCATTATAACATTGTTCACAGTGTCATGCAGTTTTATCTGACATTTGACTTCAACCTTGAAATAAATTAAAGAATGGTCTAGCGTTGTTCTAGCTAGCAAATTATTATATAAAATGGTCTTAAAGGTAAATTTCAATAAATTATATATCAAAAATATTAATAAATAAAGTACGCTAACGTTTATTCATCAATAGTTTGTCAAATGTTTATTTTTATATTGTATAGGATCAATATATAAGGTGTACATAACATTCAACTTTTGGGAAAAATTACCAGATATCTACGTTTTGTTTTCTAAGCCAGTTATTCCCACTAACTTTTATAAATCTAAGACTAAAATTAGTGACACAATTATTCCTTACATCAGCTCACAGAGTTCATACAACCTCCAACATAGCATTAGAGGATATTATAATAGGAGAGGAAATATTTGAGGTTAAGATTTCCTTTAAATTAAAAGCTTCTGGTCCTATAAATTCACAACCATTTTTAACTTTCCCCTATTTTAAATTCTAAAGACCACCCTCAATTATGTGTAGCGGCCACCTTATCTAAATCTTACAAAGCCACTCCGTAATAAAAACCTATCATATTTAATTCTTTCCCATAAGAGCCCCTTTCAGGTGGCGTCAACACAGACACAGACCATAAGCAGATGGGTTAAGGTAGTCCTGCACGGAAGCGGTATAGACACATCAAAATTTTCGTATCACAACCTAAGACATGCATCTGTATCAGCAGCTTACCACCCCAGTGTAAATATAGATCTAATAAAAACTTTGCAGGATGGTCAAAAAATTCTTCAGTTTTTGCAAAATTTTATAACAGACCAGTGGTTGAAAGTTCAGAAAATTTCGCAAAAGGTTTGTTAAAAGCGGTTTTGGATATAGAAAATAATTCGAATAATGATCAAAATTTTAGGTATTGAGTATAGTTAAAACGATTAAATATTATTTCAGTCTATCGCATTTGGCAGAAGGTCCTTACAAAAAAATACCTTAATTATAGAATAAGGTATTGCCCTTGTTATTATATATAAAAATATTTCTATTATTGATAGTTATTTCTAATATTGCTTTTTATATTAAAACCTATTATGTAATATTTGACTGATGAAATTAATCTTTTTCACAAAATAACCTAAATCGTAGTAAATCATTCATCTTTGAACATCTACGAGAACCCATCATAGAAGAACGGAGATGCAAAGAATAATTCATACGATCAGCCCAACTTACCTGGAAGATCAATCTCAATTATTTGAGTTCTTCTATGATAGGGCCTTCCCACCACCATTTTCGTTTTACAATAATCATGCCCGTATATAGTGCGATTGTTCACCCAAAAAGTGAACTGATATTAATAGGACAGGTTCGCCGGCTCATCGGATGAAGGTGATAAGACATTTCACAATAAGCTAATTATCACTATGCGTGAATTATATGATAAAATGTAGCTAACAAAACCTATCATAGAAGAACTACGCTGTTGAAATAATTGAGATTGATCTTCCAGGTAAGTCGATCTAATATTTTCAATTATTCGTGTATTTTCGGGGATAATACGAATAATACTATAAGAGCTTGTGTTTATCTGGATAAACTTTCATTTTGAATGAAAGCTTTATTACTTGGTAATTGACGAGAGCAAATAACACGATAAAATCAGGACACCGAAGGTGGAGTGATTTTTCCTATTGTTATTTGTCCGAGCCGTATTACCTATAAACAACAAAGCTCAAGTTTAGTAAAAATTAAAGTTTGTTCCGGAAATAAACACAAGCCAGAATGGTATTTGGTAAGACAATTTAATGAATCGTTCAATTAAAATTGAGAAACCACTATATTTTCACTTAAACCACGCCAAAATATAACATTCCTTTGGCTTCCAAACTATACTTTCTCTCGGAGCACAATTGAGAATTGATTCCACATTGAGGTTTTCGTTTTTATTGTTTTCCTAGGTACAGTATTCGATACCGCTGCTTTTATATCATCTTCAGTAGCATTGCCGAAGCGATTAATCGTTGAAGAGAAGAAAATAAAAAGTAATGAAAACCAATATTTTGTAATAAAAACTTTTGTCTGACGATTATTTCAACGATACCGTAAGAATCGACCTCTCGTTACCATGGAGAATCCACATGCAGTTTATCCACTTGCAAACGACTTACTAGCAGTTTACCCGATGTCAAACTGACAAAACGTGTATTAAAATGCGCTGTTTTTGACAGATGAATTAAATTGTCGTGAGTAATATCAAGCATATGCGGACGATATCGTGCTTGTTTCCCAAAGAAGAAGAATCATGGAAAATATGCTAAACGAGATAGTCACAAGGGGAGGAAAAATGGGGCTGAAAATAAACGAAAGTAAAACCAAGCTAATCAGATTTGGGAACCTGAACCAAAAAATAAAAATCAGCGACTATGGATTTGAAGAAGTTAAAAAATATGATTATTTGGGGATTATGATTAGCAAAACTGGAGATAGGACTACTGAAATTGAAGGAAATATACTCGCTACAAACAGAGCATATCATGCAAATAAACAGCTACTTAAGAGTAAAATTTTAACGAAGCAAACAAAATTAAATATGTATAAAACGATGATAAGGCCAATCATGATGTACTCGGCAGAAACAATGACGTTAACAAAGAAGGAAGAGGAAATACTAAGAATAACTGAAAGGAAGATATTGAGAGCAATACTGGGTCCTGTAAAAATAGATGAAAATGAATACAGAATAAGAAGAATCGTGTAATTTTGGACGAAATAAAAGACGAAGACATTGTAAAGAGAATAAAAGCACAACGAGTTAAATGGCTGGGGCATGTATGGAGAGAAGGAGCTGAATCAGTAACCTACAATACCTTCTAGTGGAATCCACGAAGAAAGAGGAGACGCGGTAGATCCAGGTCAAAATAGCAAAATGAGGTGGAGGCGGACCTTAATAGAGCAGAAGTAATAAACTGGAGGGAGAAAGCAAGAAATAGGAAACTTTGGAGAGATATAAGTGAAATAATTTAAAGTCATAACGGGGATTGATCCACCCCAATTAAGCGGATCTAGAAAGCACACGCGGCATAACCCCACATGGGGTGTCAAGCCATATATATGTATTTTTAAATGAAACTCAAGGTCTCTAGTTAATTCCACAATATAATACAAGTTATTGAAAATTCTAAAAAATTGACAATTGTTTCGATAAATCAATATCATCGTAATGACGTCATTTAGGTATGCAGAGCATCACTCAATCAATCACAATTTTAATCGTCAAAAGGGTCTTGCTGGAAAAGCATGGCTTTATGGTTTTATGAAAAGATTTCTTGAGGTAAAACTTAGGCAGCCGGAGGGAACCAGTTTAAATCGGATCGCATCCTTCAATAAAGAAGCTGTGGAACTATTTTAATCCAATCTTCATATTCTGATTCAAAAATTCAAGTTAGAACCAAGTAAAATATTTAACATGGACGAGACTGGAATAACAACGGTCCAAGCCAAATGTCTAAAGGTTTACGGAGTCAAAGGAGCAAAAAAAGTTGGTTCGGCTATTTCTGCTGAACGAGGAAGAACTATAGCGGGTGTCTTTTGTGCAAGTGGAGCAAGAAATTACATTCCTCCTATGCTGATTTATCCTTGGAAAAGGATGCCAGCAACTCTTCAAAAAAACGACCCCGTGGGGACCCTTTATCAATGTTCGAAGAAGGGATGGACCAATTCTGAGCTTTTTCTGGTTTTCTCACATGGTAAAGCACTCAAAACCTACAGCTACCGACCCCATACTTTTGGTTTCAGACAACCACTCAAGCCACATTTCTATCTTCGCTTATAATTTCTGTAGAGGGAACAATATTGATATGGTGTCTCTTCCACCCCACACTTCGGATCACAGTCGCGACGTTGAAGAAGTGTGTTTGTATTTCGCACTGCGGGAATCTGCCCATTGGATCCGGACAAGTTCAAAGAAGACGATTTCGCTCCTTCCAAGCATGTAAGAGAATACGCAATAGAAGGCTGTTCTGCTGATGTTGATGAATCTGCTGTATCTGGAGCTGAAGCTGCTAATTCATTGCCCGATATTGGTACAAATTCTTTAATCGATTTGCAAGTCTCTCAGCCTAGTACATCCAAAGATAATTATTTTCTGGCCCTTGCTCCTATACCGAAGAAACAGGTCAACAAAGAAATGAAAAGAAAACCGCCCAAAAAGCAGAACTCAAAAATCCTCACGAGCACCCCTGACGGGAAAGAATTAGAAGCGGCTGAGAAAAAAGATTGAGGAAAGAAAGTCTGAAAAGAAAAATTGATGACAAAACGGACAAAAAGAAATTGGTCCGCAGATGCTTTAGCAGTGAAACCACAAGCAACAATAAACTCAAAGGAAAAAAGAGACTGAAGAAAGATGCAGAATCAGACTCAGACGACTCCGTGGATGAAGATTTGTCTGGCATATGTGACGACGACGAACTGGACGATGTTGAACTGAGTTTCATACCTCCTTCGCTGCCAAAGCCTTCGAGCCCCAACGATATTTGTGGCATATGTGGGGAATTTAGCAAAAACGAAGTATGGTACCGCTGTGTGTTGTGTGCTTCATGGGACCATGCGGCGTGCACAGGTGCAGACACGGCAGAAAACTGTGAGTGTGACGATTGGTCATAAAACAATTTTGATTTCATGTTAACTTTCAGAAAAAAACTTGATTTGTGAAATGTATTGTAATTTTTTCAATCAAGGCTTAGTGCGCACCATTCCCTCACCCATGGGCATCATTAACCGCCGGGTCGGGTAAATGTGCGCAAATGTATTTCCACATATTCCAAATTTATACTCCTAACGTTAATACTTTATGCAAATATTGTTCTACTTACAATAAAGTAGGAGAATCAGTGACTCTGAATTTGTCCTCAAAGTTAGAAAACCTTCATTCGTATTGAGACAAAGACATATTCTGCCTAACTGCGCACCATTTCCCAACCCTCCCTTACAGTCTATATACATTTTTTGTATTATTTCTGCTCTTTGTTAGAGTATATTTTTGTTATAGTTAATTTTAGTTCTTTTTAAAAAGACATTTTTCATGAAGAAAAATGAATCTTGGGCCTGATATGCTCTACTGCCCATGTGAAGCCGGGGCGAGTCGCTAGTTGGAAATAAAATTAGAATTCTATCAATTCATTGTCACAACTACCTTTTATACCAACAATTTCCAGACAACAAATATAAAAAAGCAGTTTCGAAAAAAAAAAGAGCCTCTTATGCTCAATTAATTGGAAATTCAAGTTTTTATACAGATTGCGAATGTTTGTAAACCAGAAAGTGGAAAACATTTAATTGAAAATATCGAGCGTCCTTTTGATCTATCAACGGTTGAATATATTTTGTGGATAATCCACTATCCAAGAACCAATTTTTACAGCTTGCTGTTATCTGTAGAAGAGGTCGGGAAAACATTGTTTTTTACGAATACGGTTCAATCCAAAACAAACCTTTGACGATTCTGGAAGTTTGTGATTCCAACGAAAAAAATATTTTTTTTGCAATTACTTCTCTTTTCAACCTATGTAATATTACAAAATGAAACGATTTAAACGTGGAACAAAATAACAAGCATTTCAACTTCTATTTAGTTGAATATTTACTTCGTGAGTCGAACAAATAAAATCTGTAAAAATAAACAGAATCGCGGAAGTATGCAGTGTGAAAAGCTCAAGACGAATAAATACGTAATTCAATCGTTTTCCATATTATTTGGAAAAAAATAAATCTTACAATATAAAACACTCACATTCAACTCCACTTTTTATATTTCACAGTACATTAGAAACTTCGTTAATGATTAGAGAAAATTAAAAATAGTATCAAATATATGTGTGTGAAATATATAAAATGTTCACCTGCAAACATATTAACAGCATCCTAATATTAAATGAAAATGTTACTACGTTATTCGAGAGAACAACAGAAAATTATTTTGTGACTAGCCATTTCCAACAAATTAATGCTGTTTCAAATTGGTCTTGCCAATAACTTAGTGGAGCGTATTTTGACAGGTCCAGCCATTTTTAATGATTTTTCAACGACTTTCCCTCGTCTTAATTTCCACCAATCACAAACGCGCAATTTTGAATTACAAATGGTTTCTCGATGGAAAAACTGTACGACAGTACCGTCAGCAGTTTTTTCGTGTTTACCCGCGGCAAAACATGACAGCCGTTGTCATCAAAAATTACAATACCTTTGATAACAAGTAATTATTATTATATTATGAAGTTTGTAGTATTTTGTGAATTAATTAATCACCTGACGTTTTTTTCATTTTTCGTATTAATACCTACATATTTACTATGTATGCAGGTAAGGTAGTATATTTTGTAAGCTATATGTATGCAGAATAATCTGTTACTCGTGAAATTGTCTTGTCAAATATCATTCGGGCATCTAATTTTTCCTGTGAATCGGATCTAGAAAGCACACGCGGCATAACCCCACAATGGGGTGTCAAGCCATATATATGTAAGTAATACTATAAGGGCATCTAATTTTTCCGAAAAAACACAATACAAAGTAATTTTTTTTTAACAAAAAGCATTCGTGCAGGTGCAAAAATCCTCGTCTTCACTCGGATTTTAGTTAAAATATTACTTAGCAACGTATTTTCTCAATTTTTTTTAGGAAAAATTAGATACCCTTATGATATTACTTACATATATATGAAATTGACTGTCTCGACCCTTACTTCGTGGAATATGCTCATATTAGTGTTTTTAAATGAAACTCAAGGTCTCTAGTTAATTCCACAATATAATACAAGTTATTGAAAATTCTAAAAAATTGACAATTGTTTCGATAAATCAATATCATCGTCATGTCTGCACCTGTGCACGCCGCATGGTCCCATGAAGCACACAACACACAGCGGTACCATACTTCGTTTTTGCCAAATTCCCCACATATGCCACAAATATCGTTGGGGCTCGAAGGCTTTGGCAGCGGAGGAGGTATGAAGCTCAGTTCAACATCGTCCAGTTCGTCGTCGTCACATATGGAATGAAAAATGTCAAGTACAGCGGCTGAAGGTGATCCGAAGTGTGGGGTGGAAGAGACACCATATGAATATTGTTGTCTCTACAGAAATTATAAGCGAAGATAGAAATGTAGCTTGAGTGGTTGTCTGAAACCAAAAGTATGGGGTCGGTAGCTGTAGGTTTTGAGTGCTTTACCATGTGAGAAAACCAGAAAAAGCTCAGAATTGGTCCATCCCTTCTTCGAACATTGATAAAGGGCCCCCACGGAGTCGTTTTTTTGAAGAGTTGCTGGCATCCTTTTCCAAGGATAAATCATCATAGGAGGAATGTAATTTCCTGCTGCACTTGCACAAAAGACACCCGCTATAGTTCTTCCTCGTTCAGCAGAAATAGCCGAACCAACTTTTTTGCTCCTTTGACTTCCAGGTCACAATTAAGTCTCATTTCACGTCCAAACAGGATTTTCGCAGGTGTTTCACCCGTGGACACATTGACGGCAGATCGATAAGCCAATGCGAATAGGGAAAGATACTGGTCCCAATCTCTCTGATGACTGGAAACTACTTTGGACAGGTATTTTCCAATAATCCTGTTCATTCTCTCGACCATTCCATCTGACTGTGGATGTAATGCTGTTGTCCTGGTCTTCTTCATTCCCAGCTTCTCCTGAAATCTCCTGGAATAGATGGTTTTCGAAATTTCTTCTCTTGTCGCTGTGAACTTCCAATGGCACTCCATATCGGCTGATAAATTCTTTCACCAATACATTCGCGACAGTTGTGGCCTCTTGATTCGAGATCGCGTAAATTTCCACCCACTTTGTGAAATAATCCATTACAACCAGAATGTATTTACCACCATTTTCTGTCGTCTGAAATGGTCCAGCGATGTCTAAAGCAATCATTTCGAAAGGGATTCCAATATTATACTGTTTCATACGTGCTTTTCTCTTGCAATGTGGTCCATTACTCGTAGCACAAGTCGTACATTTCTTACACCAGTCCTTCACATCGTCGGAGCTGTTCATCCAATAAAATCTTTCACGGACTCGCTAAAGGGTTTTCTTCACTCCCAGATGGACTGTCGTGGAACTTCTTCAGTACCTCAGCTACTCTCATTATAGGGATAACTAGGTGTCTCCTCGACTCGGAACCCTCATCGTTTTCAAGGACTTTTTTCAACAACCCTTTTTCCAGGACAAGGGAGTCCCACTGAGTCCAAGAACGTCTTGAATTTCGGTGAGAATCTTGACACTTCTTGTCAGGTAGGTCGCCGATTTTCTTCCTTCCATTGCCGGATCATCTTCAGGTGAGGATCATTCTCCTGATCTTCTTTGATACTGGTGGGTGACCATTCTTCATTGACTACTGTAATTCTCGAAACTGCAGCTTTCTCAGCTTTCGACTTGTTGCATTGTTAATAGTCTGCAGGGCATGGCCGTCTAGACAAGGAGTTGGCTTTTCGGTGATTCACATCAGCTGGATGTTCACCCCTGTCTGATTTCCCCTGCGACTGGAGCTCTTGGGTTACTGGAGTCTTGGGGCGCTTAGACGGACTGCGTACGTGCTCCAGCTCGCCACAATTCCGCCATTTGATTTTCTTCGGCTTCTTGTCTGCCATACCTTTCAACAAGTTGACGATCTGGTGAAGTTGGTCATCGCCATCTTCTTCCTGCATGGTTCTACCTTTGTTGTAGTGCGAGCTCTTCGTGGCTGCTTTGTATTTAAGAGGTTCTTGGTTTACAGGAGTCGTAGGACGCTTACACGATCTGCGTGCATGCTCTAGCTCGCCACAATTACAACACCTGATTTTCTTCGGCTTCTTGTCTACCACACCTTTCAACAAGTTGACGATTTGGTCAATGCTGTCATCGTCACCTTTTTTCTGTATGGTTCTACCTTTGTTGTATCCGGAAGCCTTTGTTGCTGCTTCATATTCAAGAGCAGCTGTCAATGCGTCGACTAATGTTTTCGGATGGGCAAAACGAAGCGTCCTATGCATATAGGGTCACGTAAGCCACCAATGAAGGCCTGGATGCCCAGACATTCCATCATGTTCTCTGGTGCTGACGGATAAGCAAATCGAACTAGTCGGGCAATGTCCACTTCATACTCTTGAAGGGATTCATCACCTTTCTGCCTTCGGTTCTTCAGCTGGGATTGGTACAAATGTTCTAGATGTTCGTGACCGTATCGCATGTCCAACCTCTTCTTCAGCAGCTCAAAGTCATCCGTTTCTTCAAACGGTATCGTCTGAAGTACATCTAAGGCATCTCCTTGAAGCGCTATAGTTAGGTTCACTGCTTTCTCCTTATCGGACCAATAATTCACTCTAGCGACTGCTTCAAACTGTTTCACATAATTGGTCCAAGACATTTTTCCATCGAACGTTGGGGCCTTGTTTTGGGTAAAACTGTCAATGTCTTCTTACTTAGGGTGTGTTTCTGTCTTGCAAGGCTCCGTTTGCTTGGTCTTCTTCTCTTCCGCTTGATTTCCTCGTCCATCGTTGAAATCCTATTCTCAATCTTCTCGTCCATCGTTGTAGTCTTATTTTTGATTTTCTCGTCCATCGTTGTCATTTTATTCTCGATTTTCTTGTCCATCGTTGACATCTTATTCGCGATTTCAGATTTTAGAGACGATATTTCATTTTCAACTTCAGCGGCAATGTCATTTTTCATATTAATAAGATATCGGCAGATATATCGTTCTTCAAAATAGAAATCTTCTCGTCCATATTAATAGGAATGTCGTTCTTCATAGCAGGAATATCGTCCTTTATAGCCGAAATTTTCTCGTCCATGTTATCTTCCATGGCAGAAATCTTCTTGTCCATGTTAGCAGAAATATTAGCAGAAATTGACGAGATTAAGTTGGAAGCCTGGTCATTAAATAAGACTGTTTCTGGATCAAAGCCGTCATTTTCCTGTGCCACTTCAAGTCTTTCTACTAATTCACTTTTATTACCGGACGTTTCCAACTCACGATCTTCCCATTCTGCTCCTAATTCAGCCACTTTTAGATTACATAGTCTCTTGACGTAGCAATTTATTTGTATTATTCCCGTTCTGACACCAATGTAATATTATTCTAATTTATTTAAACAGTAAACGGGTGTGATAAATTTTAAACAAACGGTATGGCTACTTACTAATTCATTTAATTACTAAGCTACTCACTTACACTTAACTTATATATACTTAACTAATCACTTAAATTTAATTTATATGCACACAAACTTAATTATTAATTTATATCAATACTTCACTGTTCGCTATTTCGGTGTATTCTTGTTTATTTCTCGAGATCACTTTATCAACTAAAGTAACTCTTTCTGGTCGGTCCCTTATATATTAGTGCCTTTTTCACTAGATAATTCTAGATTGCGGCTTATTCAAAAACAATTGGCTTTCTGGCATTTTATAGATAAGACTGGTCACAAAAACAATGTCTTGATAAGATAGTCACAATCGTAAACAATTCTAAGAATCCCTGCGCGTCCGTCATAATTTTAACTTTCATACCTGGCTTAGACAGAGTCGGATTTAGGGACTATACCAGTGTGCTGTTTCGTAACAATAATATATAGATTAAAACATAGTATGACAAAATATTCATCATGTAATAGTAAATTATTCTTTGATTATATAGGTGTGAACAACTACTTTGTTTTATACTAACAAACGTTGAATAAGCCATATATCAATAACGGATTTGGTGATAGTTAATTATTCTTAGCAATTGTAACCAAACTGTTCATACAGTGTATTCTTTAAATTTGTGCCGTTGTACAAAAAGTATAGTGTGCAACATGTGGGAAAAGTACTTTTCTAACTTGTGTGTTTGCAGCACTCGCCCTCCACGCTAGGGCCACAAAGAAAGGTTGAACTTTCTCCACTTGTAGCACAATATACTATTCTCCATATTACGTCTTGAAGGATTCATGATATCTTAGCTGCTGCTGTTGTTTGTGCTTTTACTTCTTGTCTCAGGTTCCTATTGCTTGTAATGTTAACCCCAAGATAGTTGGAAAACTGTTCATGCCTATGAAGGTAACATCTTAATGATAATGATTTTGTTATCAATTTACATATCGTATTTAGTGTGGTTTGCCTACGATTTAATTCCTAAATAAACTTAGACAATACTTGTATATTTTGCGTTAAATTAACAATGGATTAATTTAATGAAGATGTAAATTATTATGTGGATACAGTCAAGTTCAAAAATCAGTGGAAATAATTTAGCGCGACGGGGATAAACCGCTTTCTGAGTTAGACTCTCTTGGGGGTCGTAACGCTGCGTGAAGCACATTTTTCTCAGAGTTACATATAAAGGTAAATCACTGTTATTCTTTTTGACGACAGAGACGTTATTTGGATTCAAAATCCTGACTAAATCACTTTTTAATAAGAATTTAGAAGGTAATTGATGATACTGCATTGAAACTGCGTTTCGGTAAGTTAAGCAGAACGGCAACACAATAATCATTAGAACCTACAAGTTCAACTGCAGAAGGTTACATATATGATTCCATGTCTCTCAAACTAGCCACTGCTAAAAAAATATCACAATCTGTGAAAAATAATAACAAACCTTCTCAACAACAAGCAATTACTATACAATACCACTTTCACTCATTTATATTTAACAAATAATAATCTTTATTCAATAAATACAAATACAAAGGAGTATCTTACAAAAAAATAAAATGAATAAAGGTAATGAGCGATAAGTGTTGTTCCACTTGTTTCGCATAAATTTAAAAAGGTTTATAAGAATTATTACATACAGTACACGAATATATACTTATAAGTAGTTTCTAAAAATAGAGATATAACATACTTATAAACAATAAATGATGGAGATAAAAATAGATACACGATATATAGAATAACAATTAGTTTCTCCTCATTTATGCAAGCAACACACTGTAACATATTAGAATCATGATTTGTTCAGCTTGCGTAAGTATGGAAATGACGATGAATTAATTGTCTTTGATAGTCATGAATGAATTTTCTCAATGCATTTTTAAATTGCAGTTGATATATACATGTTTTCATTCGTTCAGTTAAATTATTATAAAATTTTGGTGCCAAGAAATTGAGGGAACGTTGTGTTACTGTTTTCATCATGTAGGGACTTGGGTGTTTATTTCGACTTGTATTGTATGGATGATTATCTACTAATGCTGTTTGTTTTGTGGTGTGATATTTTATAAGTGTGTGAAAGAAGTATAGTTGTCTTGTGTCCATAATTTTTGTTTCTAGGTACAGTTGATCAGAGTTGTACTGAAATTGACTGTCTCGACCCTTACTGTCGATCTTTATAAAAAATGAGTTTGAGAAAACGTTTCTGACATATTTCTAAAAGGTGTATGTAAGTTTTCGCTGCAGCTCCCCATCCTAGTATTCAATAGCAGAGATGCTTTCCACTAATCCGTAGTATACTATTTTTAGGAGGTGGGTTGGTAATATGTTTTTACCTACTACCAATATGTAATATCAATTATTACGATACTGATATGAGTTTCGTAATGAGATACTTTACCGCACTAGTGCGGTAAAGTAAAATTAATTGGAATGATCTATCAAAGTTAACAGTTTGCAGAATGAGTGCCAATAGCTGTGAATATTTACTTATGTCCACATTTTTCTTCACAGCATACTATAATGTGTCCATAATGATGATGCCTTTTCTTTTTCAGCTTTCTCAGCAAAATAAGCTGATAAAATTTTCTCCGATCTCAAGTAGCATTCAATGTACAAAGGATATTCCTAGTATGTCTATAATGTTCAAAATATATACCGAATATAGTGGGTACATTCCCAATATATTGTTTTAAATTTTGGATGGTCTATTCCTCCCACAATGTACTAACAATATACCAGGAATGTACTTCGTATTTAATTTATATACATGTGAACACTAACAGGATATATCCATTTAAGGATATACCTGTGACATTCATAGAATATTGGAAAAAGTACATAATATGTACACGTAAACACTAGTAGTGTACATCCATTTGTCAAACGAAAGAGTTGTATTTTGTGTTGCCAGCCAACAATATAGTCCGAAGTCGCATTGGTTGAAATTTTAGGTTATGTGATCTGAAAGCAAAAACGTTTTAGGAAGTATTTGTTAATTTGTGATAAGAATACTGGAAAAGGTGGTAAGTATTATGTTATTTTAACCCATCAAGCGATTGCAGATTTATGTTAACTATTAAATAGTTACTTATTGCTTTTAATTCTGTGATATGTTGTATTCTGCACTGTTGTCTTAATAAAGGTTATAAATGTCATCTTCACAAAGGAGCCGCAGGTTCAATTTAGAAGTTGAGAAAAGGTTTAATGTTATTGTTCAAATAATTCAGTCTAGTGTGAATAGTAATTCATTTCCAACGACTGTATTTGTTAGTAGTGCGAATGGTTCTCAGCAAGAGCGAGTAGCACAAGACTCGCTCCAACAAGAATGTACTTTAGCCCAGAATCACGAATGTCTCCTCTTGCCCCAACAGAAACCACATCATCTAACTAATCCAACAACACGTTTACAAAAAGATATTCCATCGGAATCCAAATTAGCAGCTTGGTCAGTTGAAAACAATATTACTTTATCTGCATTTAAGTCGTTATTGACTATTTTAAATAAACATGATAAAACACTTAATTTGCCAAAGGATCCTAGGACTATTTTGTGTACTCCCAAAGTAACCACTTGTGAAATTTTTAACAAAGGTAGCTAGGTAGCTACTACTACTTTGGTATTGCAAATGGCATTAATTTAGAAGTTTTTAAATATAATGTTGAGGTTACAAATAACACTGTATTCAATTTAGCTGTAAATATTGATGGTTTGCCTCTTACAAATAGTACTAACAGTTCTTTTTGGGCAATACTGTGCGAAATTAAGTCAATTTTAAGTTTGAAAAACAAAATATTTCTTGTGGCACTCTATCATGGTTTCGAGAAACCTTTTGATGTTGATAGGTTTCTTCAAGACTTTGTTAGTGAAACAAAAGATTTACTAAATAATGGCATTAAAATGTTTAATTGTACTGTAAACATTCAAATGCTTATTTGTGATTCACCAGCAAAAGCATATATTTTAATAGTAAAATCTCATTCTGAATATTATAGTTGCACAAAATGTACCATTGAGGGTGATGTAGTAGATAGAACTGTATGATTTCTAGAAACAGATGCTACGTTAAGAACTGATCAGTCGTTTCGCAAACAACAACAGCCAGAACATAATTGTGGACAAACTGTACTCCAACATATTCCTAATTTTAATATGATCAATAATGTTCCTATAGAATATATGCATTGTGTTCTATTAGGAGTTATGAAAAAGTTATTATGTGGAAAAAACATGGCTAGATATTTGGAAAACCTCCTTACAAACTAAGAGCATCTCATATTATTCAGATGTCTCAATACTTCACTTAGTTTAAACAAATTTATACTTATTGAATTTTCACGTAAATATAGAGCAATTTCTGAATGTAAACGATACAAAGCTACTGAGTTTAGATTGTTTCTGTTATATACTGGTGTTCTAGCATTAAAAATTGCATTGCCATACAAAATGTACAATAATTTTTTAACTTTTAGTTTTGCTATTTCAATTTTATCAAATAATGACTTGATATCTAATGAAAATTATATTACATATGCTTCTACTTTGTTTTATAAATAATTCTTTGAACATTTATGGAACTGATTTTATGTCTCATAATGTGCAAAACTTATTGCATTTGAAAGATTGTGTAAAACAATTTGGAACTCTAGACAACTTTAGTGCTTTTCCCTTTGAGAATTACATGCAAACAACAAACATGATAAAAAAAGTTCGTTCTCATGCAAATCCATTACAACAAGTCATTCGTAGAAGTAAAGAAGAATATTTAGTTATCCATTCTAACAGTTTTTAAAACCACTTTTGAGTGATCCTCTTTTGTTGAATTGTAGTTCTCCTCAGTATAAAGCATTGGAAACCCAAACTTTCATAGTCCTTTTAGAAGAGGGCTATCGATTTCTTATGTTATTTTTAGTTTCCGCAGGAAGTGTGAGACTGATGTTTCCCATGTGCACAGAATTGGAGATAATTGCTGTGATTAAACTTTGGCTGGTAAGAGCCAAACATAGAATGGTGAAAGCATCAAAAGAAGCTGAAGATATACCTTACAATTGAATGTAATTTTTGTCTGTTTTAGAGTTTATATTTTTCAGTTTTATATTTTCTTTGAAATAAACAAGAATATTATTATTATTACTGCTTTCTTTAGTAAGTGCAGCACTCGATCAGCCATCACCTTTATAATTTGACTATTTTATTATAATTGAATGAAAACAAAAATACTATTCAATACATTCAAACAAACTTCAGTGGATTGATAATTATTATGCATATGACTCAATAATTATTACTACCTAATACAATAATGTACATAATATTTTACTAATTATAATAAAATGGTGGATGCGACCATCTGGGGGTACATCTTAGGAATGGATATACCTAGTATATGTATTGCAGCAATTCTGGACATTTTTAGTATATGAAGGGAATGTTCATGAAGTATAATTTCTCCGGGATATTCCTGTTATATAACATGCATATGTATGGAATATTCCAAATATCCCTAAAACATTCCACACATATCCACTGCGGTACATTGGGACATATTAGGTACATGCTAGGTACTTGATGAGACATACAAAATGCGTAACCCTAGTAAGTCCTAGGGATATACATAATGCTATTTCTGAACATTCTATGAATGTACCCTATACTATGCGGAACATTCTCTGTACGTTCCTAGGACATCAAAATGTTACTTGGGATATATCACGAACTTTTTCTGAACTGCACCAGTCTTCGAATCGCTTATATTCTTTTTAGTATCTATTGCGGGATTTAGCGGGTACCAGGGTTTGTATTGCGTTATTTGCAGCAAGTTCTATATCAGAATCCACACTTTCATAGTCGGAACTGATATCGATACAATTATACCAAACTGAAGTGAACGCGTCAAAATTGACAGTTCGCAAAATAAATCAACAATGAGCGCAATGCTGTTACATGATTCTAATATCATTAATTTAAGAAATATTGACTAATTTTTTAGTAAATAATTAACATTATTGGTAGTAGGTAAACTAATGTACTATATTCGTATCGTAAATTCATATTACGATATTCAATGGGTTATCAAACTCGGCCTAACGACCTCGTTTGACAAATTTCCCATCTCATTTCGTAATACGAATCTTCACGACACTTATATCGTAAATATCTATTAGAGTATCTGAATTTGTAGTTTTTTGATGATATATTTAATGTGAGAGTCCCACCTTAAATGTGAATCAATGATGACTCCCAGATATTTAATTCTATTAAGCGGCGAAATATGATAGGGCTTGTCATTTATATTTAGGGGAGGTTGGGGCAATGTGAACTATCTAAGATAAAAAATTGTATAGCCTCATTATTAAGATGAAATATGAAATTGTAATGAACTCACATTGTTCAATGAACCTTGTACTATCATTATGAACTTACCAGACTTCATTTTTAAAACTTGTTTGTTAAAAAAAAATTGAACACATGTCTGAAGTTCATATTGCCCCATGGGGTGGGGCAATATGGACCACAAAAAGGAAATTCAAAATTAAATCTTCATTTAGGTATAGAACATAAAAATAATGGTACTACCAACTTAAAAATACGAGTACTTGAAATATTAACATTCTGCACAAAATTTACATTTAAATGCCTCGTCATCTTCAGGGTCCAATCCTGCGCAGGCTTCATGAGCCCATCTTAAACATCCGCAGCAGCGCACCCAACCTTCTTCGGCCATTGATGTTGAGTACAACTCATTACAATAAAAACATTCTGCATCGTGGTCTCCCTCGTCTGCATCTTCATCTACAAATTTTTGTTTCTGCTTTCCTTTATATGATTTAGAAAGACTGTTCTTAGACTCTACTTTTTGTTTTTTTGTTCATTTTCTTGATTATCAATTTTTCTTTTAACTGTTTCCTATTTCTTTGCTTCTTTTTCCTCTTTTATTTTTAGTTCAGCTTCTAACTCCAATTTATAAGGACTAGATGTTAGTATTGCTGCTTTGCCCTTTTTATTTTTCCGTAATGGTTTATTATTTCATTTAGTAGTCTTTGGAAGTGGACGAATGTCGATAGGACTTTCTGACCCAAAACTACTTTTCCTTTGGTTTTCTGTAGAGCGAAGATGCTGAAGGAACTTCTTTTTCCAGCTTAGATGTGGCTGTGATAGAGTCGTGCCGGCAGTAGATGTTGAAGCCGTTGCTTCTTTATCGTTACAATGTGAAGGATCGTTTGAAGTAGATTCTGTAGGAGGCGCATCATCCAACTTACATTGTGTGAGCTTCGATAAGGTGCTCCCTGCGTAAAGGTTGGAGAAATTATTTCTTCCTTTTCAGATTATGGCAGTTCGTTTGTCGCTAGATTTTTATCAGTAACAGCAGACGGGGCAAAGTCTAAATCTGTGAAAATATTTGGATCATAGGGGACTAATACACACTTTTTAAAAGCGTTAATAGCCGTTAAGGGGGTTGCTGCTTGTAAGTACGCATCACCAAAAATTTTGGCCATCTGAAAGACCGTGACAACTCTGCCTGGATGATTATTGAAAAAATTTTCCAGAGCCATATCGTAGTAGCGTGCTAATGGGGCCATGAAACCGACATCTGTTGGCTGCATACGATGAGTGCTGTGGAGCGGCAAGCAAATAATATGTACATGTTTAGTTCTGGTTATATCAATCCCATCAATATCTTTTGTGTGGCTACTATGCCCATCTAAAATTAGTAAGACGGGATCATCGTCGGTGGGTTTCACCTGTTGAACGAAATGCTTAAACCAGACTAAAAAGATGTCGGTATTAATCCAGCCACTTTCACTGCATGCAAATATTGTTCCAGGTGGTGCGCCATCTTGGAGTTCGACCTTCATCCTTTTCCTTGCAAAAATTAATAATGGTGGTACAAAGTTTCCTGATGACGACATACAAATAACTGCTGTGGTGGTTCCACTTCTATCTGCAGAGGTGAGACGGCCAACTTGCTTCCTTCCTTTTTTAGCTAATATTTTACTGTTACATTTTGGAACAGTGCCTAACCCGGTTTCATCACAATTGAATATTCTGGTTAATGCGATATTTTTAGAATTCAAAACGTTTTTGTATAGGTCTTAAAATTGCTTGACATTATGGCGGTTAAAGGCTTGAGCCCTTGCAGTAGAAGTCGACTCGGGTTTGCGCAACGAAATGTTTGGATGACGGTTACAAAATCCATAAGTTCAATCAAGGCCAGCTAGTCTTTTGGTGTTATTAAATGTATGCTCTTTCTGATTTTTTTCTGCTACCTGAAAAGCAAGAGAACGAAGGTCAAGCAATGTAATGCCAAAGAACCTGGTTTCCATATCCAGAATATACTTTTCCAATTCTTCCTCCTGTTGTTTGGTAAACACAGGTTTATAAAACCCCAAACCTTTTTCGTTGGGTGAAATTCTTTTATTTTGTTCCTTACATTGTCGAATTAATGTTGCTTTTGGAATATTAAAACATTTACTTGCCTTCAAATAGCCCATTTGTCCGCTTTTAACTGCTTTAATAGCATTTTCCATTGCAACAAGTGACCATGTTTGTTTCTCCGTTTATCTTCTATAATTACGGACCATCTTGACTAGGCACCTGAAAACAAGGAAAATAAAATTAGATATATAAAAATGTACTTGGGGTAATGTGGACCACTAACGGTTCAATTTGCCCCTCATAGACAATAAATTGAACACGTGTAGTTTATATTCAATGTTTATAAAAAATCGTAACATTGCCGTTTGGCATATATTAAGCACACTCTAAACAACGTATGGAGACTAAAAAATGGATAAAAATACATTCACTTACCAAGTAATTCTGATATAAAGTCAACACTTTTGTTAGATCGACGCTTCCGCAAATCACGTTTTGGCTCTAAACTCTGATAAACAATCCTCTACGGCTGCCAAGTTCTTACTGGGTATCGGTAGGACCCGTATGCACATAAGTAGAATCGAATCTGTTGCATTGCTGCCGCTGTAATGAAAACAAACCTAGGTGATTTACATTGCCCCCGTAGTCCACATTGCACCAACCTCCCCTACTGTTAAGTTATCGAAAATCGGTAATCCAGTTCTGTTACAGCTAAAAGGGACGTAGTTCACTGTAAGTAATTCACTATCTTAAAAAGAATTTATTTTACTAAAATCGTTTTGTGATTTTTCTTTTCGTTCTTCCCAAGCGTCAGCTGTATAGAGTATTGCCGTATCATCAGCGAAACCAAGAATGAAACCATCACTTTCAAGGGAATATAATTTATTCACATAAATATTGAAAATAATCGGCCCTAATACTGTACCTTGTGGTATTCCGAATTCAATTTTTCTTGTCTCGCTAATGACTTCACCGAGCTTTACTCGCTGGTATTTATTTGATAAGTAATTTTCCAACAGCTTCTGACTTTATCCTTTATACCTATGGTTTCAAGTGATTTCGAAAGCAAATTGTGGTGAACCGTGTCGAATGCTTTGGAAAGATCTATAAAAACGCAAAGACACGGATTACTATCATTTATTGCTGTGGTTATTCTTGATGTCAAGGTTAATATCGCATCCTCGGTAGATTGCTTCTCTCTATTAAATCAGCATTATAAGCAAAATAATCCAGAACCAGATTCTTTTCCATGGTATTGTAAGTAAATTAACTGGTAGAACCAAAGAAGTAATTTCTATTTATGGATGCGAAACATGGGACGCTGTGAAAGACGTCTTAATTCAAAACTTTGGAGATCAAATAAACGAAAATTATCTCACTAGAGATTTAGTCAACCTTCGGCAGGGCTCTCAAGAAACACATGCAATTTCATGAGAAAACAATGGGACTTCTAAACTGCATTACCAATTACATCGAAGTTCATACCCAAAATCCAGAAATAAAAAGAAGCAAATTGGAATTCTTTAGACAACAAGCATTAACTGCTTTCCTAGCAGACTTACGAGAACCTTTGGGCTCAACTATAAGGGCAATGAATGAACAGCCAATTTCCGCCTAGACAACCATTCCAGAAGTTCCAAAGGCATATAATCAACCGAACTTCTGGTCCAACCGACCAGGGACGTCACAACAACCAAGACCAATCCCCATGAGTATATCGACGGCGGCTACAAATAGGAACAGACCGTCCAATCAACACCAAGAACCTCAACAATCTCAGCCGAAGTTTGCCGTCGAAGAATTGTATAGCATCGAACAAAACGACAACGAAGAAGAATTTTCTGAAATAGAACAACCACTAGAAGAGTTATCACTCGCCAAAGTACAAGACTTCCCGTATGAAGAATATGAAAATTTTCCCATAGAACCAACGACAGAAGCAAAAACATTCCTTTTCCGGACATCGAAATTTCTGACCCTCCTTTAAAACTACTAATCGATACAGGCTCTACAAAATCATTCCTTAGCCCCAAAATAGCTTCCACTTATTTCAAAAATGTTATTAAATATGATCCTTTTATTGTCACTTCCATTTTTCGAAATTATTCACAAAAGCATTGTGCCACGATCTCTTCGTTTCCAGAATTCAAATCTCCCGAAAAATTTAAATTTATTTATTCAAGTTCTATGAATCCTTCGATGGCCTTATTGGTATCGATAACTTAAAACTCTTCCATGCCCAATTAAATTTTCCTAAATCAATCCTCACTACGAAACATTCAACCATCCCTATAAAATATTATGAAACGAAGAAAAAGCAATTCTACTCTATTCAACTCGAAGCAAACTTCATGAGTCAAGTCAGGTTGCCATTTAAAGAGAATCAAGAAACCATTTTTATATCAAGACAACAAATTCAAGGTGCAGTGATTGAAGAAAGCCTTTCCAACGCACAAAACTAGCCTGGACGGAAACCGCAAATTTTACCTCAGAGCCAATAGAATTCGCTATTACTGAACAGATAGATTGCAAGAAGATTAATCTCGAAGAATATCACATATTTTCAATGATAACAACACCAGCACAAAGTACGAAGAGTAGCGTAGACCATCTTATCCAAACGGACCATCTTAATATGTAAGAAAAAGAAGACATCCTCCGCCTCTGCAGAAAATATTCAGATATCTTCCATAAACCAGATAGATACACCTCTTAGTTTTACGAATCAAGTTAAACGCTACATAAGAACGAAGGACGAAATACCGGTACATACTGAATCATACCGCTATTCATACATCCACAAAGAAGACGTTAGATGTCAGATAACCTCGATGCTAGATTAAGGTATAATTAGACCCAGCCAACCTCTATGGTCTAACCTATATGGATAGGATAGTGGCAAAAAAAATTGGTTTCTCAAGAAAGATCAAATGGCGCATCGTTGTTGACTAACGCAAACTAAATGGAAAAACCATCGACGACCGGTATCCAATACCCAACATAATAGACATATTGGATAAACTTGGCCGATGCCAATATTTCACCACCCTAGATTTGGCGAGCGGTTTCCACCAGATAGAAATGTCCGAGGAAGATATTCCTAAAACTGCTTTTAGTGTAGAGAACAGACACTATGAGTATGTAAGAATGTCATTCAAGCTTAAAAACGCACCCGCAACATTCCAACGGGTAATGGATAATATCTTGAAAGGACTCCAAGGCGAAATATGTTTGGTTTATAAGGACGATATTATCGTTTTTTCCACATCTCCTAAGAAAAGAAGTTAGTTTCATGGGACATATCGCCACTTTAGAGGGTATAAAACCGAACCCTACCAAAATTAAAGCCATATGCTATTTTCCAACACATAAGACAGCTAAAAATATCAGAGGATTCCTAGAACTTTTAGGATACCACAGAAAGTTTATAAAGGACTTCGCAAAAATGACGAAACCTCTAAAAACTTGTTTAAAGAAGGATGCCAAGATCGAACATACTCCAGAGTTTTTAGAATGCTTCAATACATGCAAAAACCTTTTGATGAATGAACTCCTTCTACAGTACCCGTACTTTACAAGACCCTTCGATCTAACCACCACCGCTAGCAACTATGCTATAGTAGCAGTGCTTTCGCAAGGACCAGTGGGTAGCGATAAATCCATAGTATTCGCTTCCAAAACACTTAGAAACAGAAACAAAGTATTCGACAATTCACAAAGAGATATTAGCTTAAGTATGGGCCACTAAATACAGTATCCGCCAAAATAAACAGTACCGAAAATAAAAATAAAAATTAATTTTCAATTTCTGTAATGCAAGTGTTCAAAATGTTCACCATTTCGACGCAAACAAGCTTCATATCGATTTTGTAAGTCAATAAACATATTTATAAAAACTGGTTGATGTAACTGCGGAAAAATATTTTGTATTCTTTCCCGTAGTTCGGCAATATTCGCCGGCGGATTTTCCGAGTGAAATATTTTATCCTTCATTATGCCCCAAATGTATGTGTCAGGTGGCGTCAGATCAGGTGAATGAGAAGGATATTCGAAGTCTGTTCCCCGAGAAATTATTCTATTATCGAAATGCTGACGGTGTAAGTCTAAGGTGCGCACAGCTGTATGGCTCGTTGCACCATCTTGTTGGAACCATTGTATGCGAAACTGTAGATTTCGTGCACGGCAAAAGTTATTTAGATCTCTCACAAAAGGTATTATAATTTTCTCTCTATAACGCTCTTGGTTGACAGTAAGTGGATTCTGATTATCATCTTCAACGAAATAAGGACCGATCATTCCATGACCAGATACCGCGCACCAAACGGTAACTCGAAGACTGTGGAGTGGTTTCTCTACAATGACATCAGGACGATCAAATCCAAGGAATCTGGTTATTTGTCGATTAATATAGCCGCAAAGATGAACGTGACTCTCGTCTGAGAACCATATGTTTTTCAAAAATTCGGGATCTTCGTAAATTAAACTCAACATGCGACCACAGTAAATTTCTCTTGCACGTTTGTCCGCAGCATTTAGTCGTTGTCCAACTTGAATACGGTATGGATAACCACCAATTGATTTGAACATGCGACGTAAAGACGTTTCACTAATGTTGAGTTTACATGCAGTTCTTACAAGATTTCTTTGAGATAATTGCACAACTTGGTTAAAAACACGACCTTCATATTCGTTAGTGCACACTGTTTTTCGACGACCTGAAGAACCTTTACGTTGACACAATACACTACCAGTGCGACGAAATTTTTCAACAACAGCTAACATCATACTTTTACTAGGAGCTGCTTTATTAAATTCTTGTTGATATTTTATTGACACATGTTCTAAGCTTGGACCATCATTACGACCTTTTCCGTATGAACGAAAATAATGCTCTACCAAAAAAACTTTTTCTTTCGTTGTTAGAACCATTTTTAAATCAAATTTGACTGCAGCGTACTATTAATATATTAACTAATGACAATTAAGTCAAATATGACAAATCCATATTACATAAACAACTCCACAGCACTCTCTGTTTCGGTACTGTTTATTTTGGCGGATACCGTACTTCCGCCCTTATTTATTCGGAAGAAAGTTTAAAATTCTCTCAGACCACCGCTCGCTTCAGTATGTCCTTTCTTTGGAAGAACCATACTCCAAACTAGTAAGATGGCGATTAAAATTGGAAGAGAACGATTACGAAGTTGTATACAAGAAAGGAAAATTTAATACTAACGCTGACGCCCTTTCAAGAGTGGAAATACATACCAAAGAATTGTTTGACCTAGCAAAATACGTCGATGAAGTGAATAGAAAATTTGAATCCCCGGATGAACAAAATGCCTCTTTATACAATAATCCACCTGAGGACAGACTCTCAGACTTTGTCAACTAAGATATTCCGGAACTGCCCCCCTCTATCGAAGAAATACTAGAACGTGCGAACTTAGATCGATCACAAAGGAACCGAGAAGAACATCAAGAGGAATCTCAACAAAACATACACGAAGATCAACGAGAAACATCAGACGACGAACACTGCAATAGAAAACTCAGTATTAGACATTCCTATATCTGATAGACCACTCGACTACTACAACAACCAAATCATCTTCAGTTAATTACAATCCTCGATCTCCAGTAACATTACACATATTTCCAAACAAACAACGCATGTACGTCCAACTCTCGGAAAACAACCTTAAACCAGAAATCATAAATTTATTTAAGGACCACCTCCAACCGAATAGAAAATATGCATGTCTCTTTGAGAGCGACGAATTATATAAGCAAATTTGCTGCGAAACCATCAGGAAAATATTCAAAAACAACGCTTACGACCTAATCAAACGTAACGTACAGCTGGAAGATGTGAATTCAGAAGAAAGGCAAACATATTTAATAAAAAAGTACAATCAAGGCATAACTAATCATAGAGGAATAATTGAAACAGAACATCAAATAAGAAAACGTTATTTCTGGCCTAATTTGAAGAAGGATATCGAAGACATCGTTAATTTCTGCGATATCTGTCAAGAAAATAAATATGACAGACTTCCATAAAAACGAAAATTTATGGTGACACCTACACCCACCAAACCATTGAAAATAGTTCCTTTCGATCTATTTCAAGACAACGGACAGAAGTTCCTAACCATAATAGATGCATTTTCCAAATATGGACCGGCCTACCCAATAATAGGAGGAAACGCAGTAAACGTAATTAACGCTTTCCTCACATTTGTAACTCACCACGGATAACCTTCTATGATAGTTGCAGATAGCGGAACAGAGTTTAAAAACGGAATCATACAAGAATTTATCGATTTCCATAAAATATCCATCCACTACACAACCGCAGACAGTCCTTAGTCCAAAATTATGATCGAAAGATTCCACTCAACTTTGATCGAGCACCTAAGAATACTCTGAAACACAAAAAAAACGTTATCCATCAAAGAACAAATGCCATATGCTTTACTAGGCTCCAACAACTCTGGCCACTCTTCAACGAAACTAAAACGCATCGAGGAACTAAACGGACACCTAAATGCAAGAGATCCTTTTGACGTAGATATATAAAAAGAACCTTAGTGAAAGATTACATAGAAATACATCGTAAGAAAACGAAAGAAATTTATAGGGAGATCAACGAACACCTTTCCGAAAATAAAAAAGCCATTATAGAATACAGAAATAAAACGAGACAAACCACTATCTCATACAAACCCTCTACAAAAATTTACACTTGAAAAGGACCAAAGAAAATCCAAACCAACGGAAGGCGAAGAAAACACCAAAGTTTTGTTCGTCCCTTACAAAACTTCCCCAGGGGATGGAGAAGTTACAGTACATTAAAGTTCATTACGGTAACTTCCTGTATACGAAGCCATTATACCTGGACGCTGACTTAGCTAAAATCCAAAGAACATTCGATGAAACATCCGATGCCGGCGAAGCAATATTAGTTTTCCGCCCAAACTATCTAATATGCGAGAAAAGTATTGGTTTACCCCAAAAAAAGTTGGAATTTTGAAAAAAATGATCAGTTAAATTCACGATTTTCATCAAGAACAACACGAAAAAACGGTTTTTAGAAAAAAAATCCTGTGTGTATGTCGCCGACGTCGTCGTTGTCGTCGACCACTTTTCGTTACATTTCTTGTTAGCACGATACAGCGTCCAGAGTGCTAAAAGTCATCAATTCTATGATAGAATATTGCTTAGCACATTTCACAGATGAACCCTATTGATTTTCGGCTCACCAGGTCCAGTACAACGGGTGTTATGATACTTGAAGTACGACATTTTTGTAACTTTTTGAGAAATTTTAGTTTGTTAATACGATACAGCCTCCGGAGTCTTACAAGTCACCAAATTCATGATTGAATATTATTCAGGACATCTCACAGATAAACCCTATTGATCGTCAGCTCACCAGAACCCGTACAACACGTGCTATAGTACTTTAGGTACGAAATTTTATTAATTTTGGGAAAAATTTTAGTTTGTTAGCACGATACAGCCTCCGGAGTATATGCAAGTGACCAATTTTATAGTTGGATATTATTCAGGGTGTCTCAAAGATGAATCCTGTTGATATTCAGCTCACTAAAGCCAGTACAACGAATGCTATGGTATTTGAAGTACCAAATTTTTGTCATTTTTGGAGAATTTTCAGTTTGTTAGCACGATACACCCTCCAGAGTGTATAAAAGTGCCCAATTTCATGATTGAATATTGTTGAGAGCATAACAGTTGTAATTAAAAAGTGAGCTTCGAAGTGGCAAATCGTATTTTGCATATTGCGTGGGTGCATCTTGCTGTAACCAGATATTATCATTTGGTAAGTTAGGATTGTTGGCGCATGGAAACATATTGGGAAGAACTAGTATAACTTCTGCTCGCATAAATTGCAGATAACGTTTCTCTGTAAGATTTTCTCCAAAAATAAGGACCAATAATTGTGCCAATTATTATTCCCGCCCAGACATTGATTTTCTAATAGTGTTGGTGTTACTCCAGTATCGGCAATTTTAACGATTGATTGAACCATTTAGGAAAAATGCAAGTTTATCAGAAAATTTAGTTAAATCAATATAAAACGTGGATTGCGGTTACATAAATCCTGCAAATATCAGAAAACTGCATACGGCGATCGGGATCATCATCGTTGAGTTCTTGATGTAACTGAATTTTGTGGGAATGGTACTGTTCTTCTTTCAGAATACGTAAAACCGACCGTTGAGACATGCCTGTGTCCGCTGCAATTTGGCATGAAGTGTTATGAGGATTATCTTCAGCACTTAATACAACATCAAGGTTCACGTTTTCTGATACCTTAGGACGTTAAGAATTTTCAATATTTTTAACATGACCAGTTTCTTAAATTTTTTTCCCAATTTTTATGACCGTTGATCGGCTGGTAGGTACGTCTGCAACTTGATATTTATCGATTATTAGCAATTTGATTTTTGACGATTAATTGCTGTTGTGTGTTTGTGCATTTCTTTAGCTCTGTCCTTTTTTTATTAAAAGATAAAGTTAGATAAATACCGGGTATATCTTCCAAAATATTGAACTACTACAGCTTATTGTGAATAATATTAACCAGTAGTAGCAAATTCTCAAACTGAAAAATGAAATAAATTTTTGTTTGCGCCGTAGAAACAATACTTGACCAGTATTGAAGAATCTTTCAAATTAGGTATTAACAGACCCACATTTCCATTTAAAAAATTAGCAATCACGTCAAAACTGGTGACGTCACCATGTTCGCATATTATTTAACAATTTTGCATTTAAAAATAAAAATCGACCTATTTCAGGATTTTGGTAAAAAGTAAATAGTTTGCAAAATAATGAATTTGTTCTATAATTCAGCCACGCTCTGTATAAAGGTCCAATGTTCACATTCTATTTATTTTTCAATAATAATAACATTGAACGTGAGTAATAGTAATCATTATTACAGGTATTGTATTAACTATGGAGGATTTGTACAAATGTACTTGTGACATTCTTATTTTGTTGAGTTTGGCTCTGTTTTTTGTCCTAGGGACAAATATCTCGCTCAATGATCCCATTTTATGTAATAAATGGTGCTAAGAGGGGTAACTTGTCTTTTTCATTGTATCGCCTATTTTTGATGGTTTCCAATGGTGAATCCGCTTAATACCATTGCCAACGTGAGAAGTAAGAATAGTGGTATTACCCCTATAAATCAAGTGAGTGATCATGTCAAAGCCTTTAAGAAAAAATATCATTCTTGTTGTTTATACTGTTACTTAACTGCTTTCAATGTGTTTGTGCTTAGAAATTAGTCCAATAAATATATTAGAATATTTCTTCTCCTTCTTTTTCTAAAACAATGAATGACATAGTCACACAAAGGGACAAAAAATCCATGTTGAATAGTTAACAAAGTGATGCTCTGTTGAACATGGAAAACCTGAGAAAACAAATATTGTTATCAAGTAATTAGTATTCTGACTGAATTTTAGTAATTTTTTTGTAGTCAGCAGCCTCTTCTCGATTTATTTTATGTATAGCATCTTCTGTCTACCCATGTTATTTATTTTTCAACCCAAATACTTTATCACCTATCCTTTAAGTGAAAAAAATTCTTCCCTTTGAGATTTCCTCATTCTTGTTGGACGTGAAATGAATGAATAAGACCTCTATTTAGCAATTTCACGTTCATATGCGATATATAATAGTTTCTACACCGGATTTAATACGGACTGAAATAAGATACTGGGAAACATATTCCATACAAATTTCTGACATAAATTCATACATTAAGAAGGAAATCTTGTCATTTTCGGATTACTATCTACTTAAGGATAATATCTCAGAATCAGACGACGAGTCGAGGATGTCCGAACAGAGGCCACACCCTGACACACCCCCGTCTGAACAATGTGTTTGACTGTCAAATCTTAAAAATGAGTAATTATGTACTATTCTAAATTAATAAACTCTTGAAACTAAAGTTTACTCATTAGTAGACCTTTTTACCAGAAATAGGCAACACACACTATCGTATATAGTCTGCACGCACTTTTCAATGTTTCATTTTCACCTCTCTAAAGGCTCGGCCTCACTTGCGATATATCGCACTTTTTTTGCAATACATCGCAAAATTTAAATCATTGTATTTTGGCGCATAAATGTGAACATTTTGTAGACACAACTGAGTGACCCGTCTTATCTAGAAAATTCCAGGGAGCCGATTGTTTTGGGTAAGCCGCAATCTAGAATTATCTACTATATACTGTGTATATTATATAAATTAGTGAATAAATAAATTAAGTTGGTAGACATAACGTGTGTGTATAAATTTATCCCACCCGTAATAAAAACGTTTAAATAAATAAGAAAAACATTACAATATAAAAGAGCATTCATCCGAATTAGGAATACTTTAAAATCAAGTAACAGATACCTATTTGATTTTATTGAAAGTTTTGGTAAATGTAGAAAAAATTATTATATTTAAATTTTCATTATTGTCACAAAGACAGCTTGATTATATTCTCGCTTATATTCTATTCAGTTACATTACATGAAGAAAATGGTGGAATGCTCTGTTTTAAATCAAAAAGATAAAATTTTGTTTGGTTGGTTTTGGTTAGATAGATACATAGTGAAATTTTTATTTAACCTTGATGAGTTGAAATGTATTTTGTTATGCAGTTTATTTCAAGGATTATTAATATTTTAAGATGATCATAGTGCCACCTATCGGTCAGTAGCAACTCGGCTCCGCAAATATTTGAAAGTCCCAAATCTCACCGCTATTTAGGGTAAATGTAGGTATATATGCCCTAGGAGGATATGTGCCACGAGCACGTAGTTCGCAAAATATACGCATATGGTCGCTCTTTCTTCGTTCTCGCGGCAGTGTGGGTGATCTGTTTTGCGATATACATCGTTAGTTAACGCTCGATTACAATTTAGCAAAATATGACTGGAAACAATTAGTAAGGTAAGGTCTTAGAAAATTCTGATCATGCATGTCTACTGAAATATTAGTTTTCTGAAGAATTACTACATTCTATCTATCGGATCTTTCGTCTCCAATGTTGATATAAGTTGGGAATTAATTTTTTAGGTTAGAATTAGTAGAATAGATCAATTATATCAAGGAAATTCGCTAGGGTATATATCTCATACGAAATAACACTCGGAGGATTTATGATCCAGTAAAGCAGAGGATATATTCCCTTCAATTTGGAACGAATCCCTTAGAGTAATAATAAACATAAGGAAGACTATTTATTCATAAACACGTTTATTTTTGCGGCCAACAATTCTAAACGCCAGTAGTGAAATAATTAATGAATTACAAAAAGTGGGGATGGTATTGTAGATACATGGCCTTCGTAATTTCGGCTGTTTTCCTGACAAACTTGGCACCGACGAACCATGATAATCCAAAAACATTAAATTAATTGACTTAAAAGTTTATTTTGTCAGTAAAAGTCTTCAAAAACACATCAAAACGAAAGAACTGAATGATTACTCTCTAGTCGTATTGGCGCTAGTATAAATAAACCACGTTTGACATTATTTACTACAATACTATGGCGTATTGGAAATGATCGTGATCACACTCTGACGATATTTGCATAATGCATAAATTAGTATGACTTGCATAACTTTTTAACAAATTTTCAATTAAACTTCTAATTTCATTTTTCCTGCAACGAAAGAGAATTTGTAAATATGGCAAAGCAGTGGAAGTGTTCGCAAGTGAGCTTAGAATGTGACTCAATGTTTGGGGCAGGGAAAAATCAAAACAAGCATATCTATTTAATTTGTTAATCTGAGACGAATCCCTTCTAATGACTCAATTTTTTCAGATGCCAAGAAAATATATTAGAAAGTAGAATATCAAACCACGTGTTTTGTGGTCTGAACAGAACTTGAGGGAAGCTATCGAAAATGTGAAATCTAGAAATATGGGCATCAATGAATCTAGTAGGAGATTTAATATACCTCCTAAAACTCTCAGAAGAAGATTGACTCCTGATAACTCCAAAAAAGTTCCTCTAGGAAAGCCTCCTGCTCTTGGAGTATCAAACGAAATTCGTTTAGTAAATCATATTAAAAGATTACAGCCGACAGGATTCGCTCATATAAGAACAACTGCTGATCAATTGCTTTCAGTTTTTCTAAGAAACTACGTGTAGAAAACATATTCTCACAGCGAGGCGAAATGACAGAAACAGCAGGGATGCATTAGTTTTATTCATTTATGGAAAGGCGCCCGGAACTTACCATAAGAAAAAGTGAAGGATTATTACTTGCCAGAACAAAAGGAATGAGTAGAGCAGAAGTTGATAAGTTTTACGAATTGTTGAAAAGAACTCTGGAGAAGTATGACCTGGTGCAGAAACCATGGGCCATCTTTAATATGGATGGGAGTGGTATACAAATAAATAATAAACTAGATAAAGTAGTGGCTATGAAAGGAAGCAAATGTGTTCATGTTCTCACTTCCAAAGGAAGGAAACAAAACGTGTCCTTGATAGCATGTGCAAGTGATGAAGGAACTTTTTTACCACCAGTTCGGATTCTAAAAGGGGTTCGAAAAATCTGATGACCTTGGAAGGAACGCCTGATGGATCTGATCTCTACATGAATAAGCAGTTTTCTTTCATTAATTCAGAATTATTTTTCAAATGGTGAAAGGAAGTTTTCGCTCCTAGGAAACCAGATGACCCAGTTATCTTGATACTTGATGGTTATGCATCTCATTGCAACAATTTCGACATGCTGGAATTCACCGAAAAAAATAATACTATTTTGTTATGTCATCAATTAAGGTAGGGCTTATATGCCAAATTTACCCCAACTTATACCCCTAATTCTCAGTATATGTATCTCTTTTTAGGGTCCCTGTTATACTCATTAGGTTGACATACTATTTCTTCTTTATTTAGAAAATGATATAACATACATTCTTCCTTGTTCAGATTATCTGATCTGAACAGGAAATAGTATTTTTACAATGGAATTTGAAAAGCTGTTGACTACGCCATTTCCACTTTCAGTTGCAAACCCAAAGGTCAATTTATTATTCTACCGTATCGCAGCAAACTTTGAAAATGTATTGACTTTGAGTTGTGGGTACAGATTAAATGTATACGTAAATATTATTTTTACAATATTGAGCAACAGATATACTATGGAGCAACCTATTAAAACCGTGGAAAACTTGCGTATACATTTGCATCTCATTGTATGCGTAACAATGAAAATGAAAAATGGAATTCTATTTTCTGCTTGATTGTGATTTCATTTTCAAAGATACGTAGGCATTCTGATATAATTTTAACAAAGATAGGATATGCATCATGTAAATATTTTGCTTTGTGTCGCATTATTTACGGCTCATCTAATATTCAAGAAAGTTTTCATCTCATTGCTCTCATAACTTTGAGTTCCTTGTTATACACTTCAAAAGAAAGTATAACGAAGCAGAAGGGCGCGAAATGGATATGATAGAATTGAAAAATTTGCATTGTAATCTAATGTATTTTTCGGCGTTCCTGTACATACATGATCGTGAACTATCACAAATGTTGTCATCATGTATCAAGCACATCTTGGATGATTCTATAGATATACTATATAATAGATTTATTTCTATAACACAAAAAATTTACTACAACATTTTTTAACTACTTTTTATTCCATGACTATTTAACAATAATAACAATTTTCTATTGATTAATGTCAGTGATTACTCAGTCTTTCGACCACTGAAAACATCTAGTGTCATTACTAAACTATATAAGAGCCAATTAGTATATTTAGCAATATTGATGCAGTTATTTTTGATTTCTTCTTTTGGCATCGCTTGCGACATACGTCAACATTCAAATTGTGCGGTGTCATTTTTACATAAATTATGAACAAAAATAAACGTACATGAAGATATAATTAACAATTGTTTCAAAACTTACCATTACAGATAAATATTGCCAAATCTGCAGGAAATATTCTGATCTGTGCCCAAAAAATCTTAAATCAAAATCGTTAGTAATAAATTATCATAACGGAAGATCCACTATCCAATAAATAGTTACCGTGAAACGGGGATACTTTGAATACTTTTTTCTACTTCCGCTACTAGAACCGCACTTTGAACACGGGTTTGACATGCACAAAACGACTCTTTAAACACTAGTGTTTGAAATGCGAAAAGTCACATCTCGTTTATCTTTTGGGTTTTAAACGTTGAGTGTATCTTTTGTATGTTAAATTTCATGCTCCTTGATAATTTTGTTATTCTGCGTCATTTGATTTATCAGTCAGCTGTCAGTCATCGTCCGTCATGTAATGAATATAATTCAAATATAATATAATGTTTTCCTTCCCGCGGGCGAAGAAAAAGTTTCACAAGAAACTCGTTCCGCTTCGCTTCACTCGTGCCTAGTAAAACTCGTGACTAAAGTAACCGTTTTGACACTTGGTACTTAATATACTATTACGAGTTTTTACTTCTCAAATGTTTAAAAAAAATGGTTGTAAGTACGAACAAAATTAGGATAATTAAGGTGCACGCAAGGATCCTGATTATCACTATAATTTTACAGTAGAAGTTATACCTCGCTTTTAAAAAAATATAAAAGTTATGTTCAGAGTTGGGATCTTGGAGGCAACTTTGAACAGTTTTTGTTTTTATGTGATATTTCTGTTCACGAGGCTAATTCGTCCAAAATAACCCCATCATTGGAATAAGCAGAAAAAATTATATAGGTATAGGTGTATTCATTCAAAAATTTTTCTTGCATTTTTCAGTAAAAGAAATAAAATTTTCATATTTTTATTTCTCAAATATACAAAAACACAAGTGGAAGCGGTTATAAAATACGATTACAAACTAAAATACTTCACAGTGTTCAAGAGAAGGTATAAGTATATATGCATATCTAATTACAGAAGATTAATAACTGTTTTGGTGGGATTTAATAAAAAACGAAGGACCAGAAATCATGCTTTTTTACATCTTTATTGCATAACTTCAACTCGTTACAAAAACACTTACTTCACTAAATAAAAGTACATCTAAACTTTTATAAAACCGATTTTATGTTACGCCCCAGGTACCAGAGCGTAGGTCTGTTTCCTGGGATTTCATATTTGCAACAACTCTCTGTCTATTTTACAACTTTTTCTAAATTTGATCTGAATTTCTGTACATCTCCTCCCCCACATAATATATGATCTGTATCTGTATCTGTGAAAGTTTAAAGGGTGGTTGACCCCATAGCACTTAGGCCACAATTGGCTCATTGTGCATACTTCTGAGGTTCAAAACATCCTTCTAGCTGGTCATCCAGCCTACTTCCTTGAAGTAGGCGATAACGTCGCCTGAATTAAGTTCCCTCATATTGGCATATGTTAGCCTGTGCTCGCCGAATACTTGAAAACTAAAATGAGAGAGTGTCTGACATTCGCAAATAATGTGTTCGACAGACTCATCTTCTTGTTCACATCCTCTACAAAGTGGGGTGCTAGACAGACCCAGTCTGTGGAAATGTTTTCGTAGGTGGCAGTGACCAGTCAGAATACCCGTGGCCGTTTGTAGGTTCTGCCTGTTCATAGTCACGTATTTTTTGGCTACTTTGCTATCCGGATACTGTAGCAGTTCCTTGGCAAGCCTGCAGCCTTGTGCGTCGTCCCATCTACCCTTTAACTCATTAAGGAAGTGTTCCTTTAATAGGTTGGCCGTCGCTGACGCCGATAGACCAATGAGAGTGCCAGTACCCAAAAGTTTTTGGGAGGCTGCCTTCCTGGCTAGCGAGTCTGCAATACGGTTTCCTTTCGATTTCTCATGGCCCTTGATCCAGCCTAAAATAACCGTGTTGTTGTTACAGACTTCGATTAAGGCAATGTGCCATTCTAGTACTAGGTCTGATGTAATACGTGGTCTGTTCGGGGCTACTAGTGTTTGTCTACTGTCTGTAAGGATGTATATATTATTAGCTGTGGTTTTTCTTTTTGTTTTCTCTTTTGCGGCGATGCAGATAGCAGTGAGCTCTGTTTGACCAACACTTGCATTGTAGCCCATTGCCCATTTTATGTTTAGATTCAGGGATCTGGAAAAAATTCCACTTCCTGAGCCCACATTGCATTTAGACCCATCTGTGAAGATGCAGATTGCGCCTTCTCTCAATGGGTCTTGTGCGTTGTTTTTAAAAATTACCTTGTAGGGCCTGTTGAAGGCATATCGTGTCTAGTCTAGTATGTGTGGACGGGACTTCCATTTGCAGTAATGAAATTAATTGTATTGAACTTATATTGTTCATTAAGTTGAATAAAAATATCATCATATAGTAATTCCTTCTTGTCATTAATGATGACATTCCAAATTCGGTTCTTAGCCCCTCTGTTCTGATGAAGTGGTAATCCGACCAATGGTGATGTTTTTTGTAAAACAGGTAACGTAATAATTTGTTTTGAACTTTTTCTAATTCTTCTATGGACATTTGTGGGAGTCCCCCCCCCCCCCAAATAACGCATACATATTGTTTTTGTGATAAAACTAACGTATTGAAAATAATTTTTGTCGTTTTTATACTCGAGAAAAGAAAAGTTTGTCTTTTAATGAAACCCAATGTAATATTAAAGTTTTTACTAATGTTACGACAGTGTGTAGCAAATGGTAACTGATTATTATAAGGCACACCAAGATCTTTTATTTCTGAACATCTATTTAGAGTATTATTTCCTATCTTGTAATCAAATTTGATTGTTTGTTTTTTGCGGCAAATGTACATTATTCAACATTTTTTTTACATTAAATTCCAACTCATTGCGGGTATTCCAGAGTTCACTTTCCTTAATATCTTTTTGAAGTGCCACACAGTCTCTCACATTTTTTATCTCTTTTTAAATTTTAAGATCATCTGCAAAAAGTGAAAATTTAGAGTGTTTAACACATGTAGAAATTTCATTGATGAAGATAATAAATAATAATGGGCCCAAATTGGACCCTTGTGGCACTCCAGAGTTTGCTTCAAATTTACCAGAGGTGTTTCCGTTATGTCTCACTATAAATGTTCTATTCTTTAAATAATTTTTCAGTAATTCTATAATTGTTTCTGATGCCCCAAAATACTGTAATTTTTCTAATAATACGTCGTGATTCACGCGATCGAATGCTTTTGCAAAATCGGTATCAATTACATCCATTTGTGATTTACTTTCTATGACAGCAGTAGCTGATTCAGTAAATAGTAACAAATTTGTGTTAACCGATTTTCCCGACATAAAACCATGTTGTTGATCTACTACTACATTCTTAACGTAATTATACTTCTCAACCACGTTCTACTAGACCACCATGTAGTTACGCCTCTGGCGCTCGAATGTGTCACTGTTAACAAGCAAAACAACAACTTTTTGCTAACCCTTCGCTCGAACCCATAAGGATCCTCAATACGTTTTGAGTGCGCGTAGATAGTGTCACGTATTTAATAATGGTAAAAAGACAGTATAAAAGTCAATTAAAATCGGTTTCAAAAAAGATGAAACGACTTCAAGAGACAATAGTTGCCCTTCAGGACAAACTTTTAAGCGATTCCAGTAAGTAATGTTATATTTTCTTTTTATGTAGGCAAAATGATATTAGTAAATGGTGATTAAAATGGTTTGGTTTTTACGTTCCCTTTCTTTTCACAACGATACATTCTTAGAATTATTGTTTATGCAATAATTCCATACATCCTATTATTTTTGTATATATACAGTGTCCGACAAAATGATTGTTCATGCAATGATTACATATATATTGGTATTAATTTTGTAAATATACAGTGTCAGACAGTACTATGGTTTATACATTGATTTCATGTATAGATACACAGAATTATTGTTTATGCAATAATTCCATACATCGATATTAATTTTGCACATATACAGTGCCCGACAAAATTATTGTTTATGCAATAATTACATATATCGATTTTAATATTGTAAGTATACAAAATTATTGTTTATGCAATAATTCCATGCAATGATAGTATTTTTACAAAAAGGCATTGTCAGACAGAAATTTTGTTATGCAAGACTTCTTAAAGTGTTGAAGGATATGTTAATATATTTATGTATATAATCTCCTGTTGACATTAAGTTAAAGTAGTTGTTTATGCAACTAACCTGTCAGAATTTGAGTAATTAACCCCCTTTTTCATAAAATGCTAATTCACGACTCTCTCTAGGTGGAAGCGAGAGTGATGACTCTGAGAATATGTTATCAGACACACCCCCAACGCGGAGACCAAGATTTAATAGACCAGCTTTAGATTCTTCCTCTGATGAAGAGCAAGAAGGGGGGCCCGTGAAGACTAGAGTGGAAGTTCATGAACCTCCCAATTCAGCGGCCGTTCCTGACCTCTCTAATGAGACTCTGTTGGGAATTGATCCGAGGATGTTATCCAATTTTGGTCCACCTTTGGATGAGGCTTTAGTGACCAGATGGCAAATTTTTTTAACTGATGGTATAGATAAGGAGACGAGGGAAAAGTTTGCCAAAATTCCCTTCCCAGAAAATTGTCCCCTGTTAGCGAGTCCCGTTATGAACTTAGAAGCTGAAAGACTGCTATCCGCTTCGGAGAAGAAAAGAGACTCCTTGTTAGCCACCCTTCAGGACAAGCTGGGACGTGGGTTATATAGATTGGGAGAAGTTATATCTGCAATTATGACATCTGAAACCATCCCGACAGATGTGAAAGCTTCATTGACCCCTAGAGCGGCCGACTCAGCTAAGATGTTCTGCGAAGTGCACTATTTGCTATCTAATCATCGGAAGCACCAGGTGTATCCCTATATGAGTCAATCTACCCAAAAACTGGCGGAAGAGGTTAAAAGAGATACGATGTTGTTAAGTTCGGATTTTTCCGAGAAATGCAAAGCAGCTCTAACTGTGGAAAAAACTGCCTTGGATATTAAAGCTAAGAAACCTGTTGTTTCAAGTAAGCGGACCTTTCGCACTTCTTCATATTTTTTAAACTCCCAGCGTCAGGCTCCAAGAACCAAGATGAAAACCACAAAGACATTGAAACACCACAGGAACGAAGATTGTTATATGTGCACAATAGATTTAAAAGACGCATATTATCTAGTACCAGTACATAGATCGTATAGGAAATATTTAAGATTTTCATTTCAAGGCAATTTATTCGAATTCAATGTTTTACCGTTTGGGTTATCTTCTGCACCCTTTGTTTTCTGCAAGCTGTTTAAACCTGTTTTAAACTCTCTCAGATCAAGAGGGTTATTGAGTGTTAGCTATTTGGACGACCTTTTGTTGCTATGTAAATCAAAGAAGGCATGTCAGGAGAATACTCATATTACTATTGAATTACTATCAAAATTACGATTTATTGTGAATTTTGACAAATCATGTCTTTCTCCAACGCAAAAAATTAGATTTTTGGGATTTCTTTGGAATAGCAGAATTATGACCATTAGTCTGCCCATAAATAAGATGGATAGGGCCGCACAATTTATCGCGGACATTATATTGAGCATCAATTTAATGATTCGTTCCTTTGCTAAACTTATCGGATATTTAGTCTCCATTTGTCCTGCTTTCACTTATGGATGGATACATTTAAAAAGTCTTGAATATTTGAAATACAAATCATTGGAAAAGTCGAGTGGGAATTATGACTCTAGAATAAAATTATCTAGAGATTGTTTAGACGATTTGGACTGGTGGGTGAAGAATATCTATAGTCCAGGGTATTCAATATTGCAGCCCAATTATTCTTATATAATTTTCTCGGATGCATCCAAAATAGGTTGGGGCGCGGTTTGTCTTAATCAAGAGATAGGTGGCTTCTGAAATAGGGATGAGGTAAAATATCATATAAACTACTTAGAGCTCTTAGCAATATTTTATGCCTTAAAGTCCTTTGTCAAAGATAAATCAGGTTTATACATTTTACTTAGGGTAGATAAAGCCATATGGAATTGGTGCGAAACTAGGCATATTGTTGTATTCGCCTCTTATATTAAATCCGCTGAGAATAAAGCGGATTATATGTCGAGATCCTCAGAAATAGAGACTGAATATTCGTTATGTAATAATGCCTTTAGAGTTATTATAGAACGTTTAGAAATGCCGTCAATAGATTTGTTTGCTTCATACATAAACACAAAATGTAAAAGCTATGTTTCATGGAAATCGGACCCAAACTCGGTAGCAGTTGATGCGTTTTAAATATCCTGGGGCGATCTCAACTTTTACGCCTTTCCACCTTTTCCAGTAATACTTAGAACAATTAGAAAAATAATGATTGACAGAGCGGAAGATATTATCATTGTACCCTTATGGTGAAATCAGCCTTGGTATCCCTTATTTGCGGAGTGTTTGATAGGAAATCCAATTTATTTTAAACCAAGACCTGATCTTTTACTTTCTCCATTTAGGAAAAGCCACCCAATATGGTTCAACATTACCCTGGTTGCAGGAAGATTATTGGGGGAGCTTACAAGAGAAAAGGAGTAACCGAAGAAGTAATACCTACACTTATAGGCTCCCTTAGCGTTAATTCATTAAGGCAATACGATTGTACATACAGAAAGTGGTGGAATTTTTGCTCGCAATATAATATAGATTGGTGCAATCCTACTAACAATAATATTCTTTCCTTTCTGAATCAAGAAAATAAAAATGGGGCTCTATATAATACCTTAAACTGTCATAAATCGGCCCTAAAACTTATTATAGATTTTGGCGAAGGTGAAGGTATTTTCCAACGATTTTTTGAGGGTATTTTTAGAGAAAAGCCAGTTTTTCCTAGGTATGGAGTAACTTGGGATCCGCAAGTAGTTCTCGATTTTTTAGCTACTTTATATCCCTTGGAGGACATCACCTTAGAACTATTAACCTACAAGCTGGCTATGCTAGTATCCCTAGTGACTTCACACAGGGTTCAGACTTTATCGAAAATCAGATATTAGGTTCTGTGGCACCGAATACAAGATATTTATTTCCGAACTAATTAAAACGTCTTGACCAAGGAGACAACAACCTCTTCTTATTATTCCATTTTTTAATAACAAGCCCGAAATCTGTGTTGCTCGTACATTGGAATATTATTTAAAGATAACATCACCTATTAGGAAAGACACAGAATTTTTGTTCATAACTCATAAAAGACCATTTCATAAAGCTACAGCTCAGACCATATCACGGTGGTTGAAGAATGTTTTGGGTAAATCAGGAGTAGATGTTGCCTTGTTTAAGGCACACAGCGTGAGACACGCATCAACTTCAGCGGCATTTCGTGCAGGTGCTAATATTGAATGCATCAGAAATGCCGCTGGATGGGGAGAAAGATCAAATACCTTTGTCAAATTTTATAATAGGCCCCTACTGGTTAAGGAAGATTTTGCAGAAAAAGTTGTTTTGCGTAAGTAGATTATTTAGTTGGTGGTCAATCGTATAATGAAGATTGAACTTCCTTACAGGTAAGTCGTTTAATCTATCATTATATATATGTGTGAATAAAATTTGTTGAAATAAGTTAGGTGGGACACACATTATCACAACACCCCTGTAGTTTTCTATATCGGTTTTATTGCCTGCTTTATATATAGGAGTATAAGCAGATATCTTCCATTTAGATGGAAATATTGTAAATTTAATTATTTAATTGTATATATGCAGTAACGGTCTTCGCAGCCATTCATGACAACCTTCCTTTAACAACATAGGGAGGGATCCCATCGATCCCAGCTGCCTTTTTATGCTTTAACTCCTTTATAGACTGTTCATAATATTTTCCAGTTATCTCAGTTAATGTAAAATTATAATTGTTAGTAAATGTTGGTAAGAAATTCAAACTATAACTGGATTTGTCGGAACTATGTACAGACGAAAAAAATTGTGCAAATTTATCCGCTGTATTATCCAGTGGCATCCCTTTATAAGTGTATGAATTGACATTGTTATTTTTACTATTAGTTTTATTAACAAACTTCCAAAAAGTGTTCAAATCATCGTTTGTACTACTTTCTACTCTTTTAATGTATTTTCTATATTCTAAACCAATTAATGATGATTTTAAATGTCTTCTTATCTCCTTATATTTGTTAGCATAATAATCCGACACATGTTTAACTTTGTTCAAAAAATTTTTCTATTTGATACACATTCTAATTTCAGTTGTTAACCAATTGGGACATTTATAATAGGAATTATATGTTTTCTATAATGGAACGGTAATAGGGAATATATTGTTAATAATTTTGTAACAATTGTCTACGGCAGTATCAACATTAGATTCCCCAGTCACTGATTCCCAAGTCACATCCCTTAAAATTTGCTCTTTTAAAGTTATATTGATTCACTGATAATTTGTTTGATGAGGTTTCTAGTAATTTTTGGTACCTGACTGTGATATTTAAAGAGGGATGAGATCGGTTCTCCGTAACTAATGGAAACTGTTCCTTTGTAACATTACATTTTTTTAAATTTTCAGTCGAAAGTATTACTAGATCCAAACACTTGTCATAATCATTTTTAACATAATTACACAAGCTTAATGAATTGTAATTCAAAAAATCAACCAAAGTGTTTAACTTAGAGCTGGGGCTTTTAAGTGGTATTGTCGTTCCTCCTATTTCCGGTATATTAAAGTCAACAAAAATTAATGTTTTGTCAATATCCTTAATCTTGTTTTGTATGTCTTCAAAACATTCCACGTAATTCCACGTAATCCCGCAAGTCACAGTCTGGAGGTATATAAACACCTACAACCTCTCTGAAACTTGCACTTAAGTTTCAGGTCTAACACTAGAATTTCACATTTTGAACAAAATTTAGTTTCTTTTGAAATTTTAATATATTTTTTACATACCATAACCCCCTATCCCCCGGGACTTGCCCGTTGTTTCTAAATTTCTATCTGCCCTATAAACATTATACAAATCGACATTCACGAGTTCACCATCTCTAACACCGTCTTTTAACCATGATTCTACTACCACCTGAATATCGTACCCACATTCTGAACTGTTTCTATAAAATTCCGCTGTCTTTGTATTCAGACCTCTGCAATTTTGAAAATTTACAAAAAATGTATTCATGTCACTAGAATTCGAGTGCACGTATTCGAGAGCAATCCCGAAATTTACTAAAATCTAAATAATATTATCTGAATACCTATAAATAAATAAGAAACCTTCGAGAAATGAAGTTAGATATAAATTACCAACTATAAAATTAAATTTGCTTACTATTAATATCCACTCATTCAAGTTGATTATTACATGTTCCACATATTTGTTCCTCTTGTATATCCACACCCATCTCTATTTAGGAACAATTCTAATAAGTTTAAATGAATAATAACATTTGTTTAATATGTATCAATCAGTGCATATCCCCAACCCTATAGGCAATATGAAATTATCTATTCACTCTGGATTTTAAGATAATCAGTGAAACATATTAGCTTTTGGCATCATTTTCGTTTTAAAATGTTTAGAACTTCTTATTTCGGGTATTAATAGGAGTTAACAGTGGAAGACTCTCTTGATGTCAATAATTTTTGAATTTTTTAAAATTATAGAACAAATATTTTGTCGAGCAAATACTGCTTTTCTTTGTGTTCATTAAAAATATTCACAGTGTATTCAATCACCACTGAAAAGAAGAAAAATAACTCAGCACTCTATAATAATTTTCTTCTAACAACTTTTCCTTTTATCACTTCTAATCATTGTCGGCAATCTAACTTCCCTAATAATCAAGTTCCAAAGTTATTATACCTTCATTTTAGTTCATACATTAATAAGTCACATACCCATGTTGGTTACATTGGAGTTTTACAAAGCCCTTTCACCCAAATTAGTTGGTATGACGGAATGTCTAACATAAATTTTGTAATTCACGAAAGTGTGCGTGCACTTGTCAACTGTTTTTTCTGATTACTTGCATGCATTTCTCGATGAAGCGTGTATATAAAAGTTTCATTTGTTTAATTGGCAGTTCTATGGTTTTAGTTCGTTGAAAGCAAATACGAGAGTATAACCAGATTCGTTGTCGACAAACTAGTGTATAGGTTATAAATATATCTTGTGTCAGTCATGAATAGTAAGATAAATTATATTGTACGGTTTTGAGAAAAATAAATTTGTATATCATATTTAGTGGGTTTGTTGGCAAAAAAGTTTACAACGCTGACGGCAGTTGTCAGAATGTAATTAATATATAATAAAGAAAAGAACGATGCGAAGAAAAATAATTTTTTAGGTAGTTATGTGAATGCCGTGGGTAGTCAGTGGGTAGAACATAAAGGGCTGTTTGATTAGAATTGCTTTTATTCAGATTTTGTTACAGTTGTACTGGAAATAAAATGAAATTAACTCTTCCATGGAAATAATAAAATTATGTACAATAAAATTTTCTATACAACTATGTACAAAGCGTATCGCTTCTGGTCCACGCTGTTTCCGGGATTTCAATCTTGGCCGGCGGTCGTCGGTTGGGGTGGTCGGCTACTATAAATCTCACGTACTTCGCCCCTAAAGTGCTCTGCGGTGTGTTCTGGGTTTAATAATGGTCGCTCTTCCGATATCTCCGACTTCTGATATATACCCGGGTCTTCTCTGGATTATCTACAACATATAGGTTCTAGGTGCCTCCCTCCGCGATCAATACTCAGCGGGGTTAGGTAGGGTGGGAGCTCAACACTATCTCCGAATCGATACTCGACGAAGATTTCGTACCAGCGAGGATTGCTTCTGTCCCGGGATCAATTCTCACCGGGAGTTTAGCGACTGATAGGGTTGGTTTGTGTTCTACCCACCGGACCAATACTCGACGGAGGGGTAGGACACGTACCTAGGGTCAACCAATATCTCCGGATCAATACTCAACAGAGATTTGACGGCTAACGCTGACGGCGTTGGAAACTTCCTTGCAACGGCGTTACCAGGATTAAGTTTCCGGTAACCGGTTTCCTTTTCGCTTTCACGCGTAAATGCTTAACCTTTAATGTGAAGCTACCTATCACTCCTGGTGTCAGGTTCGAGCTTGTCTGGTGTTCGAATTACCTCAAAGGAATGTACGTGATTCATTTCTATCGTTTTACGGCGAAAGTACCGCCATCTCGGTGTGGGACGTCCAACGTTGTTATAGTATCGCTAGTATCGCTCTGGTCTGGTATTGCGACATCGATAACTGTTGTAGGATCTACTCGCCGTGGTGTTGGAGTACTGGTTTGACGCCAGTGTCGTTACAGTTACAATATACAGTAGTCGAATCCCTCGATGACGACGTTTTCAAAACGTCATCCCTCCTGGTATTGTTCCAGTTGGGTAGAAAAGCAAAACGTCTGGAAAAATTCCAGCTATATCAAGACTCCAAGGCCAGCAATCAACGGATAAGAATCATGGAAAAAGAAAAAAAAACAGACGTTTGAGATCCTAGGCTGGAACTGTCAGACGACTCAAAAATCACCAACCGTTCCACGCTCCCAGTAGTTGCCTAAGAGACTCACCAATTCACCATCAACCTGTCTACTGGTGTATCTAAACATCTCTGGAAGCAATGGCCACCGGCAGGTATATGTAAGTGAGACTTCTACCAAGTTTTCAACGAAAAGTACGAGACACCTCCTCTCATAGCGAAAATGGTTCGAGACAGGTATACCAACCGATATTTCTAGCGGTCGGACGAATTTTCGTGCTACACAATAATAAATCTTTAATAATTTTGATGAACCTTTGTTTTAAAAGCGACAAATCGTTTCTAAATACAATGTGATTATTTTGAGACCTCTGTTATCAAGAATGATAATCAATTAAATGATAGAGCAGAAAAACTCTATATGAGAGAATATCTAAAATCAAAATTATATCTTTTAGATAGCTCAGGCAATCAGTAGTCTGAAAAAGGTTTATTTCATAGCGTAACAAAATTGATTTTAAAATTCATCTCTAAAGTTCTTGTCTTAATTGGAGAAACTATTTCATAAACTTTAACTATGCTACTTATTGAAATATCTCATTAGATATGGAGTAATCCATAATAACATTATGTAGGCTAGAGTAATTACAAAGTAATGATGTATGCAATTAATGAAAATGGGAAAATAATCCGGTTGCAGTTGGAATAATTATTCCACTCGCTACAGCAGATTTCCAGAAAAAAGTTGCAGATATTAGGCGAGTTTTGTTTAAGGACTGAACAAAAGTGAGGTTATAAAACGTGGCGAAAAAAATTTGATGTTGAATTGGAGAAGTTCTGATTAAGTTCTCATTTTGATGCCTGCAACTTAATTCCCATTCAGCAAGGGGCAATGCAGGATACAACCTGTTTATTTGCTTTGGCATCACCTAAGGGGATTTTATTTTGGTGCAAATATCTGGATTTCTAGACATATCAGTTTTAATCTATTTTTTGGAATAAAAGTGTATCATCAAGAGTATTGAAGCAGAAGTAGAATAATGAGGTGATATTTGTAATTAACATAGAGCTTGTCGGTCTTGATACTGTTTTTATATTTGTTTGCGCTGCTTATCTTTGTTTTTAACCGCAACACTCAGAGCCCTCTGGCAAAAGTGAGTGTACTAATCTCTAGGATTTAGATGTTCTATCTGGATACTGGTCTGGATGATAACTGCTGTCAGATAGTTGAAAAAATTAAGTTGAACTGTCATCCATGCCCTGCGATCTTTTATAGCCACTGCTAAACCGCATTTTTAACGCCATCTATTCGCTTGGAAGGTTACTAACGACATCAAAATGTCAGGAGTGAAACAATAACAAATGGATCAGTATATTAGAGACTTTGACAGAGTTTTATTGTATTTGTCATTTTTTAAAGAGAAATTTTTTTTAACTTGTAGATGACTTTACTGTAACACAAAAAAAACCAAAAAGGCTTTAATTACAATAGACCTTTCGTCTAGTTCCGATATTTACAAAGGATGGGGATCAAGGATACGGAAAAAAAATACAAGGTAGGTATATGTCCCATCACTCTAGTTCTGATTCAGACGAGAGTTCCTCATTAAATCGTAACATTTATCCTGTTTTTAAACCTACACCACAAACAAATTGTAAGTATTTAAAGAAATTAATTAGAATGTTTTGTGCAAATAATATATTTTTCAGTATTGTATAAAAAGTCGAGGAATTATAAATCGGGTAGTACTTCCCCAGAGATTCAAGCGGAATATATTGCCGAAACTATGAGGTCTGATGCTGAAGGAATTTCCCTTGAGAATAAGGAATCAAATGATATGGCGAGATTTGCTGTTCGTAGATGTAATTTGTTTCTTAAGTTAAAGCATAATTTATAATAACCTAAAGTTTGCATATTAAATTTGACTTTCAGTATAAAAATACTTAATTTTATAATGTATCTTTTTTTAATTTTCTTTAGAGTCAAAATTTTGTGGCAGTGGAATCAGATGAACACTTCACATAAGAGATAAATCATCACCACAAATAGATACACTTGATTATCAAGGTGACTAAACTAAATATTTTTAATTGATTTTTATATTTAATCATATTTTAAATTTATTTTTGACTTTAAAAGGTTGATGATAGATGAAATATTTCTATTAAATTTAAAAATCAACACTTTAGTTGAAAGCGTTGGCACTCTCTTGAAAACACAAAGAATTCCGAGTAACCTGCAAGTACCATCGTTTGAAAATAATGTGAAAACGTGATATGAAAAAACTCCAGTAATTCGACATTCGACGCATATTTTTAAAATTCAAATTCAACGTACTCGATCAAATACTGTACCTAGTATCGCAAACCGACATTACAGATCATTTCTCAACAATACTACAGATAGTACTGGGAAAGACCAAATGCCCCAAGGAACGAGGAATAGTGAAATACATAGATGAAACAAAACTTAGAAAATACAATCAGACAAAAATCTTGGGATTTGTTATGCTTGAATCCAGATCCTAACTATGCAACAAATACTTTCATTGAAACACTTCAAAAATATATATATATATATATATATATATATATATATTATATATATATATATATATATATATATATATATATATATATATATATATATATAGACGACTGTACATATACAAAAAAATGTAAAAGGAAAAACACGAAGATCGCCCCTTGGATGACAAATACACTACAAAATACACAATGTATAGCGGAAAAAAATGAGTGTTTGAAAAACATTGGAATCCATTATATTGTATCATATGTGTAATATTTGTTAGCACATGCTCTTATCAATAAATTATTCTTCCCTTAAGTTTGAGAACAAAGAAAATCACCTGTACTATTTTATAAACAAGATTTTATATTAAATGTTTGAAACTATTTGTCGACATTCGTCTTTTAATAAACTATCCTGGTTAGTAAAAACGGATAAAAGCTTTAAACAACTTTTTGAAACAACCTATCCTACTTTTAAGCCAAAATAAAATAACAGGTTGTTTCAAAAAGTGTTTAAACTTTGTGTGACTGTTTTTATTTATTTATTTAAGGAAACACAATATAGGCATAATTTAAAAAACCTTCAGTATTTGCTTGGCTTGCCATCTAGTAGTAGCTAGTAAACTGTGACTAATCCTGCAGGTCTCTTCCTTTATTTTCTCCCTCTTAGTGAATAGTAACCTTCCACCACAATAGATGGCGCAGCACTCGACAAAACTTTGTGGCTTCGGACTTAGTACGGGAGATTCCATTCTTCCCCGTATTAAAAGTATTTGTCTATGCTGTCATCGTATTTTTCACACATAAAACCTTGTTCGCACTCGCAAAAAAATTGTTACCGCCGCCACACAGAACTTTGGAGGATAGACTTCTGGATTTTACAGGTAAGTGCATTCCTTTATACAAGACGCTGTTGTGGTTAGATTCGTGGGGTTTGTGGCCTTACACTCTCTTCACAGGGAAGTTTCCCAAAAAACGCATCAACAATATTTAAAAACTCATTTTGATTATTGCAAAGAGTAGTTATTACCCCCATATGCACAAAGTCACTATTCACTAATAAATTATAATATGATTCTAGCAACTAGCCAAAACAAAAATAAACACACACAGCGAGGTTTTATACAAGTAAATTTTTAACAACAGAGCATACATGGTCTTCTTTCGGAAGTCGCACTCACTCTCCTCTATTCACGACTTTCTTAATTAATTCGTATACCTTTCGGCGTCACGAAAGGAACGACGAGAGGGACGAGTTTATTTTGTAGATTTATAGAAAAATACTCTACTTTGTTTAAAATGTAATTTCAACAAGTCGTGTGGAAACTTGCTTGTAATTACAACGCATCCCACGTTCCGGGAAAGTTCGTTGCATAGTAGCGGACTAAAATATTAGGATAGCTTATTTTGGGATCTGAAGTTGGGCATAAAAAGGTGTTTTTTGGCACTATAAACGGAATTATTTGAAAATATGCTATGGCTTTCTAATAAGAGGTCACTTCCTGTTATTAAGAATCTATTGCGCTGGCAACAACTACATTTCTATTGATTTTTTTGTCCGATAAACGATTGAAAAAAGTCTTGAGCTCTAGCTTACAAATTAAATACATTCAGTTTTGGTATTGACATTCAATTATGAAAGATAGGTGAATGAACAAGAACCACGCGTATAAAAGCCAGTGATAAGAACAAATTTGATAATTTTTTATTTCAATAGCATACTTATTTCAATTATTCTTGTTAATGTATGTGAAAAATCTTTATTATTCTTGATTCTTACATTATTGTCAGGCATTTTTTCAGGTTAGCTTGATAATCTTTTAATTATGCAAATTTTATGCAAAGGTAAAAACAGAATACCTGAAAAATCCACACCCATTTTAAAATCCTGTCGTAAAGAAAGCAAAAAAGATTTTCTTAACAAAGTGCAGCTCAGCAGTTGAGCAGATTAAAGTATTTCAGACCCGTTGGGAAGAGAATGTTTAGCTCTGTATTATACAAATTTATTGTCAAAATATTCAAGATGACTAGAGAATATTTGGAACGGAATAACTCAACTATAAGCATCACAAGAGAGATTCTGTTGGTGCCAACTAATTATTTGTTAGAATATTTAGAGTTGTATTTGTCAATCATCCATAAGAAGTTTCAAAATAATGATTTCATAATAATCGTTTTCAAAACTTAGACATTTTATATGATATACAAAACATGTTTTCAGTGGCACAAGGCACAAACTTCGAAAACGAATATTATTCAACAGAGAGTTTGTGATAGAATCTAAAAATTGATCCCGCATCAGTTACGTGTAAGCCGACTCGTCAGTCGTTTGACCATAGTCTGTTAGGGAATTTAAGTAGGAAAACACTCCAGACGGTTAGTTGGTGTGATTTTCAATATTTGGTGACACCGCTAAAGAGAGCTCGAAGACAAATTAAGTATGTTGTCAATAGGAAAGTGGCGGAACTTGAGAGACTCCATGATGAACATTCGCGAAGACGTTTAAGCTGGAGAAAGCAGATCCCGCTACATGGCTATTCCGTCTGGTAAAATCGAGTCGGCCTTAAGGAATATTTCTTACCTGGAAACGTCATTCTCTGGCCATTCGTGATGGGAGCAAAGACAATCCACCAAAAATCGTCTTGATCTCCTGATGGAATTTTTGGAGACCGAAGTTGATATTCAATAGAAAATGGCTATAGCTTAAGATAGACTTGAAGTAGAAGTACCTCGTCAGACTCAACATGTTCAGCAAATAAAAACGAAGACCTCTCAGAGTACCCTAACTTTAGCAACCTGCCATTCTGGAGATAGTACTTGATAGTAACCTGTCATATCTATTTTGTTAGAGAACTCATGAATCCAAAGACTGCAGACCTGCTCAGACATGAACGATTGAGAACAAGAGGGACATCCTGAAGCAGTAGCATGTTTGCTTAAAATTATTTAAGAAAAGTCATTCAGCTAGTTCCAGACACGGAAAAATGAAGTGCTCCTTTTGCAACGGCAGCCACTTCTTGGTCACGTGTTACAATGCAAATGAAGACAAATCCGGAAAACGAAAGGATGACAGGAAACATAACAGGAATTATCAGTTAGACTTGCTCGAAGAAAGTTGCTCTCCAAACAGTGTTCGCCGTCGCCAGGAATGGGAACAAGAAAAGTAATGTAAGAGCCTTCTTGGATAATGGATGTCAAACGTGTTACATTCTACACTTGACCGCCGAAGAGCTAAAACTCTGAGTAAAGAAAAACCAAGATTTGTCTCACTCAATATTTGGAGGACAGCATAATAAGTTTAATTTGGTACTCGAGAAGGTGGGAGAGAGTTATTATTGTATCATCGGACTTCGACTTCGAGATCAAGATCGGATCGTTATAGAAGAGTTACGAGATCTGACTATTTCATTTTCAGATGTCTGGGGACGATGTCCTTCGATTAAAGTACTGTTGGGAGCTGATGTCTACGGGAGACTCCTAAGTGGAAAGAAGAAGGTACTTTCGTCTGGAGTGACTGCACTCGAAACAAAGCTTGGTTGGACTCTGTGTGGTCCTATGCCAAGTGTACAAGACGACAACATGGCGATGTGTGTCTTGTCAATGGCTGTGAATGAATCGTCCATTTCTCAGTTGACGAATTAAAGGTGAAACCGATGTAAAGTCAGCTGAATAACAAGACCAAGAAGACAAAAACATCTTTAAGGATTTAAGTCGAAAGGAAGAAATGTCGTCAGTCTTCCTTTGATCACAGCTCATCCTCCGTTACCGCTCAATTATGAAGTAGCGAAGAAGCGACTTCAGTCTTCTACGCATAAACTAGAAGAAACAGAAATTGTTTCAGCTTATTTTGACCTATTTTTTGAATAGAAGAAGGAAGGTTTCATCGAAGATGTCCTTGCTTCTCAAGTTACACCCGAATCAAGTGTTCATATGTACTTCGTCGGGCTGTGATCAAGATGAGTAGCACGACGACTCCAGTGAGACAAGTTTTTGATGCTTCCTCCAAAGTGGGAAAAGTTTCATCGTTAAGCGACTGTTCCAAAAAGGGATCCAATTACATACAACTCTTCCCTGACATATTACTTCGTTTTCGTGGGAATAAAATCGGACTCGTCTCCGACATTCGTGAGGCCTTCCAGATGATTGAAGTAAGGGAGGGATTGAATATCGTCATGTCCGCGTCATGTTTGGAGTGAAATGTAGCCCTTTTATTTTCGGGGCTATGATTTAGCATAATTTGAAGTATGCTGCAATGGAAGACAAACTGACCGCGGAGCGATTGTTGGAAGTATCACACGTGGACAATTGTGTCTCCCCCGAAGACACGGTCGGAGAGTATGAGAAGCTCCGCAAGAAATCGACTGAGTTATTAGCCAAAGCTAGATTAGACCAACAGTTGTGGATATCAAATACAGACGAAATGGATGATGCCTTGACTCATGAAGCCTCCGTTTCAGGAATGGAATGGGATCATCTGTTCGTGGATGTGAAATCTGAAGGAATCCCACAGATCATCACAGAAAGGAATTTGCATTCGAGGGCTCAGAAGATTCACGATCCAATGGGAGTGGAATACCCTGCAGCTATTCCCGTAAAAATCTTGTTACAGAAAACATTCATCAACAAAATGGAGTGGGATGAACATTTATCCGAAATTGAGAAGAATATATTTTTATAATGGTTCTCCCAAATTCCTATTTTGAAGTCAATCAATATTACTCGTTGCATAACGGGATGAATCTTGGATGTTTCTCGTTGGTCTGTCCATGTATTCGCGAATGAGTGTGCTGTGGCCTATGGAACTAGTGTATTTCTACGTTGTGAGTATAACGGAGGAGCTTTTCTTGGTTGAGGTACGAGCTCAAGTTGCTCCAATTCAGAAGATGACTATACCGCATTTTGAATTGTTGGGATGTCTTACTGGATCTCGTCCTGTAGATTCTGTAAAGAAGAGTCTTTGATATGATAAGATCCCTGTACATTCGAGCCTGACTCCACAACAGCATTGGTCCTGCATTCGGCGAAACGTGTAAAATAAATCAGAAGATTAACTTATCCTGATACCTGGAGACATGTCCCTGGAGTAATGAATCCAGCAGATCTACCTTCATGGGGTTGCTCCCCATGTCACCTACTTCTATCCAAATGGTGGGAGGGTTCATCCTGGTTGATAGGTGCTCCGACGATAGGGCCATCCACTGTGGAAGTTGTCTTTCAAGAAACCTGCTATTCTTCCTGGGAATCATCCCATAGTCAGACAACTGATAATGGAGTATGACCGTATCTACTGTCATACAGGGGTAGGATTTCTGATGACTAAATTGGGAGAAAGAAAATACCGGATTCTCTAAGCTCGTCAGACCACCAACTCTGTACTGAGAACTCGTCATCGATGCCGACGTCATGTCGTGAAACCGGTGGTATCAGCTCCTTTACCAACTAAGAAGATTAAAGCAGGTCGGGTATTCCAAATAGTTGAAGTGGATTAAGCCGGCACATTTTCCTGAAAAATAACAAGAATATTTCGATTGTTATTTTTACTTGTGCAGTTTTTCGTGCTGTCCAGTTAGAAATCATATAATCTCTTTCCGCCGCTGAGTTTATTGCTGTTTTGAAGAATTTTGTCCGTATAAATGGAAGGCCTCGCGCAATCTTCAGTGACATTGGAACGAATTTAAGGGGAGCTGATAATTTCTTTAGATTTCTGGATTGGGTTGCAATGATGAAAATGGATTTGGTGGATCCCATTGAATGGAAATTCAACGTTGCAGCTCCGTGGTGGGGAGGTTTTTGGGAACGATTAATGGGAGTCGTAAATAATATGATGTAACGTTCTATTGGGAGTGCCTCAGTCAATCAAAAGGAGTTGAAAAATGTCCTGATAATGATCGATGATGTAATGAATGGACGACGTGAGTGAGTCTGATACCGAGTTTGAACTATCGACTCCTTCCATGTTTATGTTCACCCTAGGAGGATGGATATTCCCCGAAGGATGTTGTGATACGGATGCGGACAAGATGAGCCTATGATTTCAATCAAAAAGGCCATTCAACAGAGTAACAAATACTTGGCTCATCTCGAAGGAGCGAAACCAATCCTTCTCGTCAGCTTCAAATTGGTGAAGTTGTTTAAGCTGGAAATCAGCGGGTAAAGCGGATGCTGTGGCCCTTTGGACGAGTTCTGGAGTAATGTCCAGGAAAATATGGATTGATCGGTGTGGTAAAAGTGAATATGCAGTCTGAAGTTGTGGCCAATCCAATCCAATTGATCTACCCGTTAGATCAAAGCTGCTGTAAGCTTGGTGTCGTGTCGTGTCGAGACTCGCTCAATGGAGGTGCCATTATTATTGAAAAATGAAATTCTCGTTGGTTCGATGGTAGGAGAATTTAAAAAATGAAGCCATGGATTTACGTTAATATTGAAACTGTCCTACGAATTATACCTATGACCTGAAATGAAACTGTATATGTACCAAAATTGTAAAAGTGATTACAATTGTAAACTGAATGAGATCGCAGCGATTCAATGTGAGTCGTAATGTCGAAACTGGCATATGTGGGAATTTGTGATTACCGATGTCAATGTCAGTCATAATTTTTCAATTATATCGTAAATTATTAGAATAATTTCATAATGTTGTTATATTTTAAAATATTGAGATCCTGTCAGTTATTGTAGATCTTGGGACACCATAAACTTAGTTTGGTCATTATCAGTTAGAACAAAGAATTTGAGTAGGAAAACAGTCCAGACCGTTAGTTGGTGTGATTTTCAATAATTAGTGACTAGGAGTAATTATATTAGAACAGAAATGTAATCAAAAATGTGGCTTTCATAAAATCATAAACATATTGACATGCTGTTGCTTCCAAAAGATATGTTTTTGTACCAAATTCAGTTTTCAATTTGGATGGACTGTCAAAAAAAACTTGTCACTTGTGATTTCTGGATTGGTATCTATTCATTCCAATAATTTCCAGAATTGACGAGTAGGGCAAAGATTTTTGTTAGTGTTCTATTTTACCAACTATTTTCAAATTTTTTCTCTTTTCGTGCTGAGATGGAGAATTTTTGCTCGAATGGTTCCTTTCCCAGACCCAAACAGTGTGAACAGTGTTGGACTCACCCCTAAGGGGATGCCTACCAACCAAATCCACCTCCATCTCACCGTTACTTCCGCCTCGGATTTACTACCCTAGCACATTTCGATACGGGCGGAAAAATTTGTTACTGACCAAGGCTTTTGCACCTTCTTGTGTTGTCTTAGAAAATATGGGATTGTACGCGATACGTCCCGTAAATTCTCCTTTTAGGTCTAATTCTTGTTGGAAATAATGTACTTTGCAGTTCACTGCTTCGTTGCCGCGCCAGGCAAGTTCAAAAGGGAATAAGGGAAATATTTTTTTCTGCATGGTGTCTTGGAAATGAGTTTTTATAATTGCCAATAATTGTTGTATTGTAATGGCTCCGAACTTTCTTTTCTATTGGTTACCTTGATGTTGGTTTTGTTTCGAGTCCTTCGCCAAAACAATGCCGGTAAATGGCTGTATTTTTATATTATATTCTTGATAGTACTTTTCTTGTAGCATCTGCGCCGTGGTGTTCCATATGCTTTTGATACTTGACTGTTTGTGGTCTTATCCATTTTTTTATATTGTGAGCATAATCTATCATAATTTTTGCGAAAAGAAAAGTTTGGAGACACACAACAAATCGGCTGTGAGGATCTTTTTTGACTCTTCAAATGACCCACATCTCATGGTTAATGCCCAGTCATCTATTTCTAGTGGATGCTATCATATTCTGGTGCTTACCTCGGGGGATATCTTTGAGCGCTGATTCAATTTCTTTTCATGAGAAAGGGTGTGCGTGATTAGTGGGTTCTCAGTTCCCGTCTTTTCTCTTTTGTGTGCGTCTTGTTACTTGTTGCCTTTTATGTTGCTACTATGTGGGAAGCTACGGCATTTGGGGACACATTTGTTTTTTGTCATTGAACAGGTGGCTTCCTTAGTAGGGACTTGAGGTCTCGAAGTTGAGACTTTCTACTGTTTCTGTCAATATCTTTCGCCTTGCAGCTTCGAGGCTATGGAGAAGCTCATTTGCCACGTCTTGATCACCAGTTTCAAGGAAGTTTTGGTAGAGGTCTTTGTTGTTTTGGGACCACCCTGGAATATATTCGTTGCGAAATTGTCTAGAAAATGTAAATAGAAGATCGGGTGGTGGACGTCCATGAAATACATATGCAAGAGAGTATTGCTATATAGCCAATTTTGTACGACCCAACCGCAACATAATGAATCCCGCCGTCAGACCATCTTATGGTAGGCTCATTTGGTGACGTACATTTCGACGGAGACTGGGTAGTGCCAATTTAAGATCGAGAAGACCTTTAAGGTACACTTAATGCCGATACATTCAATACTAGGATACATTCAACGCTAGGGTACTTTCAATACCATCTAAGGTACCTCTAAATATTACCTTCAAGAATACCACTAGGATGCCTCTCAAGAATACTCATGTCGGCAACTTTCTCAGGTGACCACTCTAGTGCATAAGAGAATATCGAGTTACAAGAGTGGAACACAATTGTGAGAGTTCAATATCTCTTCCTCAGGTAGTGGTGATCGGCCTCAGTTAAAGTAATCTTATAGCTTACATTGGGATGGGGTGAATAATAGATATACTGGACGCCACTAGTTTTTAGACGATACTGAATGTATTGAAACAAAAACTAAAAAAAGGTCAAACACTGGTAAACCTTATATTTAGTTCAACTCAATATAACAAAATTCTAAAATTCACCTTAACGCGATGGTCCAAAATAATATATGATGCTGAAAACCAATATCAAAATGTTTCAATAAATTATATATTTCTTACAAGGTTAACAACAATTCGCATCCACTGCGTATTCAAAATACGGAACGAATATAGGGGCACAGTAAACAATGAAAATCTGGATTTTATTAATTGAACTATAGCGAAGGAAACAACTGTGGGACGTACGGATCGTATTAAAATAGAGAAGGTGGTTAGGCAGGGTTGCGTCCTTTCACCGTTGCTATTTATTCTTCACTCAAATTTTCTCTTAATAGCACACTTAAATGTACCGCCAAAGGAATCAAAGTCAACGGAGAAGTAATAAACAATATTAGGTATGCAGACGATACAGTGATCATAGCTGACAGCCAGGAAAGTTTGCAATCATTGCTTAATAAACTCGTCGAAGCAGGAGACATGAGGGGACTGCGCATCAACACAAAAAATACGAGAGCAATGGTAATATCAAGAAGTCCAAATATTCCATGCAATATCTTAAGATACAACGAAACAATCGAGAAGGTATCTAAGTTTAAATATTTGGGCTGTCTGGTAAACGATTCCTTGGATTCGGAAAGTGAGATACGCTCAAGAATAGAACAAGCCAAGTCCATCTTTAATAAATTGAGGCCCTTCTTGTCATCTGGAGACTTAAGTCTAGAATTGAGGTACCGATTTGCTAAGTTTTATGTCTACGGAATGGAGGCCTGGACACTGAAAGTTAGCTCTATGAGACGTTTAGAGGCGTTTGAAATGTGGGTATTTCGTAGAATGCTGAAAATTCCATGGACTGACATAATCCGCAATGAAGAAGTTTTGAGGCGAATGCAGATATATCAAGAGTTCATAATATCTATCAAAAGACTCAAAACCGCTTATATAGGATATATTTCACGAAATCTTGAATACATACTTCTGCAACTCATAATCAAGGGGAAGATCGAAGGTAGGCGAGGGCCAGGTAAAAGACGAATTTCCTGGCTGCGAAATATTAGGCAATGGACAAACATCGACTTGCCGACCTTAATAAGAACAGCTGAAAATAGAAATAGTTTTGCAGATGTTACCGCTAAGCTCCGCTAGGAGACGGCACTTGAAGATCAAGGTCTTAACTTGGACAGGTTCCGAAATGAGCAGCTCTCCACCTGGGTAGCTGAAGAAATTTTAGACGTATTACAGAGTTCTTCTAGAGTTCTCCTAGAGTTCTAGAATTCTCCTAGAGTTCTCCTAGAGTTCTCCTAGAGTTCTCCTAGAGTCCTCCTAGAGTTCTCCTAGAGTTCTCCTTGAGTTCTCTTAGAGTTCCACTGTAGTTTTTCTAGAGTTTTCCCAGAGTTCTCGTAGAGTTCTCATAAATGTCTCCTAGACTTCTGCCAAAGTTCTCCTAGAGTTCTCAATAGAGTTATCCCTAGAGTTCTCTTTAGAGTTCTCCTACAGTTCTCCTACATTTCTCCTACAGTTCTCCTAGAGTTCTCCTAGAGTTCTAGACTTCTCCTAGAGTTCTAGACTTCTCCTAGACTTCTCCTAAACTTCTCCTAGACTTCTCCTAGACTTCTCCTAGACCTCTCCTAGACCTCTCCTAGACTTCTCCTAGACTTCTCCTTGAGTTCTCCTATTGTTCTCCTCGAGTTTTTCTAGAGTTTTCCTATAGTTCTCCCAGAGTTCTACTAGAGTTCTTCTACAGTTCGATCTCCTAGAGTTCCCCTAGAGTTCTCCTAGTCTTCTCCCTAGACTTCTCCTAGACTTGTCCTAGACTTCTCCTAGACTTCTCCTAGACTTCTCCTAGACTTCTCCTAGACTTCTCCTAGACCTCTCCTAGACTTCCCCTAGACGTCTCCTAGACTTCTCCTAGACTTCTCCTAGACTTCTCCTAGACTTCTCCTAGAGTTCTCCTGGATTTCTCCTATTGATCTCCTAGAGTTTTCCTAGAGTTTTCCTAGAATTCTCCTAGAGTTCCCCTAGAGCTCTCCTAGACATCTCCTAGAGTTCTTCTAGAGTCTTCCTAGAATTCTCCTAGAGTTCTCCTTGAGTTCCCCTAGAGTTCCCCTGTAGTTTTTCTAGAATTTTCCTAGAGTTCTCGTAGAGTTCTCATAAAGCTCTCCTAGACTTCTCCTAGAGTTCTCCGAAAGTTCTTCTAGGGTTCTCCTAGAGTTTTCCCTAGAATTATCTCAGAGTTCTCTCTAGAGTTCTCCTACAATTCTCCTAGAGTTCTACTAGACTTCTCCTAGAATTCTCCTTGATTTCTCCTATTGTTCTCCCAGAGTTTTCTTAAAGTTTTCCTAGAGTTCTCCTACAGTTCGTTCTCCTAGAATTCTCTTAGAGTTCTTCTAAAGTTCTTCTAGAGTTCACCTAGAGTTCTAGAGTTTTCCTAGAGTTCTCCAAGAGTTCTACTAAAGTTGTGCTAGAGGCTGCAGAGCAGCAAATATGTAAAATCACGACAATAGACTTTCGAATAACAATATTACATATAAAATATTGTTGATTCAAATGGAAAAGAGTTTCCTATGTAAGTTTAGTTAAGTTTAAGTACACAAAATTTGGACATTATTCTTTTCCTTAAAATATTGCTCCAAACTGAAGAATAGTGTTTATAACATCCTAATTTACTTCACTCTTGACACATTGCAACTTGAGAATGAAGTTAATTAGCCCTATGCTATCTTCATATTGATTTTTGAATCTTATAGACTAGATACACAGTTTATATTGATAAAAAAAATAATTGTGGATCCTGTCGATATGTAATGTTCACACTGTATCAGTAGATTAGTCTGCTCTAAGTGCTACATTTTTCTTATTTATTTTGAACATTAGAACTTTTCCTTGCTTTTTCATATTATAATACAACATTAAAATTTCAAAAGATTCGAATTATTTAACGTCTTTAGAACGAAAAGAATATTTTTTTGGAAACTTTATGAGCGATGACAAAAATAACTTGATTATAAAAATACAATTTTCATGGGAACAATGTCTATTATTTATTTAACGAATTCTCATTTAACTCTGTTTCACTATACTCTGCAATTTTTCTCCATTTTCTCAGTTCTCGGAGGAGTTAAGAAGTTGAAAACAGTTGATGGTTTTGTATACCTCCCATAAATTCACCGCCAAGCCGCAAAGTGTAGTCTATTGTTTTTGCTTAAATTGTTTTTGTTAGGTTGTTATTCAATTTATTACTGAGCCCACCAACATGAAAGGAAGTATAATATTGAAAAATTACCCTCATATCCAGAATCATATTACCACGTGTAAAACTTTTCCTCCCATTATTTCGAAAGAATTGCAAACTGGAATTTCGAGAATGTTAACATTGAGAGTGTTGACAGAAATGCGGCTGTACCCTTATCATTTGTATAAAGTGTAGGATCGTTTAGATACTGATTATGATCGTAGAATAGAATTCTGTGTAACTTATCTTCGACAAATAGTAAAGGATAGAGATTTTTGTTTCAATGTAACATTTATCGACAGTCAATGGAGTTTATCTAAGATAGGGCTCTGTCCCATTTCACAATGTTTTTTTTATATTAAACTCTCAGAATATTTCCAAAATTTTTCCATTAAAATATTTCATCTAATTTATAATTTAATATGTACAGTACTCATGTATTGATTATTTATAAGATTGTAGATTGTAATGGGGGTCGTAAAGGCTCTGCAGACAATCAAATAGGTCGACCTATAAGATCTTCTGTGTATAACCCTAAATCTATTCGAGACCCGGGATTCCGAGATTTCGTATTAAGCTTACAAGTTTCCTGGAAGCTAAGTTCCGAAAAACTCACCAACCTTGTCTTTGTCCTGGCACTTTATTCCAGTGAGATCCCATTAGATTGTTTTCCCAGCATCGAAACTCCTCTTCCAAGTGGGCTTTAGAAAGTCCTCAGAATGGTTGCGGACCAAGCAACTCGGAGTTTGGTCCTTCTTTGACATGGTTGTCGGCTTCCTCATTGCCTCTAACTCCCTTGTGACCTGGCACCCACATCAGAGTGGCCTGGTTGGTTTTTACCAGTTGTCTTAGGGATTGTTTGCAGTCCCAAGTCAGCGTAGACTCGCAAGCTTTCAATGCTGCCTAACTATCTGATAATATATTATACTGGTTTAGAATGAGCACCTTGAATCTGTTTTCTTGAATGCATTGACGTTGTGACAACTAATAAGGCTGCTGATATTCGGATTTACGTTTGGAATAAAATCTATACTGTCCGTAATATTATTTGGCTTATCGATATATTTCAGATCAACTTCAATCATAATGTTGGATGGAGAAATTGATTTGATATCATTTAATTACTTAATTTTCTATCCGAATGATAGTGTCTTTTCATTTTTGGGTTATGTGTAGGTCAGCCATTACAAACTTAATAGAATTATAAAAAAATACTTGCTTTCAATTTCTAATAATTTTTATTTAAAATGATTATCAAAGTTAAGTACTGTGAAATATACAAATACTTGGTAAATGTACAAGATGATTTTACTAGTGTTTTGATGTGACATTAAGTTAAGAATTCTATAATATGTAATGTCAAAAGTTTAGGAACTGTCACATAGGAGAGAATTGTTTGGTTACATATCACAGTGACATAGATGTCAAAAAAGTCTATGGAAATGAATAATGCAACAAATAAAAAGAGAAGCAGAAATCACAGAACTTTATATTTATTGTGTCAGGAAATATATGAATTTTGTTGTTGAGTAAATAAAGCTATTATTTAGGTGTTAGAAAATAGGAATAGAGGATAGTTTGTGTGAAAGAATAATGATTATTTGGTAGAAAGAACATTTTAAAAGGACACAAACACAATTTAAAAAAAAAATTAACACTTAAGAATTAGAATCAGCACACATATGATGAGGGCATAGCAACAAAAAACAATGAGAGCTTGTTGATGGAGAAAAGGTAGATTTTTTTGAAAATTAATGATGTATGACATATGGTGGAAATGGAAATTTTAGATAAAAAAACTATCAAAATTGTATAGAAGAGTCCTGAATGAACAGTAGAAGCGGCAAATAAAAATATATAAGAAGGAATACTATAAAGAAGCTACATATAAAGATATATAAAATAACAATTATTGGAGTCCCGGCAGCTCTGTATGGTGTGGATTTGAAAGACAGCACTTCAAGAAGGAGTATTAGTGGGGTTGCGAGGACCAGGTTTGTTTTTTTCTGTCTTTGTTGGTACCAACATTTATGTTAAAGATATAAAACAGATCTGATAAAAGTAATTACAAAAACATTAGTACTTACGCATTTCTATTTAACGTTTATAATTCATCACTTTGTTTCTTTGTTCCAATTTAGTACTTACGCATTTCTATTTAACGTTTATAAATTTCGACTTCTCAACTTTTATATTAGCATAAGACATTTCATCACTTTGTTTCTTTGTTCAAAATCATTGTTTTCTTAAATATGATTTCAACGGATACGAATTGACATCTGTTATTACTGTGAGATCTGGAATCGACTATTCTAATGAGAAATTTTAACCATAGGCGCACCAAATAATATAAAAAAAATATTAAAAATTGTTTGAATGAGTTAAAGATAAAATATTGGAGATAAAGTGTATAAATAACTGGAACCCAAAAAGTAGATAGAGTATCTCATTCTCACCGCATAAATAAATACATCAAATTTTTCTTTTCCTTCTAATGAGCTAGCCATACTAAAATTTGATAAATAAAAATACTAATACAATAATATTAAAAATTCCTCTTATACACACAAGTATAACAATATAGATTTCTACCCTCCAGGTGTCCCTTTTGGGGAAGTCCTGGGCACACATTTCTATAACATGTATTTCTGCTTGATATATGGTTGGGGCTTTTTCAAGGGGGTTTGAGAGCCCGAAACTAGGTCCCGTCACACCCACTCCAGCTCTTCCATCCATCTCGGATCCATTAGTGTACCAAACTGATGCGTTCCTTTCCAGTTAACGTCCATTCTCTGTGCGTATTTGGTGGTTGTTTATGACCACTTCACACTGCCTTCCAAAGTGGTACCTAACTGACATAGTGTATGTCGGTTTCGAGATGACTTCTAGGTAAATGTGTTCCAAAATCTTTAAGTGACTGATGCGGCGGTGGAAGGTTCAGCATAACCTAAAGAGCCACAGTAGGGCACGTAGATATTGCTCCTGTGATACCTAGGCAAGCTTATCGTTACACTTTCTGTAACTGGGCATGTGCCGAGTTTTGTTGTATATTTGGTCACCATATTAGTGAAGTATATGTGACAATGGATTTAATAATCGTTTGGTATGTCCAGTAGATCATTTCTGGTTTAAAGCCCCAAAGACTCTGCGGCATTTCTAGCTTGCCGCTATAGCTCTGTAAAGATTGTGGTTAATATGGCTGTTTCGTATCATTTTTTGGTCGATTATGACGCCCAAGTATTTAACTTCTTTGAAAAATTTTAGCTGGGTTCCACTCAAAATTGGCGCTTTAAGTGTGTACTTTTGCCACCTGGCCAATGGAACCAGCACTGTTTTACTAGGATTGACATTAAGTCCTTCCTTTGTACAGCAGTTTTCGATGATCTCTAGGGCTACTCGCATGTCTATCCCTGACCGTTACAACCAGGCCATTGTCATAACATTCAGTCGTAAGACCCGATTCGGGCAGTTTCACTATTCGACGGTCGACAACAACCACAGCAGATGCGATAGAGCTCCCCATTAGGGACAACCTCTAGCTGCTGTTATCCTGACCGTCTCGCTGTCCAAGTGTCGCTACAATAACTCTGCTTTCTAGCATAGACTGTATCCATCTGAACAGTGAGTCGTTAATGTATCTTTCCTGATCTGGTGATGGAGGTGCTATCCAAAACACCTTTTATATTAATGGAGGCACAGAAAGCCATTTCTTTTGCTGCGTATGTGTTTTCAATGCTTTCACCTGGGCACTGTAGAGCATTAATCGTGGATTTAACTGCTCGATAAGCAAACTGTTTCTTGTGGAGCGATCTTAACTCAAGGAGTTCGCTTCTGACGAAAGTTTTCTCCATTGTTTTCAGGAGAAAGAAGGTCGGACTGATTGGATGGTAATACTTTGGTTCGTCCACTGGACGTCTATCAGTCTTAGGTATGAACACCACTACGGCCTTCCTCCAAGCCTCCAACCGAAAATAAAACTGGCCTTGAATATTCCGTCCTTTCCAGGCGACTTAAATGGCCTAAAGCTTTTGATAGCCCGTTCGGTTCTTTGAGCAGTGAATATTTGACCAGATAGGCTTTTGCTGGATCTATTGTGGTTGTGGACAACCTCTTCCTTTAGGGCACTTGGCTATTAATTCTCCCCAGCCGTTTTAGAACTGGGAAAGTGCATCTGCAACAGATCACTTAAAGCTTCCTTGGGGTTATCAGTGTATCCTCCTTCCGGTCTTTCTATCAGTCCGATGTCGTTGGAATATTCCTTTGAGAGAACTTTTTGGAGGCGTTGTGCTGGAGCCAAAGTCTCGTTTGTGAGTCGGTGGGTTACGCACAGATCTTTGTAAATTATATCACTTCACTCTTGATTGACGGCACTTTAAGTTCCCTGTCTAGAACAGAGTTTGGCACATACCAAGAAGTATTAGTTATTATTCTCATAACTTTACTTAGGAATCTTTGTAGAATTTCGAAATTTCAGTAGATTGCAGTTTCCCACAGTGGCAACCCGTCCAAACTTGTTTCAAAATTGTTTTGTACACTAGCAGGCTATTTTTGAGTGTTAAAAAAAGACATCACTGAAAGCGTTTGTCGAAATGTGCACTAAGATATTTTTCGCTAAAAAACTGGTGGACAACTTACTTCTTTGAGAATAAAGGTAATTTGAACGGACTTTGACTCATTGGCTTGAATTTTCCACGTCTTGTGCTACTTTTCTACTTGGTTAAGACTATTTTGCCGGGTCTTGGATGCAAGTTGTAAGCTAGAAAATGGCTTAATGAAAATTTTATAGGAAAATAGATAGGTTGAGCACTGGATGCACCGGTCATGTGGCCGGGAACGTCTCTGGAACGCAATCCAATAATGTGTATTCGACACCAGTCAATGCGGTGGGGGAACTCAAAGATATAATGGACACAGGTGGCAAAGATTTGTCTCTTCATATATTTTTGCTGAGAAGGATTACCAAACAAATTAAAAATCTACTGAAGCTGAAAGACGTCATTTTGGAAAAAATTGTTAAATAGAGGAATATTTTCAATATTAAGTTGATTAATATTTAATCCGATTTTCGTTCTTGTATTTACTTTTGACTTCTTCTTCTCAGGGTGCCTTATCCTTCAGGACGTTGTCGATCACATTGGTCCATTTTATTGTGTATGTGGCAGCTTTAAATAAGTCTTCAGCCGACGTCTTCCTGATCCCCCTTTTACCTTAGATTTTCCCAAGAATTATTAGTTAGGTATAGGAGTTGGTATTTGAATAGATGAGGCTTTTACTTGATGAAGATCCATACTGAACGATGAAATAAAACAATATACCATGTTTAAAATTTCATTTATTTGAACTAATGTTCAATTTAAACTGGTTGACGCGTTTAACTAACACAGTAGCTTTGTCAAAAAGAATGTAGGTATAATATTAAAAAGTTTCAATATATACAGTACATAAATACAGAATTCTATTTCCTAATAATAACAAAGGTATTGAGAGAAATTACCTGCAAATTCATCCACTACCAACATTCCTAAGCTATCTTCTAGGTAAAAAGGTTTGATAAAGGAGAGTGATTGATATCTATTTGGTCGTTAAGAAGATTACCTGAATATTTATTTTTGTTACTCTCAAGGGCCTCTAATAAATTTGAACTAAAAGATTTACCGACTACATGGAGAATTTCAAAATTTGGGTCGAAAATGTGTTGGTTTTCTAATAAATGATTTGAATAGTTAGAATAAAATTTTTTGTTGTCATAGCTACGTTTGTGTTCCGAAATTCTAGTTTTAAAATTTCTAAAAGTTCTACCGATATAAATTTTATCACAGTTGTCATTACAACATTTTAATTTATAAACTTCTGGTTTGTTTAATTTTGAAGATTTAGATTTATTATTTTTAATGAGTTTTGATAAATTGTAATCAGTTTTAAAGGAAATATTCATGACTAAAGTTTCTAAAAATTATTTAATTTTTAAGGATGGTGTTACAAAATATGTTAAACTTTTAAATAGTTTATTATTATTTTTATCAGAAGGAAATACTTGTTCTAAAGTCTGTTTTTTTATCTTTTTATTTATAATAGTGTCAATTAAATTTGGATAGTAATTATTATTAACTGCTATTTGTTTCATGATATTTAATTCTTTGATATAATTATTAATATTTAATAGGACTGTGTATCATACTATTGAAAGCTGCTAGTTTATGACTGAATGGGTGGACCGAACTATTATGAATTGTAATATCTGTATGTGATGGTTTATGAAATATACAAAAACATTATTATTATCTAAATTTGAAATTGTAAGGTCTAAAAAGTTTATAGACATATTTTGCTCAAGCTCTACGGCAAATTTGATATTATTGTGAATTGAGTTTATGTAAGTAATGAAGCTCTCTAATTGTCTATTTGTACCGATAAAGTTAGCTGAAATGTCGTCCACATATCGGTGCCAGTACAGACAATTTTTACTAAGGAGGTGTTCATGAATTATTTTTTCAATATTATCAATGAAATTTTCTGCTTGTAGGGGGCTGAGGGAGTTGCCTATAATCAAACCGTCTTTACTGCTATAAACCTCTCCATTGATATGAAAATAATTTTGATTCAAAAACACTTTTAATAAAGTAATGATATCAGAGTGAATTATAGGATTACCATTATTGTATGTGAGCAAGTTATCAATAAAAGTTATAGTTTCTTTAGGAGGTATACTAGGGAATAGATTTGTTACATTGTTTGACATTTTAGATAGTGACATAAGAGATAAAATTGAAGTAATATTTCACAAAAAGTACCAAGGACAAAAACGTAAGTTAAAGTCATTATTAACCAACAAACCAGTATCAAAAAACTCACAAACTAAATTCTCAGAACATAATTTTTTAATAGCTCTCTCAATCTTGCAAATACAATTTTTTCAGATGAAGAACTTCAATTATTAAAAAAGTTTTAAACATAATATTCAACCCACATGTTCATTTGATTACTTCAACTAACTAGGTATCGAAACAGAAATTGATTTGTATAATTTTCCAAATAATTCTAATCTAAAACATAAAGCTTAAGAAATTATTAAAAAAGAATTTGTAGAGTTCAACAAACCCAACTTTGAATTATCAGACGCCAAATCAATTCAACAATAATCAAAGTCAAATAGTCTTATTTTCACAAAGCAAATAAAGGAAATACGGTAATAGCATTACCTAAAGAAGATTATATATTAGAAACCAACATTTTTATTCAGGCAAGCAATTTTGAGACCCTTAAAAAACCAAACTAATAAATTTCAGAAAGAAATAAAATTAGCAGTAGATAACGCTAAATCAATAACTAGCGATAAAGAAAAATATAAATTATTTTTACCCAATCCGCAACACCATGAACTTTATTCATTAATTGAACTCCATAGAGAGGGGTACCCAATCAGACCAGTTGTTTCTCATTTCACAGCACCTTCATTCAATATTTCAAAGATTCTCATATATGTCATTTCTAAATATTGTTCATTCAAACCTCGATTTTCAGTTAAAAACTCAACGAAATTAATTAATAATATTCAAGATATGATACTACCCTATAATTCTAAATTCATATCGTTCGATGTAACAAATCTATTCCTTAGTATACCTCCTATAGAAACTATAACTCTTGTTGATAACTTACTCACATACAATAATGTTAATCCTATAATTCACTCTGATATCATTACTTTATTAAAAGTGTGTTTGAATCAAAATTATTTTCATTTCAATGGAGAGGTTTATACCAGTAAAGACGGTTTGATTATGGGCGACCCCCTCAGCCCCCTACTAGCATACATTTTCATGGATAATATAGAAAAAATAATTCATGAAGACCCCCTTAGTAAAAAATTTATGTAGGTACTGGCACCGATATCTGGACGACATTTTAGCTAGCTTCATCGGCACAAATAGACAATTAGAGAGCTTCATTACTTACATAATCTCAATTCACAATAATATCAAATTTACCGTAGAGCTTGAACAAAATAAGTCTATGAACTTTTTAGACCTCACAATTTCAAATTTAAATAATAATCATGATTTTCCTATATTTCATAAACCATCGCATACAGATATTACAATTCATAATAGTTCGGTCCACCCATTCAGTCATAAACTAGCAGCTTTCAATAGTATGATACACAGACTCTTAACAGTCCTATTGAATATTAATAACTATAATAAAGAATTAAATATCATAAAACAAAGAGTAGCTAATAATAATTACGATCCAAATTTAATTGACAATATCATAAATAAAAAGATAAAAGAACAGACTTTAGAACAAGTATTCCCTTCTGATAAAAATAATAATAAACAATTTAAAAGCTTAACATACTTTGGAACACTATCCTTAAAAATTAAATCATTTTTAGAAACTTCAGACATGAATATTTCCTTTAAAACTGATTACAATTTATCCTAACTCATTAAAAATAATAAATATAAATCTTCAAAATTAAACAGATCAGGAAATTATACATCAAAATGTGGTAATGACAACTGTGATAAAATTTATATCGGTAGAACTTTTGGAAATTTTAAAACTAGAATTTCGGAGCACAAATGTAGCTATGACAACAATAAATTAGATTCTAACTATTCAAATTATTTAAAAGAAAACCAACTCATTTTCGACCCAAATTTTGAAATTCTCCTTGTAGTCGGTAAATCCTTTAGTTCAAACTTATTAGAGGCCTTTGAGATCAACAAAAACGAATATTCAGGTAATCCTCTTAACGACCAAATATATTTCAATCACTCTCCTTCATTAAACCTTTGTACCTAGAAGATAGCTTAGGAATGTTTGTAGTGAATTAATTTTCAGGTAATTTCTTACAATAGCTTTGTTAAAATCTTGAAATATAATTCTGTATTTATGCACTGTATATAATAAAACATTTTTATATTAGAACTGTCTGTGGGTATGGTGTACACACTAGATGTAAATTGAGAGAATGAAAATGACTGAGTACTCGTCATTTTCATTCACTCAATTTTTATTTTATACCTACATTAGTTTTGACAAAGCTGCTGTGTTAGTGGAACACGTCAACCAGTTTAAATTGAACAATAGTTCAAATAAATGAAGTTTTAAACAAATTATATGGTTTTATTTCATCGTTGAGTTGGTATTTATCATTTTTCATAATGTGACCGAAGCATGAGAATTTTCTTGCTTTTATTAAGTTCAGAAATTCTTTTTCTTTTTTGGCGCGTTGAAGGTCTTCTATGATTTTGATATGTCGAGTCCGTGAAATCGTATGCATCCTTCGGTAGCAAGACAAATCAAATGTTTCTACTCTTTTCTGCATAGCATGTCAGAGTACATGCTTCTACACCATAGAGGAGGATCGAAAAGACGTAACATTTTAAGACTCTTGTTTTAATTAAATTAATACTGTCGATGTGTTTTGAAGTGACTACAATCTACAAACAAATCAAATTTGATTTTCTATCTCAAACAATGTTCTAGACATATTGTATTTGTATTTCAAATTCATTTAAATTTCATTATCCAGAAAAGGGATGGTCTGTCAAACATTTTTGTAGAACAATCCAAAAGCTACTATTAAAAATAATAAATATCATATTCCAGTTTTTCATACGAATCGAATCAGTTCAGAAGTTTCCAGATGTAAAAACTTAACAGAAATCAGTAACGAAACATTATTCATCCAAATTCATTATTACCTAAATATCGCATTCAAAATAGTCACATTTAGAAATAATCTGTTTGAAGCAACTTTCATTATAAATAGAAGTTTTCAACTATTTTCATGTTATCAAAAACGCCAAGCTATTTGATACCGAAATTTTATTGTTTATAAGCCTAAGGGATAATTGCTCGTTATCTCTAACCCTGGCAAACAAGGCGTTTTCCTTGAGCCCACTTGATAGATATCGGAAGAAGCAACAAGTAAAGAAAACCGAGTAAACTTATCTCGAAATCCTTCGACCGTCAAACTTTGGCCAACGCGGTGTGTAAGATCCAACTACAGCTTCCCCTTTTAATATTTCTCATCTCCTAAAGCCGAAGGTTGCGGTTTATGGTCTTATCAGTGGCGGTATATTCACATTTAGTCAGAATATTCACACGAAAAGTTCTTCAAAAATGTGGTCAGTAGTTTTAAAATTCAGTATTATTTGTCATAATGAATATAATTTTTTTTCTGAACAATGGTTGATTGTATTCTTTTTTGGAATATAAAATGATTTTTAATATCAAACAATAATCTTTTTCCGACGACCACTATAAAATACAGATTTCTCTTAGTGAAAATTTAAAATAGCAAACGAAGGGCGTACCCGTGTGAAATGAAAAATTTTAGAAATCTGATTGGCTGACAGCTGTGTGTAATTATTTTGCACACGGGTCGATGATTATCGATGTATACCTGATATTTTGAGTTTGACTTTGAACTGTTATAGCAAGTGAAAGAGCGAATTAAAGAGAATTATTAAATTTTCTGCGATTGTGAGTCTGATAAAATTCAAAAGTTTGTATCAACTAAAGAACCTAAAATGGTCAACAATCAATAAAATGAATACTAACTCTGCTTTTCTGTGGTCCTCGGAAAAATATCGTGTACAACATGTGTTGAAAATTCGATTTCACACTCGTTTGTTTAACACACTTCGCCTACGGCTCGTGGCTCAATTCTGCAAACTCATCTGAAATCTTTAATTTTCAACACTTGATATACGATATACGATATACGATTGTATTGTATTGTCTGATGACCGAATGATTTCCGGTATAAGCAATTCCCCATTTACTGGTCAACAGCCTCGGGTGAAGGAGCCACTGAATGGAAGGGCACTCCTTTGTTCTAGGGTCGGGAAACTGGCTCTAAAGGAGGATGAACCATGAAATTAGTCAACGGCGTAAGAATACGGAAGGCAACGGGAAACCACCGTATTAAGGATCTGTACGATAGCTATCCCAAGAGAACCAAAATGACCTCATTTACCTCGAAATTTTCCGGAGGTAAAAATAGATCCCCAATCGGACTTCTTGGGGGCACAGTGTTAAATGATAAAAAAGTAGGCAGAGACATGACTTGTTAGCACGATACAACATTCGGAGTGCAAAAATTCACCAATTTTATGATAGAATATTGTTCAGGATATCTCACAACTGAACCCTATTGATTTTCAGCTCTAGAAGCCAGAACAACGGATGCTATAGTACTTAAAGTACGACATTTTTGTAATTTTTTGAGAAATTTCAGTTTTTTAGCACGATACAGCCTCAGGAGTGCAACAAGTCACCAATTTCATGATTGATTACTATTCAGGAAATCACAGAGATGAACCCTATTGATATTCAGCTCACCATACCCAGTACAACAGGTGATATAGTACTTTAAGTACGACGTTTTTATCATTTTTGGAGAAATTTCAGTTCGTTAGCAGGATACAGCTCCGGAGTATATACAAGTGACCAATTTTATGATTGGGTATTATTCGGAGCGTATCAAAGATGAACCTTATTGATATTCAGCTCACTAAAGCCAGAAAAACGGGTGCTACTTGAAGTACCAAATTTTTGTCATTTTTGGAGAATTTTCAGTTTGTTAGCACTATACAGCCTCCAGAGTGTACACAAGTGACCAATTTTATGATTGAATATTGTTCAAGGTATCTCACAGATATAACTCATTGATTTTAAGCTGACTAGAACGAGTACAGCAGGTCCTATAAATCCAGATATACTATATTTTTGGTTATTTTTGGAGAAATTTCAGTTCGTTAGCATGATACAGCTCCGGAGTTTATACAAGTGACTAATTTTATGATTGGGTATTATTCGGAGCGTATCAAAGATGAACCTCATTGATATTCAGCTCACTAAAGCCAGAAAATCGGGTGCTACATGAAGTACCAAATTTTTGTAATTTTTGGAGAATTTTCAGTTTGTTAGCACTATACAGCCTCCAGAGTGTAAACAAGTGACCAATTTTATGATTGAATATTGTTCAAGGTATCTCACAGATATAACCCATTGATTTTAAGCTGACTAGAGCGAGTACAGCAGGTCCTATAAATCGAGATATACTATATTTTTGGTTATTTTTGGAGAAATTTCGGTTTGTTAGCACGATACATCTCCCGAAGTGTATACAAGTGAGAGTTTCATTATAGAATATTATTCAGGGCATCTCAAAGATGCGGAAAAGTTAGTTTTAGTCTTCAAAACCGTTTATTTTACATTCTATAAGCACCTTATTATCGGCTGCTATACCTTTGGATTTTTTGGAATAGTAAATTTTTTTACGAAAGTTCTGATCAAAATATTTCCAATGTCCCACTGTATTTACATAGCTTTTGTCAATATTATATGCTTTTGTCGACTCTTCAGATCTTAGGCAACGCATAAAACTTTGTTCTCTTTTTGTAAAAATTGGTAATATACAGTAGAAGCGCTGATTTGTTTTCCATCACGTGACTGATACGACATCAACCATATGCATCTTAATCGAAGCAATACTATAAACGCTTGTATTGAGTTTCCCTCTTTTTCTGTTATTAGAAGAAGATGGTACCAACATAGTATGTGTTGAATAAAACCGTCAACTAAGTCACCGGATGGAAAGGATTCACCATTTCTACAGTATTTTCATGCGTTAGTTGTTCTTTTAATTGTATTTGTAACATTTTTCAATGGATTTCAATTTTTTTTTAATTTCTTAATATGTAATATACTTGTTATTGTATTCAATTTGTGTTTTATTGAAGTTGATTGAAATTGTCGAGTGAACTCAAATATGGGGAAATTTGATTCGACAATATTCGAGGTCACTCGATAATTTCTTTCGATTAACACCCAATCTAGATTCAAAAATTTGGTGCTCTTATTATATAATTCGAATCGAAAAATTATACATTCAAAAGAACCGCCGCGGCAAATTTAATTGATCCTCCAGCCGTAAATGGCACTACCGGTTCTCTGGGATCTCGAGTTTTATTGAAAGATTCCGATCTATTCGTCTATAATGTTCTCTTATCTATGCTTGAAATATGTTTTAAATAAAATGGTCTAGCGTTGTTCTAGCTAGCAAATTATTATATTAAATATTCTTAGAGGTAAATTAGAATGAAATGCATATTAAAAATATTAAAGAATAAAGTACGCTAACGTTTATTTATCAATGATTTGTCAATTGTTTATTTTTATATTGTATAGGATCAATGTATATATATATATATATATATATACATATATAAGATCTACGAATAGTGCGTGACATATGAACAATAAACAACGAATAGGTGGGTATTGCTCCCATGTTTTACATCTTTTCTTGGTTGTACCGTACCGATGACAGCTAATGAGCCAGAAACATGCATGTCTGCGGTTACCACTCCTTTCAGTAGCCCCTTCTTCTATTTGCGTGCAATACCCACCAATCTATTCGTTGTTTATATATATATATATATATATATACGAAGAAGCTCATCAAATAATCGTCCTCTGTTTGCTTAAATGAAAGTTTGTTTACAATTTACACAATTATTTGGTCATAATGTGTCAAAAGTGCTGAATAAAACCATCTGTGATCTGACCAATCAGTAATCTACAGAATTTCCAACTTAAATTCAAACCACTCCTCATAGGTTAAAAACAGGGATTATAAGTAATTCTATTTTATTTAATAAAATTAAAAAAATGCGAATTATCATAAATATTGTGTAAAACTTGTGCCACAATGACTTTTTGTAGTACTCCTCGTGACTTGCGCATTTCACTGCTTTGCGGTTAGTTGCTCAAACTTCACTCGTACTATAAAACGAGTCATTGTGACACTTGTTTTACAAATAACCATTTTAATCGCATATATAACTCGGCTGTCTTGATTCGACGTTCATATCTGTGTCAAAATTATTTTTTCAACAACTGCAATGAAAAGTGGCGCATTTCTCATAGTTCACTTAATTTCAAAACCACATACCATACTGTAAGGAATATTATTGCTCACGACACTTGGCCCACACTATATACATTTATATGAAGAATCCAGTACGGGAATCTTGGATGCCTAGAAGTTTTCAGCAGTTGCTCCTCGATGTCTAGACACTTTTCGTGGGGGATCTCCGATGCCCAAACTTCCACACTCATGAGAAAAGTTTAAACATTTTCGAAAGCTTGGATTGAATAAACAGAGGATGCTTTGCCTCGGATACCAAATCCCCCACTAATATTGGTTCCAACAAGTTATTGGCAAAATAACTACCTCATATATATATATATATATATATATATATATATATATATATATATATATATATATATATATATATATGTTATATTCACACATTCACGTTAAACTTTTTAAAAACAATTTTTATTGAGTTACACAGTTTTATGTTATATAAAAAAGAATTAATAGGTTGAAATTATAATTGTAACTAACTATTTTACATAAAGTCGAAGAATTTATAGAATTTGTTAAATCAACGTCAGCGTTTATTTTCATGGAGAACTCGATGTAGCGTCGCTCCCATGAAAGTGCAGAAATCATTATTTTTCTGTAACATAATATTTGTGTTACTTAATGTGTTTATTTTATAAAAACGCAACGAAGCATCGTTCTCATGAAAATACGGAAATCGTAATCTGATGTTTGACATTGCGTAACATTACTTAAACATAAGCATTTTTTCCTATATAACATATATATATATATATATATATATATATATATATATATATATATATATATATATATATATACAGAGGTTACTGAAGAGGAGTGGTAACCGTAAACATGCATGTTTCTAGCTCATTAGCCTTCATCAGTACGGTATAACTAAGTATGGATGTGAAACTTGGGAGCAACGATGTTAAATGAAACACACAAAGAACGGAAAATAACAGGACAACCAAACGTATATTTGTGCCATCAATTGGAAGATTCCGATTTTGGAACAACAACCAATATCAACACGGAGACGCATAAAGCCCTCCTGTCTGGAAAAAACCAACCCAAGGTAAAGAAACAAGATCAAAAATGGATCATGCGTGAATTTAACAAAAACAAAGAGCAAACAACAAGTGTTATCATGGGAAAGCACGCAAAAATAAAGAGGTTACTGAAGAGGAGTGGTAACCGTAAACATGCATGTTTCTAGCTCATTAGCCTTCATCAGTACGGTATAACCAAGTATGGATGTGAAACTTGGGAGCAACGATGTTAAATGAAACACACAAAGAACGGAAAATAACAGGACAACCAAACGTATATTTGTGCCATCAATTGGAAGATTCCGATTTTGGAACAACAACCAATATCAACACGGAGACGCATAAAGCCCTCCTGTCTGGAAAAAACGAACCCAAGGTAAAGAAACAAGATCAAAAATGGATCATGCGTGAATTTAACAAAAACAAAGAGCAAACAACAAGTGTTATCATGGGAAAGCACGCAAAAATAAAGAGGTTACTGAAGAGGAGTGGTAACCGTAAACATGCATGTTTCTAGCTCATTAGCCTTCATCAGTACGGTATAACCAAGTATGGATGTGAAACTTGGGAGCAACGATGTTAAATGAAACATGGAAGAACACAAAGAACGGAAAATAACAGGACAACCAAACGTACATTTGTGCCATCAATTGGAAGATTCCGATTTTGGAACAACAACCAATATCAACACGGAGACGCATAAAGCCCTCCTGTCTGGAAAAAACCAACCCAAGGTGAAGAAACAAGATCAAAAATGGATCATGCGTGAATTTAACAAAAACAAAGAGCAAACAACAAGTGTTATCATGGGAAAGCACGCAAAAATAAAGAGGTTACTGAAGAGGAGTGGTAACCGTAAACATGCATGTTTCTAGCTCATTAGCCTTCATCAGTACGGTATAACCAAGTATGGATGTGAAACTTGGGAGCAACGATGTTAAATGAAACAGGGAAGAACACAAAGAACGGAAAATAACAGGACAACCAAACGTACATTTGTGCCATCAATTGGGAGATTCCGATTTTGGAACAACAACCAATATCAACACGGAGACGCATAAAGCCCTCCTGTCTGGAAAAAACCAACCCAAGGTAAAGAAACAAGATCGAAAATGGATCATGCGTGAATTTAACAAAAACAAAGAGCAAACAACAAGTGTTATCATGGGAAAGCACGCAAAAATAAAGAGGTTACTGAAGAGGAGTGGTAACCGTAAACATGCATGTTTCTAGCTCATTAGCCTTCATCAGTACGGTATAACCAAGTATGGATGTGAAATTTGGGAGCAACGATGATAAATGAAACATGGAAGAACACAAATAATTGAACGGAACGGAACGGTGTTTACGGTTACCACTCCTCTTCAGTAACCTCTTTATTTTTGCGTGCTTTCCCATGATAACACTTGTTGTTTGCTCTTTGTTTTTGTTAAATTCACGCATGATCCATTTTTGATCTTGTTTCTTTACTTTGGGTTGGTTTATTCCAGGCAGGAGGGCTTTATGCGTCTCCGTGTTGATATTGGTTGTTGTTCCAAAATCGGAATCTTCCAATTGATGGCACAAATGTACGTTTGGTTGTCCTGTTATTTTCCGTTCTTTGTGTTCTTCCATGTTTCATTTAACATCGTTGCTCCCAAGTTTCACATCCATACTTGGTAATACCGTACTGATGAAGGCTAATGAGCTAGAAACATGCATGTTTACGGTTACCACTCCGTTTCAGTAACCTCTTTATTTTTGCGTGCTTTCCCATGATAACACTTGTTGTTTGCTCTTTGTTTTTGTTAAATTCACGCATGATCCATTTTTGATCTTGTTTCTTTACCTTGGGTTGGTTTTTTCCAGACAGGAGGGCTGCATGAGTCTCCGTGTTGATATTGGTTGTTGTTCCAAAGTCGGAATCTTCCAATTGATGGCACAAATGTACGTTTGGTGGTCCTGTTATTTTCCGTTCTTTGTGTTCTTCCATGTTTCATTTAACTTCGTTGCTCCCAAGTTTCACATCCATACTTGGTTATACCGTACTGATGAAGGCTAATGAGCTAGAAACATGCATGTTTACGGTTACCACTCCTCTTCAGTAACCTCTTTATTTTTGCGTGCTTTCTCATGATAACACTTGTTGTTTGCTCTTTGTTTTTGTTAAATTCACGCATGATCCATTTTTGATCTTATATATATATATATATATATATATATATATATATATATATATATATATATTATAATGATATGAATCTTTTCAATGTATGTACTTGAGTATCACTCTTCTGCAGGTAGAGTTCATATACGTGAAATAAGTGATGCCTGCTGTACACCTTTATTGACAAGAACCAAATGTTTGTAAACACAAGAAGAAGTAAATTGTTTGACCATTAAACAAACACTTTGGCAAGTTTACAAAAGATTTAAAAACAAATTGAATATTTCTTATTCTAATTAAATTTGAGAATCGTTATCAATCTGAATAACTTGAAAAAAATGAAGTACAATAATTTGATTCGAGTTAATTGATCAGATCTATCTAGCATTTAGATACAGCAATTGGATGGAAATTTACTACCAGTCATACACTTGATGCCGTTGCTGTCCTCTGGATAATAGATGTTGTCACATAAAATATACGAATAGTTCTTTGTTAATATCTCTTGCCTTAATTGTTTATAAAACTATTTCCACTATTTCTTCAAGTTTTAAATTTGACTTTGTTCCCAACATTGTTTGTAAAAATTGCATCCCTTTTGATTGTTTTCATTATTTCGAATTGATTTTTTTTCCGCTTGGCTTCCTCAACAAACTTCTCCGTAGTTACTTAAGAAAACCTTAAGAACGAATTAGATTACTACTTCTGTAAATTACAATTTCTTCGCCCAATAAAATGAATCAGGTTTATAAATTTGGAAATATTTCTCACTTCATTAAAATATATATGCACTCCTTCTCCACTATTATGGTATACTTTCGACAGCCTATCTGGTCGAAAATCCTAATTCATATCTGACCAAAAGACCCAAAAAAAACCAGTTATCCCCACTTATTTCACTTAAAAAACCGCCTCCAAAAACTCTTGACATTGACACACTTGTCCACAATTACTCCGACATCCTTATTTCGGAATACGCCAAATAGGCTGTTGCCAAAGGCTTCAATTACGCTGTTACACCAAAATCCATTCCAATAGAAACTATCTCTCACCTCCCTTTGAATGCTTTCCTACTCCATCTGAACAGCGTACACCCCTGTATCCAATTCAGGATAAAAGAGGAAGATAACTCATCTCCACCATTTCTTGATGTCATGATTAATAAACTTTCACCAAATGATTTCTCATACTCCATCTATCGCAAACCCACTCACACCAACCCTTTTCTCGATACCCATTACCATAACCATCCGCTCCAACTTAATTCCGTCATCAATAAACTCGTATCCCGATCCATCTCTCTGTCTGACGACTACAATCGACCATCAGAAATCAATTTCCTAAAACAAACTTTAATTCGAAATGGATACAAAAAATCCCAAATCAACAGGAGCATTCAGAAATTTTCAACTTCCACTCCATCACCTTCCACCGTTGACTTAGATAGTCAATTACAGACAGCATCTGTAAAATCTTCAAAACACACGGTATTCGAACAATCTTCATACCCCAACAGAAAATATCCCACCTAATCAGATATGTCAAGGATAAAATTCCCAATGAATAGCATGGCGTATTATATGAAATCCCTTGCTTATATTATTCCCGTAACTACATAGGTCAGATTATTCGATGTATCTCCGTTAGAGCAAAACAACAATCATTGTCTATCAGAAATTCCGATCCTTCTTCCACCCTGGATCAACACCGTGTCCAAACAGGGCACACAATCAATTTATATTGTAACCATAACTATCGCCCCAACTCGCTCCTTTGAGTCCAGAATAATTCGAGAAGCTATCAAGATAGTAAACGTCCAAACTGCTCAAATACCAGGGACGACAGCCAGAGATTGCCATCGGCCTGGAAACATCTTCTCCACCCGTCTGATTCCGATGCCAAACTCACCTCCTTCCACCATAGTCTGAGCCAAATATAACAATGTCCTAAAATATCCCGTGATAACTAACGTTCTATATATGTTACCACTCCCGCCAGCAGTACACACACCGCACGCGCCAAAAAGACCATAGCTTAATTCGACGTTTATAACTACGTCAATGAAAATTATTTTTTCAACTACTGCTATGAAAATTGGCGTATTTCTCATAGTTTACTTAATTTCAAAACCATATATTGCTCATACTGTAAGGAATATCATATCTCACGGAACTATGCCCACGAATTTACAAGGAGAATTCAGTACGGAAATCATCGATGCCTAGAAGTTTGCAGCAGTTGTTCGTCGATGCCTAGACACTTTTTGGTGGGGAATTTCCGATGCCCAAACTTCCACACTCATGAGAAAAGTTGAACTTTCCCCACTTGTTGCACAATATACTATTTCCTCACTGTGATGACTACCGATTGATAAGCGTCCTGTCCCATGTCCTTCAGGTACTCCTGAGAATAGTTCATACCAGGATTTACAGAAAAAGTGAGGCTCAACTAGATAACATGCAATTTGGATTTGGAGATGGTATATGCATGCGAAAAGCACTGCTTTCCATGGACGTACTAACTCAGAGATGCAGGGACATGAACGTCGATGTTTAGGCTTGTTTATTGATTTCCAGAAAGCTTTCGATTTTGTAAATCGTGAAAAAATTATCGAAATCTTAATAGCCACGGGTATTGACAATCAAGTTGTACGAATTAAAGTAGAAATATATTGGAACCAAATAGCAAACATCAGCATAAACCAGCGGTTGTCTAAAGCCATAGAGATCGAAAAGGGGGATCGTCAGGGATATATATTATCCCCACAGCTGTTTAATATATATATATATATATATATATATATATATATGTCACCTACGCCATTGCCCTTAGGTGGACAGTATATTGTGCTGATTAAGTATTTATATTATGGTAGAATTGCTTAGTTTGTGTTTGTTACGAGGTTATTTAAATTCATGTTTATAATAAAAATATCAGTCTTGTATTTGAAATTATTGTATTAGTTTGTCTTAGAAATAAAGTTAGTTTTTGAAAACACGTTTTCAGTAAATTAAAAGTTAAGTGGCGCAGTCAGTAGGATAGTCAATCGAAAGTTAAAGAATATAACATTCGGTTCGTTTCTACGATTTATTGACTATTCGAACAAGTGAATTTTAATTATTAGAACTCTTAGTTGGGCGAACTGAGTAACTCAACTAGAAGATCTGTGTTGTGCGAGAAACCGGAAGAATCAAGAGGAGATTGGTTGTTCCTGTGCAGTCCGAGCCAATGGAAAGGATCTTCGTTCTATTGCTGTAAGTGTTTTTATGTCATATAGAGGGAATATTGATTATTTTTCTGACACATCTGACGATTCTGACTCAAATTCTGATTCAAATAATTCAAACTCAGGCTCAAATTCTTTTAACACTAAAATAAAATTAACTTTAGCATCACCAAAACTTTTTCACATAAATAATTTTAATAAAATGGCTACTCCACAATTACCAATTTTAAAGAAAGAATATCTGGATATGATACCAGAATTTGATGGCAACAATGCATTACTTCCTAGATTTATTGAAATTTCAGAGAAATTAGTTAGTAAGTTTTATAATACTGCAGATGTAGGGGATTTTCAAAATGAATATTTGATGTCCAGCATCTTAGCAAAAATAAAAGGTGAAGCAGCTATAAACATTTCTTCTTGTACGATAAGAACTTGGGAAAATCTAAAAGATGCACTTCTTAATACTTATGCTCATAAAAGAGATATTTACACACTAAATATAGAACTTTCGGAAATGAAACAAGGCAATGAAACGCCTTTCGAATTTTATAATAGAATTCAACATTTATTAAATCTTCAAATTTCTTATCTCATCACACATTCCAATGTGAATGAACATTTAATTTTAGGAAATTATTTTAAAAATTTGGCACTCAGAGTATTGCTACGCGGTTTAAAAGAACCTTTAGGTACATTAATGCGTACGAAAAATCCAGAAAATTTAAATATTGCTTTAAATGTTCTAACTAATGATTTTCAAGTTTATATGACCCAGAATAATCATCCAAAAAATATTTTTTCAAATCTAAATACGCAAAATTATTCTCATAAAAATAAAACCAATTTCCAAAATAACGTGGCACATAGGCAGCCACCTCCTAAGCCAAATTCTATGCAGAATTATCAACACACTAATCGAAATCCCGCATCAAACCCACAAAATCGTCCATCAACTTCTTATAATCCTTCTAATAGGAATAATACAAACCTTTCTAATAATGGTCATAACGTTTTTAAACCTAATCCAAATCAAAGATTTTCAAATCCAACTCCAATGAGTATGTCTACCAGAAACACACCTAGACCCCAACCCCAAAATTATCAAAATCGGTTCCAACACAATCCTAATCAACCTAGAAATTTTATCTCGGAAGAACTCCATAATATAGACGATTCCGATTGTATTAATGATGAATCCGATAATTTTTTTGAGACACCAGCCTCGGAACCAAATCAAACATTATCGAATTATTAAACTTAAATAATTCAGAAAGTGTGTTACCCTATATAATTTTCCCAGAACAAAATCTAAAAGTTTTAATTGATACTGGTAGCACAAGATCCTTTGTGACACCAGCTGTAGCTGAAAAATATTTCAAAAAATCGTATGTCAAAAAACCATTCCATGTAAAATCTGCCTTTGGTAGCAGTCAACAAAATTTCTGCACTTTTATTCCAGTCCCAAAAATGTTTAATTATAGGAAACCGCTTAATTTAGAATATTGCGTTTTCAAATTTCACGATCATTTTGATTGTTTGCTAGGATTAGATAATTTAAAAATACTTAATGCAATTATTGACTTAAATAATAATTTGCTTATGACTCCTTATAGTCAAATTAAAATGAATTACTTTGACATTAAAACCGGATACACGAATTGTATAGTAGTGCATCCACGTTGTGAACAAGTAATTAAATTAAATATTGAAAAGTAAAAAATGGTAATGTAATTATACCATATACACGAATTGGGAAATTAGAAATCCCGGAATGTCTAACAAAAGTTGAAAATAATATAGCTTTATGTACAATTTTAAATCCTTCAGAATCCAACTTTCGAGTAGACTTAAGCCCTTCTATTAGTGTTGAGACATTCGATGAATACGAACAAACCCTCAACCCAAATTTTAATAATATTTATTCTGAAAATGTTAAATTTGATATATCGAAAGTTAGAACTGAACATATGAATTCCGAAGAGAAACAATCTGTATTAAAATTAGTTCAAGAGTATAGTGATATTTTTCATGTTGAAGGAAATCAGCTTACTTCCACAAGTAAAATAAAACATCATATTAAAACTTCTAATGATATACCTATTTATTCAAAATCATACAGATATCCTGAGATTCACCGAACGGAAATTCAAAAACAAATTCAAAAAATGTTAAATGATAATATTATTAGGCCGTCCAGCTCTCCGTGGTCGAGCAATATCTGGATAGTTCCAAAGAAGCTAGATGCTTCTCAAAAGCCAAAGTATCGACTCGTTGTTGATTATCGAAAACTGAATGAGATCACAATTGGAGATCGATATCCATTACCAGATATTACAACGTTACTAGATAAGCTTGGACGTTGTCAATATTTTACAACATTAGATCTCGCTTCTGGTTTCCATCAGATCGAGATGGCTGAGGAGGATATTCCGAAAACAGCCTTCAATATTGAAAATGGGCACTATGAATATGTGCGCATGCCCATGGGTCTGAAAGGGGCTCCTGCAACCTTTCAAAGGGTCATGGACAATATCCTAAGAGGTATACAGAACGAGAAATGTTTGGTGTACCTTGATGATATAATTGTGTTCAGTACCAGCTTACAAGAACACATCACAAATTTAAAAGAAGTATTCAATAGATTAAGAGATTCTAATTTTAAATTACAAATTGATAAATGCGAATTCTTGCGAAAAGAAGTAGCATATCTAGGACATATTGTCACGCCAGAAGGTGTAAAACCGAACCCAGATAAAATTTTAGCAATTCAAAAATTTCCGATACCAAAAAATTCAAAACAATTAAAAGGATTCCTAGGACTCCTAGGGTATTATCGAAAATTTATAAAAGATTTTTCAAAATTAACTAAACCATTAACTATCAGATTGAAAAAAGATGCAATTATCAATGTAAATGATTCAGATTATGTCGAATGTTTAGAAATGTGTAAAAATCTGTTGATAAATGAACCAATACTTCAATATCCAGATTTTACAAAACCCTTTAACCTTACCACAGACGCCAGCAATTATGCTTTAGGTGCTGTTTTAAGTCAAGGCAAAATAGGCTCTGATTTACCTGTGGCTTACGCCAGCAGAACCTTAAATGATTCAGAATGCAACTATTCTGTAATCGAGAAAGAACTTCTTGCCATAGTTTGGGCAGCGAAATACTTCCGCCCGTGTCTTTTTGGCAGAAAATTTACAATAGTTACCGACCATAAACCACTTCAATGGTTATTCTCACTTAAAGATCCAAGTTCAAAGCTTGTCAGATGGCGCTTGAAACTTGAAGAATATGATTATGATATCGTATACAAAAAAGGTGCTTTAAATACCAATAGCGATTGTTTGTCCCGAATTCGAATAAATATTAATGAAACTGAATTACAAGAACCCCAATGTTCTAAAAATTTATTAGTTTATATGGACAAATTTAATAAAAAACTTTCATCATCTCCCGATGATAATAGATCTCTAATAGTTGAAACGGATAATGAAAGTAACAATAATGATGATGATGACGAAGACATCACAGTTCATACAAATGAAGAGAATCCTGTAATCGGTATACCAATTTCAGATTCAGCGATAAATATTGGTAAAAATCAATTAATATTTTCAGAAGTAAATTTCGAACCAGCCATACCCACTATTATAAAACTGTATGAAAATAAACAAAGAATCATTGTACAATTATCTAAAAATAATTTTGAGCAAGATGTGATTAATTTCGTGAAAGAATACATAGTACCTAAAACTAAATATTTTATCTATTTCGAAGACCCAATTTATGAAAAATTCAGTGTCATTCTACAAAATCACTTTCAAGATTCTCAAATCGACTTTGTTAAATGTAATAAAAAATTAATAGATGTTCCTTTAAATGAAGTTAAAGAAGTTATTCAAAATTACCACGAGGGTAAGACTAATCATAGAGGTCTAGATGAAACTGAAAATGAATTAAAAGCTTTGTATTATTGGCCTAATCAAAGAGCATCTATACAAACTTATATAAACGAATGCGAAGTTTGCCAGTTGAGCAAATATGATAGAAAACCAATAAAACCATTATTAAATGTTACTCCTACAGCGACTAAACCTTTCCAAATTTTGCATTTAGACACGATAACCTTAGAAAATAGTAAATTTCTTACTATAATAGATTCATTTTCTAAATATGGTCAAATGTATGAATTAAAATCTAGACAAGGAATAGAAGTAGCTCATAGTCTAATTAAATATTTTACACACCATTGTATACCAGAACAAATAATTTCGGATAATGGAACTGAGTTGAAAAATTCTGTTGTAACGGAATTATTAGAAACGCATAAAATAAAAATTCATTTTATAAGTTCTCAACATCCAGAATCGAATGGAATTGCCGAAAGATTCCACTCTACAATTATTGAACACATCAGACTTTTGAATAATCAAAAAGATTTTAAAAATGAGTCTATTGAAAATAAAATACTTTATGCATTATTAGCCTATAATAATAGTGTTCATTCTGCAACAAAATTGAAACCTAACGAAATAATTACCGGACACATAGATAGTAATACACCTTTCGATATAGAATTAGATTGACAAGTAGTTAATAATTATATACCAAATCATAAAGATAAAATGAAAATTTTGTACTCGAATTTAAATCAAAAATTACAGGAAAATAAATCAAAAGTAATATCTAAAGCCAATAAAAGCCGTGAAGAATTACCAGATACAATACCCACTAAAGTGTATGTACGTAATAAACAGGCACAAGGTAAAACCAAAAATAAATATAAAAGTGAAGAAATTAAAAGTAAAAATATCCGACTAAAAACAGCAAAAATCACTGCTAGACACAAAATTACTTCAGAAAATATTCATCTTTCAAACATAAAACGTCCAAAAAAGACTCCATATAAATTCATTTCAGGTTCGTCACCGTCGGAGACGCAACAATCAAAATAAAAGATGTTACCCATAACTTGGGAATACTTCCCATAAATCTTGGATATGCCAAACTGCAGAAATCCAGCCATACTTTTGTTCATTTTTATAATTTAAGTCCACTACTAGTAGAATATAATAAGTTAAGTATACAATACAATCACGTTAAATATAATATGTCTAATAATACATTTTTTGTAACTGAAACAGAAAATATTGTAAATATAATAGAGTACACTAAGAATAGTATAGATGATAAATTTAATAACATTAATATTCATTCAACCTTAGATAGACCAAAGAGAGGGTTAATTAACGGTCTTGGATCAATAGTAAAAACAATTACGGGAAATTTGGACTCTGAAGATGGAGAAAGAATTAATTCAATCATGGAACATTTAAAACAAAATCAAGAAAACTTGCAAACTCAAATTAAAATGCAATATTCTGTTAGTCACCAAATAATTGATAATTTTAATAAGACAATTCAGGACATCCAGTATAATGAAAAAATATTAAAAACGAAAATATTTGAGATAAGAGATATTTTAGATTTTCAAGCAAATGCAGAAAATATTATTTATTTAAAACAGCTATTCAACGAACTTCTTATCACATTCAATGTAATTTTAGACGTTTTAGAAACGGTAGAAAATTCATTAACCTTCTGTAAACTTAAAACATTACATCCAAGTATTATAAAATCTGACGACTTATTTGCAGAGTTGCAAAAAGTGCATTATTACTATCAAACGGAATTACCTTTCGAATTAAAACATAAAAACATTTTAGAATTTGAAGCCGTCATAGACGTAGTTTGTAAAGTAGAAAATAATCAAATACAATATTTTTTATCGATACCTATTAATTATGATATTTTATTTAATCTTTTTTATATGTTACCTATACCTACAGAAATTGAATCAGAATACGTAACATTAATACCTAATTCAAAATTTTTACTAAAATCAAATAATGTCATTAAACCTCTAAATGACATTTGCACTCGCGGCAATATTTTTCAATGTCCTAACCATTTGCAAGACAATAATAATTATGGGTGCAAAGAAAACATATTGCTAGCAGGAAATTCTACATTTTGTCAATATACAAAAATTGAAATAATTAAGAATCACATTGAAATTATTCCGGAGATAAATCAATTTTTGGCAATATTTCCAGTAGAAGAAAAATTAATCATAAAATGTAAGCAAGAAACTGAAGTGAAAACTCTTAAAGGCATTTATTTAATTGAAAATTCAGCATGTAAAATTATATTTAGAAATCAAGAGTTAATATTTCAACAAAAAACTTTTGGACAACCTTTTGTAATAAATGAATTAAATTTGAAATTAAATCAATTACACGTTTCTCCGATGAAGATTGATTTAAAAAGTTTAAAAATAAAGGATATTCCAAATCAACTGGTAACGCCAATATTCACAGAAAACCATAACTTTCACATTCCCAGTATTTGGACTATTCTTCTTTATACAGCATTGATAGTGGCCTTCCTGTGGATCATGTACAAGAGGAAACATTCAGGAAGGACGAGTAAGAGTCCGCAGGAGTCAACGGAAGATGGGATCCAGCTTCCAGGAGAAGCTTCCTTCTAAAGGGGGAGGTGTCACCTACGCCATTGCCCTTAGGTGGACAGTATATTGTGCTGATTAAGTATTTATATTATGGTAGAATTGCTTAGTTTGTGTTTGTTACGAGGTTATTTAAATTCATGTTTATAATAAAAATATCAGTCTTGTATTTGAAATTATTGTATTAGTTTGTCTTAGAAATAAAGTTAGTTTTTAAAAACACGTTTTCAGTAAATTAAAAGTTAAGTTATATATATATATATATATATATATATATATATATATACTGATGCAACTTTCAGGGAATCTCTGCATGTGGTAACATCTGGAATAAAAATGAACGGGAAATTAACAAATACCATCACGTTTACACAGGATACGGTTGTTCTGGCCGGTAGCCTTGCAGAACTGCAGAACTCTATGAACCGGAACCATATAGTCGAATGGTGTGAGTATTTTGGCATTCGCATAAATGCGGTTAAGACGAAACTAGCTGTCTTCTCGCCAACAACCAGACACCACACACTGCACGTAAATGACAAGATAGTTGATTAGGTAACATTTTTTACGTACTTGGGATCTATTGTTATTGAAAAGTGTAATCCTAAAGTAGAAATAAGGTCGATGAATGGACAGACTCGCTAGGCATTCTTTGATATGAAGGGATTTTGCGTACATGCGATATGAGTTTATGGCTTCGAATTCGTGTGATCCGATGCTACTTATTTCCCGTACTACTTTATGGCTCAAGAGCTGGACCTTAGACTGTCAAATAGAAAAAAAACCCAATGGCACAGGACCAATTGGACAGGCTTATTTCAGTAACATTTTGCATAAAACCCAAAACAAAAAAATAAAACAAATTTCTGTAAAATTTGTGAATTTTCTTGAGTGAATGTTTTAATATACGATTTAGAGAAAAATGTTGGATATAAAAGTTGTGGAACGTGTTAAGGTCTATGAAAAAGCTCAGTAACTTTTGCGTCAAATGATAAACAAATGAAATACGATTTTTTCCAACTTTGACAGGCCGCCATTTTGTTTTTACTGAGCCGATTTGGCTCATTAACGAAATCGTCCACGATTTTGGCCTAACCGATTTTTATAGCGAGTTTGGTTTCGATCCGTCAGAAAATACGCCCTCTATCGTGCTTACAAATTCATTCCGTTATAACACATACACACACACATATATATATATATATATATATATATATATATATATATATTATATATCTAATATTCTTTGATGAATTTTAATTGTTTAATTTTAATGTAAACCTTCCTGTAAAGATTAATTTCAATTCGCCTCACGTTGGGCCGCTAAAATTATCATATTATATATGGATATAACAATATGAAATATTATTCGTCAAAAGTTTTCACAATCTGTGATTGTAGCGACACTATTGCAAACACACCTATAGCAGTGTATGTGACCTAATTTAATTTTGACAGTTGTTGTCAAACAATGCCCGGCTAAGATAAATATTAATCATTGTACTTTGAAAGATAAATTTATTCACAATCGACTTAATCACTCTTGTCTCAGGGTGGGATCAAAATTTTCAAATGATAATAATTCAATTTTTATAATTTTCACGTCTTCTACAAATTAAATATTACTCTATATTCAGAATCTCGAATAACTGTTTATTCAATATAATAAAAGGCACTTGAATTATCTTATGACATTTACGATTTCACTGTCACTGGAAATTAACCAAATGTCACTGATTAGATCAAAATTTCTATAAAATGCAAAATGTTAAATACAATGAAAATAGACACGAAAAGAGTACCACAGCGAGTTGGAATCAAAATTATATATTATACGATCACATAACAAAATTACAAAAATAATTATTGTTTCCCAAAAATATCATAAAAGAAACAAAGATAGTATTTTCTACCAACCTTAATATTGGAACAACCTATGCTAGAAATCAACTAATTAAATATTCAATTCGTCTAATTTACACTTGACGCGTATCAATGTCAAATAACGCAATTTTTCGTTCAAATTGTCTATTCAAAAAATTTCTTCACTTGATGTAAAATGTTATATGTGCAACGTTAATTTTGGTTTAGTTCAAATTATCATATAGATGCATCTATTTTTGAAATATATTTAAAAAGGCCTGTTAATTCTCGAGAAATAATTTAAAAACTGGACTGGGCTCACCAACTAGGAACAGGAAAACTCGTACGTATTCTAAACGTATTTAGAATTCTGCAAACTTTCTAAATATTTATAATTTAGAAAACTGGAACCACTTACACTTTATACGATGCAATTCTTCTACGAATTATGCACGCACTGGCTTTATAATGTATGGCTTTATGATCTGATTGTATAGTTATACAATTTCTACTATATTCTCATAAAAATTGAGACAACTCTTATTATGATGTTGTCTCGTGGGGATTTCAAATTCAACTCACTAAACTTTTTCTAAATAAATAAATCTCTTCTCCTGTGGTTACGAAAAATTCTTTTATTTAAAAAAAATACTAATTTATGTTTTCCTATAACAAAGAGAGATTTGAATTCTTTTACTACAATTGTAATTCTGCTAGCAGAGATGTCTGTATTTTGAAATTTCAAATATATTTTCCAAATCGTAATATAATCTATCTATCATTAGATATATTCTGCATAAATGTCATCAGAAATTAAAATGTCAAATTTGATTTGTATTACCGAATCTTTCAAAATTATTGATTATACATATAATACAGTGTGTATCGAAAGTATTGCATACAAATATAAATAATTTTCCTTATTTTAATGTTTCTTTTAAATTTTAGATAGAGGAACTGTATTAATATATATATATATATATATATATATATATATATATATATATATTTATATATTTATATATTTATATATATATATATATATATATATATATATAACCTTTGGAACAGAGAGTGATTTTGGCATATAGGAACACCAAAACGAAAAACTGCATTGAAATTTTTCCGAAGTCGCGTTATGCTACTTTCTACAATAGCCCTATTTCATTCTGGAATAAGCCTAAAAGAATAATTGCTTTCGAAATGTAGATTTATAAATGCATATTACGGATATCATGGACTCAAAGAATAACCGATCTCGAGGTATTAAATCAATTACGTAAAGAAAGAGACTTATTGCTGGCTATTCAGAAATGCAACATTTTACATTGGACGTATAATAAGAGGTAAAATGTACGAAAATCAAAGGTTAATAATTGAAGGAAAAATCTAAGGTAAAACACCAGTTGGAAGGCGTCAGAATTCGTGGTTGAAGGATCTGCGTCGATGGTTCGGATGGTTCAACAGATATATTCAGAGCTGCAGTTTCTAAAATAATGCTAGTCATTTGGATCGCCAATCTTCGGCAGAAGACGGCTTAACAACCCACTATGCAAATAAATATTACAGTTATGTTAATTCAACATCACATTGTGATAATGTTCTTCCTTTTTTTCCTCTTGTTTTCATCACATGCACATCTATACAACCGCTTATGCCCAGCTTGTGGCTCTTAACTTTTGTGATGTTTCAACTTAACTTCTCAGCGATGTTAAAGCGCTGCCTTTTTACATTACTGAGATGTTACTAGGACAGAGCTGTATTATTTTTGTAAGGCTGTTAACAACACTTTTTTTATATTGGTTAGGGACATTAGATTTGAAATTCAAATATCTTTCAGACCATATACTTTTTGTATACCAATTTGTGATAATTTTTCCTTGTGAATTGTGGGAGACATTAATATCAAGGAAATTTATTGATTTATTATTTTCTTGTTCAATTGTAAATTGGATTTTATTATTATAGCAGTTGAATTTATCAAGCATATAAATCAATTTATTTTTAGGTATACATGCAATACAATCATCCACGTATCTTTTAAAAAATAAAGGTTGAAAATCAAGATCATTCAATACATCTCTCTCCAAATCCTCCATGACTAAATTGGCTATAGTGGCAGAAATAGGTGAGCGCATGGCAACACCTTCTATTTGTGAGAAAAAATCTGAATTATATTTGAAGACTGTAGATTGTAAACAGAGTTTAATGCCTTTGGAAAATTCATTAGAAGGTAGTGAAGTAAATTTTCTGATCTCATCCCAATGTCTTTCAATACTCTTAATTGCAAGGCTTATAGGAATGTTAGTGTAAAGTGAAATAACATCTAGAGAAACAAGGATGTCATCATCAGGAAAAAGAAAAGCTTTTGAAGTTTTATTTCTTATAAAAGAAGTACTCGAGGAACCATTAATTATATATAAATTGAAAATCTTATATATGTTTCTGTGCCTAATCTGCAAATACAGGGTGAACAACTAATAACGCCGGCTGGCGGCCATATTTCAAAAAATAGTCATGGTACAGCTTTAAAGAAATACCTTCAGGAAAATGACCCTGAAAAATCGCTGGAAATAGTTTTTGAGTTCCTAAAATATCTGCTATAGGGTGGAATGAACACTTAAAAACATAATACTGTGAATATCTCCAAAAAAGACACACTACAGGTATCCTAGAAATACAATTTTTGATATATTGATGAGATTATGAAAAAATGTAGTTAGGGACTTTTTGTCCTTATTCTTCAAGTAAGGGGTGGGGGAAGGTTCAACCTAAAAAACAAATGTTATACCACTTTTTTCTTTTTTAATCGATATCAATGGAGTTTTTTCTCTTTAATAAGATATGCTTAACAAAAATAACAAAATTTTACAATTTTGCCAATGCTATGTGAAAAAGTCGACAATTTTCCCATTTTTCTCGGAAATTTCAAATCTAATGAGGCATTTTTTAAATTCTGATGAAAAGGGGTTGAGAAAATAGGAATCTATCCAAGATATAAGATTTACAATATCAGATTTAAAAATTAAAAAAATGCTTCAATTTACATTTGAAATTTCCGAGTGGATACACAATTATCCAATTTTGTTATCAATCTTATTAAACAGAAAAACTCTTTCAAATGCGGCTAAAATCATTAATATCGGTTAAAAAACGAAAAAGTTATACATTTGCTCATAAGTTTGAACCTTCCCCACCCAATATTCGAAGAATAATGGCAAAAAATCTCCTGTATTAAATTTTTTCATAATCTCATCAAGATTTCGAAAATTGTATTTTTAGGACACCTTTAGTATGTTTTAAGGAGTATTATGTTTTCGAGTGTTCTTTCCACCCCTAGCGGATATTTTAGAGACTGCAAAATATTTTCCAGCAATTTTTCAGGATCACTTAACTAAAGGTAATTTTTTTGAAAGTTGTACCATGATTCTTTTCTGAGATGTGGCCTACAGTCGTTCTTAGTTGTTCATCCTGTACATTTAAAATAAAATAGCAAAAAAGCAATAAATGATTTAAAACGTTTATTCACTATTAATGAACAGTACAGTAAATTTGAAAAATACAGATACAAAATTAGAAAAAAAATATCTTGTCCAGGAATCCAACCTAAAAAAAATGAAAATGTGTAAGCATATTACATAACAAGTGTGGAAAGTGGAAACTATTGAACACATTCAGTGAAAACAAGAAATAAAAGAGGGTATATTAATCCGTAGTTACCATAACGTAACATACTTTGAAACTGAATTAATAAAGTTTAACGGATACACATACATTACAGATAGTTTACAAAAAATTTATTAGAATTGTTTTTTAATAACATTAAAACTGATAGAAATTTTATACCATAGAGATTTTATTAAACATTACGTTAAATCAACAGAAATCCAATCTGATTAAAGAAAATTCTATCGTTTACTTACGGTTACTTTTTCTCACGCAAGAGTCGCTGTTTCGAGTGCCTCAACCATTCCATAACGTACACTTCAAAATCCTTATCTATGAAACATTTAAAGGTGTTCTGAACAGCAGCTAATAAAACAATTACTTTAGATCAAATTGTGCCCATGGAGAACTTTGATCGAGCATCATAAACTACATCAAACTTGATTTACAGCCAATTGACTGGGACCCATTTTCCATAAGATACATGCGGGGTTCTTCAAAGGAATAATAACATATTTTATTTCGAGAAGTGACTTTTCATGATTTACCTTCTATTACATGTCTCACTCCGTTTGGCAGGTAAGTTCAGGTGTGCCATGAAAATTCATACTTCTTTTCTGTATAAAATAATATACTATTCTCATCTTGTTATTTTCATCCTGGAACATATTGTATATTAACATCGTGGAATTGTAACTTAATGAAAACTAAGCATTATTGATACACTGTTTACAAAAAAAACTACTTATGAAGAAGAGATATGAACACATTATCAAGTTAAATGAGTTTATAATTAATTGTATCCAAATGAGTATACAATAGCTGTGTTTCTACAATAATAAATAATTGAATTCTGTTTGTTGAGTGGAGCATTCAGTGTCATAAGTGACATATTATTCAACTAGATTAATATAGACCATTGTAAGGGGTTGGTTGTAAGTTGGCCATTGCTTTGTAGTTGGCTTGCTTATTTGCTTGCATGCTCTTTGCTTGTCTGCTTGTAGGTAGCTTTCTGCAGCCCAATGGAGAAATGCAACCATCGAGTGTCTGCCTCCTCGTGGCACCGCTGGATACGTTAGCACTGTTGGTCATCAGTGACAGCAGTGTTGACCAACCAAATGACACTCCAACAACCCACGCTAAGGTGTGAGGAACGTGCCGATGGCTGAATGGCCGCAGGGAATGCGACCACGAACGTCCCCCTGGGAGTACCAGGCCACACCCCCTTGCAAAACAGCCTTTCCCTGGCATGCGGGGCTCTGCCAGGGATGACGAACATTTCCCTAGCTACTCGTAGGACCAAAATGGACCAAAAACAAGTAAACAAACAAAAACCGGAGGATGAGCGAGAACGCTCACCTCCACCAAAGCACCGTCAAGGAAAAAGAATCTGCGGTGCTGAGGCAAAGAGAAGGAGGAAAGCGAGGCAGCAAGCTGGCGTCTCTACAGACACCACTAGCGCCACTTGCCCCTCCCTCTCTAAACCTGGCACCAGCAGCCAAAAACTTAAGGGGGGCGAAGGCAGTTCCTCCTCCAAAAGAGGCCCGGAACGCGTCGCCCCCCAAGTAATGAAGCGCATCCGCTCCAACACCTCAGAGGAAAACTCCTCAAGAGGAAAGAAGACGCGGATGGACGCTAAAACCAAAAACAAAAGCTACAGCGAAGCAGCTACCAGCCACTTACGGGTAGCCATTATAGATAAGGCCGATCCATACGGTAAAATAATTACCGATAATGGAGACCTTATCAACAAACAACTAATGGAGGCTTTGGACATAACCCTTATGTCCGCCTCCAGCAGTCTGAAAAAGCCACCTACTTTCAGGTCATGGTCGCACTCTGGTGAAATAATAAGAGTCACCTGCGATAATGACGAAACGCTAGAGTGGCTAAGGAATACAGTTTAAAAACTGAAACCGTGGAAGGAGGCTAAGCTCGACGTGGTGCACGTCGACAACCTCGCCCATCTGACAAAAGCCACCCTCTGGGTCCCCAGCGAAGCTCACGCTGACCTGGGTGATGCGCCGGCTGGACAATCAAAACCCAGACCTTCGGGTGGATGCATGGTTTTCCTTCCACCACGAAGCAAAGGTCAAACCCAAAGGACACCTATTCGTCTTTGGCGTAAGAGACGAGGAAATGGGTGCCCTAAAAAACGATCAATGAGGATGAGCTACGCGTTCACCTCATTGATTGTTAAAACCAAGAAACTGGACCCGGAACGGAAGGGATCGAGCACGGACCCCCCTCTCCCACCCGAGGAACTCCAAGAAGCTGTTGCTGCAGCGGAGACTGTCGAACCATCCTCCAAGATGGCGACCGATACTCTCCTGGCAGAACTAACAGCTCTAAGCCAGGACACAGGCGACGTCAACACCATCAAGCCGAGATGGACAATGAAAAGGTAAGATTCATACAGTGCAACCTTCAACACAAAAAGGTGGCTTCGGCAACACTTTGCCGCCACCTGGATGTGATGCAGGACACAATAGCACTTATCCAATAACCCTGGATAAGACAAACCAAAATCATGGGTCTAAATAATCCAAAAGGTTTAATTTTCAGCTTTCCTAGCACCTAGGACGGCCATATACGTCCCTAGAAATTTTAAGACCCACCCACTGACGCATTTTTTCGTCCTCCGACCTAACGGTAGTGAAGGTTGAATATGCACAGAAAGGTCAAAAGAAAGTGTTAATACTGGCATCCGCATACCTCCCCTCAGACGCAGCTAAACCACCACCAACTAAGGAGCTGGAGGACCTTGCGGAACACTGTCTCACCCAGAAGCTTGAACTAGTAATAGGCTGCGATTCAAACTCTCACCACGTAAGCTGGGGCAGCAAAGATATTAACACTAGAGGTAAGTCTTTTTATGATTATATAACTAACAAGAATCTTTGCATTCTAAATAGAGGTACTGAACCAACTTTTATTAACTCTCGTAGTCAAACGCGAATAGATATTACCCTATCTACTATTAATACTTCGAATAAAATCTCCGGCTGGCATATATCCGACGATATTTCAATGTCGGACCACCTTGGGATAAAATTCTAAATAAAACTTGCGCTCACAACCTCCACAATGACTCGCGACCCCAGGAAAACGGATAGGACAAAATATGTCCACTGTTTGAAATTATTAATGCCTACAAGATGTCTTGCCAACTCAGGCGGATCGATCTCGATGGAGCCTCCACTTCGTGGTGGTGCCATGAGATTGACCAGCTCAGGGGGACGGCGAGGAAATCTTTCAATAAGGCTAAAAGAACAAAACTCAAAGAGGATTGGAACTCATACAAGTCTCACCTCAAAGAGTATAAAAAAAGTCATCAGACAAAAGTAAAGAGAGGCATGGAGAATCTACTGCGAGGAAATCGAGGATTTCTCCCAAGCAGCTAGACTCCAAAAAGCCCTCTCAAAAGATCCCCACCGTCATATCGGTATACTAACCAGAGAGGATGGCACTAAAACTGCCAACCTAAAGGAAAGTCTTCAATTATTGATGTCAACACACTTCCCTGACTCCAGAACCACAAATACGGCGGCCTGGGAGGATAAGGAGAATCACTACCCGACGGACGATGACTGGCGTATATCACGACAGATCGTTGACGCGGACAGACTGAGGTGGGCCATCTTAGGCTTCTCCCCCTTTAAATCCCCGGGAATGGACGGCATTTATCCAGCCCTACTTCAGTGGGGCCTGGATGAACTAATGCCGCACCTGGTAGGAATCCTCAGATCCTCACTGAGGTATATTCCAAAAGGTTGGAGAGAAGTCAAAGTCGTGTTCATACCAAAACCAGGAAGAATGGACTATTCCATCCCAAAAGCATATCGACCCATTAGCCTCATATCGTTTACAATGAAGACTTTAGAGAGGCTGTGCGAACGATACATAAGAGATGTGGTGATAACACGAAATCCACTGCATCCAAATCAACATGCATACACTCCAGGGAGATCCACGGATTCGGCTCTTCATCTCGTGGCGGGCCGCATCAAGAAATCGTTGGATAATAAGGAGTCCACCCTGGGTGTATTCATAGACATAGAAGGCGCATTTGATAGAACCACTTTTCCTAAAATAAAAAATGCACTTTCCAATAAGAATATCCCCCAAACCATAAATGGCTGGATATATAACATGCTCTCAAAAAGAGCAATCAAAATCAGTGTAGATGATGTAATCATCAGAGGCTTGGTTTTAAAAGGTTGTCCATAGGGAGGGGTGCTCTCACCACTACTATGGAACATGGTCTTAGACTCCTTGGTCAGCCACCTCAATGATAACAACTACTACACAATAGCATACGCAGATGACCTAGTGATTCTGCTAACAGGAAGATTCGAGGAGACACTCTGCGCTTTAATGCAGGAGGCCCTCAATATCATAGAACAATGGTGCAGAGACCATTCGCTGTCAATGAATCCAAAGAAGACTGAGATGGTCCTCTTCACGAAAAAAAGGAAGCTTGCAAAACATCAAGCCCCAAAGCTCCTAGATACCAAACTTAATTTCTCTTCAGAGGTGAAATATTCAGGGGTCACCTTTGACAATAAGTTAACGTGGAACTCCCACTTAGAAAACAGAGTTAAAAAAGCATATATTTGTTATGAGCAGTGTCGTAGAACCATCGGCCGCACCTGGGGAATGTCACCTAAGGTTGCTGCCTGGATCTACACTGCCATCATCAGACCTATGCTAACGTACGGTGCGATTGCCTGGGGAGCTTAGGCAAACAGTCGTCCGTAAACTGGACCAAATCCAAAGAACAGCATGCCTCAACACAACAGGAGGCATGAGAACCACACCAACAAGAGCTATGGAGGTAATCCTCGGTCTCACTCCCCTTGACATATACATCAAGGAGGTTGTTTTGATGACCATGGCACGTCTGCGCTCTACTGGTATTCAATCTGATGTAGGATCCGGTAAACTGAGACGTAACTTGTGGCATGAGGCCCTCAGGGAGATCCCACTGCTGCAGGCCAATACGGACTCGATTCCACCGCGATATGCCTTTAACAGGCCCTACAAGGTAATCTTTAAAAACAACTCACAAGACATATTGGAAGAAGGCGCAATCCGCATCTCCACAGATGGGTCTAAATCCAATGTAGGCTCAGGATGTGGTATTTTTTCCAGATCCCTGAATCTAAACATAAAGTGGGCAATGGGATGCAATGCAGGTGTTGCTCAAACAGAGCTCACTGCTATCTGCATCGCTGCTAAAGAGATTACCAAAAGGAAAACCACAGGTAATAATATATACATCCTTACGGACAGTAGACAAACACTACTAGCCCTGAACAGACCACGTATCACATCAGGCCTAGTATTAGAATGTCACATGGCCTTAATCGAAGCCTGTAACAACAACACGGTCACTTTAGGCTGGATCAAGGGCCATGAGAAATCGAAAGGAAACCGTATTGCAGACTCGCTAGCCAGGAAGGCAGCCTCCCAAAAACTCTTGGGACCTGACACTTTCATTGGTCTATCGGCGTCAGCAACGGCCGACCTATTAAAGGAACACTCCCTTAATAACTTTAAGGGTAGATGGGACGACGCAGATGGCTGCAGTCTTGCCAAGGAGCTGCTACAGTATCCGGATAGCAAAGTAGCCAAAAAATACGTGACTATGAACAGGCGGAATTCTGACTGGTCACTGCCACCTACGAAAACACCTTCACAGACTGGGGCTATCTAACACCCCACTTTGTAGAGGATGTGAACAAGAAGATGAGACTGTCGAACACATTCTTTGCGAATGTCAGACACTCTCTCAATTTAGGTTTCAAGTATTCGGCGAGCACAGGCTAACATACGCCAATATGAGGGAACTGAATTCAGGCGACGTTATCGCCTACTTCAAGGAAGTAGGCTGGATGACGAGCTAGAAGGAAGTTTGGATCCTCAGAAGGATGCACAATGGGCCAATTGTGGCCTAAGTGCTGTGGGGCCACCCACCCTTCAAACCTTTACAGATACAGAGAAGGGACACCTACCGATTATTTATTGTATTCAGTGTATTTTCAAATGGAAATGAGCTTTTCAACAGAAATTTCTGTTTTTAAAGTCTTAAACAGTCTCTAATTGTTTACAAGAATTGTTAGTATTGATGTTAAAATTTTTTAAACCTGCAAAACTATATTGGTGGCCATGACTACTACTACAAAAACTGGAACTAGAGATACTTGATTCAATATTTTTTGTACTGTTTGATACAATGTCTGTATCGGACTATCTGAAATAGTTACTGCCCCTTTACATAATTATCAACTATTTGTTTTTCATTTTATGCATGTGAGTAGCTTCTGAAACATCTTGAACATTGAAAAGATTTTCTTCTAGATTCAAATCTCTGCCAACATATAATCATGTTTTATTATTAATAATAATATCTACCCTATTTCAATATTAAGTTTTTTTGTAGGGTATAATGCATATCTAGGATTTGAAATATTGTGAATCGTTTTTAAAATATACCTACTAACTAAAACATTTTAAAAGTTGAAAAAACCCTTATTTTGTAAACTCTATTATATAATGTTAGTATACAATTCCGCCACCTGGGATTTCAATGTACAATAGTCGATGAAAGTATTGAATGAGTATTAAGTTTTAATAGTTATGATTTTGGAATAGGTACTTACCGATAAAAACTGTTGTTCGTCCATTATAACAAGAATTATAACTAAGTGCAGAAACTGTAGCTAAGTAGGAACTAACGAAAATGAAGACCACTTTATTCAAGTACTTTTTCTTGCACGAATGTGCTTCCTGCAAATAAAATATAACACAAAACTGAAAACCACCCGCCATTTCATGCTTGTCTGCTTGTCATTTGTTTCCACACATAACTTCTTTCGTTCGTCAGTTCCTCTTCTGTTTTCTTCTTTTTTCATGTTACTGTGATGTTTAATATGAGATATTACTGAGAGGTTTATGAACTAATATGGTACAGACGTAATCGTAGGAAGTTACTAAAAATTATTTCGAAAGATCTAAAAGTAACTGCAGCACATGTGATCATCTTAGAAACATGTTAATTTAAAATATTACAGTGACGTTCTGAATGTGATATTAGTGAGAAGTATACAAATTAACATCGTATGAATGTTTCCTATAGAAAGTTGTTAAAAAGAAGTTCATAGGACGTGTATGTAACTGCGAATTCAAGTATTATTGTGTACATCAACAATATGTTTTATTTACATGACATGGATGTTAATAGAGTTGGTAATAAAATCAAGAAATCTAGTAGATATCTTATTAACGTTTTAAATAAACATCACGAAAAGTCTTTAAAAAGAACATCACAAAAAAGACTTGTCATGTTTCTTGTTTAGTGGGAAGAAGAAGAATTTGTGATTACTCTAAATTTGATTTAAGTAGTTTATCATAATATAATCGTTTACAACTATCTTAACTGTCGGAACAATGCACCGATTGAATCTAACTATAAAAAACTCGATTATGATAATTCTAGTATTGCATTGAAGGAAGTGATCGCCGCCACTGTCTTTAATAACACTCGAGGCGTTCTCTTTAGCCCCACGGTTTCTCTAACCTATCGAATCCGATCACATCTTAACAACCTCAATTTATTTAAGTTGTTATAAAACCGCCGTCGATAATTTTAGGTCAAATCGAATCTGCGCTTTTGGACTACTTACGATCGTTTATGAACAGTTAGCCGAGCACTAAGTTTCATCTTACAAGTCATTTTAAGTATAATGATATTATATCTGGCGAAAATAAGGTTTCAGAATGCATCCATATACTGCGAAGATTGCTTCCCTATGATCACAAACGTGGAGACTGTTTTGTGTTGTATTGAAAACTACTGTTAAGTGTGAAGAATAAATTTGTTATTAACTTCTCCGTTTGAGGAACAGTTTCATAAATGTTTCAGAAAATTATGTTAAATATTATGGGTGTTTAATAACTATTGTTTCATAGGCTAAGGGTAGGCTATTTGAACTAAATATGGCGAAACATACCCCAATAAAATATTACAATGGGATAAGAAGTTTTTTTCGTTTTAGGCTTATTTGAGAATGAAATAGGGCTATTGTAGAGAGTAGCATGACGCAACTTCGGAAAAATTTCAATGCAGTTTTTGTGGCATTCCCTGATGCCAAAATAACCCCATGTTCTGAAGGTATGTATATACAGGGTGTCCCAAGATTTTTTTACCGGATGTAACTCAGGAATTAACGAATAGGTTTATTTGAAAATTTGGTAATGTTTTGGGACCTAGGGTAATTTCATCCTTGGTATACAATGTACAATTAAGTGAAGAGGAACCAACAATCAATGTAAGACAAACAAACAAATAATATGGTATATGGTATAAGTTATTGTGTGAATTACAATGATATTCTTAAAATTTTACAGTTTCAGATTGATATAAGAGAGAAAAAAAACCAAAACTATAGTTTATCCCATAGAATTTGTTCTGGATGTTTGTAGTGTGTTCTTCTTTTATTTCCTCTCTTGCAATATGGAGAGATGAGGTTCTTGTCTTCGGTTTTCTCACGAAATTTGAAGGACAACTGTGATAGTCTCTCTTCGATGGGTTGCACTCCAGTAACTTCATATAGCAGTTGGTTGGGTGGATTATGGATAGGATTATTCGGATGTTTAATTTTCGTGATAATTCGCAAGGCAGTTCTTTCCGTCAAACCTGGAGATTCTTCAGGGCAGGATTTCTTATGTTCTGGAATATAATATATCCATATTCAATTAGTGGTCTACATATAATTTTGTAGATTTTAGTTTTTGTGTTTAAGTTTATTCCATTTTCTTTTTTAGATATAGATTTTAAGTGCTTTGCCCTTGATATGGTTTTCTTTTTTATATTTCGTGTGTGTGAGTTGAAGTTTAGCTTATTGTCCATAGTGATCCCTAGATATTTTGTAAATATTTCTGGACTGAGTTCATGGTCACATAACCTTAGTGACGATGATGTAGGTGATGGGGAGTGGAAAAATATTAGCAAATACGATTTCCCTGGATTATGTTTCAGTCGCCATTTATTGAACCATGATGTTGTTCTGACTGCTAGCTGTTGTAATCTTTCAACGGTTGCATTTAAACTCCTGCAGTGAGAAACCAAAGCAGTATCATCTGCATATTGTAGTATATAGTTATCTGAATCAAAGTACTCTGGGTCTGCATATATCTGAACAGTATATATTGTATAGTACGGGTGACAATGGAGATCCTTGAAGTACACCTTGCTGTGGGGTAAATTCGTGACAAGTTCTGTCCTGCACTTTATTTCTCAGTTTTATTACATTCGGTAAGTTAGCTATCACATGGATCAGGTATTTGGGACAACCAAGGTAGTCCAACTAGTATATAAGACCTTTCGTCCAAACACTATCGAAAGCTTTGTTAATGTCTAAGAAAACTGCTGCTGTTTTGTTTCCGTTAAGCTTAGATGCTTCTATGTTGTTAGTGAGTATCGCTAGAGGGTGGGTCGTAGAACAATGACTTTTGAATCTAAACTGATACCCTGGGATACGATTTCCCATTGATTTCACTATTCTGTTTTTTATGATTTTTTCAAGGTTTTTTCCTAACACAGGTAGCAGCCTAATAGGTCTATAACTGGTAGGTGTAGAGTGATCCATGTTTGTTTTCGGAATATTAACAATTGTACCCGTTTTCTATTCTCTAGGTATGTAGCTGTTTTTCAGACAAAACTGATACAATTTGGATGATATATTCGTGGATCTTATGGTGTAGCTCTTCAACCAACGATTTTTTAATGAAATCATGCCCTGGGGCAGTATTTTCACCTTGGTTTATTATACTGAAGTATTCTTCTTCTTCAATTTTATATTCCTCAGGGTTCACGTTGACTTGCTGTGGGTCTATATAGTATATGTTGTACCATTCTAAGATAGTTTCATAGTGGTGATCATCGGAATTGTCTTCTTCGCTTTCTTCATATGTTTTTTCGAAATGCTGTGCAAATATGGTACTTTTCTCTTTCGGCGAGTCGAATGTTTGACTATTTTCTACCTGTGAGTTGTTTTTATATTTTGAAAGTTTCTTAATATCCTGCCAATACGATTTGCCCTGTTTATCATGGATCTCCTCACATACAGTCAACCATTTATGTTCTCTGTACTGCTGAATCATCATCTGTATGTTTTTATTATATTTATTAAGTTCTCTTTTTAGGGCCGTATTGCCAATATTCCCTATACATTTTTCGTTTCCTTTTAATTAGTTGTATGATGTATGGTGGTAGGTCCTGGGTGAAGTACCGCATTTATTTTTTGGAATCTTTTTCCAATACCACTTATGTTGATGAAATTGACTGTCTCGACCCTTACTTCGTGGAATATGCTCATATTAGTGTTTTTAAATGAAACTCAATATCATCATCTGACGATGATATTGATTTATCGAAACAATTGTCAATTTTTTAGAATTTTCAATAACTTGTATTATATTGTGGAATTAACTAGAGACCTTGAGTTTCATTTAAAAACACAACTTATGTTAGTTTAAAGTTGAAATTGATGAGCATTTTTCTGTTCATGTCCTGATCGTTGTTGTCTATGTACCTCAACATTGTTCACTTTCTCCATGTTTGTTTTCCTGAAATTGTATTTCTCAATTCTGATATTTTTAATTGGGGTGTGAGGGTCAATAATTATTCTGAAACCGAATTGGTCCGAGCATAGGTATATTTACAACACTTTTGATATTTCTTGCTAAATTGGAGGTATGAAAGATCATATCCGGTATTGAGTCTGCATTATGATTCATAAGAAAAGTAGGCGGAGTGTCGTATTTAACAAAGTTGGTATTATTTAGTATTGGTATTTCCCTTGTTTTTTCTTCGGATTTGTATTGCCATTGAAGTCTCCTATTACAATGGTATATTTGTTGAGGCTACTCATCGTAAATATATTTTCCTCTATTCTGAAGTATGGGTGAATGTAAACAAGAGTTATATGTAAATAATCATCAAGAAATGGCATTGCAAGATGTATACATTAATTTAGAGGGTTGTTGATAGATGGAGCATTGCCTTTTCTCATTCTCAGTTTTGGATCTGTTAGGACTAGACTACTTCCCCTGGCGTGGTTGTGGATTAAGTGGCCGTTTTTATGAATAATATTCCAGTTTTTGTAAACTATTTCCTTTGGATCTTTGGTTTTGGATTCTACGAATAATGCCATATTGATATCATTGGATTCAATATATTTTTCTACACGCTCTTTCCGGAATATCCATTGATGTTTGAGTTAACTATATTAATTAAGGACATGTTCGTAATGGGCATTATTGGTGGGCTCAGTAGGCGAGTGATGTGAGGTGTCAGTTTCTTTCATGTCAAACATGAGGATGTACATTTTATTTCCTGAAAACAATGCAACGCTATCCACTCTGAAAACTTTTTACGAAGTTGTATCACTAGTGCATCTCTTTTGGTCACTAGTGGTTTGTTTAGTTTATTAACATAGGTATTCATGATGGTATCATGTATGGTTATTGGTTGATGTATTCTTGATCTTTTTATTTCTGTTGAGACCTCATGGGATTTTTTGTTGATTGTTTTTATAGAAACATTAGGTAAGCCTTGTATTGGTTGTCTTGGTTCATTGGGGCACTTATATGACTAGGCTTGGTGGCCTTCTGCTCCGCAACTATGGCACTTAGTACTCAATGTGGATGCACGTTTGCTGGTTGTGTGGATGCCATTACATTCTAGGCATTCTATGGGTTGTTGGCATGTTTCTGTTGGATGATTGAAGGATAAGCATTTACTGCATGGTTTTGGAGCTGGTGCAGGTGGTTTACTGGGATAAACTGGATAGTGGCGATACCTGAAAAATGGTCCTTGGGATAGCAACATCTGAGAAGTTTTTTTCGATCCAGTTATTATTCTCATAAGTTTAGTAGGTTTTCCTGTAGCTCTTGATACGATTCTTCTGCAGAATCTGTGATCCATGTTGTTTTTGGTTAGAAGTTCACTGATTGATTTTTATTCTATTTCTAATTCTACTGATGCAATGACTACAGAGTACCTGGAGGATTGCTCTGAGGTAGTAGGTACAGTTGAATTTGTCGTCGATTCTTTGAATTGTATTATTTTTCCGACCTCAACCATTTTGTTCAAAGTTGATATAATAGATTCTTTTGTGGTGTCAGTTTTCAAAAGCAAGCCTTGCTTTGTGCTGAATATTGTATCCTTTGCATTGGGGTATATTCTCCCCCAGAAATCAGTGAAATTGATTCGCGTGTAGGATTCATCATTTGTGATGTAGAATATGTGTTGGTATTTCTTTTGTTGAATGTCCCTCATTATTGGCGAGTAGTGTATATTGGGATTCCTTGTTGGCTGGTTTGTTTTTTGTTAAGATTACTTTTGTATTGGGTTTGTTATGGAGTTTTCTGTGCTAGTATTTGTTGTGTTGGATTTTCCTAGAACGATATCGTTAATTTCTTCTTGAGTCAACTCTTGGGTTCGTTTTCTTTCATGCTTGTTTCTCTCTTTCCTTGAACTTCCGTCCAGATTTCCGCTGAATTCGAAGTATCCATTTCATCATTAGAGCCATCGCTTAACGACGACATGTTAATGTTTATTCACACAATTGTCTGCAATAAAGACAAGTTTTTATATGACACTTAATATATTTTTATTGTTAGTAGTTTTTGTTTAGACTAGAGATAACACCGATTTTGCTAATTAGCTTTTAATTGCGGTACGTTCGAAACAAACTGCAAACAAACAATTAAGTGAATAAAAACAAAACAGTTTAGTTCTATTATCAGGGATAATTTTCTTCCTCCAAGAGGGGATGATGTGATGGTTATTGAACCAGAAGGTCGTTAATAAATTTAGTAAGGTTAATCAGTTTACGAGTGAACCACGATCCTCTAGAAAAGACGAATATTTGAGTAATTATTGAAACACGTTCAGAATAATACGTTAATAAATTATAAACCACTCAACACGGACAAGGTTAATATTTTCAATGTGAGCGATATGAATGTACCACAGAATATCGATTCAGCATATATAAATAGTATAATCTAGATAGTTATTACCAATTGCATTTCTTAGTCGCAAGTGTAACTCTGGTCAACGACATGTTGACGTTGGCCATTGTTATTGTATATTTGTTATTAATACATTAGGTCTAATATATTCCAGTGATTTTTTTAAATATCTGGTTTTTAATTCGTTCCCACAGATTGGAGGTAAGTGTTTCCCGAATTAATGGTCTGGTAACATAAAATGGTTTAGTATATGGTACGCTTACCTCTAATCATCACATGTGTACTACCTTTATGTATTGGATTTAATGACATTAGTTCGTAGGAATAAAAGCGATTATATACGGAGTAGTGATATTCAAGATTATGACACAAGTTCATAGGAATAAAAGCGATTATTTACTGAGTAGTGATATTCATGCTTATGACACTAGATATAAATCATATTTCTCTATACCTTACCAGCATATCGAAATTAGCTAAACTTTTTCATTTTATGTAAGTACAGGTTATGGGATTATGGTCAATAAAACAACGGAAATCTATCATTTTTTCATCCAACGTTTCGGCCTTTATTGGGCCATCTTTAGGGCGTCTACAAGAAACATACAAAGAATGTATTTTTTTCTGTGTGATACACTAAACACAAAAGTCATTTTCAGTTCATTTTAATTTGTTCATATTTGAGCTATCTCATGTCATTATTTGATGTTGTGAGATCAATAAATTCTATTGTGTTGTATAAGTTCTCGATATTTTAATTTGCATCCATAGATTTTCGATTTTCCCTTAATGACTCTTTTTTCAACTAAATATAAATATATTAGTCTAATTGGCGATTTTACGTTGGATATTGGTGGTAGTTGTGAGTATGAGAAAGATCTATATATTTGAACCTATCTATCAATAAAATATTGTACAAAATTTATTTAAATATTTAACCCGATGATCAATATACTTCTCCATACCTTATATTCCAAATATCTCAAACTCCTGCTGTTAATTCACTTTTACATATTGCTGAGAAGCCGCTTAAGGAAACCGAATATTCAAGACCGAGCAAACGAGAGAATATTCAGGTAGAATATAGTGCAGCGTTGCCATGAAAGTCTAAATGACTTTGTAGCCAAACCATGTTTACTATGGATTTATGAATGGCTTGGTTCGTATATGTGTAGTTTAATGTTTTTGGTTGTAATATATTTTATATACTGCAAGTCAACTAGGAATATGAATACATAGGAATGCATAGAAAAATGGTAGAGGTGCTAGAAGGTCGTCGATAAGTTAATCCAATAGTTCCTGATCCAGATACAGTACGTACGCTTTGATAACGTGGGGAATTTACTCATAGCGGTTGATAAGAAAATTAGGTGTACAAAATGTATCAAATGTGATGTTGGAGTTTGTATAGAATGGCATATGCGTTACCTCGCTCAAATACAATTCATTATAATAAATTTTATTTGTTCATATTTCACTTAATAAATATGGTATAACAATTGGAATAAAATGAATGTATTACAGGTTGGCAAATTAATTTTGGCAGTTGGAAGTTTGGCAACGTCCAATGCGCCGTAGCAAAGAGTTATGCGGATTGCAAGAGCTCACTTCGCTAGCTGAATTCGTAAGCTTCGTTTCGACAGTACAGAGGAAAATATGATTACCGGGTTGTGTAATACTATTCCAGAAAGTGAAGTTGTTCTTAAAAAGTTGAGTGAGCAGTGTCGTGAAATAATTATGAACGTTTTAAATTTTATGACCGAAGAGGCAAATAATGGCAAGTCAACAATTCCATTAACAAAGGTAAATTTCAATTATTGAAATAAAATTTTTAAACCAAATCAATTATTTAACAAATTTACAGTTAAATTTACACTCGATTGTAAATTTCTTAAATCGATTTTCGTACATAAAATATTTATTTGTTAAACGATTTAAAAAAGTGACATTACGGTAGGACAAAGTATTTTATGCACTCATGGGTCAATTTTATGCTTCGTTATGTCATCATGACAAATAAATCGACGCCATTTTTAGTCCATTTAGAGCAACCTAAATGAGACATTTTTAGGTTTTTGCATGCGTCAATTCTTGCATTCGTGAGAAAAGCACCACTTTATGCACTTGTTGCATCAATAACTATTCTGTTTCTGTCTACAGGAGTATATAAAACGGCACATGTTTATTTTGTGTCAGATACCTATTTAAATGTAATAGGTTTTTTAGCTTGTAATTACAATTATTATACTCATTTCATACCAATCTCTATTACGTTTCGGTTTTATAATTTGCGTTGAACCATCTTCCGATTTCAATTACAATTACGGTTTGGTCATATTAAAATATGTTTGAACTAAAATTTGAAGATCGTTTAAAACAACTAATGAACTGAAACGTCATATAGTATTTTTGAATTTAATACTTCTTTTAAATGGCCGAAAACCTCGACAAAAATGTTTATTTCAAAGACCAGTCACTGAAATAAATGTAACTACTTCCTCATTTTATTTGTATGAAAATACACATGAGTAAAACTTTTAATACAACATTTATATCGAATTATTTTATTGTTAGGTCATTGAACGAGTTTCTGCTGCTACGAAAGTTAGCCAAAGAACGCTTTCCCGTATTAAAAAAGAAGCTTGGCAGTAAGTATTGCTGACACTGATGTGCCTACTAAAAAACAAAGAACGTCCAGTATCCGTATGGATCAATTCAACAAAACTGTGCTTGGAAGGTGAATAGTAAATTATCACATATCCGAGAAAAAAATACGCTAGTTAAGAAATGTACACCAAACCTTTACAGATAGTTATGGCTTCGAAGGAAGTCGCGAATCTCTGCGGAAACGTATACATTCTTTGGGTTTTCATTGGACCAACATGAAAAACAACAGAAGTTTATTAATGGAACGTCACGAAATCAGACATTTTGAGAAACAAAAAAAGTTCACCTAACCTAACCTAACCTAACCCAACCTAACCTAACCTATCATTTATATGGATGAAACATACATTCATTCATGTCACAAGCACCTTAAAGAATGGAGCGACAAGAGTAACGAAGAATTAAGAAAACCCGTTTCAAAAGGTAATAATAGGCTCATCATTGTGCATGCAGTAAGTGAAAATGGTTTTGTACCTAATGCTGGTATTATGTGGAACTCACAGTCAAAAACAGGAGATTATCACAATAAAATGGCGTACGAAAATTATGAGAAGTGGGTACAAGAAAAACGTATTCCAAACCTAACAAAAAACGCTGTTGTGGTAATTGATAATGCTCCAAATCACAATGTTTCAAATGAAAAATTACTTACGACTGCTTGGACTAAACAACAATTGAAAAACTGGCTTTCTGAGAGAAATATATATTACAGTGAATAAATGTTGGAACCGGATCTTTATAACGTTGCAAAAATGAACAGACCGCAATATAAAACTTGATGAATTGTTTATTCGACATGGATTGCAAATTTTGAGGCTACCCCCTTATCAGCCGGATTTAAATCCGATTGAAAGTGTTTGGGCGGCACTTGAAGAATATGTGGCCAGACGAAATGTTACCTTCAATTTTACAAAGGTTAAAGAATTCTGCAATGAATTTTTTGACACATTTTCTGCAAATGATTGGAAAGTTAGATGTGACCATGCAAAAAAGATTGAAGATGAATGTATGAACAATAAACCACTTTTAGATACTGTTATAGATAATATTATTAATAATTTGGCCGAAGACGGAGATAGCGAGGATGATAAAGTTGATATAGAAAGTGATTTTGGAGAATCATTTGTAGATGCACATAATTATTTTACTGTTGATAATCCCTGTACATCTAAAACATATTTTGCATTATAGTGTTTGTTTGTAGGTGGTTTGACTGAATACATTAAACGCAACAAATGTAAAAATGTAAATAGGTGTTATAAAATTGTTGATATTAGAGACGAATTCCACTACAGTAATATAATATTTGTAGCACATCTGTACATAGTTCTAAATGAACAATAATTGACGGCACCCAGAACCAAGATTTTTTTGGTTTTGCCAGTCCCAACTCTGTAAAAAGTGTGAAGGGATGCTCTAATTTCACAGTAAATATTTGCAAAATACCTAGAAATTTACATATGAAAGTAGAAATATCTACCACAAAACAGGTTTAGCATAATATTTATATTATTAGTATACTTATTAGACCATCTCTAAAAGCGATTTCCCCAATTTGTTTTTCAAATTTCATGTACTCGTATGTACCCGAATTTTTACATTATTATCTACTACATATTATTAAATATAACAATTTTAGAAAGCTTAACAGGTCGGTATGTCATTAACTATTACTACGAATAGATAGGAAACATTGTTGGCCATTGTTAAATTTAGAAAGTCGTTTAACAATCCTTATTATATTGTACGTTTCATCTATAAAATCTACCTGACTTCCAATTTATATACAAATAAGCCTCAAAGACGAATATTATGAAGGGAGCACTAAAAGACATTAATTTGAAGTAAAGGTGAAAGTTTATGTCCCTTGGAATCTATTTATTATTCACATCACATAAAATAATAAAAGTCAATTATAGAGTTTTTGAAGCAATGAATAATTGTCTGTACAAAAAAGTACCCAATTGTCTTAGAAAAATCTGATGGTTTTCATTTCCTGATTCATTTGATTAATAATAAAGATCACATTAATGTTATTTTGTTTCGTAAACTCGATTTTATTTAGTATTATACATGTGCCAGAATTTATTATTTTTAAAATCCCAATTTAAAATATTGTGTTACTCTCGTACGTATTAGCAGCGTCACAAACGTTGCATGCGGAATGTACGTCGCCTGCTCTTCCCGGTAACTGCGTTTAAAACATTGTCAAATTGTATGGCTTGCTCGCGCATCGTCAAATGCCAAAATAATTTGCCAACCTGTGATTTTCTGTTCAAATTTAAACACGGTAGTAGCTTCACGCAAATATCGCTAAATAAATCTGGAAATTATTAATTAATAAAGAAAATGTTTTTGATATTTGTACTTCATTGTTCTGATAAGTTATATCCTATATCTCAATAGTTATGAATCACCCTGTATAGACAAAATTGTGAAGTTGTTTGTAATTATGAGAGTGTTATTGTATGTATGATATGAGCAAAAATTACACGACTTATCTCTATCAAATAATTGTAACAATGAAATGAAGTGACAACTTTATTCACAACTGATATATTAATCTATTTTTGGGCCTCCAGAAAACTTAACCATATTAGATTCCCTACATTCCAGATTACCATGTTATTTGAAAAGTTTTCCACGTAGACGACGATATGTGAAAGATTTCATTCAAAATTGTTCTATCTGACGTTCGTGAAGAACTTTTTTCTACATATTTTGGTGGATATATAGAGACGGGTTTCATCATGTTTATCTAGTGAATAATAACGTAAAATCTACGTCGTCCAGGGCAAGTCCAGACCTAAATTGAATCATGAAGAATTCGTGATATGTGTAAATACGGAACGATGCCGTATGGCCTAAATTGGAAATAATTTATCTCCATACGTTCTCGGATAATAGTGCGCGTTGAGAAAATAGAATCACCACATTTCTACTCCGATCGTTATTTCTATTAAAACGATGGAAATTTTGGAGCATTGTTTGGTTCTCACTTCTCACATCGAAACGAACAATTGACTATTCCAACATTCTCTCCAACAATTTCAAAATGTACTACTTTTCATTAAAAATTCACAGCCTAAATCGTTTCAAATAGGAAGAGGAAAAATTCGAATCATTACAAATGTATCCTGCTGTTTATATCGGATACTAGGTTAAAAGAATATACTCAGTGACATAGAAACCCGAAAACCCAGTAAATATTATTTCATTTCAAAAATATTCCACGTACATGCTTATAATAAAAGTCTGAATACCGTTACTCTTCGAATTCAATTCCTAGGCTGTAGCATGATAGAAATACATTGCATTTGTATTATACTATAACTCACTGGGATGTAGAATAATTTGGTTAATTTACCCACTGAGTATGCAACTTTATACACACTTCGGTATGATTGGTTGCATAAGTGAATTAACTTCGGATTTTATAATTATTTATCATATCCTTGAATAATGGGATTTAAATAACGAAATGAGTGTCAAGAGTATTATTTTTAATAATCTTTTTCATGTAATTTGACTAATCTACGAGTATTTGATCGTTTTTGTTGGGATTTTATTTGATTGTTAGTGGTAACACTGATCTGAGGTGTTAAAAGGAACGTGAAGGTAAAACCAAAGACAAATAATAATATAAGAGACAGTTGCATAGGCGTAATGTGGCACAACGTTTCTGCGCAACTGACCCACGCATGGAGTCTCTGCTGTCGCGAACTACAAGACTGTTTTACATAAACCAAATAGAATAAATTATCATAAATTACAATACCATAGTTAGTCGACGTTTTTCTATTTATCAAGAATACTCCCTGTTCCTCAGAATAAGTGGTCTTCTCTTTATCCTAGAGCTCGTCGGATTATGTGTGCTGTCTCCAGGAGCACATTTTCTTGTAGTGTCCTCATTGTCTTCTTATTGTTGTTGCCAGGTATTTTGTTGAACAGCTCTCCAATGTTTTTATGTATAATACCTGTTGCTTCGATCATGATGGGGATGATAGTTGGTTTGAGTCCCCACATTCTCTGCGCTTCTACGTATTCTCGTATTTGTAAGTCTCGGTATTTGATGATCTTTTTGGACTCATTATACCTCACAGTAGCATCTGATGGAATGGCAACGTCGATTAAAAGCTCATATATTCAAAGCCAAGCTCTGTTAGCCTGTAAAACAGCTCATCCACTACTAGGCTTCATAGAAGGGGATATAATATTCCTCTGCGAGTGGCTTCAATAGAAGTGGTTTGATTTTACACCTCTATACCAGCTATCCACGTCGTCAATTAATTTTATAATGGTATAATTTACTCTAGCAAAACACTAATAATATGTTGGATTCAATTTGAAATCTGTTGCTCGAGCTCCACAATCTCATCGGAGGGATTCACATACATGCGGCTTTTAAGGTACATCTACAAAAGGAGTCTAAGTGCTAAAGTCATCCTACCATCGTGGATCCTAAACGTCACTCTCTAAGTATGTGACACGTCCTAGGAATGCTTTACAATTATTTCCTTCAGAAATGTATGTAATGAAAAATCCACTCTCAGACACCCTGTATCATAATTTATAATTAAAAAGCTCCGGAGTTGTTATTAATCAACTTCCTAATTTACTCCATCAAAATTTAAGCTCATTACGTTAATGCATCTTCGTTTAATGAATTAATACTCATTTCCACGGTTTCCCGTTAACGATTGTGTCTCAGTTTAGATAACTTTTTGCTATACAAGTTTTGAGATTTGATAGTTTTCAACAAGCATGAGGCGGTTTCAGGTCTGTTTTACTAATGCGAAAAGTTTCAAGTTTCATCTAAAGAGAAGTTATTTACGCCCCTCTGAGTGCGGTACGTGACAATTGAATTGATCATGCATTATACATATTGAGAATGCGTTTCTCGTATTTCGATTCGATTGAGCTGGGAAAAAAGTTAAATTTCATGTAGACAGCAGGTAGTAGATGCAAGAATTGGCAATTTCATATTGAGAATTGAAAAACTAATGTATGAAAACTTTATAAAATACGAACTTCATTTTGAGGTAGATTATACCACAAATATAACGTCAAAGACTTAATTATTACGTTCTTGACATCTACAAAACTTATATACATATGAGGGTGACTACTTATGTTCAGGTTGATTCATGAAGGGCTTAACCAGTTTTGCATAGATGCTTTCTTCCATGAAAAATTAGGAAATGTTTCGACCAAAACATTATGGTGAGAGGTATTATCTATCACAAGCACATATTTCTTTGTGACGTTTACCATGAATTTTTCTTTAAGCCACTTGCTGAAATTATTATGATTCATTTCATCATGATAGTCGCCTGTTTTATGACCCGATTTAAATATGGTTAGAGCTCCGGGTACAAAGCCTGATACGCCCCCGGCGTGTAAAATTATTAGTCGTTTTCCTTTGTACACAGTTGACTTTAGACAAATATTCGTTCTATCGTTACATGCCATTGGTACAGTATGTGAACCATGAATATATGTTTCATCGTTGTATAAAATCTCTCGCCCTTGTTTTTTATATTTTATCAATTTTCTTAAATATTCGACTCGTTTGGGTTTGATATCAAATTTTTCGTCTAAAACCTTTCAGTTGCCTTCAGTTTTTTTCTAACGGAATCCCATTTTTCGCACCGATTTTTGAAATAAATTGATTATCCCTGTAAAATTAACCCCTTCTTTCTTTTTAACTTTTTCATACAGCAATACAGCTTTTATGTTGGTCTTCGTCTGTGAATAGCTGCATATGAATCAAATATTCTCCTAATAATTTCCTCTTCAAACTCATCTACTGATCCTCTCTGGGTGCATGGTTTGATATTTTTTCTTGGTGACTTAAACTATTCACCACTGTTTCTCAATTCAGCTTCTTTACTTATTCTTCTTGCGGTACTAAGCCCAACATCAGTGGTTAATGCTACCTTTTCTTGTAACCGATTTAGGGGAAGTTTAAGTTTATCTTGTTCCTTTTCTTTTTTCATGAATTTATATACGTTATAAATTATTTCACGACTCTGGCTGTGAATCACTCGTTTAGAATTGCTCATGTTTGAAGATTTGTCTGTAAACAAATTGTAATTTTATAGGAGAGCAAAAAATAGACCGTTATTACAATTCAATATAAAATTAACTGCCTCGACCCTTTCTTCGTGGAATCTGCTCATATTAGCGTTTTAAATCAAACTTACTGTTTCTAGATAAATCCACAATAAGGTGATCACGGTTATTAACGACCCCCTTAAGCAAATTTTTTGTTCGATTAAGATTATTAAGCAGTTATCGTCAACCTACTGTTGCAACATCGGAATATCACAATACTTAATCAATTTTTATAACACGATTTATAAAAATAGTTTGAAATATGAAGAATTTTGTGAAAAAACTCCATTTTTCAGTCACAGGCTAGAAAATTCGATAAGCGACCTCTACAAGTATGATTATTTGTAATAACGACTTTGACACTTCTATCACCGACTCATGCATTCTGAATGCGTAATCCAATACTATTTAGTAGAAAAAGGTAATTCAAAGAAAGCTAAATGTTTATTTTTCACAACATTTAAGCCAACGGATGAAAACAGGACCTATTTTTTCATTTTTACATACCAAGTGTACACATTTTTTAAACTACATAATTCAGTTGTTGAAACAACGAAAAATAAAACATAATTCAGTCTTTGAAACACAACGAAAAATAAAATATAATGCAGTCTTTGAAAGAAAAATAAAATTAGGTAACTAAGTGTAATATGAGCAAGTGTTGGTAGTTTATTATAATATACTATGTTTTTAATGTTCCATTTCAGGCACCAAATACATTCCTCTTTTGTTCATCAGCGCTGGAGTTTTGATGTTTGATACAACATCATTGAACTTATATCATACCACATCTTCTTTATTAGGCCATCTCCAATGTATGCCAAATTTTTCCATTGATTTAATAAACAGACCATCTGACTCAATTTCTCGAATTTGTCCGGGAAAATAACTGCCTTCGTATTTATATACAACAAAATCATTCAAAACAAATTTCTTCACTTTGTCACTTTCTGTCTCTAATGTGTCTTCCTTCAACGTTTTTTCTTGTGTGATCTTATCTTTTGCTACATCTTTAAGTTTAACTTAAGGGCTTACTTCGCAGATTCGACCGTTTTGTTTAGAAACATAAATGCTGTTTTGAATGGAGTAGGCATCTTCAACGGCGGTGATGTGACATTTTTATCTGACAGTACGTTTACTTTTACTGGAGTGGAAATTAACGGAGAGACTTCTTCAGTTTGGTGAGCAGAAGGTACTGGTGTAACTAAAATATTGTTATGAATTATTACTGAACGGTCTACTGACTCACTGGGTGATGTATAGGCAACTGTAGAAACTACGGTTGGATCACTGTAAACTTCCGCTGCAACAGTAATTTTATTTTTTATTGTTGTCGATTCTAATGCTTCATTTTCTTGATGTTCCAAATGGAGTTAATACCACAATATAATGAAAATTGTTGAAAATTCTAAAAAATTAACGATTGTTTCGATAAATCAATATCATCGTCAGAATGACAGAAGTTACATTTCATTTGATGCCTACCTGATATTTAGTAGTTATTTTTGGCTAGACCAAGAAGTGACCTAACATGTGATTGACTTAATATATGTTAATAAAAAAAAGAAGGAGATGTGATATTACAAATATTGAAGCTTGGATATTATTAGCCCCATGGTGATATCCTGGATATCATTTTTCCAATAAAGATCAGTATAACTGTGCAATGATATAGAAAACCAGGAAAACTATATCTGCTGATCTTTACAATTATCACTTAAGAAGACAGTTTATTAGTGGAGAACTCCCTAGATTTAACTGTTCATTGACAACTTCATATTGTGGGTTTCTAAAATATCTTCTAATTTCCAATTCTTGAAGGAAGTTCAGTTCTTGTTTCTTTTCACAAATATGCAGCACTTTTAGGTTTGGTGTCAATGAATGATTGGTGTCAAGTAGATCTTTATCTGGTTGTTCTAATATGTATGCTCGTAAGTGTTGACTGTATCGGATTTCAAAATTCCCAAGGGTCTAACCCAAATAGACAGAATCTCATTCTGGACATTTGAGTTTATATATACCTGACTTCTTTAATGGTGGTATTTTCGTTTTTACATTTAACAATTTTGTACTAACGTTACTTTTTGTTTTAAAAGAAATTGTTGTGTTCGTTGCTGAAGATATTATCTTCGAAATATTGGTAGAAATATTTCCTACATATGTGATGGTTTTATAAGTTTTTATTTCATCAGTTTGTTTAGGAAATATTCGTTGTAATACCACTTTTTCTTTTTTTTTATTAATTAGCTTATTTATCATATCTAATGGATAACCGTTGGATGTTGCTATTTGTCTAATTGTATTAACCTCTCTATCAAAATTACATTTGTTCATAGGAACTGAAAAAGCTCTATGTATCATTGAATTATATGCCGCTGGTTTATGGGACATGGGGTGATTGGAATTAAATGGAATTGTCACATCAGTCTGTGTTTGTTTTCGGTAAATTGAATAATCAAGTACGTTATTAACTCTTTGAATTTTTAAATCAAGAAAATTGATTGAGCGATTTTCTTCAATTTCTAATGTAAATTTAATTCTTGGGTGTAAATTATTGATGTGGTTGAAAAATAGATCTAATTGTCGTTCACTACTCATAAAACAAGCTAATATGTCATCTACATATCTATACCAAAATAAAACATTTTTAGAAATATTACTTTCAAAGATCTTTCTTTCTAAATTGTCCATAAAAATGTTTGCCAAAATAGGTGATATAGGGCTTCCCATTGGTGAACCTTCATTTTGAATATATATCTTATCGTCAAAAGTGAAACAATTTCGATTAATGCATACATCAAATAAGTTAAGTATATCTGATATTATTCCTGGATTAATATTTTTAGCTTCTAGTAATTTTCTTACAAGTATTAGACATTCTTTAGGAGGAATTTTAGTGAACATATTAGTCACATTGAACGAAATAAGTTTATAGTTATCTTGCTAGTTGATTGCTTTCAACTTTTTGATTAGTTCTATTGTATTTCTAATTGAGTACTGAGATTCATATCCGTAACTACTGAGTATATTGTTGAGTCTCTTTGCCAATATATTATTAGGAGAATTAACATCTACTTGACACCAATCATCCATTGACACCTAACCTAGAAATGCTGCATATTTGTGAAAAGAAACAAGAACTGGATTTCCTTGAAGAATGGGAAATTAGAAGACATTTAAGAAACCCACAATATGAAGTTGTCAATGAACAGTTAAATTTAGGGAGTTCTCCACTAATAAACTGTCTTCTTAAGTAATAATTGTAAAGATCAGCAGATATAGTTTTCCAGGTTTTTCTTCCTATGAACAAATGTAATTTTGATAGAGAGATTAATACAATTAGACAAATAGCAACATCTAACGGTTATCCATTAGATATGATAAATAAACTAATTAGTAAAAAAGAGAAAAAAGTGGCATTACAACTAATATATCCTAAACAAGCTGATGAAATTAAAACTTATAAAACCATCACATATGCAGGAAATATTTCTGATAATATTTCAAAGATAATATCTTCAGCAACGAATGCAACAATTTCTTTTAAAACAGAAAGTAACGTTAGTACAAAATTACATTTGTTCCTATGAACAAATGTAATTTTGATAGAGAGATTAATACAATTAGACAAATAGCAACATCTAACGGTTATCCATTAGATATGATAAATAAACTAATTAGTAAAAAAGAGAAAAAAGTGGCATTACAACTAATATATCCTAAACAAGCTGATGAAATTAAAACTTATAAAACCATCACATATGCAGGAAATATTTCTAATAATATTTCAAAGATAATATCTTCAGCAACGAATGCAACAATTTCTTTTAAAACAGAAAGTAACGTTAGTACAAAATTACATTTGTTCCTATGAACAAATGTAATTTTAATAGAGAGATTAATACAACTAGACAAATAGCAACATCTAACGGTTATCCATTAGATATGATAAATAAACTAATTAGTAAAAAAGAGAAAAAAGTGGCATTACAACTAATATATCCTAAACAAGCTGATGAAATTAAAACTTATAAAACCATCACATATGCAGGAAATATTTCTAATAATATTTCAAAGATAATATCTTCAGCAACGAATGCAACAATTTCTTTTAAAACAGAAAGTAACGTTAGTACAAAATTACATTTGTTCCTATGAACAAATGTAATTTTGATAGAGAGATTAATACAATTAGACAAATAGCAACATCTAACGGTTATCCATTAGATATGATAAATAAACTAATTAGTAAAAAAGAGAAAAAAGTGGCATTACAACTAATATATCCTAAACAAGCTGATGAAATTAAAACTTATAAAACCATCACATATGCAGGAAATATTTCTAATAATATTTCAAAGATAATATCTTCAGCAACGAATGCAACAATTTCTTTTAAAACAGAAAGTAACGTTAGTACAAAATTGTTAAATGTAAAAACAAAAATACCACTATTAAAGAAGTCAGGTATATATAAACTCAAATGTCCAGAATGTAATGCTGTCTATTTGGGTCAGACCCTTAGGAATTTTGAAATACGATACAGTGAGCACTTACGAGCTTACAGATTAAAACAACCAGATAAATCCCACTACGCAAAACATCTACTTGACACCAATCATTCATTGACACCTAACACAGAACTAGAAGTGCTGCATATTTGTGAAAAGAAACAAGAACTGGATTTTCTTGAAGAACTGGAAATTAGAAGACATTTAAGAAACCCACAATATGAAGTTGTCAATGAACAGTTAAATCTAGGTAATTCTCCACTAATAAACTGTCTTCTTAAGTGATAATTGTAAAGATCAGCAGATATAGTTTTCCTGGTTTTCTATATCATTGCACAGTTATACTGATCTTAATTGGAAAAATGATATCCAGGATATCACAATAGGGCTAATAATATCTAAGCTTCAATATTTGTAATATCACATCTTCTTCTTTTTTTATAAACATATATTAAGCCAATCACAAGTTAGGTTACTTCTTAGTCTAGCCAAAAATATAACTGCTAAACATCAGGTAGGCATAAAAAGAAATGTAACTTCTGACGATGATATTGATTTATCGAAACAATTGTCAATTTTTTAGAATTTTCAATAACTTGTATTATATTGTGGAATTAACTAGAGACCTTGAGTTTCATTTAAAAACACTAATAGGATATAGTTCTCAGTGGTTAGATTTAATTTTCATTTCAACGTTCTGTTTCTGTTTTAGCTATCAGTTAGTAAGGGCATTAAACTTATCATCACAGATAAAATTACCTGCATATGGTAGATAAAATCAAATTTATATCTTCAGGGCTTTGTCACTGCTAAACTCAATTTGAATTTGAAATATAGAAGGTCTATTAAAAAAATGTCTACTTTGATAACAAAAAAAGTGTCACATAAATCATGAAATAATTTTCTTTTTGACGAGTTTCAGCTCTGTCGATCGTTTTTGAGCCTGTAAAAGTGAAATATAATTCCAATAATCTCGTTTGCTCCTGTACTCTTAAGCACTTAAACTAAATTACTTCAAGTCTTCAAGAACAAGAGAGAGATATCTGAACAAAAACCTCTTTTGACAAAAGTTAATCTTTTTGATAAGATCATTTCGGTATTATGGCTATTCTCTTTTAACCGTTGTCGCAGCTTTACCGACGGAGTCCAATTTTACAGGTAACTATATTACTCCCTTTTTAACTTTTTATTTCAAATTGAATTGAAATTATATCAGTTAAGACTGAACCATAAGAATGACTAGTTGTTTGTAGAAACTTTCTAGTTATATTTTTTATTCTTCTTAGAATTACAGTAAACTACACCTTTCCAAATATTCAAATATACAGGGTGTTTTATTGATAATTGTAAATGCTTTATCTAAAATATGAATAGTTTTAAAATATTAAGCACAAATAATTTTCAAACTTTTAAATAAAGCACACTGTAACTCAGTAATGAGTCACATTTGATTAAGTTATTTAGGTTAAATATTAACATTATGAGTTCAAGATTCAACAGTTAAAATATTTCCAATGACTAATGACGCACCCTACCCTGTAAATGAAATGAAATCAAATTGAGAATAACCAATTTTAATTTAACTGCCATTCAATTGGGAGCACGGAAATCAACAAATTGAAATCAAATAGAATTAAAATAAAACATAGACTTGATCCAATTTTATGTAAACGTGATAAATTCATGAAAGATTGTAGTCGTAGGAATATGGTAGAAAAAAAGTTATAAATATACAGATCTATCACGTTTGCATTCATATCTAAGCTACTGAATTAATAAAGACGGCCACATACTATCAGGTACAGTTTAACCAGAAATCTAAGAAGGTCGTAAATCATTATTAGCTAATGACCCTCATTGATACCTACTAAATATAGTCAAGCAATAAAAGTGTGTGTTCCTTAAAATACTCCAAGGTCTGGATAAAAAAACATCTCATGAAATAATAATAATAATCTTTTGCCTCAGTTACAGTTACAAAAATTACAATATACATTCAAAGAGATGCAAGCATATTAAATATAAGTTAGGTAAATAAGTAGTCACCCATTTTCATCGCAAAAGAGCGTACATTCACAAAAACCAGGCTTGTGCGTCAATGTGGTAGTTAATTTACCATAAAAAATATTCGTATAGAATTTAATAAGCCATCATTTACAAAGACACATATTTTAAATATATATGGGAATATTTCAAAGAATTGAAATATGAGCTATAACATAATACAAAACACAAAAGACAACAAAAACGTGAGCAAAATCATTCAAAATATCAATAAGACAAAAATTATTTAGGTTTTACCAATCACGACAATTATTATTTTTATTATTATTATTTCTCGAAAAAATCAGGCCTTTGAACAAAATTAAAATAGATGCATCCAAGTTATAAGATATATTAATTTGAATTCAAATGAAATACTGAAATGTTTTGAAAAAATGAACAATTTGAGGAATTTGTTTAATAAAAATTTTGGACTGTGATCGTGGTCAGTGATAATCCGAAATTTTGAACTTTTCTGAAAAATTTATAAAGGACCAGGCAGCCGGCTTATGGAGAAATGGGCTTCGGTGAAATTTGATGAATTGTTAGTATATTGTAGTTGACGACTTTCTGAACAATAGTGTCCATGGGCCCAACGCAATCCTATGACTAGTTTCAGAGATACAGGGTGTTGAAGTTGGGAAATAGCCATTTTTTAAAAGCATAAATTTCTTATTTTCTTCAATGTACCAAGAATTTTATCCTGTGATAGTGTTCTAATGACACTAAATATCAGTCCCTCATGAGAGAAAGTTTCATTTGCTACAGGGATACTGAAAAATTGAAAAAACGGAACGTTGACTTGAAATATAATTCAATTTCCAGGAATTTCAATATCTGGCTGGATTTGCTTCTGGTTGGTTTATAATAATAAGATATGCAAACATTTTTTACAGGGCGAATCAGAAAGTTGATCGCTCCTGTATCATATATTTAATAAAATTTTATATATTTTGTACTGCATGTTAGTAGGTGACATTAAGTAATTTTGAAATATATATAATTTATATATGATATACAGGGCTATTCAAAAGATATGTATGGAAGAAAATCCGAGAATCGATTTTTTTTTGGATATTTCCCTGTAATTAAATATTTCCTCTGTGAATTTCTGTGATACTTTCATATTACCCTTACTTTGAGTTTGTTCGTCGGATGTAGAAGTTTTGTCAACGTGCTATGATCAGTTTTTTTATCCCGACAATATGATGACAAGCCTATCATTATTTTCTTCATATACGGGTGTCCCGTAAATACCACGTCAAACTGAAGGAGAATGTAGATCAAAGGGTGCCCTATCTGCTATAAAAAAATCATCCGTATAAAAGTCTCACCGTTTTCGAGACATTTAATTTTCATAAAAATTATGAATTTTTGCCCATCTCAGTAGTTTTTTTGTGCTGTTGGTACAATTTTATACTTTTCTAATTCATTTACTCGGTAAAATATTGTTGAATAATCATTCTAACTTCTACGTTACGAAAATACTCCTAACATTTCAGAGGGGGCTGTGAGAGATATTTTTATTAGAAGTTTGGGAGTAGATTTTTTTTAGAAGTTCAGCCCATCGTAGTGAAAACAAAATATACTGGGCCACTGCTGCAGACTACATCAATAAACTGCCTATTTTATGGTGATTTCAAAATGGTATAACACAAGAGATTTGTAATCGTATAAAAAATATATTGCCATTTATATCCAAAAGGGGACGTTTCTGACAAAGTGTCAATCGACGGTTTTAATTTAAGTACTTATTGTAGGTTACTAATATTCCCAATGACATTATAATCATTTACAATCATTCTAGTACACGTTCGAAACGACGACCTCCTTCGCGTATACAGGCCCTGCATCGACTGAGAAAACACCTTTGCACTGCCCTCAAACTTTTTTCACGATTTCATTTGTCATCTGAATTTGATGTTTTTCGTTATATTATACCGAATACAAATTACGTTATCAACAGGTAACCCATTATCATCAAACTCTTCAACTTAAAAACATCAACACCCTGTATTTCTCAAAATAAGAATATGTAAAGTCCCTCCCTCAATTTTCATGACTTTTTCAAAAGCCAGTCAGTCGAAATAACATGAATTCATACTGAACATCCTTTTACAATCAAAAGTCATAGTGGTCTGTTAGAACAAATTGTTGGTATTTAGTCGTATCTGTCAAAAATGAACTATTAGTTTATAAGTGTATCGTTGAGATGTGCCAATTGTGTCATGTACTATTGATGTTAGCATTATTCTAAACAGTTTTTCATAAATACTTTTGTTGGTTGAAGTTTATGTTTGGAAAGTGTTTATTATGGCTTTCGCGAATAGAGCAAATTGCTATGTGTGTAGCAGAGATTATAATAGACAACAAACGAATCGTCTTTATGACGAAGAAAACCTTTTAGTGCAAGAACTCGCAATTTTGAGACGTGAAGCTCGTGGAGAACCCCCTTTGAATATCGATGAAGATAGCAGGGTATGTTTCAATTGTCCACAAGGTATATTGTCAGGAATCATAGCAATTGACAATAATCCAAATCATCTCAGGAATAATGTACTTTTCCCGGCTAAATCACATACCTGCATGATATGTAATGCCAATGATAATATTCGGAGACTCTCTATTGAAAGTAGGGTTAATATATTTATTATTTCGAACAAAGTTATTCCTGACTATGTACGTATATGTCAACACCATCTCAATGAAGACGGCCTTCGTTTGAACATGTTGCATGGTGGATTACGTTCTCTCAACCGACCATACGTGATAAACGATCTGTTTCAATTTCTCCAGTGCCTTCGAACAACTGCAACCACGAATCACGGTCGAAATTATGGAAATATGGATGATTTCACAGACGATGAATTCAAATCATTAACATCGATTTCAAAACATAATTTCAATGAATTATATGAGACCTATAATTTATTTGAGCATGACGGAAATCGTATAGTTATCACAAGAAAACACTTGACGACTTTCCTCCTGAAAATGCGACATGGCTTATCAGATAATTTTTTGAAAGTAATATTTCATTATCCTTCTCGACAAACAACTAGTTCGATTATAAATAAGGTACGGTTGTGTTTAATGCAACGGTTTGAACCATATGATATAGGATTTGATGCAATCACCAGAGAAAACTTTATAGAAAGACATGTCTGGGGATTTACCAACAACCTCTATAATTCTCAGCCTGGCGTTCCCAAAGCTATAGTATCTATAGACTGTACGTATACCAAAATAAAACAGAGTTCCAATTTTCGAGTACTAAGACAATAGTACTGTTATTATAAAATGCAACATATGGTAAAACCTGAATTGGTAGTCGCTCCCGATGGATACATCCTAGCAATTAATGGACCATATTTTTCCGGCGTCCGAAATAACGATGCCACTATTCTACAGTTTGAGCTAAACAACGATATAAATGGAATGAGGAATTGGTTTGGAGAGGGGGACATTGCAATTGTGGATAGAGGGTATCGAGATTCGGTTTCGTTATTGCAAGAGATTGGTATCAACTGTCTTATGCCTCCTCTTCTTGTGAGAGGACAGACTCAATTGGAAACTCGTGAAATTTTGCACGATATATTACAACTCACGTTGGATAGTGGAATCTCGTAATGGACATTCAAAATCAATATTCAAATTCTTGAAAAGTAGAATTTCGATACACCATGCTGCTAATATAAAGGAATATTATCAGATAGCTCAATCCCCCAATAACCATGCCTGGTACATTACAAACAGCGCAGGAAATATTAGATGAATTAGAAGAAGTTAATATTATGCAAACAAGAGTTCAAGCTGAAAATCTACATTTAAGGAATGGTCATTGGACTTTATTAAACCACTTGCACGCACCTGAATTTCCTCGTTTGGATTTACATTATTTGAAACAGCTGACGGAAATTTATCAGGTTAACTTGGCAAATATTCTTCAATTCGATGAAATGGTGGGGGAGCCTAACATTTTACGAAAGCGAGTTTACTCCAGGTTGCGTAATTCATGTAAATATATGTTGTGGATAGCTTTCGCTGTTGAAGATGATATCGAAAATCAACCTTTGGAACTTCACTATTATTGTACTTGTAAGTCGGGAGCTAGAACTTCAGATACATGTGCTCATGTGGCCAGTGTTTTATGGTTTTTGGGTTATGCCAGATACGAACAGAATATTGAATATCCAACTACTCATCTCCTAAATGAAATAACTGATGCAGCTGAAAGGATGGTACTAGAGAACATACATCATGGTCCAGATATTGTAGATGTTTGTATTCCTTCAGTAACTTTCAGTAAGCTTTTTCCGTTATCAAAATTAGCTTGTATTCAATTCTCACCCTATATACGCGATTGTAAATGATTATAATGTCATTGGAAATATTAGTAACCTACAACAAGTAATTGAATAAAAACCGTCGATTGATACTTTTTTTTGGTATAACTGTCAATTTCTTTTTTTTTACGATTACAAATCTCTTGTGTTATACCATTTTGAAATCACCATAAAATAGGCAATTCATTGATGTAGCGTGCAGCAGTAGCCCGGTACATTTTGTATCCACTACGATGGGCTAAGCTTCTAAAAAAAATCTACTCCCAAACTTCTAATAGAAACATTTCCCTGTGAAATGTTCGCAGCATTTTCGTAACGTAGAAGTTAGAATAATTATTCAACAATATTTTACCGAGTTAATGAATTAGAAAAGTGAAAAATTGTACCAACAGCACAAAAAAACTACTGAGAGGGGCAAAAATTCATAATTTTTATAAAAATTAAATGTCTCGAAAACGGTCAGACTTTTATACGGGGGATTTTTTCATAGCAGATAGGGCACCCTTTGATCTACATTCTCCTTCAGTTTGACGTGGTCTTTACGGGACACCCGTATATCAAGAATAGAATAATAGGCTTGTCATCATATTGTATATAGCCCTGTATATCATATATAAATTATATATATAAATTATATATATATATATATATATATATATATATAACCAATTAAGAGATGAAAGAATAACGCGTGGAGTATAAAACAGATACATAATTAAATGGGTAAATCACGCAAAATAGGTTACAGAGAATGAGTGGTAACCGTGGACATGCATGTTTCTAGCTCATTAGCCGTCATCGGCACGGTATAACCAAGAAAGGGTGTACAACTTGGGAGCAAGGATGTTGATTGAAACATGAGAAAACACAAACAACGGATTTCAACAAGATAACCAAACACACATTTGTGCCTTTCTTGGTTATACCGTGCCGATGACGGCTAATGAGCTAGAAACATGCATGTCCACGGTTACCACTCATTCTCTGTAACCTATTTTGCGTGATTTACCCATTTAATTATGTATCTGGTATATATATATATATATATATATATGACTTAATGTCACATACTAACATGCAGTACAAAATATATAAAATTTTATCAAATATATGATGATACAGGGGCGATCAACTTTCTGACTCGCCCTGTAAAATATGTTTGCATATCTTATTATTATAAACCAACCAGAAGCAAATCCAGCCAGATATTGAAATTCCTGAAAGTTGAATTATATTTCAAGTCAACGTTCCGGTTTTTGAATTTTTGAGTATCCCTGTAGCAAATGAAACTTTCTCTCATGAGGGACTGATATTTGGTGTAATTAGAACACTATCACAGGAAAATTTCTTGGTACATTGAAGAAAATAAGAAATACGTGCTTTTAAAAAATGGCTATTTTCCAACTTCAACACCCTGTATTTCTGAAACTAGTCATAGGATTGAGTTGGGCCCATGGAAACTATTGTTCAGAAAGTCGTCAACTACAATATACTAACAATTCGTCAAATTTCACCGAAGTCCATTTCTCCATAAGCCGGCTGCCTGGTCCTTTTGAAATTAAATATGAGGTGTTCTTTTATATAGAATCTAATAAAACTAAAAGAGAATTTATCGAACAAGTAAACATAAAATTAAACCAAATATCAATGAATAAGAGGTCAGATATTAACAATGTTAGTGCAATATATACTCAACTTATTTACCTACAAAATAAACCAACAACCTCTAGCATTGACACGAGCTCTCTACCTATAACATCAGATGATGAATATTGAATACAATGTATGATTTTATAATAACTAACATCTGTTTTAGACTGAGAACCCCTTTTCTAACGATCTGACTCACAGTCTCCCACATATATTTCCAGATATTTAACAGTTATATATAGTAACTAATCAATGCCAATAACTAAAGTTTTTATAACTCTTAAAACGTAACACCAAAAATTCGTGAGAGACTGATGTCACATAGTTAGAGGAGTTTATTTCAAGTCATAAAATAATGCATTACAAAGAATCAAGAAAATATTTCAATAATTGGCCTTTTCTTTTTAAAGAAATTTAACTTGTCATTGCCTAAGGCTTTTTGGTAATTTTCAATTTGAAATAAAATTAAATAAATTTCAAATCATAAAATCAAAGTTTACGCTACATCTATGTGTTAGTGTTAGTTATGGGTATTCAACCTTTAACCTAAATATTGACAGTTGTCAATAATATACAAATAATAAGATGAAATTTACCGCTAGATCAAACAGTTAGTGTAAGTTAGGTTATTTAACCTTAACGTTGTCAGTTGTCACTGTTATTTAAAAATCAAAAAAACTGTGACTGATTAATTATTTTGAATTTTCATTCTTTCTTAGGACAGACGACGTTCTCAGCAATTGATATCAATGTTTGGTAATTATATAAAACTGAAATCCAAATAATGTTATCAATTTTGAAATCCTCCAGGAAATTAATCACTTTACTAGTAAGTTTTATTTATTCATAACATAAACCTTGTTTGAAAGTTTGACAAAATTGTTTTTTAGCCTTGAAAAATATAAAAATAAATTATCGAAAGCTTGATATTGTGAAAATAGAGTCTTCTCAAACACCCATACATTTGGCTATACCTCATAAAATTTATAAGTTGGTTTTTCAACTAGTCAGTGTGACTACCCTTTTACTTTATTATATATGTATATATATATATATATATATATATATATATATATATATATATATATATATATGTATAGGTATATATATATATATATATATATATATATATATACATATATTATAATTATTTATTATAAATTGGATATTCAATTGCCCCACGTTGCGGGCGTTAATTTATAATTATTTATTCCACAATTTTATAATTTCTTTATATATAAATGTTGTTTTAAATTGAATTGATCTATACTTGACTTGAATTGAATTAAATTACCTTCGGCTAGCTCGGTTCGAATAGATTGTATTATTATCTCAGCTTATTTAAGTACAGTCGGAAGCATGAAAACTCCTGCCTTTGAGTTCTAGATGTATATGAATCTATATGTAAGTTAAATTTCAATTCTTTACTTTAAAAATGCACTTTAATATATACCATTAAAATTTAAATTCAGATGCATATCAGATAGACAGAATGAAATACTCAAGTTATATTAAAATTATTAAGGACATTAATACGAATAAAAATGCCAACACTTCTAGAAAAATTGTTATGATAAAAAAAATTGTATTCCTATGACATCAAAATTCTCTCCTGCATTCTATGCAATCCTTCATACAGAATATTTTAGTAGATTGCGTCGGCGCATCAGTACAACGCATGCGCTTCTAGAGTTCCAAGCTACACTAACATGCTATTCACAATCAATGCTGTATGTGTGAACTGTTTATACACTTGAGCGTTCTAATAGTCGTTGAAAATTTTTATATATATTGTCAGAATTATAGCGATACAATTACATACATATATCTACAAAATTGTGAGAGATGTGAGATGTGGATAGTGATAGATAGAAAGGTTAAACATGCATCAGAGTGAAATAAGAATTGGAAATTTTATGATCATTTATGAAGCACGTGAACATTTAATGGAATAATTTAATCGAACAAGTAAGTACTCTAATAATTATGATAAAACAAAATGCATGGATATCCATGGATATTATATGATTTGCATCATATTATATTGTTCTTGGCCTTTTTATGATTTTATTCTTTGAACGTTCTAATTATCTTTTATAGTTCACTGTTTATATATATGGAATTCCAAATTTTATAATTAAAAAGCACAGACCTTAATTCAAATCTTCGGTACCTTGAATGCAGCCAGCGTTTCTAAACTCTTGAAGATCTCTCATCGGAGAGATGCCCCTTACTGATCACTTCTCGTTTATCACTGTTTAACCAACACTTATATAATTATTTATTAACCTTTTTGTATTAATATTTTACTTTTTAACAATAATTTTCTCAAAGAGATTCATACAGACGCTTCCTCTTTCATACCACCAACTACACTACTTTTTGTTTTCAAAATCAACAAACTTTTTCCTTGGAAAATTCATAGCTTGCTTATCATTGTTTTTGTTACACAAATTGTTGATTGTCATGTTTTTTAGTTACTAAATGAAAATATACAACTTATCTGTCCTGGAGGATTAACACACTTATTTCTGTCTTTGAACATTGTCTTTGGGATTCTATTAAATGTTTTTTTCTTGTATTCCCATTGCAATTTTCATCATAATTACCTTTTTAAGGTATTCTTATTTACATTAGTTTTTTTACAAAATCAACAACCTAAATTATTGATTGATATATATGTAATTGATTGTTTTCAAATTCTTGAAAATTTACTATTTTCTTCATACATAAACTATTGATTATTTCCCAATTCATTGTTATTGTTCTTCATAAAATAAATAATCAACAAATTTAAGTTGGCAAGAAAATCACCAGATTTTATTACTTCCGGTCTATGAAACGTATTTCTTTGTCATATTCATAGGCTGTGTTCCATATATCATTTATCAGAAAGCTTTTAACCCTTTCTTTAAATTTTCAACTTTTACTGTAAACACCTGTAAATATTGATAATCAATTATTGATATGAATATTAATTTGTGCTTTTTTTAGGTTTCACATTATACTAATTTTCATTTATACTGAAACTTATATGGCAGCGTTCAGAGTAATTTGGAACTTATTGACATTGACGTAATCCTGGAATTAATTATTAAGGTAAAATTTTATACTTCACCAATGTTATGTTTATAATTTTTATTCATCATTCTTATAATAACGAATTTCATCAATATCTTACCATATTTTGTTTATTTCATTCTATCTATTGAATTTATACATGATTTTTCTGTGACTTTTATAATGTGGTTGTGTCTACTGACACACCTTCCGTAAGAATTAGTTTAATAAACTAGGAGACTAGTTCAACTCCCCTCAAATTTAAATTTTGAAAGGAAGCTTTCTAGATACCTTCTTAAAATTTCAATTTTCAATCTTTAACCTATGATTCATCTTTACTTAATTTATACCTTTCTGATCCAGAAATCAATTTCTTATAATTCTATATTTAAAATCTCTTATGTATCCTTATTTTATAATTATATTACATCAATTAACTCTATCTAATCTTATTCTAAATATTTACAAATTAGAGACATACTAATAATGATTCTTACATTATATAATTTTCGTTTGATATTATTATACCATTTGATGTTATTGATTCGTTTTAGTGTTAACTCCAATTACTATTCAATTATTCATCACTTAGACTCTTCATTATTTTTAACAGTTCCTTTCCGTTTTTTCAAAACAAATAAATATTTACACTTTTTTCCTTTACTTAACAACCTTTTTTTCATGCTCTCCGTTCCCTACCTTATCTTCAAAACTAAGAGTAAAATTTTATTATTTCAATTATTTCATATAATTTTATATCATATATTTTCAACCCATATTCATGTCACCTTAACTGTTTCTATAGTCTAACCTTTTTCTTTGCTTTCTATCCCTATTTATATTCATTTTCATAATTCTTAATTATAATTCATCAATTCTATTTCATCAATATATTCATTACATTATACTTCATTTTTCATCTCTCCCTATCTCATAATAATTAATCATATCATATTCTATATAAATATCTATTTTCATTATACTTTTCTCCATATTTCCTATAAAAATTTTATTTGACATGAATATATAATTTCCTATATCTTGGTTTTTTTAACTTTCTTTCCTTTCCATCCCTTTTTAACTGTTCCATTGCCATTGTTATATAACTTGTCTTCCTACATCCTACCTGATCTTGATAATAAGTGTAAAATTTTATTTTATCCTCCCCTCTATCTAATAATTTCTCAATCTAATCATATAATATTAAATATTCCCTTCTGTTGAACTTTGGTATAATTTTGATTATCAATTATTGATTATGTCTCTATCTGTTTGTTCTTTATTATTATATAAATTCTAAGTTTCACTCTACTTTTACTAAACATTAGCTATTATTTATTTATATATTCTTTTCTGTTTCAGATTACTGCTTATTATGAATAATGAAAAACGTCTACAAGTCTACTGCATATGAAAAAACGAAAAACATTAGATCTACCTATTATATAATATTGTTTATAATTGTATTATTAATTCATAATAAATTTCCTATTTAAGTTTATTTTTGTATCCTTTTCCTGTCCATTCCATTGCTTTTTCGTTTCCAAAGTTCATTCTAATTCTCATGTGATACTATTTAATATGGTATTCTTTTTCTTACTTTTTTCTTATGTTCTACTCTCGTTGTTTGAGTCTCAATGTTTTTCTGTAGCTTCTTTCCGTTCTCCATTATATCTTTTATAGTCCCATATCTCGATAATTTCTTTCCATAAATCCAATACTATTTGTGCTTCAAATTCCTCCATATTATTCATTTCAATCCTTATTATTTTCGTCAAAACATTTGTGTGAATTATATTCATTTTGTTATGCCATTTTATTCTTGTTACTACATTATAAAATTTTCCGGAGCAGCCTATACCTATTTCATGACTTCTTATATTATCTTCTATTTCTTCTACTGTGTTTCTTAACTTCCTGTTAATTTCTTCTATTTCTTGATTTACTTGTCTATTCATATCTTCACTGATTGCTATACTCATCCCCGTTCTTCCTTCTATACGACCATCTAAATCCTTGATTTTCTTATGGACATTTTCTTTTATCTGTTCTACTTCCGTTGTTAGATGATTAGCTTGTTTTGAGAATTCCTCTTTGATAGTTTCCGGTAAGTTTTCTTCTATATCTCTCCTGAATTCCAGTACTTCTTCTACTATCAGCTTTTCTATGTTCTCTCTAATTTTCACACCATTTTCTTGTATCTCTTGTTTCAAATTTTTATCCTCCATGTCTTCTTTTATCTTGTTATTGTTCTTCTTAAATTCTTCCTGGTTTTCCTTAAGATCTTTATTCTCCTTATAATTTTCAAATTTAATTTCTTCTATTTTCTTTTCTAATCTTTTCATATTTCCTTGGATGTTGTGGATGTCTCCTCTTATTTCTTCTTTCATACTATTCATGTCTCCCCTCATATTTTCCATGTTCCCATTTACCGTGTTGATATCTCCTTTCAACTCTTTTTTCATGCCATTCATATTTTCATTCATCATGTCTATCTTACTATTCATATTTCCATTTATCTTCTCCTCCATTCTGTTAAACAATTGTTGCATCATCTCCATCTGATCATCTCTATTTGTACTTGTTCTTCTTTGTGTTTCTCTTCTTCTATCCATTCCTTCTTCTTCAGCTTCTTCTATCCATTCCTTCTTCTTCAGCTTGTTCATCTCCTGTCGTACTTTCTTCAGGCGCACATCCTTCTGATTGTTGTCCCTGGATTAAATATTGTACCTGGAAATCTCCCATTCCATGGCGTCAGCTGCTATCTAAATATTTAAATTTGGCGCTTTGGTCCGTTTTGATACGTGCTATCCAAATAACAAACGCATTTTTGTTCACCCTGTACTATTTTGAATGAACTTGTGGTAAATTTTTGGAATCGGATCTATAAGGGAAATACTCAATTGGAAAAAAATTAGCGGTGTTCCATTTAACAAAACTATTGCTGACGTCAGCACTCAAACGTAATTCACTCTGTAACAATAATTATTTTGAAAAGTAATAAATTTAAATAAAAAATATATGCATTACTTTATGTACGCACTGTATATATTTGTATATATTTCGGAAATATTTTTCTTGGGATTGTAAGGTTCTTAGTCAGAAATTAAATGGTTTTTTGGGTTTTAATTAACATTTTTGTTTTTTTCCTCCATTTTTGTTGACGTTTCGGACAGTTAGTGTCCTTCATCAGAACTTTATTTTCTACAACTAGACATTTATGATTAACAAATTATACAATACATACACATTTCTTAAAAAACTTACCACAAAACAAGAGCCTGCAAGCGCATGTCAATTTATAAGAATACACCTATTTTCATTAAAAGACATTTAGTACTAAAACAATACATTCACAACAATTGACTGTACAACATATTATATTACAACAACAACTGATTTTTCAAGGAAACAAAATTTATTGGTAGTAAATAGAACTGGTTTTTGTATCGTATACATTAATTATGATGAAAAAAGAGGTATTAAACAAACTCATTTTTGTTCTGAAAATTCATACTGGTATTATTTTGGTATAAGGTGTTAGTTACGCTACAGGATGTAATTTCAACTTGTAGACAATTTTTTGAAAACGATACTCATTTGATTAAATTAAAATGAATTTTCGATGAATTTTTTGTATCTGATTTGGCATTGATAGAATGCTGTTTTTTTTGGATTTCTATCATTTCGTAGAACTCTCTTTTTTTATGGCTTTCAGTTCGCAGTATTTTTGTGTTGTCATAGTCGAAGGTGTGTTTTTTTATCGTATTTGTGGCCATTTAGGCGGTTTTTTAAATATTGACTGGTTTGCCCAATATAGACACCTTCACAATCTTTACCTGGGATCTCATAGATGACATAGGGAATTTTTGATTTTAGTTTGCTAAAGTTAGATTTTAAAAGATCATGTCCCTTGTGAGTCACTTTTATGTGTGTTCTTTAAAAGCGCTACCAATTTTTTCTGAATGTCCCGAAACGTATGATAAAGAAAGATATTTTTTTTTGGGGTATATTATATGAAATAATTTTAGGTTGAGTTTGGTTGTAAAAAAGATAGATACGGTTTTATATACCTCTTTTTCCATCATAATTATTGTATAGGATACAAAAACCAGTTCTATTTACTACCAATAAATTTTGTTTCCTTGAAAAATCAGTTGTAATATAATATGTTGTACAGTCAATTGTTGTGAATGTATTGTTTTAGTACTAAATAATTTTTAATGAAAATAGTTGTCTTCTTATAAATTGACATGCGCTTCCAGGCTCTTGTTTTGTGGTGAGTTTTTTAAGAAATGTGTATGTATTGTATAATTTGTTAATTATAAACGTCTAGTTGTAGAAAATAAAGTTCTGATGAAGAACACTAAATGTCCGAAACGTCAACAAAAATGTAGGAAAAAAAACAAAAATGTTAATCAAAACCCAAAAAAGACTAAGTGATTAAAAACAACTGTGTTTGTTACCATGCAACACAGTTGTTTTTAATCACTTCCTCTTTCGTTGTGAACTAATTTTGAGTTGAGAGTCGTTAACTAACTTTTTCGTTTCACAAGGCCGTCTTCTTTTTGTTTTTCAAAAAAGAATAATACTTATTTACAAAATTCATTTAATTCTTTTTGGTGCTATAAACGACAACACAGTTCACATTTTATTATTTTTAAAAGATCAAGAAGTGAGTGGTTTCCATGCAATGGTATCCTTTGGGAATTTTTTTAAGGATTAACCTCGATTACTTGTGAATAATAATTTTAAATCAATATTTTTGCCTATTTTACCTGTATATATATTTTTGTAGTTGACTGATGAAGAAATAAACAAATTTAGAAAGCTTTCAACATAAAGTGAAAAGAGTTCACTAATTCCTGAGAAGGCTTATTCCCGATAACTTTATAACTATTCTGGTTTTAACTAGTTTAAACCGACTACCTTTTACTCGCTATATATATATATATATATATATATATATATATATATATATATATATATATATATATATATATATATTTAAATTATTTATTTTCTTGACCACTTAAAATATATTTTAGTTACTTTCTTGGATTAAAGGTCAAATATACTTAAAAAACATTTAATAACGACGTACGTTCCGACTTATGAAGTCATCTTCTGGTTAATAAAATCTAAAATTATTACATGTATAAGTTAAAATTGTGTCAATATTTATAAAATCAAATTACACGAGAACAATATAAATTATTACCTTTCTTTCATTATTTCAGATATTACATGAAAGACATAAAACATTTTCTGAACAGGTACATATTTATAATTCATTGCTTGGACATTGAACTTAATACAAATTGGTTCCTCTAGATAGTAGTTGTTATTTTTTATCATAATTGATATTTTTTCTTTTTATACTTCATCGTTAGTACAGACAAATTATTATTTTAATGTTGTTAAATTTTATAGCAAAGTGCAAGAGATCAGAGCCAATATCATTCTTTCAAAATACCATCATAGATGATGTTTAAATTACTAATATCGCTTCTATTATTTATGCTATTAGGATCTTTTTTAATGTTAATCATTTCTAAAAACGTTCTAACTTTTTCATTTTTTTCCTTGGCCAATATTTTCACATTGTTAAAGTTAAAACTATGTCCAGTATTTTTGCAATGATTTGATAATGCTGTGACACCGATGTGAACTGGAAAAATTTGAGTGAAGTTTGGTTTTTGACATTTATCCATATCAAGATTTAGATGGACAATTGTAACTTTCATTAAACGTTTTTCATTAGGTTAATTTATAGCATATAGGTTGTAGTAGTTTTAAGTTTCGTAGAAATTACGACTGTTGTTTCGTTTATAATGAGTTTGGGGAATATTAATTTGTTAATTTGTATTTGAATCTAGTAGTATAATATAGAATTTTGCATTCCTACTCACTATAGTCTTTTTATAACATTATTTCAGAAAATTCAACATTATTCATTTAATGAAACTGTCGATCAAATCAGTGACAGTTGGTAATTCTCAGTGACAGAAATATTGGAAACGTCATCAGAGATTTAAAGTGCCTTTTATAATATTAAACATACAGTTACTATTGGTTCTGACCAATAGTGAAACAGATAATTTGGAGATACGTAAAAATTTAAACAAATTTTGAATAATTAATTTTTTTAACAGTTTGATCCCACCCTGAGAGAAGAGTAATAGGTCGATTATACATATAAATTCATTTTTAGAAATACTAAATTAATATTTATTAGAGCCGGGTTTTCAGTTGTATGTACAAGAATTGTCGCTGCGACAATATACATCAACGTGAGGTGAATTGAAATTCATCTTTACAGGAAGGTTTACATTAAAATTAAATAATTAAAATTCATCATAGAGAATTAGATATAATATAATATATATATATATATATATATATATATATATATATATATATATATATATATATATATATATATATGGATAATATTATTCAAGCCAATCTAGCAATAATAATTAATATCAATATAATATTGTATAATATTATCCAATTATCGGTAAAGTACTCACATTCTATGGCCGTGTGACAGCCCTATACAATCTCAGCCATTAAACTTTATCAAATAAGCTCCATTAGATAGAATGTGGCTTGATGAATTTTATTATATTAAATAATGGAGAGGGCGATATAGCTTTTTATACGGAGATTTTTTCGCGAAAAGATCATAAAAAAGACGAGAATGTCGGAGAAAATTGTACGACGGCAGAAAATTTAATAAACGAGATAAAAACAATTATTGAAATGAGACTGTGGAATCTGATCAACAAGGGTTGTAGCTTATCAAAAATTCTATGGAGCTGAAAATAAAATAGTGCACTTAATTGACCTTATGAATAAAAACTTAGGAATTTCTGAAAGCAATTGCTGATTAGCAAAAACTGAAAAAGCAAAATCTCCAACGACAAGAGTAATTGGCTGAAGGTCCTAAGAATAAAAACATTGATGATGCTCTAGAGTTCTGGCGTATTTCAAGCAATTGCTTTGTCGACACATTGACTTCTTTATTTATTAGATTATGGGCATATGTGTCGTGTATACTTTTATTTTGTAATGAATGTGTAAGAAAAACATTATGATTTGCATTAAGTCGGATATTAAAGATTATAGCGACTCGGAAACGACTTAAGAAGACCGACTTAAGAAGACCGACAATTTTTGTCAGTATATTAATAGGAAACAGTGTAATAAGTCGCAAGTACCCGGAATAATAAAGGAAGGAAGAAAAGGCACAGACTGTAGTAAACCGTTACACAGAAATATTCATCATTTCTCTTACACAGCGAGGAAACTTAGCAACATGAAAGAAGAAGTGAAGTACAAAGTTGATGTAAATAGAACTGGCAATAAAAAAGGCATTATGACACCTTGTGAAAAATTACTTATGGACACTTTAGGAGCTGGATAAATACCCTATTCATTGAAATACCAGGAAAGTAAAGTGGAGGAGAATTCTATTTCAATGTGTGTATATTTACTTCTGACTATTCTTAGAAATGACAAACATTGTACTAAACTTTCAGAATTGCAGGGGTTTGAGGACGAAGACGACAGAGCTATACAACAATTGCTTACACGGTGATTATGATATTATAGTATTGGTGGAAACTTGGTTACACGAAGGGGTGACGGATGGAGAGTTGGTTGACACACACTCTTACAATGTGATAAGATCAGATAGGGACCGGGAGTTTACTGGTAAATCACGCGGAGGTGGTGTGTTAATAATTACAAAGAAAAAACATAAAATTTTAACTTTCTTTCAATACCGTTCATTATTTGAGATTGTAATTGCGGAAATAAAAATAAATAATAAAGTTAGAATTCATGTGGTGGGAGTATACATACCACCCGATTGTCAGGTAAACGACTATATGGAATGTTTTGAGATTTTGCAACAACATGTACTCAACAAACATAACATTTATTTTAGGCGATTTTAATATACCAGAAATAAAAGGGACATACATTGCGGATTTTGAGACTAGTCCTAAACTGGAGAGTTTAATTGAATTTTTGAAATTTAACTCATTGTACAATAATATGAAAAATAGTCAAGATAAAACGTTAGACCTAGTTATTGCGTCAAATGATTATGTTATGATTATGCACGGTGATGAAGGAGCAATTACCTTTAGTTATTGAAGATATATTGCATCCATCTCTGTATATTAATATAACGTTTGTGAAGCAAAATACACAAGAACAAAAGAAGGCAACTGAATACAAATTCAATTTTAAAAAGGCTAATTTCCAATTGATGAGCGAAATGTTGAGAGATACATGTTGGATAGTCGTTACAAACAATGACAATGTAGAGTCAGCAAAATTTACGATATTTTTGGAGTCACTGTTTCGAAATATAAAACTTACAACAATTACAATAAATTACCAGAATGTTTCGCCTCACAAATCGAACGGTTATTAAAAGAAAAGAATAATTTTAGAAAAATAAGATATATTCCAAACTATTACAACTCCAAATATTTACAGTCCAAAAGGGATCTAAAATATTTAATTAATAATGTACACGATAATTATTTGGGACAAATTGAAGAGAAGGTAAAGAGTGATATGAATTCCTTCATAACATACGTAAAAAAAATGAATCTAACGGAAGTCAGGTAGAAACATTTAATGTAAACGGGCAAACAGTAAATTATGATGAGATTGCTGACAACGATGAAAAATCAAGTTATGATTTATATTGCTTGAACTTAATCAATAATAATAATACTGTCTTAAAATTATCTGCCGTATCAGATAACGATTACAAAATGGCCCTAAAAAAATTAAATCCCAAGAAATGCGCAGGAATGGACGAAATACCGTCCTATATTTTGAAAGGTTGTGGACAATTTTTGAAACTACCCTTAATGCATATTGTTAATATTATTCTTAAACATTCATATTTCCCAGTAAAATGGAAATTGTCAACAAACATTCCAATTCACAAATCAGGTAACAAGAAAGATATTGAAAATTATAGAGGGGTATCAATAATATGCGCTCCTACCAAATTGTTGGACCAAATTTTATATTTCCATCTTTACAGCCATGTTAAAAATAGTATTATAGACCAACAACATGAATACATGTTTGGTCGATCAATAAATACGAATCTGATGTTGTTTACAGAATCGACAAACCAAGCTTTTGAAGAAAGCCTACAACTAGACGTTAATAACACAGATTTTCAAAAAGCATTTGATACTGTTCACCATGACGTAGTTCTGAAGAAATTGAACTTATTTGGTTTATCAAACGATTGATTATGTTTGTTTTAAAAAAACTACCTTCAAGATATGTATTTCGTGATCAAGCACAATGGTAATACATCGGGAAGTTTCACACGAATTCTGGGGTCCCCCAGGCTTCTAATTTGGGACCACTTCTGTTCCTATTATTCATTAATGATATAGGCGAGTGTATACAATTTTCTGATTGTTTATTGTTTGCGGACGACTTTAAAATATTTAAAAAAATTAAATCAGTTAGGGATTGCGTCATGGTTCAGAGGGATATCAATAGCATACTATTATGGAGTATCCAAAATAAATAAAAAAATTTTATTAATAAATGTGGGAGTATGTCTATTACAAAAAAAGGAGCCTATAATAATTAATTATTTGATGGGGAAGGATTCTCTACAAAGATTCAGTGAAATTAAAGATTTAGGGATTATTTATAACGATTCACTATCATTTTTACCACACATTAACCGATTAGTAAAAAAGCTAATAGCATGCTAGTGTTTGTAACGAGGCAAAATTCTTCCTTCTCAAGTACAGAAACAATATGGTCATCCAGATTGCGAGAGGAATTAAGACTCATTTCATTGGTAAATAGAGGGAAAATTGCAAGTCTGATATTTCTGTATAAGAAAATTATTAATGCTATAAATTCAGTCTGTTAGGTATAATACCATTTAAAGCTCCAGCGAGACCAACCCGCTGTCCATTATTATTCGAAAGAATACGAACTTGCGTACATTCTCCATTAGAAGCCATATTGAAATTGGCCAATAATATGAATACATTTATTGACATTGACTGGACAGTACCCATTGTTGAGTATTGAGGGAAGCGGTTGTTTGGGCATCTTGCTCTTTTCGCCACCAAATGCTTAATACTTAATTGTAAATTTTTAATTGTCAACTTAGTTTTCAAATTATTTCAATCAAATATAGAAATTGAGAGGTGTGAGTTCTGTCGTCTTGGTTCTTGAATCCTTATGTTCATATAGTAGATCATATTATTATATTAATTTTATAAATTTTTGCTTATTCAATTTCAAATATCCATGTAATGAAGTTGTAAACCTGTTTGGGTATAAATAAATAAATTATGTTGAACAAACATTTCTGGCTACTACCAGAGGTGTGCGACAGGGGCAAGTAACTGGTTAATCGTTCCCAAGTTCAACGCCACTGGTGGAATAGAAATTTTAGCACAATTTTTCGATTGTCCTATACATTTCAAGATAATATACTCCTTCCTCATAACGATATCAATATTTCTCGAGATACTTTAAGTTAAGCATGAAGCTGCACAATTTTTTAAATTTTGATGTGTAATAACTATGTCGACGTTGTGGGTCAGAGGATTGCACTTAATCGCAAATAAAACTTTAATCCGTATTAATGACAAAGGTATTGAAATTTATTTACAAAAATTAAATAGATGTTCTAACTTCAAAATAATATTAACAAAATTATTTAAGAATATTTTATAACAAATAAACTGATCTCTATTTTTAATTACAATTGGATAAGTGACATTTAATGAATAATTTGTCAATATCATTTGTTTTCTGTAGTTGGCTCTGGTCTTAATTAATTGTTTCGCTCTAGTGGGTGCTGTCATTGTTATCATAGCTATTAGTTGCTGCTAATGTCACTTGAAATTGTGATTGTTGCAAGAGTTGAAGTTGGTTAAGTGAAAATGCCTCGACACAACAATTTTACGAATCTTCAAATGCAAGACATGCTTTGTTTTTATGTAAACGGAAATTATTTCTGTGTTGCTGCTGCTCGCAGATATCAACAAATGTTGAATAGATGAGGCTTTTACTTGATGAAGATCCATACAAAACGATGGAATAAAACAATTTAATTTATTTAAAACTCCATTTATTTGAACTAATGTTCAATTTAAACTGGTTGACGCGTTTCACTAACACAGTAGATTTATCATAACGAATTATTCGTTTTGAGGAAGCAACTGTGTTAGTGAAACGCGTCAACCAGTTTAAATTGAACATTAGTTCAAATAAAGGAAGTTTTAAACAAATTAAATTGCTTTATTTCATCGATCAACAAATGTATCTAAATAGACTTCGACCCAATCGGTAAACTTTCAGCAATATTTTCCGTCGATTAGGAGAGGCTGGACAATTCAGGCGTAACAATGGTATCAGATGACCGAAAATAACTGTGGATCAGGAGAATTATATTTTAGTGCGAGTTATTAATAATCCGAAACCAAGCACTTAGTGTTGTGCAGCAATGACTGGAGTGAGCCAATCTTCAGTCTTGTTTTAGAGCTGTTTTAAAAAAGGAAAATTTACGTACTCACCATTTTACACCTATACAAAATTTATTGTGTAGAAATTACCCATAAGGAATGAATTTTGTTCAGTGGATGATAAATAACAAAAATGAAGATCGTAATTCTATTAACAAAGTTCTTTTTACATACGAGTGACATCTACACGTAGAGCTTTTACCTGTGGAGTCAGTCACAAATGGGATACTACAAATCTCCATGTATTCCGAGAATCACATTTTCAGCACGAATTTAGGATAAATGTATAATGCGCCATCTTTGGAGATAGTTTGTTGGGTTCATATGAATTACCAGCAAACTAGAATGGTAACTCATATTTACAATATTTACAAACAACTCTTTTCGATCATCTCGAGGAATTGCCATTTAAGCGAAGATACATGTGGTTCATGCAGGATGGAGGACCACCTCATTATCGGATAATAGTAAGGAATTCTCTCGATGACCAATTTCTTCATCGTTGGTATTTTAAATGAAACCTACTGTTTCTAGATCATTCCACAATATATTTAAAAAAGGTTAAAAATTCTAAGAAATTGACAATTGTTTCTTCGAATTTTTAACATTTTTTAAATATATTGTGGGATTATCTAAAAACAGTTGTATAAGTAGATTCCACGAAGTAAGGGTCGAGACAGTTATTTTCCTCATTGTTGAATTTGCATTTTTATTTTTTCGGCCATATGAAACCATTAGTATATTCACAAGGAATAAACACTCGTCAGGAAATATGGCAGGAAATTGTAAATTTGGCTAATTTTATTGCCAATCAGGCCAACATATTTTTCAAAGTGAGAAGATCATTTATCCAAAGAATGAATAAGCTTATTGAAGTAAACGGGGGTCACATACAACATTTGTTATATCAGTAAATTTCGTATCAAGTTTAGAAAAGGGGAAGTTTACTTGACGAGTAGGCTCTGTTTTAAACCAAGAGAAGCGAGGATTTAATTTCCATACGAGCCAAGTAAAGTTCCAATTTTCTGACGAGGTGCCTATACTATTTTTTTCATATTTTGTAAGTAATTAATTACTTCGCATTTCATATTATTATCTAAGAAGAATAGGTAGTTACTGAGTAAAATCTAATGAAACATAGTTGTCTGACTTCTCTGTAGCTTAGCAATCTAAACAAGATGTTTTTTGTGACTGTCGACTATTGACAGCGTCCAAATATAATCATATTTGAATAATGAATTTCACAAGAATTATGGAAGTGGCTATTGAAAACGACTTGGAAGATATCCTCAATACGGCCCGCGAAGCTTCTTCCAGATGGCTTCCAGTTGAATCCAAGGAAAGATACGATAAAGCATAAAATATGTTCTGCGAGTGGAGAAACACCAGGAATTTTATAAGCATTAACGAAAATTTATTGCTGGCATAGTTTTACGAGAAGATAAGCTATTTTATATGGTTGAAGTGTGGCATATGGGTACTGGTTTTGTTATTTGTTTTAGGCAAAAGCCCTCAAAGCTTCCAGATTATGGTCTACGTACTCTATGATCAAAATCACAATACTTATCATATCTATCAGTGAAAAACATTTCACAGTATAAAAACTTAGTTGTTTTCTTGGAACGACAAATATGAAACTAAAAAATCGAAAGTTTTGGCAATAAAAAACGTCACTAAGTTTCTGAATGAAGCTTCAGATGACACAATTTCGTTAATGAAAGTGGTATTAATTTTTGTACTGAATGGCGAGTGTCGGTTTGCAGAGCTATGCAGTTTAACAACTGAATATATAGAGGATTCAGAAACAATGCTGATAGTAACGTTACATGATACCAAAACAAAGAAAAAACGTGTATTTACGGTAGGATCAGACGGCACTGGGTATGATATATACTACAAGTACTTACTGTTAAGACTCAAAACAGTAAGGCCCAATCGATTTTTCCTGTTTTATCGTCATGGGAAATGTACAGTACAGCCAGTTGGCATCAACACGAAAAAATCCCATAAAAAGTTGCGGAATATCTAAAGCTTCTTGATGTTTCAAGCTACACCGGACATTGTTTGAGAACATCTGCAACTTCTCTTGCTGGCAATGGCGCTGATATTCAGGATCTCAAACGGCATGAGGAATGATGGTCCACAAGCGTAGCTGAAGTATTCGTTGAAGACAGTATTTATAACAAAATGAAACATTCTGGAAGTGTATTCAGCAATGTCCAACTGGGACTACCCCAAGAAGTCCCCATAGCGTTTGTGGCGCATGAAAAAAATGTTCAGCAACAACTACCCAGATAGCACCGTCCTATGGACGTCCATTTGAGATCCATTTTGAGTACATTGGTCCATGGACTGATAATGGATGTACTGTGTACATCCTTTGTACGACTGCTAGTGGACGTCCTTGCAGTGTCCATTTTGAGTACATTCGTCCATGGACTGATAATGGATGTACTATCTACATCCATGTATGTACATCATTTGTACGACTGTTTGTGGACATCCATGCAGTGTTCATTTTAAGCACATGTATTTTTTAAGTGATATATTTGAATGAAATCCTTGAGACTGGAATGCTATTCCGTGATTTTGGTAACAGAACAACTGATTTGTCAGTTGCAGGTTGTAACCTCTAAGATTATTTACTTCCAATATCTAGATTTATTTCCCTTTCAAAAATAATAAACAAGAAAGAACTTTACGTTAAATTTAATTTAATGTCAAAAAACGGATTATGCGGTTCTGCGCCGAATCTACGCGCACTTTCTAAAACTTTGTCCGGAGAATATAGAACATGTTTTAAAATGTTACTCTGAAAATTTTCGTGAGAATTTTTGTGCGTGTCATACAGCAAATTTTAATTTCGGAGTAATTCTTTGCTGTGTAATACGGCTCTAAAGCCTGACTGGCCTGTCATCCTATTCTGTTAACTGTAAGTGTAAGTGGTCTCTGTGTATCTTATAGTTATCTATGGCACAGTATACCAGGTATACTGTGTCTATGGTCCTATAGAAACAACGCTAAAAGTTATTTGGATTTTTCAATTTTCTCATCGCTTTTCGTTGTATTGCATTAGCATCATATTGCATTTCTGGCCTTTGTTTTGGATTCTTAGATTTTTTATCGTTTGCAGTGTTGAATTAAAGTTTTGTTTAAGTGACGGGGCTGAGGCAAGCTAAGAACTTTTTATTTGTATTTAGTATTATACATATAGATAACCTTCGTTGAAAACTTATGAAGGAGGCAGGCAGGTAAGCTATGAACAATATATAATAGAATATTTTTTATAAAAGCTGGAACTATCAGAGACCATAAAAATAACAGGTGTGGCTTATTAAATGTACTAACTGTACCATTTTAAATATTCTGAATTTGTATTATTTAGCATAATATAGACGTGTTAAGCTTGTATATATATGACAAAGTAATTTTTATTTTTGAGGAAATTTTATAACTTTTCCAACCACGTAAATAAACTGGGATTACCAACCCAACAGGTTTCCTATCGTTAATATTAAATCAAATGATAAATTGTATTGTAAAAGTAATCTAAAATGCCTAGATATAATCTAAAACGTAAGTCCTACATAACAGCTAAATGTAAGTCGGATGTAACATTGGAAGTTTTGGATTTACCTAGTAAGGAAAATGTTAATTGTGATCATAACAATACTTTAATTAATACTTCCTTTAGCGATAGTAATTCAGATGAAAATAGAGAAAATTATCAGATCACTAGAAAAAATACGGAAGATTTATTAGTTTCTAATAGTTTTTCATCAAGTTCAACATCAGATGAAATTGAGGAAGAGAATTTATCAGAATTGACAAAATCCGGAAGTAATAATTTAAATCAAGATCCCGCAGAAAGGTTTACACAGTTCATATCAAAATGGGCAACTGATTTTAAAATACCTCATGTAGCAATAAATCCATTGTTATCATCTATAAACAGTTATTTCAATGCTAACTTGCCTTCTGATGCCAGAACTCTTAAGAACCCCTAGGAATATACACGTTCAGATTATTGAGCCTGGACAGTATTATCATTTTGGTGTTTCAGTGACTATCACAAAGCTGTTGAATAAATATGATAATATAGACAGTTTGCAGAGTATTAAAATCAATATAAATGTTGATGGTCTACCAATAAGTAAGTCAAATAGTAGTCAGCTTTATCCTATTTTATGTAATTTGCTTGATAATGTTTAAGTAGTAGAAATAATTGGGTTATATTATGGTTTAAATAAACCAAGAGATACCAATTCTCTTTTAGCGTTTTCAATGGGTTAAATAGTTCATTTATTAAATAATGGTTTATGTTTTGATGGAAAAACGTATCCGTTTCAGTTGTGTGGTTTCATTTATGATGCACCAGCTGAATATTTTATTTGCTATGTGAAAGGTCACACGGGATATATTTCTTGCAGAAAGTGTTATGTTGTGGGCAATTTTGTTAATAATCGAATTTGTTTTCCCCAGACTTATAATTTGAAGCCAAGATGTAATGAAGATTTTAGGAATAAAGTTGATCAATATCATCATTGTGGTGTGTCTTTGATTGAATCCATTCCAAAATTTGATTTCGTAAAAAATATTCCTCTTGGCCCAATGCACTTATTTACTTAGGAGTAATGAGAAAACTACTTTTGATATGGGTTGATAAAAACCACCAAATAAACTACTTTTTGTTAAAATTGCAAAAATTTCAGAATTGTTAAGAGAACAAAAAAATAAACGGTTTTAAAGATTAAAACTAACTTTTCCGCATCTGTGGCCCTGAACAATATTCTATCATAAAATTGTTACTTGTATTTACTTCGGGGGATGTATCGTGCTAACAAACCGAAATTTCTCCAAAAATAACCAAAAATAGGACCCGCTGTACTCCCTCTATTCAACTGAAAATCAATAGTGTACACCTGTGAGACACTTTGAACAATATTCAATTATAAAATTGATCAATCGTATACTCTCTGGAGGCTGTATCGTGTAAACAAAATGAAAATTCTCCAAAAATGACAAAAATTTGGTACTTCCAGTACCATAGCACCCGTTGTTCTGGCTTTAGTGAGATGAATATCAATAGGGTTCATTTTTGAGACGCTCTGAACAATATCCAATCACAAAATTGCTCACTTGTATATACTTCGGAGGCTGTATCGTGCTAACAAGCTGAAACTAATCCAAAAATGACAAAAATATCGTACTTAAAGTACTGTAGCACCTTTTGTATTGGCTCTGGTGGGCTGAAAATCAATAGGGTTCATCAGTGAGATGTCTTGAATGATACTCAATCATAAAATTGGTGACTTGTTGAACTCCGGAAGCTGTAACGTGCTAACAAACTGAAATTTCTCAAAAAATTACAAAATATCGTACTTCAAGTACCATAGCACCCGTTGTACTGGCTATGGTGCATCTGTGACATGTCCTTCATAATATTCCATCATAAAATTGGTGGCTTATTGCACTCCGGAGGCTGTATCGTGCTAACAAGGCATGTAAGGAAAAGTGGCCGACTCAACGACGACGACGACGACATACACACAGGATTTTTACTTTTCCGCCCAACCTTTCTATATGCGAGAAAAGTATTGGTTTACCCCAAAAAAAGTTGGAATTTAGAAATTTTTTTTTGAGTTATTTTTACGTTTTCCATCAACAACAACACGAAAAAACGGTTTTTAGAAAAAAAATCCTGTGTGTATATCGTCGTCGTCGTCGTCGTCGTCGTTGTCGTCGGCCACTTTTCCTTACATGTCTTGTTAGCACGATACAGTCTCCGGAGTGCAATAAGTCAGCAATTTTATGATTGAATATTGTTAAGGACATGTCACAGATGATCCCTTTTGATTTTCGGCTCACCAGAGCCAGTACAACGGGTGCTATGGTACTTGAAGTACGATATTTTGTAATTTTTTGAGAAATATCAAATTGTTAGCACGATACAGCCTCCGGTGTTCAACAAGTCACCAATTTTATGATTGAATATTATTCAGGGCATCTCACTGATGAACCCTATTGATTTTCAGCTGACCAGAGCCAATACAACAGGTGTGACAGTACTTTAAGTACGATATTTTTGTCTTTTTTGGAGAAGTTTCAGTTTGTTAGCACGATACAGCCTCCGGAGTATATACAAGTGACCAATTTTATAATTGGATATTATTAAGGGCGTCTTAAAGGTGAAATCTATGGATATTTAGCTCACTAAAGCCAGTACAACGGGTACTCTATGGTACTTGAAGTACCAAATTTTTGTCATTTTTGGAGAATTTTCAGTTTGTTAGCACGATACAGCCTCCAGAGAGTATACGATTGATCAATTTTATAATTGAATATTGTTCAAGGTGTCTCACAGATGTACCCTATTGATTTTCAGTAGCGAGTACAGCGGGTCCTATAAATCCAGATATATTGAATTTTTGGTTATTTTTGGAGAAATTTCGGTTTGTTAGCACGATACATCCCCGAAGTGTATACAAGTAACAATTTTATGATAGAATATTGTTCAGGGCCACAGATGCGGAAAAGTTAGTTTTAATCCTTAAAACCGTTTATTTTTCTAAAAACCGTTTTTTCGTGTTGTTGTTGATAGAAAATGTAAAAATTACTCAAATTTTTTTTTCAAAATTACAACTTTTTTTGGGGTAAACCAATACTTTGCTCGCATATTAGATAGGTTGGACGGAAAAGTAAAAATATGTCTTGTGAATTTGTTAGAAAACCTTGTACATTGCAGGAAGTTAAACGTTTTAAAGCCACAGAATTTCGACTGTTTTTGTGTTATACTGGCCCTCTGGTATTAGGATCCGAATTGTCATATTATGAGTACCTAGTTTTTTTTATTTTTCATGTGGCGACAACAATTTTATCTCATATGGAATATCTAAATAAATATGGAAATTATGTTAATGATCTTTTAAAATATTTCGTCCAATCTTTTATCACTCTTTATAGCAAACAGTATGGTACCCATAACGTTCATAATTTACTACATATTTATGAAGATACAAAAATATTTGGTATTTTGGAAAACATTTCTGCATTCCATTCGAAAATTACCTACAAAAAATGAAACGTTTAATTAGGAAAGGCGATAAACCATTGGCTCAAATAATAAAAAGGAAAAAAGGAGACCTTGACAAAAAAAATAAACGTTTTTAAAGACTAAAACTAACTTTTTCGCATCTGTGGGATGCCCTGAATAATATTATATCATAAAACTGTCACTTGTATACACTTCGGGGGATGTATCATATTAACAAACCGAAATTCCTAGAAAAGTAACCAAAAATGCAGTATATCTGGATTTATAGACCCGCTGTACTCGCTATAGTCAGCTGAAAATCAATAGGGTACATCTGTGACACCTTGAATGAGACACCCTGAAAAATATCCAATAATAAAATTGACCACTTGTATACACTCCGTAGGCTGTATCTTACCAACCCGAAATTTCTCCAAAAAATGTGGCACTCCAGGTACCATAGCACCCGTTGTACTAGCTCTGGTGAGCTAAAAATCAATAAAGACACCCTGAACAATATTCAATCATAAAATGGGTCAGTTTTATACACACTGGAGGCTGTATCGTGCTAACAAACTGAAAATTCTCCAAAAATGACAAAAATTTGGTACCTCAAGTACCATAGCACTCACTGTACTGGCTCTAGTGAGTTGAGTATCTTTGAGACGCCCTGAATAATATGCAATCATAAAAGTGGTCACTTGTATATAATCCGGAGGCTGTATCGTGCTAACAAACTGAAATTTCTCCAAAAATGACAAAAATGTCGTACTTAAAGTACTATAGCACCTGTTGTACTGGCTCTGATCATCTGAAAATTGATAAAGTATCTGCGAGATGTTATGAATAATATTCGATCATAAAATTGATGACTCTTCGCACTCCGGAGGCTGTATCGTCCTAACAAACTGAAATTTCTCAAAAAATTACAAAAATGTCGTACTTCAAGTACCATAGCACCCGTTGTACAGGCTATTGTGAGCTGAAAATCCATAGAGTTCATCTGTGTAATGTCCTGAACAATATTCAATTATAAAATTGGTGACTTGTTGCACTCCGGAGGCTGTATCGTGCTAACAAGACATGTAACGGAAAGTGGCCGACGACAACGATGACGACGACGACGACGAAGACGACATACACACAGGATTTTTTTTCTTAAAACCATTTTTTCGTGTTGTTCTTGATGGAAAACGTAGAAATAACTCAACATTTTTTTTTCAAAATTTCAACTTTTTTGTGGGTAAACCAAAACTTTTCTCGCATATTAGATAGGCTGGGCGGAAAAGTAATATAATTTATATAAACAAAATCATGCGCTTTTCGAAGACATCAACATGATAATGGACCTTTACTAAATTTTTTGAGGGGTGTGAACAGTTTACAGAAGTTTGTTTTGAGTCATGTACTTTGAAGCTTTCTGGACTACTTAACAACTGTTGTTATTTTAATGATGGCAAGATTGTGTACATAAAAACCTTTGTTAAAAAAATCTATTTGTTATCGGACAAAAGTATCAAACGGTTGAAGACTATCATGTAAAGCCCTGTAAATCATCTGAATGAAATATTTTTTCAGTCTCTGACCTAGGACCACTTAATACATGGAACTTAAACAACTGTCTTATAAAAATAAGTTTCTTGCAGTTCCCCTTCTTCATACAAGCTAAACTTTTCTGTTTTTAATTATCCTTAACTTTTAACACATTTTTCTAATCCTTTACCAGATAATTTTATTTTGGAAAAAAGTTTGTTTGATACATAAAATTAAAATTGGAATTTTCGATATTATAAATTTCCAAATAGTGTGTACCTACAGTGGGTACAAAACTAGGAATTTGAATTAATAATGAAATACACTTATTTTCTATGTTAAAACAGTTGCATGCGCAGTTTAGAGCTAAAAAAATATTTAGATATGAAATCACAACAATCAATGCAATGAAAAACTTTTTTCCATTTATTTATCGTTTTCATTAAAATCCCTATTTTGTGTTATACCCTGTACATCATTAAGATCTGAAAATTTTGTCTATTTCATTTATAATTTTATGTGTAATACACCAACTTTTATCAAGTATAAAAGTGACAAATGGGTAATGACAATTTTTCCAAGGTAAAAATTGTGTTTTTATTATTGGTGCTAGTCAACCTAATGTTCTATGCAAACCAATTTATTTTGACTGGATTTTAGATTACTTTTTAAATTAAACCTATTGAAATATTTTTTTAATAAGTTTTTCACTCAACAGAAGTTATAAATGGAAAACTTGTGGGCAGTAATAACATTCCCAGATGAAGATGAGGAACAATATATTTGGTACGACTTTTTCTTATTTTTTATGTTATTGTAAATTATAATTTTCTTTGTAAATGCTCAGAAAGTTATGACACAGCTATAAAAAAGTTGAGAAGGCCACTACAATCAGCGATTTGGACTCCCAAAATGAACTGAGCTCCGCAGAAATAAGAAATGAAGGTTCTAGAAGAAGAAGAGTTGTGAAAAAGAAACTAACAAAATTTGCTTCACTTCAATTGACTGAGAATAGTAATGATGAAACAAGCCATAATTTGCCAGAACCGCCTAAGTTAAATGGTATGTTTTGTAGGTAAAAATGAAGTAAAATTAAATTTTAGTAGTCAAGTTGTTTGGTAGATTATGACAGAACTAGATATTATTGTAACAGTTTTTTCATCAATAAATGTTTTTAGGTAATAAAAACAGAAAAGGCAACCAAAACGTAAATGAAATAGAAAAAAATAAGTATGGTGACGTCTTCAATTCCTTCAGATGGTTCTTCAAACTGTAGTGCCAGAGATGATGAAAATAATGCAGTTATTGGCACATCTACTTCTCCAGAGCTGCTTAAAATAACTGGTAGTAATAGTAATATCATATAAACATATGATGTATATTTATTTGTATTGTATATTGCAGAGTACCTAATAAAAATCATCAGGAAACAAAATATAATCCAAAGTAGAACAACATATATAGCAGAGATGTTAACCAGTTGAAAAATCAAATCAATCGGAAAGTTGAACATCTTGAGGAAACTAGAGAGTCGATTTTTATGCTGTTAAAGCTGCCAGTTGAGTCGCAAATAGAACTTACAAGCTCGAGCAGTGTCTAACTACAGAAGCACAATTAAATAATGCTGTAAGTGCGATAAATAAGACTGTTTCATTATTTAGTTACCTAAAAACTAAAATGTTCATGAAATGAATTTCATATGCTTGATTTTAAAAAAAATTTTGTTCATCTTTCATCTGGTTTTAAGGTAATAGAAATGTTCTTCTGGAGGCAAATATGTGTATGAGTTGATTTACAGAGCCACAGGCAAACAGATTACAAATGGGTTGGCTGCTGGCTTCAGTTATTTGGAACGCCAAGAGAAACAGAAGTTTTCCTATGTGAAAATTAATACACTATTAATTGGTAAGAAATAAACATCTGATCTTTTAATTTTGATTTTTCCAGTGACCTATTATTGTATCGTAAATATCTAACTTTGTCAGATTTAATAACATGTACATCTCCCATTCATATGTACAACATACCCTATAGCTGTATTAAAAGACACCCACTGAATAAAAATTATGTTTCTAGATTCTGTTGTGAAAACGTTTAAATGCACCGACAAGGATGCTGAGTTAGCAATATCTAAGTGGCTGAGAATATGTGCTGAGAGAACCACAAAGGAAAAACAACCATAGTTGTTTCTCCTTATCTAGTTTCTTTAGATAATTGGTATGTATAACCATTTATTTTCTAGATTGACTGTGTATTTTTTATTTTAAGGCATGGAATACATTTTTGTTTCTTTTTTATTTGCGTTTATATCAAATTTGTTAAGGTATGGGAGTTCCATTATAGAAAGAAAAGGAAATTAATGGATATATAACAGCTTACAAAGCAGACAAAGCAAACTTTGTAAAAAACAATTTTTTTAATTGATTTGTGACAAAATAACAATCTAGTATTAGCAATATATCAAAAATATTAGAAGTCTTCTAAAGAAATCATTTTTAAAGTAACATATACCTTCATTATTTAAGAATTCACAGCATAGAGTTATTTATAATTGTGCAGCTTCATACTTTTAAGCAAAAATAATTAAACAGTATTTCAGTGACAAAAATAGCAACAACTGCGGACGTCCATCACTGGACGATCTATGAATGTCCGTCAAAGGACAATCTACGGATGTCCGTCGATGGACAATCTATGGATGTCCGTCAATGGGCAATCTATTTATCTCCAGAGTTGTATCATCGGGACTCTGAAAGTATGTTCACTGGACGTTCATAGAGAAAAAATGGACATACAGCTGTCCATGGACGAACGGATATCCATAGTATCACTTTGTGCTACTTGGGTAGTCAATGCGGCGAGTCAAAAGTTGAATCCTTTTCTAGCTTAAATAATTGTTCTTGTATTATTAATTGTAATGAAATTCTAAATAAACGAATTTCTCTCTTGTTTAATTGTGTTTTGAATGATATTATCGTTTTATGCATTAATTGTTGCTATGCTGTAAAGTGGCCCATTACTGTCCGATTTTGAGGTCATCACTCTAGTGCATTACTGTATAGAATGGGAAAAATGTTTTTACTCTTTGTTTCTGATATTTTCTAGTCATTAAAATTGTAGGTAGTTTTATTTAGATTACATTTTCAGAAACACAATTTGTTTTTGTTCATTTAATAGTTGTGTTATTTACTGGTATTACGGATTGAAGCTAGATTTGCGTATTACATGCAGTCAACTGGCCCAAAATATCGACATAGTTATTACACATCAAAATTTAAAAAATTATGCACCATCTCGAGAAATATTGGCTTTATCGTTGTGGGGAAAGAGTACGTTATTTAAGTAAAAAGTATTGGAGAATCGAAAAACTTTCCTAAAATTTCTATTTAGGAAATGGCGTAGAATTTGGAAACGATTGTCACTTGCCCCTGTCGTACACCTCTGGTAATAGCTAGACACGATAGTTCAATATAATTTCGTAGGGTGTACAGTGTCTACACTTCCTGTGAAATATGTAATGGATACATAAAATAGGTTTTAAGTAGGGGGAACTGTCGTATAGTGGGACAGTTTCCATAGTGGGACAATTCAAATTGCCCGCCAACGGTATCGCATAAAATAACGAAAAAAGTTGTGTCAACTGCATCATATATACGCAGTAGATATACCCTTGCCACTCTCCGCTAGAGTCTTCAGTATAGCGTCAATCTCGTTAATGTGACCATCACAGTGTCAATTTTTTTTTATACGACCACGTGTTGTGCAGTTTAGGCCGGAAATATTCATTTGTTTGTTCCGTATTTGAGAATAATTGTGCCCAAAGGTGTCTTGAAGGTGAGTTGAGGTTATTTTTCAATGTTATTTGTTTGTTTTTTTTTAATTCCGAAAATGTTAAAAAGTGTATACGGGTGTATAGTGGGACAGTGTATAGTGGGACAGAATTGCATATTGGGACAAAGTTTTTTTTTGCTCTCTAATATAATATTTTTGTTTTTTTCAAGTTTAACTCTCTAATTACCTTTTTTTCCAGAAATGGACACGAAAAGGGGCCGCAAATATAAAAAATCGTTTCTTGAGAGTAGGAGAATACACCTTGAGAATGCTGAAAAAATGGGAAAGGCAGTAGAGGCTGTTCTTAGAAATGAGATCAATATTAGGAATGCTGCGTTATAATTTGGAGTTAGCAAATCAGCGTTGCATAGACACTTGAAAAAACATAACATCAATGAAGCAAACACGCAGGAAGTAAATTTTTGAAGGCAACATGGCTTTAAGCAAATTTTCAGTGACGATGAAGAACAACTGCTTAGCGAATATTTAGTTACTTCATCCCAAATGTGCTACGGATTAACAAGCAAAGAAGCTAGAGAATTGGCTTATAGATATGCCGACGCAAATAAGAAAAAAATTCCAAGAAAATGGTCAGAAAATAAAATCGCTGGGGAAGAATGGTTCAAACTTTTCCGACTCCGACATAAGATAAGCCTGAGAACGCCCGAGGCCACAAGTCTGAGTCACGCAACTAGCTTCAACCGCCACAATGTAGAACTTTTTTTCAAAAGCTTGCGTACAGTTCTGGACAAATACAGTTTCAACCCCAACCAAATTTTTAACTGTGACGAAACTGATGTAACTACTGTACATAAGCCTCCAAAAATAGCTGCACCATGTGGTCAAAAACAGGTTGGTAAAATTACTAGTGGCGAAAGAGGTATACTAGTAACAATGTGTGCCACTATATGCGCCAATGGGACATTTGTACCACCCTTCTTCGTATTTCCACGCATACATTTCAAGCCACACATGCTGCCTTGGTGCTCCTCCTGGATCAAAAGGAACAGCGAATGCTAGTGGATGGTTGTGTGGTAGTAATTTTATAGAATACTTACAGCATGTTTCAGACACCATAGATTGTAACAATGACAATAAAATTTTATTTATTCTTGATAACCACGAGAGTCATACGTTACCACCTCCCTGTAGCCATCGCTTGAAACCTTTGGACATCAGTTGTTTTGGCCCTTTCAAAATTTACTACAACAAATCAATGGATTAGAAGAAGGTTGATGGGTGTATTTTCTCAAAAGATGTGTGTAAATAATTTACACACTTTTATCTTTTGAGAAAATACACCCATCAACCTTCTTCTACTTCTAAAATTTAAGTGTGTACATAGTCTTCAACAGTCTTCCATTAAAAATCAATGGATGACTGGATGCTACAAAACACCGGCATTCCTGTGACAATCTATAACATCGCCGATATAGTTGGAAAATCGTTTCCACTAGCTTTTACCCCTAAAAACATTATCAAAGGATTTGAAAGAACTGGCATTTGTCCTTTGAATGCTGCAATATTTCAAGATTGCGACTTTTTAGGCTCCTACGTGTCAGACCGAATTGTAACCGAGGAACCAGTTTCTATTGGCCAATACAACTGCAGATAACTCTGTTGAAAATCCAATTCCAAGCTGCTCTGGAATGTCCAGCACTGGAATAAAATCACTCAAAGAGAATATTCTTACCCCGGAAGCTGTGAGACCATTTGCAAAGGCTGCACCTCGAAAAACAAATACTAGTGCCAGGAAAAAAACTGCTTCTACTGTATTGACTGATACTCCCATAATTGAAGAGAAGAAAGAAATATTGAGGTTGAAGTTGGAAAAAACATCTCAAAAGCGACAGAGAATTGAGAAGGCCAAGGTGGTTAAAAGAAATTTATTCGCGCCGAAAAATGACAGCTCAAGCGAGAGTGACTTTTCAGTGACTGAAATATGTGATGATGATTCAGATGCGGATATCTCCCATAAATTTATGAAGGATCAAAATGAGATACGTAATATATCTGATTTCATACTTGTTCAGTATCCCATGAAAAAAGCACCAAACACTTCGTTGGTCAAATAGAAAAAATAGAGAAAGATGAATACACAGTTAATTTCATGAAAAAAAATCGAAATAATAGGTTCAGCTTTCCTGAAAACCGAGATGAAGATGTTGTGTCGGAAGAAAATATCATTCAAAAACTTCCAATGCCTTTTGCTTCTGGTGGAACTGAAAGAGCAGCTAAGCAATGGCTTTTTGATTTCGATTTCGAGGACTTTCATATGCAATAATGCTTCTCGCCACTGTTAATTTCTTTCTTGTTTTGAATTTATAGCCTAGTTAATACTTTCCCATTTGTACTACCTCTCTGAATATATTTATTTTTGATCGGTAAGATGAAAACTATAAGTTCAAGTTATGTACTCTAGCTCAAGTTATGTTTTCTAGTTAAAGTTATGTTGAGATATATGTTTTCCTATCATTACGATTGGGCGACCTACTCAGTATATTTAGAAGATTTATTATTTTGTCAATAAACGACCAAAATTTATTTTAGTATTTATTTATTTGGCTTCAAAAACCATTGTGCTACTATACACATGCATCTTTCCCAGTATGCAACATGGGGTGGTTGCATAGTGGGAAAGTGGTGTATAGTGGGACCTTCAATTTTTTCTTACTTAAAATGTAAAAATTGTTAAATTTTTTGCATGTGTTGAGAAACAAACTAATTTTGAATATATTAGAATGTTCACAATAGTTAAAAATTATTCAACAAATTTTCTATTTCAATTACAAGAATATTGTCCCAGTATACAACAGTCTCCCCTACTGAGCAAAAATCGTTTTTAAATTTTTAAACAAGACACCTAGTAACTCAGTGAGCAGCTATACTATATTTGTGTGTTGGGTTAAATCTTTATAATTTCTAAAAAGTTATGCGAAACGAATGTTTGCTGATTATCCCTAAATAATCTTACCCAACCTAAATAAAAAAGTTCGCTTAGAAGAATTACTTGATATGTCGGATAAATCAAGAATAACGATTTATTTATTATTATATAGAATAGTTATTACCAGCAGTAACACGAAAACTAAATGTATATGTTCGAATTTGTTTTTTAATTACCAAATTCTCCCGTGATTTTATTTCAATTTCCCCAGTATACTACATTTCGAATATTATGCTCAAAACATATAACTAAATATATCCTTATTCTCAACATTTAATATTTCTTTACATCACCAAAAAAGTCATTTTAAATTTACTAACACCTTCATCAAAATCTCAAAAGCACTCTATCCCAATCAGGTTTCGAAATTCATAAAGTATGTTCCAACTCCTCTAAATTCACTACCGAACACTTAATAGACAGCCCTTTTGAAAATAATCTCAATTAATTTAGTCGATAACCCTAGTAAGGTCTTAGGCATCACCTGGAACCCAAAAACTGACGTCTTACAGATATCATCTCCTGCCACTTTCGATCAAAAACTAACTAAAAGACTGATGTTATCCATTATATCCCAATGTTTCGACCCTTTAGGCCTGGTCAACCCTGTGATCGTTCAAGGAAAATTAATCATGCAACATCTTACTCAAGATAGCATGGGACGATCCCATCAACGACTTGACACTCATAGAGAAATGGCATGAATTTGTAGAAAGCGTGACCCAGTTATCTTCATTACATATCACAAAGCATATATTTGAAAACAAATAAATATCACACATCGAACTCCACGGTTTCTGTGATGCCAGTTCATTGGATTATGGAGGCTGTTTCTATCTGAGAACAATTCACACGGATTCTTCCGCATCCTCACAACTTATCATCTCCAAATCCCATGTCGCCCCGCTCAACAAACCAATTACAGTTCCCAAATTAGAATTATGCGCCATGGCCCTTGTATCAAAACTTTACGCACGACTCCGCAACATCCTTGATCAACAATTAAAAATCTCATCGTTCATTTTATGGTCCGACTCTCAAATAGCCCTATCCTGGATAAAAAGCATACCCACTAGATGGACAGTTTTTGTCTGCAACAGAGTCACTCAAATTCAACAAGCAACCCATTCCGCTACGTGGAGACATATTCGATCTCACCTCAACCTCGCTGACATCCTATCAAGGGGCCATCCCTTAGAATTTCCCAGTACCAAGTGGTTCTGTGGGCCTCCTTTTCTATGGGAATCCCCCGACGACACGTCTTGTTACGACACTTTTTCCTGTCTACCTGATCCCCCTGAAGCCAATAAAAAGTCACTCGTTACGACAACGAAACCGCCAAACCCCTTCATAGTCTTACTAACCCATTCATCATCTTTAACCAAACTAGTCAGAGCAATGGTATACATATACAAATTTGTAAATATCATCCGTCATCCGGCTACTACACAAAAAACCTTCTCTAGACACTGCCTTACTTTTCCTTGTACGCCAGGTGCAAACATATAGCTTCGCAAACCTTTATCGCGCACTACAAAAGAATCAAATACCCTCAGAAAAACGTCTTATATCATTAAACCTTTTTATAGACAATGACAATCTTATTAGAGTCGGAGGGAGACTCTCCCATTCCCCCGTTTCCTACGAACAAAAACACCCAATTCTACTGCCTGCTCATTGTCATTTCACGACCCTGGTCTTACAAAAAGAACACATATGTTTAGGACACAGTGGTCCTCAAAATGTTCTAGCCAATATCCGTCTAAATTTCTGGCCCATCGATGGCCTGCGTGAGATCAAGCGCATCATAAACAAATGTCTAATGTGCCATATGTTCAAGGCCATAACGGCACAACAAATCATGTCTGATCTACCTGCACGTCGTGTAACACCTTCCCGTCCCTTCCAGACGGCTGGAGTCGACTTCGCGGGACCATTCTCAATAAAATCATTTCATTTGAAGCGAGCTCCGGCTTTCAAATCTTACATTGCCCTATTCATATGCTTCTCGACAAAGGCAATTCATCTTGAGTTAGTCTCTGATCTGTCCACAGATTCCTTTATCGCTTCATTGAAACGTTTCACATCTAGACGAGGACTTCCATCTGTGATTTACAGCGACAATGGCACGAATTTTGTTGGTGCTAATCACTATCTTGCTGACGTATCTCACTTCCTGACTAAGGATTTTTCTCCCATATATGATCACCTACTTACATCATCAATAGAATGGAAAAAGCGTTAAAACTCATCTAATAAAATTGCTTGCTACCTCCACTTTTACTTTCGAACAATTCAGTACCATACTGACTCAGATAGAAGCCATACTCAACTCACGACCCATACATCCCCTTTCGACTGACCCTACTGACCTACTGCCATTAACTCCAGGCCATTTTCTCATAGGAGCACCTCTAATGGCACTTCCAGACAAAGATTTATCCTCACTCCCTACGAACCGATTAAAATTCTGGCAACAATGCACTCATGCTCAACAAAACTTTTGGAAACGGTGGTCTGTCGACTACCTCAACCAATTGCAAAATCGTCCCAAATGGACTACCCCATCTAAAGATCTCACTATAGGAACCATGGTCTTAATCAAGGACGATGACTCCCCTCCCTTACGATGGCCTTTAGCACGCATAACAGACGTCACAGTTGGCAAAGACGGTAAAATCCGTTCGGTCCAAGTCAAAACCGCTTCAGGAACTTACACTCGACCAATTGTAAAGATCATTCCGTTACCCATGCCTGATTCCTCAGAAACATAAACAAGAAACGTCATTATACCTTGTCAACGTGTCGAAGCTTTCTCTCGTTGCACAAATAAACAACCTTATACGTAAAGAGGATCTCTCTTACAATTACTCTTATATTGGTGGTCACATTACTTGTACTTATACGATCACATCACATCATTAATTAATCACACATTAACTTTTCAAACATTAAAACATTACTCTCTTACAATCACCCTCCCTATACACTTTACTCCTCCGCGTAGAAAGGGAGTAGCGCAAGCTACATTGGAGTTTTCACTTTCTCCGAAGAAAAACGTTCCCTTTCTTACCCAGCACCATTCAATCTGATACAATAAAAACCCGGAAGAACACCCACATGAGCTTCCCATGCTCTCTCATGGAATTTCACACCCCTTCACAACTTGGTCCCCCTTTTTGTTTACATATGCCCGAGGTTCCTGGACCGTTACTCCTTAAACAAACTGGTACCACAATTGCTTTAACCTAGAGTCGACGCTTGGCGTGACGTAAGTCGCTAGGCCCCAATCGGACCGGGTAAGCCTCTGCCGGTGGCGAATTGCGCTGGTACATAGATCCGGTAGGCCCAAAAAAACTGCCGCTTGGCCCTCTCCTATCTCTCTCATTACTTAATCTTTCCTTCTCATGAAACTTAACCCAAACCTTACTCTTCTACAACATAATCATGTACTCAATCACTTACGCTTTCTCCTTCCTTCAATATTGCTTACATTCTTATCGTTTACAACTCTAGTCCATTTCTAGAGTATATTGCTTACATTCTTATCGTTTACAACTCTAGTCCATTTCTAGAGTATATTGCATACATTCTTATCGTTTACAATTCTAGTCCATTTCTAGAGTATATTGCTTACATTCTTATCGTTTACAACTCTAGTCCATTTCTAGAGTATATTGCTTACATTCTTATGGTTTACAACTCTAGTCCATTTCTAGAGTATATTGCATACATTCTTATCGTTTACAACTCTAGTCCATTTCTAGAGTATATTACTTATCTTCTTATCGTTTACAACTCTAGGCCATTTCTAGAGTATATTGCTTACATTCGTGCCCTTACCAAACCAGAACTAGCATACATCTAGGCCTCTTATTCATTCGTTACATACATGACGTTAGAGTCCTTACAACGCTCTAACCTCAACTCTTATTCATTCGTTACATTCATGACATTAGAGTCCTTACAACACTCTAACCCCAAGTCTTATTCATTCGTTACGTTCAGGACGTTAGAGTCCTTACAACACTCTAACCCCAAGTCTTATTCATTCGCTACATACATGACGTTAGAGTCCTTACAACACTCTAATCTCATCCCTTATTCATTCGCTACATACATGACGTTAGAGTCCTTAAAACACTCTAACATCAACCCTTGTTCATTCGTTAAATAATGATGTTAGATTCCTCACAACTCTAACATCAACCCTAACCATTCGTTTACACTCATGACGTCAGAGTCCTTACAACACTCTGACACCAACATTAGGCTACTTTACAACCCCTATACATTTATTTACATGATTACTCTCACAATTATTCACTTTCATTCGCAATCCTGCATCAAAACTTTACACACACTCACGCTACCTACCTTTTCACTAACATCGTCATTCGATGTCTGAGAGCAGCCATCTCTCACATATCTTCCATTCTTCCCGCGCCCCCAATATGTTCGAATTAGTTTTTTAATCACCAAATTCTCCCGTGATTCTATTTCAATTTCCCCTGTATACTACATTTCGAATATTATGCTCAAAACATATAACTAAATATATCCTTATTCTCAACATTTAATATTTCTTTACATCACCAAAAAAGTCATTTTAAATTTACTAACACCTAAGAAAAACAGATAAATATCGTTTTCTGAAATTCCACTGAATATATCAAAGTACCCGACATCTTATCGCTTCATAAAAACTCTCTTCCAAACTCTGTTATCTGTATACACGAAACCGTTTCAAGCCCCAAAAAACATATCTCTAACTGCCAAACTCACTTGTTGTTTGAACGTTACGTTTTAAAATACTTTTATCCCATTGGCTATATTCTAATATTTTGCTCATTTCTCGCACCTACTGTTACGTTTTTTTTTCCTTCAAGAGCCATCGTAATTACAGTTAGAGTGTTGTGTAATATAATGATCTTCGAGTATGACCCTGTATTTGTTCGTTGTATTTTGTTTGCTATATTTGAAGCTGCCTATTACCTGGTACTTTGTTTTCGCCATATTGGAGTATGCTTTGATATAATAAATATTATTTTTATTTATGTTTGTTATTAAAAGTGACCCTTTTATTTGTTCTTTTGCAATAATAAGAATAAGAACGTTATTCGAAAATATTATGTGTATTGTCGTCTAGCGTCGTCTAGGGGACGAGTTTCAAAGTACGTATCTAGTATTGTCATTAGGTTCTCTGTGATAATACAGTTGGAATAGATTGAAGGAAACTGTTTAGTTAGTTCGGTATTGGTACGTCGGTACTCTCTTGATCAGCTGATGTTTTAAAAGGACATGATACCTGATGGCCATAATGGACTGTGGTGTACAATTGTGGTACTGAAATTCTGACTTTTATTTAGTCATCCTTAAGCGGGATTATTCTGTTCCACATATTGTTGGAATCCAGTCGTGCTGGTTAGTAGAAATAGATATTTTGGTGTTCTACTGGATTTCTAGACCTTATGGGATTTTTAAATTACACCCCGTCGCCATTTTCTTGTGTTGGAAATTTGCCTATTACCGGTAAGTTCTGTTAAGTCGTTCTATTTTCTTCCTTTTCCTGGAGTGTCGTATTCAGGAAATTTCAATACGCTTGTTCTCAATAGGTTCCAATTAATAAGAATATTTACCAAGACGCTACCGAGACCCCTGTCATTTTTTTCCTTCTGGGTGGTTATTGGTTTATGCACCCCTTTCGATAAGACGGGATCAGGCTGTAACCCCGTACTAGCATAGGGTGAGTTTTTATATTTAATTTATCTATCTAATTTTTAAATTATTTTTGGTCTGGATTTTTAATAGTCAATGGGACTGCCTAAATTTCAATTTGAATTTAATTTAGTTTTATTATCGGTAAAATAATTGGGAATAAAAGTTGTAAAGCTATTTAGTTTGTATTCCCCTAGCTTATGTATTTTTATATTGGGGAAGATAGATTTATTCATATTATTTGCAAAATAACTAGTAGTGCACGCTCTTGTACTAGTAAGTTTTTTTATCATTTTGGCCTAATTATTTTCAAATTTTAAAGAAATATAATGTTTCTAAGAAAGAGATTATAACAGGTTTTCTTCCATTTAGGGTTTTTCCACCTGCCTTTTTTTGCCTGGTGTATCGAAACTCGCCTTGGTTTTTTTTTCGTTATTCGTTGAAGTCTGCATATGGTTACTACTGGGAACACAATCTATGGATCTGGGTTTGGTTGTCCCAGTACGTATACAGGGTGATTGATGCTGCGAGGCTTAACGGTGACAATTATTCAATTTAATATTTTGCGACTCATATTTCTTATTTAAAACGTATTAATGAAATTGGCTTAATCGCAATTAATTTTGAGCTTTTGTGCAAAATATATGATACTCATTTCCTTGGTACTTGTTGAAATGTTGAACAACCCGTAATTATACAGGGTAAATCATTAATATCCGAAACATATTTGAATTTAGCCGGTCCTTCTTACTCATACTTTTGAATACAATAATAATTGTTATTTCACATAATATGAATAATTAGTACGATATTCAAATACTTAAAATATAGTCACATATTTAAAAAATATTGTTGTTTTGGTCCATCGTAACGTTTGAAGTAGATTTCACCATACAGTGTTTGTTAATGGATAGCTATTGTGCTGCACTTAGACTGTTTCTGACTATTCGCATTTTCTCTTGGTTACCTGCGCATGAGCTCAAGCCCGGGATACTAATAAGTTGATTTTAATTTTTTTTTGTATGTATTTGAGATATATTCCCCACCATTCATTTACAAGATACAATAGCGTTCCTTCTTTAGTTAGGTATTAATTAATATTTTTTTTGTACTTAATAATAATAATTTCTGTGCTACATTCATTATTGGGTGTTATGGCTTACCACTGTGCTATTGTGTAAATTTAATCTGTTTACACCTTCTTCACGTTGATGTACTATTTGTTTATTTAAAAAAAAAACTGAATAGAATCGTTTCTTGAATATTCTGTTTTAATCCAGTACCATTCCTTTTGCGTTGGTAGGTCGCGTGATTGGTAGTTCTTTGAGATATTTGGGTATCGACTTGCCTGGCGCCCAATTAAGATCTTTCCGATGTTTATGAGGTCTTTAACGAACCTCCCCCCATCTTCACTGAGTAACCGGCAAATATCCTGTGAGGTACAATTCAGATTCGGTATTTAGTTTACTCAAAAAGAAATGTACGTCACACTACGTCACCCCACGTATAAATACGAAACCAACCACATTCTTACTCACTTCCCAGCAGTCACTCATACTTCATCCTTCGTTCCCTTTTTCATCATATAACTTGGTACAACAAGGTACTTCACTTCGTAAAATCACCCGGCGTTTTGATACCGGAAACAAACATGTGTACTTAATATTTATTCGTTTAACAAGTTATCATAGTATATGCAAAATACTCTCAGTTATCGCGTTTACATGAGGGAAGTCTTAATTGTTTACGCAACGATAAATAAAATTATAAAGTCATGACAATATAAAACCTAAAGTGATATAAGTGTTTAATTTCATTATTCGGTTCATCATTACATCAGTGAAAAACAACCGTATTGATCCTTCGATTACACCTGATACCAAATAACCTGCATTCCATCTAATTAGCCCAAGTAAAAAGGGTTATTTCGAACAGTATATAAAAGAAGGAATTAACAAAAGATCAAGGTTAACTTAGGTTACCTGATAAATTCGCTACGAACTTTCATCCCAAATCCTCAATTCCATAAATAACTTCATGTATATTTATCTGTTGGTCTTTAGAACGGAATACTTTTCATTTTCCATTGTTTTATGCCTCCAAATCCAAAAACAATAATCCCCTATGAAATATGGTTGATACGGCAATAATTTAAATCCTCTCCTTGCGGTTAAATGGTTTATACAAAATAACCTTTCAAAATTAGTTTGCATTTGCCGGGTTGAATGCGAAAACAGATTGTAACGGATAAATATTCATGTCGAGAAGTAGACGAATGTTTCTTGGTTTGTTGTCACGTTTTACTGTGAAATCTCAACAAATGTATAGCTATAATTCAGGTATTTGTCAGTTGGAATTTCAGCAGCAGGAAGTAAGTATCTAATTAATTATATTGTTATAAAATGCTTCTGAAAATGTATCACAATGCGAGCATGATAGAATGAGTGTCCTTGACACAGATAATCGTTAAAATTGAACTGTTTGTTTACTTCCGTCCACAGTCAATCATTCGTTCTATTAATTTAAACGTGATTAATAGTAAAGTTTTGAAATTTATTTAAGCAAACAAAAACTACTCAATTAATAATTATGAATTTTGTTTCCAACCCACTTCTCTTTGAACAATAATTTTGTGGAAATGTTATCCGTTATCATCGAAGGTTTCTGACGGGGTCGAGGACCCAATACTGCCTTATACTTCCGATATCTCTGCAGCAATAGTGTAAGTTAGTCAGATCATTCTATAAGACTGTGCATACAATAATTAGGCAAGGCGCAAATTGGGGCCCGATTGACACGTGTGGAATGACGTGAAGCGAGTAGCATGACACGCATATTGCAGCGCCGTTGGAGTCAATACTTTCTTACGGTATACCCGTGAATGTGCGACAATATACTGAAATAGCTTTTGATCTTGCGGAACGGTGGTGATGCGGCGCGTCAAACTGTGTCCGAGTAAAGGGCCGATCCTCACTAGAGCGGCGCGGCGCGGGCGGGGCGCGCACGATTCTTTAGGCAAAATTACGCTTCCAACTGTTTACGTATTAAATAATGAGACCGTTCCCACCTGCACGGCGCGATGCGTCGCGTTTCAAAGCAGCAAAATTTTAATATTCTCAAGAGCGTTGGTACGCGGCACTGCCGCCTAGAAACGCGTCGCATAGCCCGTTGACGGACAAGTGTGGATGAGGAAGCGTAAAATACACGCAGTGACTTGCAGTTTCGCCCGAAAATTTTACAGTAGGCCTTTAAAATGGACGGCCACAAAATCGAGAAATTGATATTGCTCAGTAGTGAATATAGTGAATTATACGAGATGAAAGACAAAAATTACAGTAACCAAATAAGAAGAGAAAATATTTGGGATGAGATTGTGAGAAAATTAAATGAAAGTGGTAAATATTTATTTATTGCTGGCAAATAGCAGCTTGGAAAAATAAATAATCAGAGGACGATGAGGACGACATCTTCTATACGCTGTTTCGCAAAAACACACACTGATCCGTTTGCTGCCTACTTGGTTACGCTCAAATGGGAATACACTTGCTGAAATTTGATGCACGTGCCGCAACGCAATGCGCGCGCCACTCGCGCCACGCTGGTCTAATGAGAATCGGCTGTGAAACGCGTCTGTCATGTCAAGCGAGTCGCGCTGCGTTTTAAATATACGATAAACAATTCATTCATGTATCTTACATGAACTCGCGTTGTATCACGTCGTCTCAAATGCGTCGATAGCGTCCCGATATGAGCCTTGTTTCAAGTTAGAATTGTAGTTTCATTAGCGTTTATCAATGTTGTTGTTACAATATTAATCTGTAGGGCGATTCTTGTTTTGAAGGAATTCTAATAAACAAGCTTTGATCAACAATTTTTTCTATTCATCTGTTCAAATTTGAAGATAATTAAAATTATTCACGAGAAAATTGGTTGCCTGAATACACATGAGTTTGTATTCGATGAAATATGGAAACTCAATGTTAAAACAAATAATTCCTCGATAGCTCGGAATGTAAATTGAATATTCAACGGAAGCCGGATATATCTTCATGCAATACCTCTTCTTGATTTATGGCTATATTTAAACCGCGATAAAATGTATAATTTTACTCATGAAATTACTCCTAACAAAAAAGGATCCTTCGCCCGTGACCACAAAATTGCAAACTGGATCATAACAAGTGACTTCCTTTTTTGCTTATTCCATTAAATATTTTTTGTTAATGCAAGCGAAATGGGGTAGCTATTTTACTTTTTTCTTATATTTCTGAAAGCTGAATGATGGATTACTTCACTCTTGATAAAAAAATATTAATTTCATCAAATATTCATTTGTATTTTACTGGGTGATTAATTTACCTTGTACAAAAATTCATTAACAAGAAACTCTTTTTAATTATTATGGAATACAAATTTGCTGACATTTCAGCTGACGTGTAAACAGATAAGACAATAATAACCATATTTAGATTGTTTAACTCCATTATTGATACATTTTCCAAGGCTTCAATTGTTGTTATAAAAAATTACGTGAGATTAGTTATTATTTTTTTTTCGGCATTATTCGTTTATCCTGCTCAATATTTTTCTACTATCTTGAACACAAATAGAATAGAAAAAAATATGAGATAAGATCACATCCCCCACTAGTTATTCATAAAATGATATGTCTTCACACGCCAACATGAAAAACATGCTATCTCTTACAAAAAGAAAGACAGAAATAGGCTGTTGGCATAACATGGCCGATTCGCTATCAGCTGATTTGTGACTTTATTTTGACAAATTAAGTGGAGGTGTTTATATTCAGCTTTTTACACACAATGCACTGCTGAACCGTAATCATTATTATAATAATGTGTTTATTCAATAATAAGGCCTCGGTCACGATACGAGCGGTAAGCCGTAAGCGGTAAAGTGGTAAAGCGATAGAGCGCTAGGGCGGTAACGGCCACGATACAAGCGTTGTTTTTGAGTTTAGTTTTCATTCAGTCTCCGGACGAGGTTGTCCAACTCCTGTTCTTAAGTGAAAACAGCATTTTGGAAAGACGTGTGTTCGATAGGTTGCACAGGCGTAAAATGTACGGTGTACCCTATAAACAGGTTTAGAGTTCGGTTCTGTGAATATCATCATCTGTTTGCTGGTTTGAGAAGAGATGCTAGAGTACACAATTGGAACTTTTGACTACATTTTAAGCAAATGCCTTTGAACTGTGAATTTTATTAAATATCATTAAATTAAATATTAAAATTCAATTATTATTGAATATTAAAACTACCACCCAACGATGTAATGAATATGCAGGCAATTTATCCAAATACTTATATTTAAACACGGTGTAGGTTTATAATCTTCAATAAAGGTACCTGATAGGTTAATCGTTGCTCCGACCTCATTACACAGTTCCCTGGTGACTACGCTGTTCTTGAAGTCATTGTGAAGCATCCAAGAGCTTTCTTGCAAACTTTGCCTTTTGTTGATTTCATATCAGAGTCAACAACATTTGGTTCCAACATGATGCACAGCCTGTGAATTAATTTGAGCGATGAGCGGCAGGAGAAAAATTTAATATCTGGAGTAGGCGGCAGATCAGCGGCACCATGTGGTGCCGCTCTGCCGCTCATGTCTGTCGTGGACAGTGTCGGTCGTTCTCCGTACGCACAATAAGACCCCTATAGACGGACATACATGTCTTAAGACTTACACGCGCATTCATCAACATGCACGTATCAATGTCAGTGTGTAGGTAAAGTAACGTTGCGTTGTTGGTTGCACAGTCAGGACTAACGTCGTACTTATTTATCAAGTTTTGCTAGATATTTTGAGTGCACGCGCATCACATTTTACGCAAGTCTCGTGTGGAGAGAAGAGCGCGTGAATTTAACATGAGCGCCCTTAGGTAAGTGGATTGATTAGACTCTATATTATGTTGATAACTATTTAATGGCTATTTATTATTATTCATTTTAGACTGCAATAAGTTTCATAAATTCAATAATCAGCGCCTGCAGAACAATATCCCGAGATTTTTTAAGGGAATTTATTGAATTATACAGGGCACATCCTTGCCTGTGGCAAACGAAATCAGCGAAATATTTAGATCGAAATAAAAAGAGTGAAGCATACAATTTATTAGTAAACAAATTAAAAACTGTTCAAACGAATGCAACAAAAACAAATGTTATTAGCAAAATAAATACACTGTGGGGTGGTTTTCGAAGAGAGTTCAAGAAGGTACGCAATTCATAACGGAGTGGTGCGGGAACTGATGCTATATATGTTCCTTCTTTATGGTACTACCCATTATTATTGTTTGTAAAAGACCAAGAAATACCAAGAGAATCCACTTCAAATGTGGACAGTGACGGAGAGAATGAGTTTGTCGAAGATTCTCAAATTCCTTATGATGACGAGAATGTAGCTAAAGGTGAAATACAGGTTAGGGCTAGTATTCAGTCAGAAAAACCAAAGTTCACCAGTTGAATATCAGAAACAAGACGTATTAGTCAAATATCGGCAACAGATCAATTGCATTGGGTATTACATAATACTCTATATCGGCACTTAGTGTATCATTGATTCTTGCCTTCTTCATTGGAATACTGCATGAATGAATTCCGCGTCTGATTAGATTCAGTGCTAGAATTCCTGTAATGAGTACTTTGAAGGCTGGCTAAATGATCAGCATTTGCTCTAAGTCCCAATTCCACTGTCCCATCTGTAATATTTTCGCGGTCCAAAGAATCCAGTGGTGTATAAGCATTAGCACACTTCTTACTTAAAAAATTGTGGAGAATACAACAAGCATTAACACCCCCCTCTGATATTCGGCCATTAATATGGAAATTGCACATTATGAATTCTGTAATAAATGATAGACCTTTGTTATACACTCTTATGGTGACCCTATGGTAATACTTTGGCCCTCAAACGTGATAAATTTGACCCCTTCTATACCGGGTCCGCTGTCACCAGTCTAGCAAGTTCTGTCACCTACTCTTTTCTTAAATATGCAGCCGAGCGTGTAAGGTAAATCCAGTCCAATTTAGGCAGGGAACGCCTGGTCTTAAAACGGTTTGATTTCCTTCGCCAGGACAGGATTGTTCTCTTAGTTCGTCCTCGTATCCACTATGTATACACACTCTAGGGAAAATTTGGGGTAGGATTATAAATAAAGTATGGGGAAACCACAAAGTTGTATGAAAAAAATATAATAAAACTTTCTGTGTATATATATATATATATATATATATATATATATATATATATATATATATACTATCAAATAATTGAGTGTTGAGTGTAGACGTATTTTTATTTTGTCTTCCTAGTTTATGAATTTTTAATGGTAAAAAGTCGCCAATTGTGTTGTGAGATATATCATTTTAAAGGTAATAGACTGAACTTTGTATATATGGAGGTGAATCTACAATATTTTTGTATTTAAAAAATATATTTGGTCTTTTATTGCATTTATGAAAGATTAAAATTATTGTCAAATGAACAAAAAACTCGTATAATTTATAAGCAATTAACTATTTGGAATCCGCTTTTGTCGTATGCAGTAAATTTATAAACAGTAAACTCCAGTGGCGGATCAATCAACAATGTAAACCGGAATTATAAAACAAAAAGATACTTTTGATAGTACCTAGTCTAAACAAATCCTTTGTGATAAAACTGATAATGTCGATAACTGGAGAAATAATACTAGAAGAAATAATATCAAGTCAACAGGAATTTAAATCACTCATAGAAGCAGTAGAGGTTAGATTATGCCTAAGAATCGAAGATCTGTACAGAAAACTGAATAAAGTAGAAGCAGAAAACCTTCATCTTTTGAATAAGATTGAGAACATTGAGAGGAAAGCGAAAGAAAATAATATAGTGATTTTTGGACTCGATACCAAACCCGAGGAAATAACGCCTGAATATATTTGTAACGAGCTAGGGCGACTAGTAAACGTTACAATAAATGAGAACGACCTGAATAATATTTACTCTTTGGGTAGGAAAGAACGAGCTCCTGTCAAAGTGGAATTTGTTTCATACTTGAAAAAAACAGAAGTACTTAAAAACGCAAAGAATCTCAAAGGTACCAACATAAGCGTAGCCAATGACCTGACACTCATCCAGCGAGAGGAGCACAAGATTTTAAGAAAACACCTAATTCTGGAGAAAACAAATAATCATATAAACTGCTACATACGAAGAAACAAACTATTTGTGGACGGAAAAATATATTCTCCTGAAGAATTAGAAGTAATAGAAACTACTGAAATAAAAAGACCGAAATTAAATAGCGAACCTGCGACCCCGAAGCGAGATAAAGCAGTGGCAAGCATTCCCAAAATAACAGCTGGGCAAACATCATTTATTGCCAAAGAATTAGCAACCGGTTCCGGAAAAAAAAACAATCATTTGTGGGAGGAAAAAAAATAAGTACTAGAGCACGCACAGGTTCTACGCAAAGCATCAAATAATTCATGTATGTTAATTTACTATTTTTACTTTCTGTCTTTAATAACTTCTTCAAAAATCTTATTAAAGTCATCATACTTTGTTATTATATAAAAACAAATAAATATTGTAATGACTGTCAAATAATTTAAAACTGTTTACTGGTTGGTGCATTCACATGGATGAATATATAAGAAATTTTATGCTAGAAAAAAATAACAACATATCCCCTAAATGATACAAATGAAGCAAAAGAAGTTTTGTCTGTAAATAACAAATTGAATAACTTCAAGATTCTTAATACTAATATTTGTAGTGTTTCAAAAAATATGGATGAATTAAAAATATATCTTGAGGAACTTGAGACATGTTTCGAGTGCATAGTTTTAACAGAAACTTGGCGGGTCCCGGATACGTCCTTCCTCAACATGGCCAACTGCACAACCCTATACAATGGAGGTAGCTATAACCAAAATGATGGTGTTATCGTCTTTGCAAAAACAAACTCATACCATTCGCATGAACATATTCAGATAAACGGAGGTATATTATTGAAAATTGTAATGGTTATGGATAAGCTGAGTTTTTGCATTTTAGCATTCTATAGATCTCCAGCAAGTCGGACTTTCTTGACCAGCTTGGGGATATTCTAAATAAAGAAAGTAATCAACATTATTATAGGTCATTTGTAGGTGACATAAATATCGACTTGATGAAAATAACTTAAGATTCAAGAAATTATCTCGATATGATGAGTGAACATGGCTTTCAATCAATTATTAATACGAGTACTACAACAAGAGCGAGAAATGGATCTGAATCATGTCTTGATCATATATTCATTAAAACAAAACAACAAAACTTCAATAACATATTACCTCTCACTATATCAACATCAATTACGGACCACTACATAACGTTGTTACAAATTGTACTGAATGAAACTAGAAACAATTCAATAAAGAAAAATATTTTCAAATAGTAGACGAACAATTATTACAAAAAGCAATTAATAGTTTAAGTTGGAAAAATGAATTGTACCCAATGCATGATATCGAATCGACAACAGAAAAATTCATCAACATCATAAACACATGTGTACAAAAATCAACTCAATACTTCAGATTAAAAAATAGTCAACGTAAAAGGAAAAATTGGATAACAAAATCATTGATAAAACACATCAACCAAAAAAATCATTCATTCTTATTATGGAAAGAAAATCCAAATAACGTAAACTTGAAAAATGATTATTTAACGGAAAAATAAGAAACGGGAAAGAAAATAAAGACTGCCAAAGAAAATTATTATAAAAAATTAGTTGAAAAGGAACAAAATGCAAGTAAAAATCTTTGGAACGCTGTTAATGAAATTTTGAATATCAAGACAGGAAGAATAATAAATATTATTAGGAATGAAAAAAATGAGATCGTCACAGATCCAAAAGATGCTGCTGATATATTTAACAACTTCTTAGCGAATGTGGGGGAAACTTTGGCAAAGAACATACGACAAAATCCCAATTACAAAAGTAAAAAATATATAAACAAAAATTCACTTTTTCTTAAACCAACGAATATTACTGAGGTTGAAAATACAATAATTAGCTTAAAAAATAAAAAGGCTCCCGGGCTCGATGGAATGAAAGCTGAAACTCTAAAGATTATTGCAAAATTCATATGTGAACCTTTGACGGACATCATAAATAAATCCTTCGAATCAGGCATATTTCCTTCGATTCTAAAGAAATCTCTTATAACTCCAATTTTCAAAAATGGGAATACAGAAAATATTTCAAACTATAGGCCTATTTCACTTCTATCTTCAATAAGCAAAGTCTTTGAAAAAATTATAAAAACGAGACTTACGACATACCTATCAAATTATAATCTGCTGTCGACATCCCAGTATGGCTTTAGAGAAAAAAAATCTACCAATGATGCAATCCATTCCTTGACAAAAACCATCTACGAATCCTTGAATTCAAGCACTCCATCTATTGGGTTTTTTGGATCTAAAAAAGGCCTTCGATACTGTCGACCACTCCATACTTTTAGATACACTAGAAGATATGGGTGTAAGGGGTTTAGCTCATAATTTATTCAAAAGTTATCTAACAAGCAGAACACAAAAAACTAAATTCAAAAATCATGTGAGTGAAGAGATCAACATTAAATGTGGTGTACCCCAAGGAACAGTATTGGGGCCGGTGCTATTCGTAATTTACTTAAATAATCTATTTGAACAGGAAACAATCGGAAAAATAATCAGCTTCGCGGACGATACTGTGATTTATTACAAACATGACGACTGGTATAATCTCAAAATAAATATTGAAAATGATCTTGGAAAACTCAAGGACTGGTTCGACAGCAGATTACTCTCAATAAACTTTGACAAAACTGTATACTTACCCTTCAGTAGTCATGAAACGTCTCTGCCAAAATACAATCTTAATATCCAACAAGATTTTTCAATTAAACCTGCAAAAAGAATTAAATACTTGGGTATTTACATTGACAATCACTTACGATGGAACCATCATATGGAATATTTAACTAAAAAGCTTCGGAGTATCCTATTTCGATTTAAGCAAGTAAGCCAATTTTTGAGCTTTAAATGTAAAACAATACTGTACCACAGTTTGGTTGAGTCACACCTCAATTATGGCATTATTGGCTGGGGAGGAGTTTCAAGGAACTATCTAAATGCCCTCGAAGTGTCTCAAAGGCGATTCCTCCGAATGATTCTCAACAAACCTAAGAGATATTCAAGCTCACTGCTCTATACTGAAACACAAATATTAGATGTTAAACAATTATACATTATTCAGATAGGATGCCATCAATATAAAAATAAATACAAACTTACCACTCAAAATCATAGATACGCGACAAGATCGAATAATCAATACTGTATACCAACAGCTCTTAAAACAATAGGTCAAAAAGGTTACTCCTACTTGGCACCTAAATTATTCGGGCAACTACCACAGAGAATTATCGATGAAACTTCTTTTAAACGCTTCAAAACCCAACTAGTAACATTTGTTAGAGAAACAGACAAAACAAAAATACAGAAAATGATAGAATGCCGAATCAAAAAACAGAGAAGAGTAAACTCATATACGAAATGTATGTCTGAAATACAATCATGTAAAAATGGATTTATATTGTTTTTAACTGCATTTTTTGTTTTTTTTTTAATTTTTTTTAAATTTTGACACACTTGCCTATATTCACCACATACAAGTATGTACAATACTTCTGTGGATGTCAAGATGTTTATTCAATTTTATTTGTATTTTATCACTGTATTTGTTAAATTTATGAATAAACGTTATTATTATTATTTATTATATATATATATATATATATATATATATATATATATATATATATATATATATATAAAAATCTTTCGCTGTATAGCATATGACTAACAACCAAACCAATATCATGACACCATGGAATAGAACAAAATTATTACCCACTTATCATTTAATATGTTTAACGTGTGCGAGGGGCGTATGATTGAACCCTTATTTCGAAGTTCCCCTGCCTCGTTGCAAGAAATACTTATTTTGCTCTTAAAACAATACTATACAAAACGACTGTGGTTTCGAGTCATTGCACTTTGTATCAACAGAAAGTGAAATCAGAGTCTTTAAAAGGAATTCTGCTGATCTATGAGTAATAAATGTTTATCGACAATCCCGTTCAGTATGTAAGTGCCGAGTTGAAAATTTTCAGGTACTTGAATAACCTATAATGTTTATTAATTTTACTTAATATGAATGGAATTACCTAACCACGTCTGAAATAATTAGCTTTTATTTATCATCGCGAAATTTCACTGGAAATGGGACTTCAAGGAGACAAAATCATACGCTCCGGGTCCGTGTTACTAGGTACAAATAAATCTCGGTTCAACCCTTGTTTTTTTTCCATCCACAAGGTGGAAGCGAATTATGTGGCGTAAAACAATAATCAAATAAATAGTGCCTAACTCCTGTCGGTTATAGGCACCCTAAAGAAAGCGAAATGTTCCCACAATTTTGGAGAAAACCTTACTTTGTCATCACACGCGATAAACTCATATCTTATATAACGAGCGGTACCCAAATTGTGAGCCTGGACCTGCAGTACCTAATTGAAACCTGCCAACTTGTCAAATCCCCGTGAAAGAATAAATAATAAAATAATTATACTGTTATAACTTCTACCTATGTGTATAGTTATGTTATAAATACCAAGTTTAGAACCAGCGTACAATAATAAAAATGAATAAATTTCTCCTCAAGAAAAAAAAAACTTAAATCTCAACTTGTTAAAAAATTTACCGCATTGGAAACTTCCTTTCTCCGGTCTTCGATTACTGCCTGCGTTCACTATATTTCTAGAAACCGCGGGTAACGCTAGTAACCGGTATCGAGCTATGTTGAACTCCGAGTAGAGGGCGAGTTTTCCCGTTTTGTGTCACCGACGGGGGACAGTGTCCACCGCCAAGGATATCTAAGTATCCCTTACACACCCTAACACAACGGAGAAAAACTTCTTACTCTGAAGCCGCTAACACCAAGAAAACTGATACCCGTTACCGTGACAGGGGAAGGATTCTTCTCTTCGCGTTTTTCGCCCGACACTGTCTGTCGCTCTGACTGCTCTGTACCTGGTTTTTACTATCCCCTTGAATTAAGTTTGGGTTTTTTTATTGAATTGCAAAAATCCATTTTTTGTTTTGAAGCGGCCTCAATTTTTCGTTATTAACTAGTTGTATACAAAACAATTATTTAATTTCAACTTAGTAAAATGTTTTATTTGTTTCAAAGCTGTTATGGTTCTGTATCATTCTTCTAAACAAAAAGTGGGTCGCATTCCACTTTTTAATTATATTTGAAATAAAATATGTTTTACCGTGTGTTCTGGAAGTTACTAATTTAAATTTTTCTAATTGGTATTCGCGTTTATTACAATTCGTAATTTGCATTACAAATGGCCATTAAGACTAAACTATTGTAGCCCTTATAGTTATAATAATACGCGGCGCCACTACCTGCTGGAGATATAATGTTAACATGCTTTCCATCTACCGCTCCCAAACAGTTAGGAAAGTTGCAACGTTCTTCAAACTACGCAGCTATATTTTTCCACTCTTGCTCCGTTGTGAGGAACTGAAAAAAAGTGTCGGACAATATGTTAAGTCTAGCAGGATTCCAAAAGATCTGGGTTATTGTAAGTTATTGTAGGTAAGTAAGGCCAAAATTGCGAAGAACAAGCTGTACCCACTGAACTATAGGCATAACTGTCTACCTACAAGAAACAATGAACGAATACCGACACACAAGATTTTTGTACACTGCAAATGTTGCAAAACAAGTGTCTACGTATGACTAGGTACCTCTCGTTCACTAAAATATTCAAGGAATTTCTGGCTCTATCACGAAGCAAACTTCCGGACTATGAAGCTACTTGTTAGTTCTGCTTGGAACTAATCAAAGGTTTAGGTAAAGCGTAGCATTTTACTTTTCCGCTCAACCTTTCTATATGCGAGAAAAGTATTGGTTTACCCCAAAAAAAGTTGAAATTTTGAAAATTTTTTTTGAGTTATTTTTACGTTTTCCATCAACAACAACACGAAAAAACGGTTTTTAGAAAAAAAATCCTGTGTGTATGTCGTCGTCGTCGTTGTCGTCGGCCACTTTTCCTTACATGTCTTGTTAGCACGATACAGTCTCCGGAGTGCGATAAGTCAGCAATTTTATGATTGAATATTGTTAAGGACATGTCACAGATGATCCTTATTGATTTTCAGTTCACCAGAGTCAGTACAACGGTTGTTATGGTACTTGAAGTAAGACATTTTGTAATTTTTTGAGAAATTTCATTTTGTTAGCACGATACAGCCTGCGCAATTCAACAAGTCACCAATTTTATGATTGAATATTTTTCAGGGCTTCTCACTGATGAACCCTATAGATTTTCAGCTCACCGGAGCCAATACAACTAGTGATACAGTACTTTAAGTACGATATTTTTGTCATTTTTGAAGAAGTTTCAGTTTATTAGCACGATACAGCCTCCGGTGTATATACAAGTGACTAATTTTATGATTGGATATTATTCAGAAACTCTGCCTACTGTGCTGCTGGGTGGATTGAGTAGCCCAGTAGTATGGTTGCCGTTCCCAAGCCCGGATAAAAGAGGAGGGTTAAGCGAGGGACTAACTATCCCTCCTTGGAAAAAAACCATAGTTACGACAACGAAACACACGCCTCGGACCCGGACGGACCTCACAAGACGAAACACGCGACGAAAAAGGACGATGAATTTCGGAACATGGAACTTACTCAGCCTTTATAGAACTGGAGCCTCTTTACATGCCGCCAAAGAACTGGAAAAACAAAATATGGACATAACAGCCGTTCAAGAAATCAGGTGGCCAGGGAACGGAACGCAAAGAGTGGGAAACTCGATAATACTGTATAGCGGAAATGACCAAGGACGACACCAATTTGGGACAGGTTTCATAGTAATAGAACCCATAGCAAAAACAATCATGGAGTTTAAACCGATAAACGAACGTCTCTGCTACATGAGACTGAAAGGAGAATGGTATATTTACTCGGTGGTCTCAGCCCATGCCCCGACTGAAGAGAAAGACGAGGAAATAAAGGATACCTTCTATGACGAACTAGAAAATCTTATCCTGAGTATACCCAAATATGATATGCTAATTATTTTGAGTAACTTTGATGCCAAAGTCGGCAAAGAAGAAGCCTATCAAACAATCATAGGCAAACATAGCCTGCATGACATTAGCAACGACAATGGAACCAGGCTTGTAGACCTGGCTACGTCCCAGAACCTCCTAATAAAATCAACCATGTTCGAACATAAAAACATCCACAAAGAGACCTGGAGTTCAATTGACGGAATCACAAGAAACCAAATCGACCACGTCATAATAGATAGGAGACATTGTAGTAACTGCCTGGACGTCAGACGCCTAAGAGGAGCAGACGCAGATACGGACCACTTCCTAGTAAGGACAAAGATTAGAATTAGAATCTCCACCTGTCCAACGCCTAAGAAGGGGACCAGAACAACTTGGGAGACGGGAAAACTAAAAACAGAGAAGACACAAGAAAGGTACCAAGAACAAATAAATGAGCAAATAAAGGAGCCTCAAGACGAAAACAGCATAGAGGAACTATGGGCTAACATTAAAGATGCAATAGCCACCGTATCAAAACAGGTACTTGGCAAAAAGAAAAGCCAGCGACGGAAATGCTTCGATGAGGACTGCAACAGGACACTTGAAGCGCGGAACCTAGCTAGGAAAAAAATGCTACAACATCCAACAGCATCTAATATAGAAGAATATAGACACCAAAGAACAATAACACGCAGAATGGTGAAACGGAAAAAGAGAGAATACCAACTGTCAATAATAAGGGAAATAGAAGAGAATAGACAGAATAACAGAACGAAAGAATATTTTAACGAAATCTCGAAACAGAAAGCCGGATACCAACCCAGAGAGGAAAACTTTCTCACAAAAAATAATGGAGAACTCATAACCAACGAAAAAGAGATTCTAAAAATCTGGAAGAAATACTTCTTTGAACTGCTAAATGAGGAGGAAAATACAAATACGCCACCAACAAATATACCAACGGCCGAAATAGGAACACAGCCACCGTCGTAGGAAGAAACAATGAATGCAATAAAAAAACTGAGAAATAACAAAGCTCCAGGCAGCGACGGCATACCTGCCGAATGCATAAAATCTGGCGGAGAAACACTCCACAAGGCCATACACAAGCTCATACAAACCATCTGAAGGACAGAGGCCCTACCCGACGAATGGAAGGAAGAGATAATCGTCCCTATCCATAAAAAAGGAGACAGAAAGAAATGCACAAACTATCGTGGAATAACTCTTCTGAATACATGTAATAAGGTACTCTCCAATATCCTACTGGAGAGAATGAAACCATATACCGAAGAGATTGTGGGGAAATACCAATGTGGTTTTAGACCAAATAGGTCCACCGTAGATCAGATTTTTACCATCAGACAAATAATGGAGAAATGCTGGGAATTCGACAGAGAACTCCACCAATTGTTTATTGACTTTGAACAGGCATTTGACAGATCAAAGTTGTGGCAAGCAATGCAAGAGCTTGGATTAAAAAAAAAACTTATATCGATGATGAAAGTATGCATGGAGGGTACGCGATGTAAAGTAAGAGTGGGGCAGAGTCTCCGACACCTTCAATATCAATAATGGTCTCAAGCAAGGGGACGCCCTCTCACCTCAACTCTTTAACATAGCATTGGAATATGTAATTAGGAACTCCAAAATTGAGAAGCCAGCTGCTATCTTTCATACAGGAGGACCCAACCTGCTCCTGGCTTTCGCAAACGATGTCGATGTGATTGGCAATAGCAGGATTGACCTCAAAGACACCTTCATAAAGTTCGAAAAGGAAGCAGAGAAGATAGGCCTCAAGATAAACGAAGACAAGACCAAGTATATGTACCTCAGCAGAAAAAATCGGAACCGAGATAGAGTAGGACAAAACTTCTCTATCGAAGACTACAACTTTGAGCGAACAAGACAATTTAAATATCTGGGTACAAGTATTAGCGAAAACAACGACATCACAGAAGAGATAAATAACAGGATACAGGCTGCAAACAGATGCCTTTTTGCTCTTCAAGACCTAATTAAATTTAGAATACTTACCAGGAAAACTAAGCTGAACATATACAAAACAATTATAAGGCCTGTCGTAATGTATGGATGTGAGACCTGGACTCTAACGGTTGCAAACGAAGAACGACTTAAGGTCTTTGAAAGGAAATTGCTAAGAAAAATATTCGGCCCAAATAGAGAAGAAAATACAGGACAATATAGAATAAAAACCAACCAAGAACTCAAAGAACTCTACACTGATACCAACATAATAAACAAAATAAAGGCCAGGAGACTACAGTGGGCAGGACACGTTAAAATAATACCAGATGATAGAATAGTAAAACTGGTGTGGGAGGAGGTCCCAGGGGGAAAACGCCCATTAGGTCGACCCCGCCTCAGGTGGAGGGATAATATTACAAAGGACCTAAAAGCCATGAATATCGAAGATGGACCCGATCGGATGCTAGATAGAAAAAGATGGAGACGTGTGGTTGAGTCGGCAAAAACCCACCCAGGGTTGTGAAGCCACTGATGATGATGATGATGATATTATTTAGAGCGTCTCAAAGATGAACCCTATTGATATTCAACTCAGTAAAGCTAGTACAACGGGTGCTATGGTACTTGAAGTACCAAATTTTCGTCATTTTTGGAGAATTTTCAGTTTGTTAGCACGATACAGCCTCCAGAGAGTATACGATTGATCAATTTTAGGATTGAATATTGTTCAAGGTGTCTCACAGATGTACCTTATTGATTTTTAGTTGACTAGAGCGAGTACAGCGGGTCCTCTAAATCCAGATATACAAAAATTTTGGTTATTTTTGGAGAAATTTCGGTTTGTTAGCACGATAAATCCCTCGAAGTGTATACAAGTAACAATTTTATGATAGAACATTGTTTAGGGCCACAGATGCGGAAAAGTTAGTTTTAATCCGTGAAACCGTTTATTTGGTAAAGCGATGCCCTCTTGAACTTACACACCCAAGATGTCGATTCGGAGAGTTACCCCCACAAAATCTTCTAGAATTCCCAAAACACTTCTGCCCCGTTGTCGCCTTCATAAACATTTTCTTAACTCCAGTTTTTGAAACCCTCTTTTTTATGAATAAATCAATGGGAATAATAGTTATTTGCAAGGTACAAAGTAATTGCGAATCAAACAAAGGGTTGGTTCAGCAAGGAGTTAGGAAGGTTATTAGTTGTTTATAGCATGGCATTGTAAGACATTTGAAATAAAGCTATTTTCAAACCTTAAATATGTAATTATCTATCACAGGGTACAATGAGTCAAACACAGTATCAACCAACACTATTCTAAATAAATTTCCATTGACCTTAGATTCATATTATTTTGTTGTAATCTAATATTTCCATATTCCGATTATTAACTTCCAATCAGACTCAAAAGTTGAAGTTACGCTATAAAATTTCACTGGCTAACAGTATATATTACGCAGACACATTCAACACATTATTATGTAACGACATCCAGCTTGCCGTTTCCAAATTTCTCCAATATTGTCCGAATTTTAATGGTCTTTTTGTGAGCATATACAAATTGGTGGATTATATTTAATGGCGTATCCCTTTGAGACCGATATAGAACTGCTGAACTGTTTCGTTTCACGATTTAGGTCTTGAGGGACCAACAGCTTGTTGCTGGCAATGTTTTTTCTCATAAATTTTAAGGGGAAACGTTGTATCGTGGATTTTCACCATTTCAACCAATGTGAAACATTGACGGAAAAAGGAATTAACTTTCTCTCAAGAAAAGATAGGAATATTATAAGGTATACGGTGAGTAACAAGTGAAATATTGTTAGTTGTTTACTATGTAGTAGTACTTTGTACAGGGGATAGATTTTTACAAATTTCAATTAACTGTAATAAATCGTTTATCAATAGGGATGTTGATAGATGTTACAAATACATATGAAGTAAGGTTTTACAGATTAAAGATAGTTTTTAGAAACATAAAATAATATTTTAAGAACCTAATTATTCGTCGTAAATTAAATAAATTCAATTTAAATTGCCTTTTTTATTACTTGTTATCACGTGACTGCGAACTTAATCAGAGCGCGATGACGTTACTGCAGGAACATGGTGACTTATTTCTCATAACCAAGTTAGGAATATGAACTATTTTTCTTTATAATTTGTTAGAATAACGATAATATTTCGCAATTTTTATCACAATGGAGACTGGATCCATCAAAAGAAATAGTTGTAACTTACCGAAGATTGAGTTTCTTTACTAGAAACATGGATATTTGTGCAGCGGAGCTTAAAAACGTGAAAATATCTTTGTACATACCCATAATTCTACATTGATATTCTTCATTACAAATTAAATAGATACCTTACTCATTCTATATACCCTTTCATCATATTGTTACGGAAAATCACACTGGTATAGTTCCTGAATCCGACTCTGTCTAAGCCATGTATGAAAGTTAAAATTATGGCGGATCCGCAGGGATTTCTTAGAACTGTTTACGATTGTGATTATCTTATCTAGACATTGTTTTGTAACCAGTCTTATCTAGGAAAAGCCAGAAAGCCAATTGTTTTTGTGTAAGCCGCAATTTAGAATCATCTAGTAACAAATATAGAAAGGACCGACTGGGGAGAGTTAGTTCAGTTTATAAAGTGATCTCGACAAATAAACAAGAATACACCGAAATAGCGAACAGTAAAAAGTAAAGTAAATTAATAATTAAGGTTGTGTGTATATAATTTTAATTCAAGTTAATAGTTAAGTGTATATAAATTAAGTGTTAATGAGTAGTTTACTGTTTAAATAAATTCGTAAGTAGCCATACCGTGTGTTTAAAAATTATCCCCCCCTCCCTTTTACTGTTTAAATAGATAAATTAAACATTATATTGGTGTCAGGTGTGTGGTAATAAAAATAAAGTGCTACGTAAAAATGGCCAAGAGACTATGTGACTTGAAAGTGACTGAGTTAAGAGCAGAATTGGAAGATCGTGAGTATAGTCCGGTAAGAAAAGTGAATTAGTAGAAAGACTTAAATTGGCACTGAAAATTGACGGCGTTGATCCAGAAACAGTTTTATTTAATGACAAGGCTTCCACATTAATCTAGTCAATTTCTGCTAATATTCCTGCTAACATGAACGAGAAGATTTCTGCCACGGAAGAGAACATGGACGAGAAGTTTTCTGCCATGAAGAACGACATTTCTGCTAACATGGACGAGAAGATTTCTGCCATGGAAGAGAACATGGACGAGGAGATTTCTGCTGTGAAAAACGATATCTCTGCTATGAGGAACGACATTTCTGCTAATATTGATGACAAGATTTCTGTTTTGAAGAACGATATATCTGCCCATATCTTATTAATGAGAAACGACATTGCCGCTGACGTTGAAAATGAAATTTCGTCTCTTAAATCTGAAATCGAGAATAAAATGTCAACGATGGACGAGAAAATCGAGAATAAGATTACAACGATGGACGAGAAGATTGAAAATAAGTTGACAACGATAAACGAGAGAATCAAGGAGTTATAAAAAAAGATGACAGATATAAGAACTCAAGACACGCCAGCGGAAGAAAAGAAGGCCGAGCAAACAAAACCTTGCAAGCCAGAAACACACAAGTTAGACGACATTGGTAGATTTGCCCGAGTCAAGGCCCCAATGTTCGATGGAAAAATGTCGTGGACCAATTATGTGAAACAATTTGGAGCAGCCGCTAGAGTGAATAATTGGTCCCATAGAGAGAAGGCAGTGAACTTAACTATCGCGCTTCGGGGAGATGCCTTCGATGTACTACAGACGATACCACTTGAAGAAACGGATGAATTCGAGCAGCTGAAGAAGAGGTTGGACATGCGATATGGCCACGAACATCTGGAGCACTTGTACCAATCTCAGATGAAGAACCGAAGGCAGAAACGTGATGAAGCATTTCAAGGTATGAAGTGGACATTTTTCGATTAGTTCGATTCGCTTATCCATCAACACCAGAGAACATGATTGAATGTCTGGACATCCAGGCCTTTATCGATGGCTTACGCGACCCCAGTATGCAAAAGACGCTTCATTTAGCCTATCCCAAAACATTAGTTGACGCATTGATAGCTACTCTTGAATATGAAGCAGCAAGGAAGGCTTCGGGATATAACAAAATTAGGACCATCCAAGGAGAAGGTGACGAAGACAGATATGACCAGTTTGTCAGTATAATAAAAGGTATGATGGACAAGAAGCCGAGAAAGATCAGATGCTGGAATTGTGGCGAGCTATGGCATGTACGTAGTTCGTGTAAGCGCCCCAGGACTCCTGCAAACCAAGAACCTCAGTCACAGGAAAACTAGAACGGGTCGGTTACGAGGGGGCAGCACCGACCCATGATCGTTCCAAAGACCCTCTCATACTGATAACTTCTCTCAGATGTCGCTACGACAGTGTATATGTAGATGGAGAAGTGAATAGCAAGAGATATACTCTGCTGGTAGACACTGGAGCACCTAGAACCATTATACGACCAGAAATAATTAACTCCAATAATAAGCTTTTATCAACGAGACTGCGACTGCGGACCGTCACAGGTGAGAGTGCCAACAATCACGGTGAGACGCAAATCCAATTGGCAATAGGCGCAGAATAGTTCACGCATACGGTAATCGTAGCTGACATTGAAGAAGTCGTGATTCTGGGAATGGACGTAATGGATGTACATGGTTTCCAAGTTGACTTTAGAAACATAACCATTAAAGTGGGTTCCGAGGAGGTATTCCTTCATCCATTTGAAGACAGCGCAGTGTTGGCAGCTGTATAGGAAGATACCGTTCTACCTGCATGAAGCGAAATCATGATAGTAGCACGGCTACAGGGAATCATGGAGGAAGGTACACCGGTTATGATGAAGCCAAGGAACCACGACGAGGAGGTTGACAAAGGAGTACTAATTGCAAAAGGATTGGTTACGTCCGCGGAAGAGATCCCAGTACGTGTGATAAACGGTTATGATTACCCAGTTACCATCAAGAAGGAAACCAGGATTGGATCCTGCGTACCAGTGACTTCTATAGTTCGTCAAACAACGATCACTGACAATTCTAATGCCAGATTCGAACAGATGTTATCAGTAGCTGGTCAATTTTTGGATCGAGCTGGAAAAAAGAGAATGAGAGAATTTCTCTTGCAGTATCGAGACCTATTCGTACCAAAAGGAGGAAAGACTGGTAGAAAATCGGCCGCCAAATAAAAAATAAATACTAGTAATGCTAAGCCAATTAGGCAATCAGCTCGAAGACTTACACGAGCGTAGGAACAGAAAGCTGAAAGAATAATTCAAGAGATGGCAGAAAAAAAAGTTATAGAACCATCTACTAGTCCATGGATGTCTCCAGTGGTGCTCGTCAAGAAAGAGGATGGAACTACAAGATTTTGCATGAACTATTGCCAGCTGAACAACGTGACGAAGAATGACAGCTATCCTCTTCCTCGAATTGACGATACGCTAGATACGTTGGCCAGCAGCAAATTGTTTTCCATCTTGGATCTGAAGTCTGGTTATTGGCAAATGGAAATGGACCCAGATGACAAAGAGATAACTGCTTTTACCACCGAATCTGCATTATGGCGGTTCAATGTCGTGCAATTCGGGCTCTATAATGCGCCCGCGATATTTCAAATACTCATGGAAAATGTCTTGAGAAGGTTGTCTTATATTATTATAGAAGATTCATCAGAAAGTTTGGAGATTTTGTCAAGCCTCTAACTCGACTTACAGAAGAAGCAAGAGCTTCCCAATGGGACGAAGACAGTCAAACGGCTTTTGAAACCTTGAAGAGGCATTTAACCTCGGCGCCGATATTAGGGTACCCATTACCAGCCGAGAACCAGAGTAGCTGGGAAGTGGAAGGTATCTGACGTGATGGTCCTGGTTGGGGTGTGGAAGGAAGAGCTCAGTTTAAAACCAACCTGTATCACTGCATTCTCCCCAGGAACCTGGAGGTGCGCCGTCTAATAGTACAGGCTTCAACCTCTTCCTGAGGAAAATGAACATGGAAGGCATAAATGACCCGTCTGCACCCATACATGTTCCTACTGTTATTATTTTCATACGTTCGGCAGATGACAATGAACCTACCTGCTTCCTACCTTTAGTAGCAATTATTTTATTTAGGTTTTTATCTACCGAAGAGATGCCGGTTTCATCCACATTGAACAACTTAGTAGGTGTTATGTTATGTTTGGTTATTACACTGGAAATCAGGTAAAAAAACTCGTAAACAGAAACTCTATTGAATCCCATGGCACGTGCCGCTGAAGTAGCTTCTGGTTTTCGTAGCGATGAATTGACATGTCTTTTAAGGAAACCAGCAAACCAATATTCTCCTGCCATTTCAGTTACACGATTGAAATGATTAGGAAGATTGTTACGTTGAGCTAGTTGATAGGCTAGTTTTCGAAGGTCTGCAGGTGACAAGCCAAAAATACGGGCTTCCATATCCTGAATATATTTCACCAATTCTAGCTCTTGCTCATTTGAGAAAAGGGTTTTATAGTATCCGATTCCCTTCTACGAGGCAAACTGGATATCCCTACTTTGCCTATATTTCTTGATTCTACGCTTCAAAGTTGCTCATGACACTCCAAATTAATCTGCTGCAGTTTTACATCCACTATTTGATTCTTTAACTGCTTTAATGGCATTTTCTATAGAATTTTTCTCCCAAGATTGCCTATTACTCTTTTTTTTTGTACGTACGTACTATATCTCCTTTTTCTGTAAGGAAAAACAGTCGTTAAATTTCGATCATATTTTTAAGTAGCATGGGGAAAAATGGGTAGGTACTCATTCACCCCGCCCATTATGCCCCTGACGCCATTTTGTGAATAAAATGAATATATCATAAGAAATCAACGCTTATTAATTCATCTGAACACTATTAAAAGAGCTAATAGACATACCTTTTTGTAACTGATAAGTCAGGAATCTCCAGATAATCAATTACCAGGTCTATTCCTGCTTTCAAATATTCCGATTATCTTAACTTTCAGTACGCAAGTACTAAAATAAGTATAAGAAGTAGGTATACCCTACAGCGGTCAAACTCATACTGAAATATTTCGAACTTCGGAGCATCTAAGCAATTGTTTTAACGGGAATGGTGACCTTCGAAGGTACAGTGGCGTCAAAATATTAACAGTGCCCGTTATACCCCGGTAGCCCGTAATGCCCCGGCATCCCCTAATTGATTAATGACCATTCATTTTCTTGGAACATATAATTTTTTGCCAACTGCTGGGCTATTGTGGTAAGTGTAACATGCATTTTGTTTAGGATATATTAAAAATGATCACCATGCGAAATAATATTGGATTCTTGTTAGATATAGTGCATAAATATTTCACATGAATTAAAATACAGCATCTTTTAAGAGTTCCAGAGTACTAGGTTTTTTTTTAATTTGATGATTATAATAATATGATAATTACTTAATATTGGTTAAAATATTGGTTAATCATACTTTTTGAAAAGAGTCATTCTTTTTTAAATATATTTAAAAACCTCTACGAACAGAAAAGTAAAGCCACACATTTATTCATGATAAAATACATAAAGTATACGTGTAAAATAAATTAATCATAAAAATCAAGTGATTTGGGATGTATTATAGAAAACTTTTTATTTTATCATATTTTATCGCCTCTCTTGGGAAACTTTCACATCGAACTTTGTCTAGAATTTTAAAAAGCTTCGGTTCCCAACTCGTTCTGCAGAATAGCTCAATTTTATATAAAATTAGAAGTGTCTAGACTTAACAAACCCGTTCTCTGAGATTTAACGAGCAAATTATTTCACTTCATTTTCTCCAACAACTCCGAAATAATAATAAAATTATATGTAATGGAAGAAAACTTGTCATTTAGTGATAAACATCCATCAGTATTCATGACTTGAATAGGATACTTTTTATTCAATCAAATTTGGATTTTTTCCAGCTGCCGCTTTGTTATAAATAATGGACCACACCTTTTTTATCTAAACACTTTAATGTGTACAGAAAATTATAATAGCTATTTATGTACCAAGTGCGTTATATAGATCCTAACGCCCGGAGGGTAACATTCACCCGAGGGCCTTTGGCCCTCGCGTGAATGCTGCCCGATGTGCGTTAGGATTTAGTGACGCTCGTGGTGCATACCATATTTCATTTCTCACTAAAAAATTATCTTAAACGACGTTGTTTACTTCATAAATTTCTTCTCATAGTGTTTACTGCGTTCTGGTCGACAACTGAGCACAAGGGAGCACAATGCAATTGCCACGGAAACCGAATGCACATTGAGGAGTTCCTCATCGGTCAACTATCAGAACTTCAAACTCGGTACTAAATTTTCAGGAACATTTGAAAATTGTAATTTCTATTTGAGAGAAAATAATCAGTCCCTTTGTTATGTACAGTTATAAATAAAACTTTTCTGAGTAATTAATTTATTGAACTAGAGAAAAAAACATACACAAGTCATTGTCTTAAAAGATCATCCGCCAAAATATTAGTAGATGCAGGAGGAGATATTACAACTCTTAAAAAACATGGAGGATGGAAATCCTCTACTGTCGCTGAGGGATATATAGACGACTCGACTACTAATAGAATAAATGTTGCATCCAAAATTGTAGACGCTGTGCAAGGACGATCCAAATATACTGCAGAATTAGCGATATTAGAAAATATTAATCAGCATCCCTCATCTTCGAGTACAATTACAAGTAACATCCGAGAAAATATCGGAAACCATCTTGCACATACACCATTGCAATTTATGAATTGCACTAATAATAATTTTAATTTCAATTTTTACAGTGATTCAAATAAATAATTAATTCTGAATCGCAATATTTATGTAACAAAAACAGTTTTATTTCTGATGTTCTGTTTCCAATTGTTGTTAAAATAAATGTTCGTAATATTTTGTGTACCAATATTTATTCTAACTTTTTTATGAACGCACTCTTTTTCATGACATGAAAATCACAATTTTCTCGGACACTTTCAAAGATAAGTAATCAAAACTATATAAAGTAATTAAAAATACACATATATAAAACTACTCACATCTACATGAAAACGCAAGATTGTACATGCCTGATTCGGTAAAAGTATATCGCGGGGTCGTAGGAAAAATAGTGTACATAACTTGTGCCAAAGTGATTTTTCACACTCGTTACGTAATGTACTATTGTAGTACAGTTACTTATACCTTTCGAGAATTTTTTATTTTTTCTTAAGCCTTTTTATACGTCTCTGCCTTCTTATTTCAAAAATCAACAATTCTCTTCTTTGTAATATAATTTTATACCTATGAAATTTCTTCAATTCTTCATAATCTTTTCACGTGTGTGTTTTCTTATTTGAAGATCAAATACTTAACTCATTTCTTTGTAATATAACCTTTTTTACTTTTTGAAATTCTTCAGTCTTTTTAAGTTTTTAACAATCCCCTAACATTTTTCAAAATCACAACTACTACTTTCTTTTTCATCAGTTCCTACTAGCTGTTATATATATATATATATATATATATATATATATATATATATATATATATATATATAGAAACAAATATTAGTGGGGGATTTGGCATCTGAGACAAAGAATACTCTGTTTAATTAGTCCGAGCTTTCGAAAATGTTTATTTCCATCCTCAGGGACACTACAATTGATAAAAATAGTCAAAATTTAAAATCAAACAATAAAATTAACACTTACATTAAGTGAGGTTATTTGTCATTGAGTTGGTGTAAATGTGAAAACAACATCAATGTGCTTTTTCTTTCCTTGAAAAATGGTTCTTACTAATTACACTGTACAAAATTGCATGTTAAAATTATCATAGTATCTAGAATTTCTCTAATATATACAATTTTTTTGTGATTAAAACAGATCAGACTAATTAAACAGAGTATTCTTTGTCTCAGATGCCAAATCCCCCACTAATATTTGTTTCTAACTAGTTATTGGCAAAATAACTACTTTCTATATATATATATATATATAAATATATATATATATATATATATATATATATATATATATATATATATAAATATATATATATATATAGGGTGTCCCGAGACTAATGGGAAAAAAGTCAGGAGCGTATAATCTGACACAAAATAACGTTATTACTTCATATAAACTTTTTCTATGCAGGCCCTCGTTTTCGAGTTATAGGCCTCCAAAGTTTTAATTTTGAATTGGGTTTTAATTTTTATTTTTTGTACTTGTTATTTGATCTTTATAAAATTTACGGCAAAGCTATTATGTACGTCTACGTTTATTTTGGAAAGGTAAACAGATTTACAGTTGTGTCTTGAAGCCAGGGACGGACTACCCGCAATGGTTAGTGATCCAAAACTTTTGCAGGGATGGCACACCCTGTACGAAATTATCGAAACTGACTTCCACACACATTTCGCTAACGAAAAGGTACTCTTATTGGAATTTGATAAAATAAGCCGTTTGGCTAATATTTACGGTTTTATTAATGCACTAACTACCAATTTACCTAACTAACTTATTAATACGATGTCCAAGATTCACCTAAAGTACTACAAAAAAATAATTTGATGATAGTAGATGATAAAAACGTTAAGAACTTATTTAATGGGAATTAAATAGGTACGGTAACAACGTAATTAGTTGCTTTTAATCAAAATTACGGACACAACATTATTAAACCATTAAGATAACCTCAAAAAACACAAGTTATAAAACATTTGACAAAAACTAATTCCCAAACAACAACAAAAAAAACGTTATTCTAATAAATGTTCAATATGAGCTCCTCCCACTTCCACGCACATTCTAAGTCTACGAAGGTTGTTTCTTTGCACTTAAAAGAGCAATCCCATATTACTTCTAATAACATTGCAGTGTAACATAATTCTGTCTATTAAATCTTGCCTTATTTACACAGGTGTTGCGTATACCTTACTTTTGAGATAACCCCAGAGAAAGAAATGCATAGGATTAACGTCTCCTGATCGCGGTGGCCATTGAAAAGGGCCTCCACGACCAATCCATTTATTAGGAAGCCTGGTGTGTAAATGCTGTCGTACAACTAAACTGAAATGAGGAGTGGCCCCATCATGCAAGAGCCATAAATTCCTACGAGTTTGTAGAGGACATCATCAAACAGGTTCCATAACTCATTTTGCAAAAACTCCAAATATCTCTGATCGGTCAAAGTACCGTCAATAAAGTATGGCCCTATCAAATGATTGCCAACTATTTCTGCCCAAACATTAACCATGAATCTATGGGGGTTCCTAGTTTGGATAATGCCATGTGGATTCACATCATCCCATAAATGCATATTATGAGAAATAATGACTCCATCTCTGGTGAAACCAGATTCGTCCGTAAAGAGAACGTTACTAATAAATGTATTGTCTGCTTGTTATTGTCGCAGAAACCACTGGCTATACTCAAGTCGTGCGGGATAGTCAGCCACTGTCATACTGTGTACTTTTTTCATGTGAAAAACTGTTCTTTTAGGACGCGATGGACAACTGATTTCGAGACGTTATGTTCTCTTGATAATTTTCGTAAACTCGTTGATGGTTCATTATCAACTGCATTTAACAAGTCTTGTTCAACTGTCACTGTATGTACGCTTTGTACTGGACCTTTTCCACTTTTTTGGCAAAAAACTTCCTGAAATTCAAAATTTAGTTTTGTATACATAGAAAATTACATTTTCTTATTCATACCTGTTTCTCGTAAGCTGAGATCAATACGCTCAGACATTCGTCTGTCTGGCGATGCTCTGTTTGCAAAATGCTCTGCGTAAAGCCTTCTGGCCTCTAAACAGTTTCGAGAAGCCAGTCCATATATTAAATGCATATCAGCGCACTCAATTAAAGTGAATTCTGCCATTGTAACTGTTAAATTAAGGACTTATGAATTATTGACTACGAACTATTTTACACAACGTTTGAAAACTAATCCTATGGTTACATGATAAACGGTAAAAACACTTTTAATAAGTTTTTACCAACTTTCGCATTAATAAGTCGTTAATGTTTTTTATCTTCTGCTATCGTTAAATTATTTTGTTGTAGTAAAGGTGTAAATCTTGGACATCATATTAATAAGTTAGTTAGGTAAATTGGTACGTAGTGCATTAATAAAACTGTAAATATTAGCCAAACGGCTTATTTTATCGAATTCCAATAAGAGTACCTTTTCGTTAGCTTAATGTGTGGGGAAGTCAATTTCGATAATTTCACACAGAGTGTGCCTACCCTGCAAAATTTTTGGATCACTAACCATTGCGGGTAGTCCGTCCCTGGCTTCAAGGGACTACTCTAAATCTATTCACCTCTCCAAAATAAACATACACGTACATAATAGCTTTGCCGTAAATTTTATGAAGATCAAATAACTAGTATAAAAAATAAAAATTAAAACCAAATTCAAAATTAAAACTTTGGAGGCCTATAACTCGAAAACGAGGGCCTGCATAGAAAAAGTTTATATGAAGTACTAACATTATTTTGGCTCAGATTATACGCTCCTGACTTTTTTCCCATTAGTCCTGGGACACCCTGTATATATATATATATTTTTTATGGATCATTCATATAATTTCAGCAAACTTTATATCATTATTGTCATTGGCCGCTCTCTTAAATGTCGCGCACTTATCACCAATCACATTTTTTTAATTACTGTTGTGTATCGACCTAAATTAACTTATCTACCTGAATATTTGTTTAATTTTATATTTTCTTTACTATATTATTCATAACGATACACTAATTTTAAAATATGATTTGTTGTTACATTGATATTGACGTTTATGTCAAAATACATCAAATTTTCTTTCCCTGTGATTTCAAATACCTTGATGTTTATACGAGGATCTTCTAACATTATATTTACACTATACGAGGTTGGCTCAATATATATATATATATATATATATATATATATATATATATATATACACACATATATTCACAATTATTAATAGTGACATGACTATATAGTGAAGTGACAGTTCTATGCACAATCTCTAAAAAACTCGTTCCTTATTATTGAAATGGAATGACCTCTCAATACAAGATCAGACACTCAAAATCTAAGTCTTATTTATAATTACAATTCGGAATATGAAAATAATAAGAACAACATTCCTAAAATATTCCCCAAACACAGTACACTAACGATGCATAACATACCCTTAACGTGGTTTTCGCTGTTTTGCATTTTAGTTAAAGGCCTTTTTGTGATGCTTCGTTGTCACCATGATTTCCATGCTAATTATCACTTTTACAATCTGTTACCATTTGTTTTCATTAGAAGTTTGTCAATTGATTTCTAACATCTTAAAATGTGATATTCTTTGTTTGTTCAATCAAATAATATTTCTAAATTTGATGTGACTGTTTGTGTTACTTTTAGTTTCTTTTTTTTATCAATTCACACCAGAACCGTTTTTGGAAAGTAATAATTGATAATCAGTCTAGTTAGTACCTTAACATGATGAACATCCAATATTATTGACTTTTAACATCTGTAAGTATTTATGTTCATATCATTGTTATCTTATTTATATTCTAATTATTGTGATGAAGCTATTGATCAAAAGCGAAATATTGAGAATAAGAATATAGAGTTTTATTTCTTAAACTGACCGCATACCTTATAATCATCACCTTTTGCTTATATATATATATATATATATATATATATAAATATATATATCAACGTTGGGCATAAAACGATGCTCTGACGTACACCAAAGTATTTGGGTCAAACTCTCAGAAATTTTGAAATCCGATACAGTGAATACTTACGAGCATACAGATAAAAACAACCAGATAAATCCCAGTACGCCAGACATCTACTTGTCACTAATCATTCATTGACACCTAACACAGAACTAGAAGTACTACATATTAGCGATAAGAAAAAAGAACTGGATTTCCTTGAGAAGTTGGTAATTAAGACACCCACGATATGAAGTCGTCAATGAACAGATAATTCTAGGGAGTTCTCCACTTTTAAACTGTCTTCCTAAGTGAGTGTTCGAATTTGTTTTTCAATTACCAAATTCTCCCGTGATTTTATTTCAATTTCCCCTGTATACTACAATTCGAATATTATGCTCAAAACATATAACTAAATATATCCTTATTTTCAACATTTAATATTTCTTTACATCACCAAAAAAGTCATTTAAATTTACTAACACCTAAGAAAAACAGATAAACATCGTTTTCTGGAATTCCACTGAATATATCAAAGTCCCCGACATCTTATCTCTTCATAAAAACGCTCGTCCAAACCCTGTTATCTGTATCTACGAAACCGTTTCAAGCCCAAAAAAAACATATCTCCAACTGGCAATTTCACTTGTGTTTGAACGTTACATTTTAAAATACTCGTATCCCATTGGTTAGACCCGAACAAGTGGATCATTCCTCGACCCTACGTCTCCGACGTATAAATACGCCATATACCCTACATTCGCTCTCTTTCATCATTGAACGTGGTACACAAAGGTACTCACTTTAGAAGAGCACCCGGCGTTTTCATACCGGGAACAAACATGTGTCCTAAAGCTTTAGTCATCTCATAAATCATCATAGTATGTGCAAAATATTCTCAGGTATCGCGTAAATAACAGTGAAGTCTTAATTGTCGACGCAAAATTGAATGAAATTATAAGTTCATGACAATATAAAACATAATGTGATATAAGTGTTTCATTTCATTCTACGGTTCAGCATTACCTCAGTGAAAAACAACCGTAGTGGTCCTTCGATTAACCAGATAACCTACATTCCCTCTAATTAGCCCAAGTAAAAAGGCTTAATTTAGAACAGTGATAATTGTAAATATCAGCAGATATAGCTCTCCTGGTTTTCTATATCATTGCACAGTTATACTGATCTTAATTGGGAAAAATGATATCCAGGATATCCCCATAGGGCTAATAATATCTAAGCTTTAATATTTGTAATATCATAACTTCTTTTTTCTATATACATATATATTAAGTCAATCACACTTCTTGGAGTAGCTAAAAATAATTTAACATCAGGTAGTCATTATGTCATTCTGACGATGATATTTAGGTAATATTGAAACAATTGTCAATTTTTTAGAATTTTCAACATTTTTTCAATATATTGTGGAGTTAAGTACAAACAGTAAGTTTCATTTAAAACACTAATACCAGAGTAAATAATTCTGGTCTTCACAGCATTCATCTTTACAATATTATCTTTTGGTTTTGAAAATTTTAGGGAATCGTTTCGGATACCTATATCCTCCAATGCTTGTAAGAGTAAAGTGTGACTCACTGTATCAAAGCCTTTTGTAAAGTCTACAAATATACACAAATACGGTTTATCTTGACTAAGTGACTCGGTTATCTTAAATGATAATTCTATCACAGTGTCTTGAGTTGATTTATCAAACCAAATTGTTGATTTGTTAGTAGTTTGTATTTATTTAGATAACTAAGAAGTCTAGAATAAGTGATATTGGTCGGTAGTAATTAATGTCTGATTTACTATTTTTTTTATATATTGGTGTCACAACAGTAAGCTGAAAGACCGTGGGAAATACACCGCGTTGACTTCAATTGTTAAAGAGATAAGTTAAAGGATGTACTATATGATATCGAATTAATTTAATTGTTTCAGCTTTTACATTACCGCAACCAACTGATTTCCCATTTTTTATATTTAATATTACTCACAGAACTTCGTTTTCATCAGTTATCGCAAATACAAAGGAATTTGGAGTGGTTGATCTTTTTATCTTATAATTTTTAGAACTTTCTTCTCTAAATTTTGGCCTACGGATGTAAATTGATAATTGAATTCGTTAGCCATATCAATTTCATTTATAAGTAATTCGTCAAAGTTTATACTAGTAATGCTGTTTATGGGCTTTATTCTTATTTGTTCCTTGTTGAACTGCATTCCATAAGTTTTTTGTGGGGATCGAATGTTTACTAATTTGTTGTTGACAATATTTCGATTTTGCTTCAAAAATTGGTGTATTCAACTTATTTCGGTACAGTTTATAATTATTTTTCTTAAAAGTGTTATTTGTATTTTTTGACACTCTTTAAACATCGTGTGCTTTCAATTTGTCGAATTAAGTAGAGCCGTAGTTAACTAAGGAGCTACTTAATCGCGTTTCCTGAACAGTTGACTTCGTTCAGTGCATTGCAGCATCTGGATTATCAGCAGTGTACACTGAATCCCAACACAGTTGCTGTAATCAACTAGTTAATTTATTTGTCTTAATGACATTGATATATCTACTGATACCTACATCATTTACAATTTCATTTTCACAACCAATTTGCAAGATGGTTGCAAAATTGTAAATTATAGTGGTTTTAAACACTAAGGGTATAAGGTAATCGTAATCGTTTACGTTCACCTTAAAGAATATGTGATCCAAGCAGCTTTCACTATTACCTTGTACCTGTGTTGGGTCATTGATGGTAGATTTATACCAAAATTCATTCAGAACATTGACGCTGTATGTCTATCATGTGACTATAGAAAATTAATATTTAAGTCACCCAAAAAAATTTAAACTTGTTTTCATTATTTTCGTGTCACTCTAGGAATACAACAATTCATTCTGCAACTACTGGAGTAGATTAAGAGCTGTTTTTAGCTTCAAAATAGGGGGTTTGATTCGTGACCTTCTTGTTTGTTAAACTCTATTTTCATTGGAAAAATCAATTAGACGCTTTCAAATCTGAAACAGAGAAAACTTACGTTTTATAAACAAACAAATGGATAGTTTTTCTCAAAACCTATATGATTTAAAGTTTTTCCGGCTACAAAACTTTTTAGTACTTTTAAAGCAACAACTAATAAAACTCGCTACAAAACTTTCAGCAGTCTCCATCTTATTTCTCTATTTGATCCGGGCGACATGAAAATACGAACGTTAAGGGGAGTCTTAAAAGTTGTTTCTCTGCTTTCATCCGAATAAGAGACATATTTAGAAATGGAGTTCCAAACTTAAAGTTCGTGTTTGATGTTTTGATTTTCTTTGGAATTAGCAGGGGTTGACAAGTTCATTCATTTTTTTGCCGCAACTTTATATCAGATTTTTCTCCTCTTTTATATCAAACGTATTTATAGACCGGAATTTCATTCTTATCTGTTACAAAGATGAAGATTGTCTGGTGTGACCGCTTTTTCATCAAAATTTCACTGAGAAGTATTTCAATGAATCTGAACCAAGCCACTAAAAGATATTAGAATACGACCGACATATGATATTTACCATAATAATGTTTTCCGACGACCTGCATGAAAAACGTATCATATCGCACTCTAAACCAGCGCACAAAGTTATCTATTTCGCACTAGTGTGAAATATTCATTTCGCACTAGTGCGAAATATTCCGCAGTCACCTGTTCTGATGCTATGCTTATTTACCTAATAGCTACCTATACTCTTATGTTCACACAATTGTAGGCAGCTGTGACAATGACATATATTTAAATAAATTCATGACATATTATTACCTACTGTCATTGCGTTGATTTGATTTATTTAGTAATCAAATTGATAGTTATTTGTATAAGTTTAATCTGCTGATATCTGTAACGAAAACATGGAAATATCCAACCGCATAATCAGTCTATAGAACATGCAACAACCTTCACAGAGGAACTACCATCAAGATCATTCACAACCAGTTCGGAACTACAATCAGTCACTGTGAGACCGTCAACTTCGAGTACAGTATTTGAAACTAATAATGTGACAGGAATTAAGGCTCTGGCAGTTAAATAGTACCTGAATACAGACCAAAATGTACCTAAATATGTATGTTGAATGTTCAATAAAATTTGACCTTTTTCCCCGTTCAAATATATCTTTCTTAATAATGCAATTCACTTGAAAAATATCTATGAGTGAAAACTTGTATTATTAGTGGTTCAAACATATTTTTAAAATCCGATATATTTTGTTTTTCAGATAGGTCGTCGGAAAAGTATAGTGTACAACTCGTGCGGAAACTGCATATTTCGTACTCGTGTGACAAGATGATGAGTCACTCGCCTGCGGCTCGTGGTTCATCATCTTGTCACACTCGTAGAAATATCCTATTTTCCGCACTAGTTGCACAATATACTATTTCCTTATTTATATAAATACACACCGGATGGGATGAAGTTATACACACGGTATATCTACTTACTTAATTTATTTATACACTTAACTACTTGATAACTTATATTAAATACACGGTATATTCATTAACACTAATTTATATAAACACTTCACTAATATTTATTTATCTACAACTGTCATGTAACAGGTACGATTTGACACTATTTTCAGTGTCATAATGACGTATATTGCCGCACTAGTGCGTTTTTGAATACATTACCGCACTAGTAAGATAATAAGAATCGAGAAAATATTAATACCAGAATTAAATATTTATTTTATACTTATTTATTGTATATATTTACAATGCACTCCTCACAATTGTATAAATTAAGTCCAGACGCTGACATACCCAACGCTTCGCTAGAATAATTGCTTATATTTTGATTTTGAATATTTCCTGATATCGAAGGAATGTTTTCAATTTGTCCCAAAATTTTCATTGCTGTTTGTTTCTAATTTTCAGCAGACATTTCGATATAGCCTTCAGCGACAGAATTACTCTTCCATCCACCATGTCTTTTTATATTCAAAAGATCTGCCCCAGAATTAGCCAAAAGTGTGGTTGAAGATCTTCGACAGCAAAGTCCAGTATATTCTCTTGGATTAGCCAATTCAAGAAATTGGGCAATTAATTTCGGCACATTACTAATAGTATTTATACCAATTGGTTGTTTTGTGCAATTTCCAGCCCGGTATCCAATAAAAAATCGCTTATGTTCGCAATTTTTAGGTCTTAATGCAACGTAATTAATGACGACTTCCACTAGATTCACGCCGTCAATATTTCCAGATGTTATAAAAAATTCTCGAGACACGGTTGTTTTGGTATTTGTTATAGTAATTTGATAGCAAATTCCTTGACCTTCCCTATTTTCAAACAACATATTAGTTGGCTCTTCCCGCAGAGATGGACCAGCCAAACCAAATATCAATATAACCTTAAAGTGCATATTATATGAATACACCTTTTTATAATCTACACAAGAGTCTTACCTACCTTCATGCACAAATATTTCTCATCATTCGCATTTGTTAAAAATCTGGTTATTTCCTCCTCTGTAAATACCTTTGACTTTTTAGGTTTGATTTTCGTTTTAGGAATGCTATCAAATGCAAGTATTTCTTGATGTCGATATTCTGCTTAACTGAAAATTCTGTTCTTAACATGGAATAGTAACACCAAAGGGATGAAATGAAGGCTTCTGTATCTTGCTGAGCTCGTTAAAATATACTAATAATGCTTTTTCACTACTCATGTTTCCAACTTTTTTTTCTCGAAACCATTTCTCGTAAGTCAGCTGGTATTTTTCTCGTGATATCTCAGGCACAAGATTTGGAATAACACTATTTTCAATATCCGAAGGGATATTGTCTTCGCTTGAACTCATTTTTAAAGATTTTTGTTCATTCAACTTTGACAATTTAATGACATAACAAATTTATTATTTCCACAGCTTTGTTTGACTTTCCCACTATGCAAATAAATATTACAGTTACGTTAATTCAACATCACATTGTGATCATGTTCTTCCTTTTTTTCCTCTTGTTTTCATCACATGCACATCTATACAACCGCTTATGCCCAGCTTGTGACTGTTAACTTTTGTGATGTTTCGACTCAACTTCTCAGCAATGTTAAAGCGCTGCCTTTTTACATTACTGAGATGTTACTAGGACAGAGCTGTATTATTTTTGTAAGGCTGTTAACAACACTTTTTTTATATTGGTTAGGGACATTAGATTTGAAATTCAAATATCTTTCAGACCATATACTTTTTGTATACCAATTTGTGATAATTTTTCCTTGTGAATTGTGGGAGACATTAATATCAAGGAAATTTATTGATTTATTATTTTCTTGTTCAATTGTAAATTGGATTTTATTATTATAGCAGTTGAATTTATCAAGCATATAAATCAATTTATTTTTAGGTATACATGCAATACAATCATCCACGTATCTTTTAAAAAATAAAGGTTGAAAATCAAGATCATTCAATACATCTCTCTCCAAATCCTCCATGACTAAATTGGCTATAGTGGCAGAAATAGGTGAGCGCATGGCAACACCTTCTATTTGTGAGAAAAAATCTGAATTATATTTGAAGACTGTAGATTGTAAACAGAGTTTAATGCCTTTGGAAAATTCATTAGAAGGTAGTGAAGTAAATTTTCTGATCTCATCCCAATGTCTTTCAATACTCTTAATTGCAAGGCTTATAGGAATGTTAGTGTAAAGTGAAATAACATCTAGAGAAACAAGGATGTCATCATCAGGAAAAAGAAAAGCTTTTGAAGTTTTATTTCTTATAAAAGAAGTACGCGAGGAACCATTAATTATATATAAATTGAAAATCTTATATATGTTTCTGTGCCTAATCTGCAAATACAGGGTGAACAACTAATAACGCCGGCTGGCGGCCATATTTCAAAAAATAGTCATGGTACAGCTTTAAAGAAATACCTTCAGCCATTGTTGCCATTGATAAACTCCCTTCTGAACCACTTACACCAACACATATCCGTTCATATGATTCTCCGTGAGCGAATCCAAAAAGAATCCTGCATATAAATATTTAAGAAAAAAAAGTTTAAAAAGTCTTACCTACCTAAACTCTTTTTCTGGTGAAATATGACTATTTTCAAACCAGGTTTCCTTTGCAACAGAAAACGAAGGTTTGCATTGTTGTCGTTTAGAACACCTCCCACTATGCAAATAAATATTACAGTTATGTTAATTCAACATCACATTATGATAATGTTCTTCCTTTTTTTCCTCTTGTTTTCATCACATGCACATCTATACAACCGCTTATGCCCAGCTTGTGGCTGTTAACTTTTGTGATGTTTCAACTTAACTTGTCAGCGATGTTAAAGCGCTGCCTTTTCACATTACTATGATGTTACAAGAACTTCCTCAAAAGGAAGTGTTTATAACGAACTGAAAACAACATTTCTGTTACATTCTGAAATGCCTTTTAACTTATCGTCAATGTTAATGCAATGTCTAAAAAATAACATCTTATCAATGATCTAAATGCAACATTTCAAAAACAATACAGTGTATTCTCTTAGATGTTGTATGGACATCACTTAAACCTCTAAATAACATACCTCAAACATTCTAGATGACATCCTATAGATGTTTCTGTGCCTAATCAGCAAATACACGGTGAACAACTAAGAACGCCGGCTGTCTGCCATATTTCGAAAAATAATCATGGTACAACTTAAAAAAAAATACCTTCAGGAAAATGACCCTAAAAAATCGCTGGAAAATATTTTTGGGTTCCTAACATATCGGCTATGGGGTGGAATGAACACTTAAAATTATAATACTGTGATTATCTCCAAAAAAGACATACTAAAGGTATCCTAGAAATACAATTTTTGATATATTGATGAGATTATGAAAAAGTGTAGTTAGGGACTTTTTGTCCTTATTTTTCAAATAAGGGGTGGAGGAAGGTTCACTCTAAAAAACAAAGGTAACACTTTTTTGTATTTTAATCGATATCAATGTTTTTGGCGTCATTTAAGAGTTTCCTCTTTAATAAGATATATGCTTAACAAAAATAACAAAATTGAACAATTTTATCAACGATATGTGAAAATGTTGACAATTTTCCCATTTTCTCGGAAATTTCAAATGTAATGAGGCATTTTTAAAATTTTGATGAAAAGGGATTTACGTTATCAGATATAAAAATTAAAAAAATGCTTCAATTTACTTTTGAAATTTCCGAGTGAATACAAAATTACCCAATTTTGTTATTCATCTTATTAAACAAAAAAACTCTTTTAAATGCAGCTAAAATCATTAATATAGGTTAAAAAACAAAAAAGATACATTTGTTCATTAGTTTGAACTTTCCCCACCCATTATTTGAAGAATAATGGCAAAAAATCTCCTTAAATACATTTTTTCATAATCTCTTCAAGATTTCTAAAATTGTATTTTTAGGATACATTTAGTATGTTTTTTTGGAGTATTATGTTTTCGAGTTCTACCCCTAGCGGATATTTTAGAGACTGAAAAATATTTTCCAGCAATTTTTCAGTATTACTTACCTCAAGGTAATTTTTTTGAAAGCTGTACCATGAATATTTTCTGAGATGTGGCCTACAGTCGTTCTTAGTTGTTCACCCTGTACATTTAGAATAAAATAGCAAAAAAAGCAATAAAGGATTTAAAACTTTTATGCTGTTACCTGCTAGTTTTAATAAATGTTCCCAAAAAAATGTTCTGAAGGAAATTTTTCAGGTATTACCTGTATAATAAATAAAACTCTTGGATCAAAATATGTATGAATATAATGAAAGTAAAACGAGTTATAAAATTTTATGAAAAGTGGTTAGTAGGTGTCAGTATGAGTGAACAAAAATAAATTTTGACCTTAAACGAACAGATAAAAATGATAGTGGTGAAGCCATACAAAATAAAATTACTTAACTTAAGAGTTGTTGTTCGAAGGTTGTATTCCGGAAAATCTTCTTTAATTGTATAATTGTCTGTACTCTATACAGGTGAACAGCTGCGTCCTCGATAAGCTCTTACAGTTCAATCATTACTTGTAATGCCATGCTATTTGGAGTTAATACAATGGCACACTTCTTACGTCAGGTACTTTGGTATAATTTACTCACAAAAGTAGATTAGTCCTGGAGTTTCCGCTACAATAACACCAAGTGTGTTACAAAAAGACTTTACAATATAGAACGTATTCAGATATCTGTCCAGATAGATATATAAAGTTTTACTTATACTTTTTTTTAACAATTATACATACTAGCTTAAAGATTCGTACTGGACAAAAACCTTTATCAGTTCTAGTAAATTTTGAACAGGAAAAAAATGTGAAACATACCAGTAATCCCACGACTTTGTTCTTAGAGAACGAGTTTTATATTGGATCAAACTTTTATCAGAATTTCTGCGTCAACTAACCTCACGAAAGATGTATCGTATAGTGGCGCATTCCGAATTCCTATTAAGGATTTTTTTTGGAACGAGTTAACCTTAACGTTAATTCCACCAACACTCAATTAGTTGAATTTAAAATATAAACTAGGAAGACGTGTGGTCTATTCCACCAATAAATTTAACATTCGTAGCAAAATTATTTATTTAAATCAATATTCGAAATGTTGACTGCTAAGTTAACGTTTCACTACTAATAAACAGTTAAAATTTTGTACGTAACACGTGGGATAGAAATTATTAACGCACTTATGTGAATACGCGACTCGGCCTACGGCATCGTCGTGCAAACTTCACATGCGTGCGTTAATAATTAGTCCATATCTCACTAATTACGTAAATAACTATTATGTTCACGACTAAGTTCTAAGAAATCTGTGCGAATTTGCCAAAATTTTAACTTTCATATATAGTATAAGACAGAGTCGGATTCAGGGACTACAACAGTATGCGATTTAATAACATTACCCCCTCCTTAAAAAGAAGTTCCTCCTTGAATTTCTGTATAGCTGGGACTGCATGTTTGAATCGGCAACTGGACCCATGTCTGCACTTTCCGGTCGTATGGAAATAACAGGGCACCGTCTTTAACGGGTACAGATAACGAGGGGTATAGCTGCAAATCAATATGTGGACACTGGTATCTTGGAAGATCACCTCTACCATGTTCCCGATGACTCGCCAATCCAACTGGTTGCTCTATCCTGGACGGGGCCAGTTTCATCACGTGAGACTCCAAAACATGATCTCGAAGGCTTCGTAACACTCCCCACACATCCCGGTAGGTGGTACAAACTGGAAATTCGTTTCTAGTTATCAGGTAGAAGACGTAACGCCAATGGTGTTCGAGTCGCAGTGTCTTGCCAGGGGCTGGCATCTGATCTTCAAGTTTTTTGAATTGCCCAAACTTCTTTCGAAAGATGGTGTCCTGCATATTACTGGCGGAGATGTAATGTGCCAGTGAATAATCTTCCGGGAGAGGGAACAAATCTTGTCTTTGTTCTGTAGTAACTCCGTATCTAGATTTCTCGGTACCTGCGTATGCGCCCATAAATTCATCGAAGGCTGGGTCAGATTCTTGTTGTATACGCTTCACTCCTTCCTCTTTGTCATAGTCTCATTCGAATGGCGCTAGTCGGTTTTGGTGGACTACTAACGGTTTTCCATTAGGGATCTTGCTTATGCGATAGATGACGTCATTGACCCTCTTCTTTATTAAGTAGGGAACATCCGTGATTTCTGTAGTTTTGGACAAAAGCCTTTTCTCCTTGTCGGGTTGTGAAGCCATACTTTGTCCCCTTTTTTATTTAAAAATGTCTTTATTATATGTTTATGACACCCTATTAACAACAACATAGAAAATACATTATATAATGATAGACAAATACATCGTATAATGGATACCGATCTTCTGGTCATTCTTTATCTTGTTGTGTACGTCTTCTGTGTTTCATGGCTCCTTGCTACATAACATAATCCATAAGTTTTAACTATCTACAACAACTCTGCCCCTTGGAATGTTTTTGGCTCCTAGAATATTTCGGCTAGGTTATCCCTGAAAAGTAGCTAAAAAACAGGGTTTCAAAAGTGATATGGGGTTTAGTTTTCGAGATGGCAACATGTCTGACGTTGACTTTGATTGATTTTATTGTTTTTATTGACTTGATTACACATTATGTATGATATAGGTTTGGAGTTCAACAATCTTGTTATGTAATTAGTGAGCCATGCAGAAGCCTACACCCACTGTCGTGCATGTCTCCTGCGCGATTTGCGTCTATGAGGTTCTTACGAAGATCCTTTGGCAGACAGTAGTTATGAAAGTTTGTTGAGATTTTTGAGATGAAGTTTTTGACAGTGGGTATATTGGCTTTGCTATGTAACCAAGTATTTCGGGGTAATCTGGGATAATAATTGTGTTTGATTGCCATCCTAAGACACTTATTTTGTACCACCTATAGGGAGTGGAAATTATGTTTCGTTCCATTGTAGTACACTGGTGCTGCATATGTAAGTATAGGTCTGATTATGTATGTGTATGTGAGAATTTTGTTATGACTTGTTAAGTTACTGTGATTACAAATGAGTGGATAGAGTTTGCTCATTGCAATCTTAGCTTTGCGCACCTGTTGCACAATATGAGCGTTTGCATTTGTGTTCGATTAAATGGTGTATCCTGAATATTTTAGGGTATTGCTAAGCTCAATACTGTGCCCATTCACACAAAGCTGAGATTGCAGAGACGTGTTTTTTTTAGCTAATCTCCTGAGTAATGAATACTCTGTTTTGGATTCATTAATAGCTAATTTGCGTTCGTGTAGGTAGGGTATTATTTTGGTGTTGATGTGTGTTTGTGCAATTTTCAGTGCGTGATCGGGATTCTGTGCAGAGGCCACAAAACAATTGTCGTCGGCGTACATTGCGGTTAATAAGTCTGGGGATGTTGGGAGATCTTGGACGTATAGGGAGTATAGCAAAGGTGGTAACACCGACCCTTGAGGTACTCCTGCTTGGATTGCGTATGGTCCGGCGGTATGATTATTGATTTTAGAATAAAATATTCTGTTAGGTAAGAGTTTAATAATTCAATTAGATAATCAGGTATTTTTAATGTTATCAGTTTGTGTATTAGTCCCTCGAGCCACACGGAGTCGAACGCCTTCTGAATATCAAGTGTTACCATCACTGATTTCTTTTTGTTGTAAAAACACTTCCTTATGTAATTTATAACCCTTATTATTTGTGATATAGTGCTGTGGCCACTTCTAAATCCGTATTGCTCGTGGGGAATAATTTCATGTTTCTCAACAAACTGTTTTAATCGGAATAAAATTATTTTGTCAATCACCTTCGCTATATTATTTAGTAAGGAAATTGGTCTGTAACTATCTACATAACACGATTGTGACTACCAAATAGAGGGGACGTCCTTTCGTCGTCATCCTTAAAATGTCCTTGATTTGTATTTTATGTATTCTCTCCATTTCTTCCCTGATGTCAGTCAGTTGGAGTCCTTCCGCTAGTCCGCGGAGTACAAATGCATGCGTTTTCTCTTCCCTACTTGCATACGTATGAAATTGCACCCTTTCTAATTTGAGTACTTTTTTTAGCTTTTCGAAATCATCGACATCTTTAGTAAAAACAATGGACGAATTATTCGTATATTTGATTTCAAATGGTTTACTTATTTCGTCTTTCAATTTGTTCACCATCTCACGATGGCGTTGCACGTTGCCATCGATCACGATTGGTGGACAATTTATTGACACTTTTTTGCGGCTGGTGGGGCAGTTTTTGTTCTTTTTACTTCTTGTTGCGTACCGGCTTCATCTTCTTCCAAGGGTACATCTGTTGCGACGAATTTTCGAAAATTAGTTTTTATTCTTTTTTTTGCGTTGTTGATGTTTTTTTTTTCATTTTTTTCAGAGTCATCATCTGACATCTCAGATACTGATTCGTATTTGTTTTTTGTAGGAATCGGTACTTGTTTTCTTGTAGTTTGACTTAGAATTTTGTTAAATGTTGCTCTTTTATTGGGGTATTCAAAACCGGAAGGGGAGGTTTCCCTTGTGTCCATGGGAACTACTAAGATTTCATTAAGGTTTTGATTAGTTTTTTCATTCTGGTAAAGTTGTCTAGCCCGGATAGGTGGTGCCTTACTATTCATCTCTTGGTATTGTGAGATAAATGCATCTTTTTCACGTAAATCTTCTAGTTCCATTTCCTGAGCCCATGATTGACTGGCCGGTTTGTGTACTTCAGCCTGTATTATTGTCGTTTGTTTTGGTTTGTTTTCATCTATATGAGTGTTTTCCTCATCGTCCGTGGTGTTATGACTACTTTTGGGTCCTGTAGTGTCTTCTTCCATATTGTGTCTGTTTTCTAAGTTAATATTGGGGTGGATTGGTGTGGATGTGGTATTTGTGCTGTTTCCTCGGCATACAGGAAAAGATAATTCCGTATTACCAGTTTTATCGATTTCTCTGGAGTTTTCGGAGTTTTCTATACACTTTTGAAAGTTTTCTATACACTTTTGAAAGTTTTCTATACACTTTTGAAAGTTTTCTATACACTTTTGAAAGTTTTCTATACACTTTTTTTCCGTTTCGGTTTTTAGACAATTTTTGTTCGTGGTGTTTTCTAGACACTTGTTTTCTAGTGATGTGACCGTATAATTGTCGACTTGTTCTATACACTTTTCAGTGCTTTCTATACACTTTTTGTTTTGGTTGGATGAATTTAATGCTTTCGTTAATATGGTTATGTCTATATATTTTCGAGGCACTGTTTAGGTATATTTATGTTTGGCGAAATGTTATTGTCAATATTCAGTTGATTTGACGATTCGTCATCAATATACACCAATTTTAAAAAGTCTTTATTTTCATTTTTGAAATGTAATGTTTTATTTTTAATACGATTAATTTCGTTACTGTATTTAGAAGAGTTAATGCAGTCTGGAATACTGGCTGAGGGCCTTTGCTCATCACTGGTATCGGCTTTCGCGTCACTTTTATTAACTGTTATTGTTCTTTTTGACGTGGAAAGTTTTGAATGTCTACCGGTCTTTTTTTTTATTAATATTGTCTTTGGACGTACCTTAAATTCTGGATGATGTTTTGACCGACACTAACGATTTGCGTACGCACACGTTATCGCTTTTATTTAACTTATCACTTGTAAAAATATCTGGCTTTATTTCATTAAGATTATGAATTTTAGCTTTAAGTCTTCGGGTATATTTCGTTTGAAGTGGAATGGTTCCCGTTATGGGAGGAGATGGTAAGGCTAGGAATTCAATGAGCCTGTCTCTATTGAATCCTTTTACAAAACACTGTAATTTTTATAGAACTTTGAAAATTAACTAAAACTTTTATTCACAACGGCAATCCAATTTCCAAACTATCAAGTTCGAGAATTAGCATAGCATTGAAACTGCCTTTTGTGGCTTGCGTGTCGTACCGTTTCTTAATTCTGTCGCTGGCATCCTTTTTCTCATTCAGATCACGTAATCTTCTCCTGCTAGATCTTCGCTCGGCCGTCAGCCAAATCAAAGATCACAAGGAAGCTTCATATCACGTAAAAGCCTGATTTTCGCAGGTGTTTCACCTGTGGACTCAATTATGGCAGATCTATAAGCCCACGCAAATAGAGAAAGATACTGGCCCCAATCTCTCTGGTGGCAGGAAACTACTTTGAACAGGTATTTTCCGATGATTCTGTACATTTTTCAACCATTCTATCTTACTGTGGATGCAACGCCGTTGTCCTGGTCTTCTTGATTCCCAGCTTGTCACAAATTTCCTGAAATACATGTCTCTCGAAATAGCTTCCTCGATTGCTGTGGACTTTCAAGGGCACTTTGTGAAATAATCCATTACTACCAGGATGTGTTTACCACCGCTTTCTGTTGTCGTAAATGGTACAGCGATGTCTAAAGCAATCCTTTCGAAATGGCTTCCAATATTTTATTGTTTCAAGGGCGCCTTTCTCTTGAGATGTGGTCCATTACTCGTAGGACAACTTGTATATTTTTACACCAGTCCCTTCCATCGTCAGAGGTGTTCATCCAATAAAACATTTCACGGACTCGCTGAAGGGTTTTCTTCACTCCCAGATGACCTTCCGATGGACTGTCGTGTAACTTTCTCAGTACCTCCACTTCTCTCGTTCTCGAGAGCACTATCTGTCTTCTTATCTCGGAACCATCATAGTTTGTATGGTTTCTTTCCAACAGGCCTTCTTCCAGGACAATGAGCTCAATATGCCTTGAGTGTCGGTGAAAATATTGACACTTCTTGTCAGGTAGGTCGCCGATTTTCTTCCTTCTGGCGTCCCACGTGTTTTTGAATCAGTCATTTTTCTCTCTAACTTCTTGATTTTCTCGTCCATCGTAGTCATTTTATTCTCAATATCAGTTTTTAGAAACCAAATTTCATTTTTAGCGTCGGCGGTAATGTCGTTTTTCATTAATAAGATATCGGCAGATATATCGTTCTTCATATCAGAAAAATAGTTTTCATGGTTGAAATCTTCTCGTCCATATTGACGGAAATCTTGTCCATGTTAGCAGATATATAGTTCTGCATATTAGTTGAAATCTTCTCTTCCATAGCAGAAATATCGTTCTTCATTTCGGAAATTGACGACATTAAGGTGGAAGTCTCGTCTTTGAATAAGAATATTTCTTGATCGAAGCCATCTCTCACCAGTGCCAGTTTGAGTCTTTCTCCTAATTCGCTTTTCTTGCCGGACGTTTCCAGCTCGCGATTTTGCAATTCTGCTCTAAATTCTGTCACTTTCGGGTCACTTAGTTTCTGTGCCATGTTTACGTGGCTATTTATTTATACGATCCTACTTCTGGCACCAATGTACTGTTCTTCTCATTTATATATACAAGTAGTTATAACTTTATAGAAGGAAAATATGAATGTTGTCTTCTTCGTGCAAAGTTCAAGGTTTCCCTTACTATTATACCCACAACAATGCGAAGATTGGAATCATGTGCTGCTCTTCTTAGTGCACAGTTATCTGAACAAGTCAATATATCAATATCTAATTCAATTCCAACAGTCTATTGGAGCGATTCTCAAGGGCTGTTGGCTTGGTTAAAACTAGAACCAGCCAGGCTTCAACAATTTTTTGCAAATCAAATTTCAAAAATACAATATCTCACTAACATTGAAAATTGGAATGACGTCTTCAGTCAGCATAATTCTTCAGATTTAGCATCCAGAGGTATGTTGCCTACACAATTGATAAATTCTTACTTTTGCTGGCACGGTTCAAAATTTTTAAATCAAAATTCATATAGCTGGCCTTGTAATACATTTACTATTGACAATGAATTACCCCAATTAAAGAAGGAATCCAAGATCTTACTATCTTCAAATATTCCCAAAAATAATCCTACATTCGCTTTATTTAATAAGTGATCAAGAAAAACATTACATTGGTGTCAGGTGTGGGTTAGTATAAATAAATTGCTACGTAAACATGGCCAAGAAACTATGTGATCTGAAAGTGACTGAGTTAAGAGCAGAATTGGAAACGTCCGGTAAGAAAAGTGAATTAGTAGAAAGACTTAAACTGGCACTGGAAAATGACGGCTTTGATCCAGAAACACTTTTTGTTAATGACGAGGCTTTCACCTTAATCTCGTCAATTTCTGTTAATATTTCTGCTAACATGGACGACAAGATTTCTGTCATGGAAAGGAACATGGACGAGAAGATTTCTGCTATGAAGAACGACATTTCTGCTATGAAGAACGACATTTATGCTACGAAGAATGACATTTCTGCTAACATGGACGAGAAGATTTCTGCCATGGAAGAGAATATGGACGAGAAAATTTCTGCCATGAATAACGATATTTCTGGTATGGAAAAGAAGGTTTCTACGAATGTGAAAAGCGATATTTCGGCTATAAAGAACGATATTTCTACTATGAAGAACGACATTTCTGTTAATATGGAAGAGAAGATTTCTACTTCGAAGAACGATATATATGCCGATATCTTATTAATGAAAAACGACATTGTAGCTGACGTTGAAAATGAAATTTCGTCTCTAAAATCTGAAATCGAGAATAAGATATCAACGATGGACGAGAAAATCGAGAATAAAATGTCAACGATGGACAAGAAAATCGAGAATAAGATTACAACGATAGACGAGAAAATCAAGGAGTTAGAGGAAAAGATTGCCGATTCAAGAACGCGTGGCATGCCCAGGGGAAGAAAAGAAGACCGAGCCAACGAAACCTTGCAAGCCAGAAACACTACCTAAGCTATAAGACATTGACAGTTTCACCCGAGCCAAGGCCCCAACGTTCGATGGAAAAATGTCGTGGACCAATTATGTGAAACAGTTTGAAGCAGCCGCTAGAGTGAATAATTAGTCCGATAAGGAGAAGGCAGTGAACTTAACCATCGCGCTTCGCGGACATGCCTTAGATGTACTTCAGACGATACCTTTGGAAGAAACGGACGACTTCGAGCAGCTGAAGAAAAGGTTGGACATGCAATATGGTCATGAACATCTAGAACATTTGTACCAATCTCAGCTGAAGAACCGAAGGCAGAAACGTGATGAATCCCTTCAAGAATATAAAGTGCACATTGCCCGACTTGTTCGATTTGCTTATCCGTCAGCACCAGAGAACATGATGGAATGTCTGGACATTCAGGCCTTTATTGATGGCTTACGTGACCCCGATATGCAGAGGACGCTTTGTTTAGCCCATCCGAAAACATTAGTCGGCGCATTGACAGCTGCTCTTGAATATGAAGCAGCAACGACAGATTTGACCAGTTCGTCAGTTTAATGAAAAGTATGATGGACAAGAAGCCGAGAAATATCAGATGCTGGAATTGAGGCGAGCTGGGGCATGCACGTAGTTCGTGTAAGCGCTCCAAGGCTCCAGCAAACCAAGAACCCCAGTCACAGGAAAACAAGAACGGGTCGGCGACGAGGGGGCAGCACCGACCCATCGCCGTTCCAAATACCCTCTCATACGGATAGCTTCTCTCAGATGTCGCAACGACAGTGTATATGTAGATGGAGAAGTGAATGGCAAGAGATATACTCTGCTGGTAGACACTGGAGGAACTAGAACCATTATACGACCAGAAATAATAAACTGCAAGAAGAAACTTTTACCAACGAGACTGCGACTGCGGACCGCCACAGGTGAGAGTGCCAATGTTCACGGTGAAACACAGATCTAACTGGGAATTGGCGCAGAGAAGTTCACGCATACGGTAATCGTAACTGCTATTGAAGAAGACGTGATTCTGGGAATGGACGTAATGAATGTACATGATTTCCAATTAGACTTTAGAAACAGAGCCAATAAAGTGGGTTCCGATGAGGTATTCCTTCATCCATATGAAGGCAGCGCGGTGTTGGCAGCTGTACAGGAAGATACCGTTCTACCTGCACGAAGCGAAACCATGATAGTAGCACGGCTACAGGGAATCATGAAGGAAGGTACACCGGTTATGATGGAGCCAAGGAACCACGACGAAGAGGCTGGCAAAGGAGTACTAGTTGTAAAAAGATTGGTTGCGTCAGCGGAGGAGATCCCTGTACGATTGATAAACGTGAACGATTACCCAATTACCATCAAGAAGGAAACCAAAATTGGATCCTGCGTACCAGTGACGTCTATAGTTCGTCAAACAACGACAACTGAGAATTCTTATGCCAGATTCGAACAAATGTTATCAGTAGCTGGCAAATCTTTGGATCGAGCTGAAAAAAAATGAAAGAATTTCTCTTGCAGTATAGAGATTTATTCGTACCAAAAGGAGGAAATACTGGTAGAATATCAGCCGTCAAACACAATATCGATACTGGTAATGTTGAGCCAATTAGGCAATCAGCTCGAAGACTTCCACGAGCGAAGAGAGAGGAAGCTGAAAGAATAATTCGAGAGATGGCAGAAGAAAAAGTAATAGAACCATTCACTAGTCCATGGGTGTCTTCAGTAGTGCTTGTCAAGAAAAAGGATGGAACTGCGAGATTCTGTGTGGATAATCGCTAGCTTAACAACGTGACGAAGAAAGACAACTATCCTCTGCGTCGAATTGACGATACGCTAGATACTTTGGCTGCTGGCAGCGAACTGTTTTCCACCTTGGACCTGAAGTCTGGTTATTGGCAAGTGGAAATGGACCCACAAAGAGAAGACTGCTTTAAGTACCGGATCTGGATTATGGCAATTCAACGTCATGCCATTCGGGCTCTGTAATGCGCCTGAGACATTTGAAAGACTCATGGAAAATGTTTTGAGAGGGTTGTTTTGGAAGACATGCCTGGTCTATTTGGACGACATCGTAGTACTGGAGAAGACATTTGGCGAACACTTGAAGAATTTGGAAGACGTATTCAAACGACTCCAAGCTGCCCAGCTCATGTTAAACCCGAAGAAATGTCAGTTGTTCCAAAATCGAGTCAACTATCTAGGTCATATAGTGAGCAACGAAGGAGTGGCGGTGGATCCAGAGAAAATTGCTTCCATTCAGCAATGGCCGCAACCAACTGACAAACATCAAATTAGGAGTTTCCTTGGACTTTGCACGTATTATAGAATATTTATTAGGAAGTTTGGTGATACTGCCAAGCCTCTAACTCGACTTATATGAGAAGCAAGAGCTTTCCAAGTAGACTTAGACTGTCAAACGGCTTTTGAAACCTTGAATAGGCATTTAACCTCGGCGCCGATATTAGGATATCCATAACCAGAGGGAGACTTTATTCTTGACACTCATGCAAGCAACGTGGGAATTGGTGGAGTGCTCTCACAGATCCAAGGAGGGCAAGAAAGAGTGCTGAGTTATTTCAGTAAAGTCCTCTCCAAACCAGAACGAAACTACTGCGTCACAAGTAGAGAACTTTTGGCGGAAGTGTAGTCCGTGGAACACTTTTACCAGTATCTCTATGGTAGGATTTTTTTAATCCGGACTAATCATGCAGCACTGAAGTGGTTGATGCAGTTCAAGAATCCCGAGGGCCAAATCGCTAGATGGATTGAACGACTTCAAGAATACGATTTCAACATCGAACATCGAGCTGGTTTGAGTCACCGAAATGCTGACTTCCTGTCCAGACGGCTGTACCCAACAGACTGCTCCCACTGTAACAAGGCGGAATCTAGGGAAGCTGCAGTTTCAAGAACTACAATAGTTAATGAAGAATGGTCACCCACCAGGATCAGAGAAGATCAGGAGAATGATCCTTACCTAAGTAAGATTCGGCAGTGGAAGGAAGAAAATCGGCGACCTACCTGGCAAGAAGTGTCAAGATTTTCACGGAAACTTAAGGCGTATTGGGCTCAGTGGGACTCCCTAGTCCTGGAAGAAGAGCTGTTGAGAAGAGTGCTTGAAAACGATGATGGTTCCGAGATGAGGAGACAGCTAGTTATTCGTAGAACGAGGGTACCTGAGGTACTGAAGAAGTTACACCACATGGTCTAAATTCCGCCCAGAAAAAATAAAATACAGAAGGAAGAGAGATAGACAACCTGACAATTTCCTTAGCTAGGCAATTTTTGGTGACATTCAATTCCATAGTACTCACAAACGGGAGTCTTGGAAGAAGTTCTGTGAGAGTATATCCGACATACCTCGCAGTACTAGAATACACAAGATTCTCTCTAAAGAGCCGATTGCCGAGATAGGGTCGATGAAACGACCAGATGGCACTTTTACGACCTCTAGAAAAGAAACGTTAGAGCTTTTGATTAAAAACCACTTTCCTGGAAGTTTGACTCTGGATAACAACCGACCTCCCCACTTTGAGGGCGCAAGGCGGCCCAAAAAGAATGATTGGGAGGTCGCCAAGAACGTTATCACAGCACCGGCAATTGAATGGGCAATAAAATCATTTCAGCCCTTCAAATCTCCCGGTGAGGATGGCATCTTTCCAGCTCTGCTACAAAACGGACTGGAATTACTTATACCCATCCTCATTAAATTGTATAGAGCTAGTCTGGCGTGGAATTATATACCACCCAGCTGGTTGGCAGCTAGGGTAGTATATATACCGAAAGTGGGCCGCACTGACCCACACCCTAAATCTGTCAGACCAATCAGCCTAACATCTTTCCTGCTTAAAGGACTTGAAAGAGTACTGGACTGCCATATCAGGCAGGTAGCTTTATACAGCTCCCCCCTGAGCATCCACCAGTACGCTTATCAAACAGGCAAATCAACAGATTTAGCATTACATAACCTTGTTGAGAAAATCACACAATCCCTTAACAATAAGGAGATTGCGGTGGCCATTTTTCTCGACATCGAAGGAGCATTCGACAATGCACTACCAGCTTCCATTGGTTCAGCTTTGACTGAAAAGGGCATTAAACCAACGATTACCGGCTGGATATATGCCATGCTCACTAATAGAACAGCCACTACATCTATTCAGGACGAGGCCATCAGCTTTAAGGTTTCCAGGGGCTGCCCGCAGGGTGGAGTTTTATCTCCCCTTTTGTGGTCACTCCTGATGGATGACCTGCTTGGTACTCTCGTGGGTAGAGGGGTAGAACTGCAAGCGTATGCAGACGACCTTGTCATTTTGGCAAGAACCAAGTCAGGACGGGTTGCACATAATACCCTCCAAAGGACTTTGGACGATGTCTACAGTTGGTGCCAGAGGGAACAGATGTCTGTTAACCCTGGCAAAACTGTAATAGTTCCCTTCACCAGGAGAAGGAATTTGGCGGACCTTCCGCCACTTTCCTATAATGGTGAGGTTATTCCATTTACAGCGGAAGTAAAATATTTGGGGATCATCCTAGATAAAAAACTTACTTGGAACGCTCACTTGGAAAAAGTCATCCATAAGGCCAGACTTTCCTTGTGGACATGTCGCAGGATCTGCGGAAAATCTTGGGGCTTGGGTCCCAAACAAATCCATTGGATATATGTGATGATTGTTAGACCAATGATCACATACGGAGCCATTGCTTGGTGGTCAAAATTTTTACAGAAAACGGCCCAAGCAAAGCTCTCTGGCATACAGAGACAGGCTAGTTTGGCTATAACTGGTGCTATCAGCACCACACCGTCAGCAGCCATGGAAGTCCTCCTGGACCTTCCTCCTCTCCACATACTTCTGGAAAAGGAGGCCAGATGGACAACATATAGAATTGTGCATATTTCTAAATGCACGAAACAGGCTTATACAGAGCAAAGTAGAATGCTAGCGGCTACCGAAAGTCATAGTATTCTAGGAATGACCTCTGATATAATGCCCCCAACAGTAAACCATAATCTGCCTTATACCGTCCTATTTCCAAATAGAGATGAATGGGTCCTCCGCAAGGATGAACTCTCAAGAGCAGATATCTGTTGGTACACTGATGGATCAAAGACACCCTCAGGCTCTGGTGCGGGTGTATACGGTCGAAGACCTAGGACAGAAATCTCAACATTTCTGGGATCCTATGCAACCGTATTTCAGGCAGAAATTTATGCCATTGCTTCATGTGTGGAGAGTTTGGGGCAATCCAACCTGACACACAGATCAATAAAAATTTTCACGGACAGCCAAGCGGCCTTGAAAGCACTTAGCTCGTACCGTGTAACGTCGAAATTGGTTTTAGACTGCCAAAAAAGACTCGCCTCAATAGGAGAACGCAACAGGGTATCGCTGGTTTGGATTCCTGGCCACTCTGGTATGGATGGTAATGAGAAGGCTGACTCTCTTGCAAGAGAGGGTGCCGCTCATGACTTTATCGGACCAGAACCTACAATTGGCATCGCAACAAGTGTTGTCAAACATACACTAAATACTTGGACTGCAAGAAGAGTTTTAGACTTCTGGCATAATATACCAGGATTGGTTCATTCAAAGGCATTCATACATCCTTCGAATAATGTATCCAAACAAATGTTAGGCTATAAAAGACACGATCTACGGTGCCTAACAGGCCTCTTAACAGGCCACTGTCGATTGAATCATCATATGCTGAAACTTGGACTGTCGGACGATCCGATTTGCCGTCTTTGTTTGGAAGATGATGAAACAGCAGAGCATATAATTTGTGCCTGCCCCGCCGCGGCGCAAATCAGGTATCGGATGTTTGGCAGGGCCACTCTCTTGCCCTCGGACCTGAAATATCATTCACTGAACAAATTAATCGGCTTCGTCAAGAAGCTGAATTTGTTTGGTGAAATTTGAATAGGTATGAGCCACAATAGATTCTCGCGAGTCGCAGTGGAGGGCCTCATTGACCCACTCATTATAAACCTAACCTAACCTAACTCACAGAACTGTTGTAAAATTAATATTTTGTATTCAAGAAGAAGTTTAGTTCAAGGTCAATCGACATAAAACAATGACTACAGGTTATTTCAATAGATAATTAGCTGATCTTTATTAGAATTTATAATAAGTAAGTATTATTTTATTAAACACTTATTCAGTCAAAAAAATATAATGAACCCGTAACAAGTTATGCAACACTCTGTATAGTTCCAGATAATTTTAAAATATGGACCTTAAAGACATCTACTATTTTTGTTGATAACATTTTTTGATATCTTTTAGAATAACCCATATACCGAAGTTTGTCGTAAGATTGGTACTTCCTGTATATAATTTGAGATCAATTTTATTAGCCAACTTAATAATAAATATTATTTTTTGTGGGTATGTGTCAAGGAATACCAAGGTGTACTCTTTTTAATATGTATTATTTGTGCTTTCGAATATCTATTCATCATCAAGTACTAAAAATTAATAGGTATGGTCAGAATATATAAATAAAATATTATACAGGGTGTTTCTATATTCGACCGACAACGCTCTACCACAGAGAGATCTCAATAAATGATTCATCTAATATAGGAATACGTACCCTTACGGGGCCTAGTTGCTGAGATATAGGGTGTTCAAAATTTTATATGAAAATCAAAAATTTGCCATAAATCAAGAACGCCTTTAATTTTTGTTTCAAATTTGGTGATCAATATGCTCCTTAATAAAGTAATATTTTGACATAAACAAACTTTGGAAAAATTTAACCAGTGGCGCGCTGTCAGGGTTAGTTGTCACTTTTATCCCCCTATTTTTTACGCCACTGGAGCAAATCCTTTTTTAATTTTATTTTAAATTGCCTGATTATTTTTAGTTTAAAAACTAATAACCTTTCATAGAGCCGAAATAAACGGTGTTGTGGAAATTGGCCTCTAAATAAAATTCTGCAAACACGTACGTAATTTACAAATTAATTAATTATTCATTTAATTTCGAATAATGATTAAATGTAAGTAGTTTAAAACAAATACAAGTTATTCATAATCTCAATTTGAAACAAAAATGTATTACAATAATAACAAAATTGGCAATGAAAATAAAACTAATAATAGCACAAAATAAATTTAAACAACACAGTATTACAACAATAACAAAAGTTACAGTAGTTGTTCAAACTGTTGGCCGCTTACTTCAATACGCTTCTGACACCGTTTTGTCATTGAAAAACGTGTCTTTGAGAATAAATCTGGATGGGATTGAATTATTTCTGCCGCAGCTTGAATTCTAGTTATTAGATCTTGATCAGATTCGATGATTGTTTCGTACACTAAGGACTTCATATAGCCACATATAAAAAATCTATAGGATTTATGTCAGGTGATCTTGGAGGCCAACGATTGGGTCCACCCCGACCAATCCGTTTTTCTCTAAAACGTCTGTTTAAGTAATTTCTTGCCGCTGCAGCAGATGCCCCATTTCCCATGCCCCATGTCTAATATTTAACGGTACATTCTCCAAAATTTCTTCCAGAAAGCGCGTATAAATTGCTCCATTTAATTTATTTGGTAAAATGTAAGGCCGGATTAAACAAGCCAACCATACCCACCAACACATTAACCGAATGTTTATGCTGAAATCCCCTTTCACGAACAAAGTGCGAATTTTCTTCATCCCAAATGTGACTATTTCTAGAGTTGAAAATTCCTTCCCTAGTAAATCTAGCATCGTCGGTATACAGCACATATTTTGGAAAATTTCGATTTTCACGACACTTTTGTAAATACCAGTTTGATCCTTACGCACCTGAAAATCTCTAGGAACTAGTGCTTGAACACTGGCCAATTTGTATGAGTAGGGTGCTAAATCGGGATTTACTCGAGCGTCAAAGAGACCTATTGGATTGCGAAGCTTAGATGATAAGAAGAAAAAAAAGTCATATAATATATACACTTTCATCGGTGGGGGGAGCGGCTATACATTTTCAAAAATGTAAAAAAACAACAGTTCCATGGACATACTCGAGCGCGTCAGATATTAATAGCATCCATGTCCTACGTATTTTTGAAAGCATACGTATGTTAATCTGATTGCTCCCATGATGGGGGTGGTCATACGTAAGGGTTGAAGACAGAAGAAAAAAAATTAAATCGAGCGCGTCAGATTTTCAAAGGGGATGTTAAGTGAACCTAAAAGAAGGCTCTTATGTAATAAACTGACGATTTGGATGTGACCCAAACTCGCAGCCATTATTAGAATGTGCAAAAAAAAATCGCCATTTAGAAATACTCGAGCGCGTCAGATTATAATATATATGGTTCATTTATATACCCTAAACGTGCTGTCTCATAATCTGACGATTATCTGGAGGGATTCGCCTAATCTGACAATGGGAAGAATTTTTTTTGTATTTTTTCAAATCTTTTAACTTAAATTAAAGAGCTGAAAAAATAGCATGCAAATGAAACAGCATATATTCTTTGGAGTACAAAACTTTTATTTATGAGAAAATAAGTATCAAAAAATATAAATTTTTTTTCAATCATCATCTTCGTCGGTAGAATCATCTTCCTCTTCTGGCTCGATTTCATCCTCAGATTGTGTATCTGTAACAAGAAATCATGAGAGTATTAAACGAAAGTTTTCTTCATGAATAACGATTTCTTCAATCATTGCAAAAAAAATATACCTAATTCTGGAGTATCCTCGAAAATATCTGGTGTTATGACTATATCTTCATACTCTTTTGGCAATTGATCACCCGCAAACCAGATCATTTGGTATTTTTCGTCGACAACTCTCCACCCAGAGTCCGTTGATGAAAGATCAATAATTTTTGCTTTATGGGCATTACTCCACAAGCATGTAATGAATCTTTGCGTAACACTTGTTGGAATAACTCCGATTGATACGGTGGCAAGTTGCACGCATCGTAATTCCGGATACTCAAGGAGAAGGGTTGAGACTTGTCTTTTACCTTGTACGTCTTATTGAAGATAACAATTCTGGCTTGATTTACATCGCTTAACTTCTTTAACCCGTACAGGTGGCAAGTAAAAGACTGTATAATGTGAAAGGAACCCTGCACATGGTGTGCCTTTGATCTCAAATTCAGAAATGCATTTTTTAAAGTTCTAGAAGTCATCAGAAACTGTGAAGGTTTCTTTTTCCCTCGTCGGTACAATGCTGGGTTGAAATCGCAACCAGTGAATGCAGGCAAACCTGGAAGTGCCTTCGAAATTCTTGGTCCAAGTTCATTGTAGAGAGCGGATATGTCGATGTATCGGCGTGCATTGCCAATTCCAAGATCCATCCAGATTTCTACTGTTGCTTGCAGGTGTTCCATATTTGCCAACATGATCATCAAAATATCAGTATCCGATGTTCTGATATGCGTTACAAATACGTTGTAAACAAAACCATCTGCGCGATCAGCTGTCATGGCGTCATGGCAACAGAACCCAAAGTGGGGACGGAGTGGGAGAGTCATAGATATAGAAGACTGAGAGAGGAATAGAAACGCGGAAAGGGAAATACCGGCATCACGTAGCTGCACGCATTAAACTTTATCGATTCTCTTTCCTTACTTCGGCTTACGGAAATCGTCAGATTATATATTATTCGTGAACGTCGAATTATTGCCTTGGAAATAAAAAAACATTAGCCACGCTCGAGAAAGTCGAGTTGACGTTTTTTTTACAAGTTTGTAACCCACCTACTTCTTATCGTCAATCGACAATTGTCAGATTAGTGGAATATACCCATTTAGGATATAAATAACTTACCCTACCGTAACCTGACGCGCTCGAGAATTTCAGATGATCAATTTTTCTCACTAATCTGATCCTTTGTCCTTGACGCGCGGCCACATATACGGGGTTAATACTTGGTGGAGGTACTTAATGGGGTACTAGGTACCTCCCTGTATGTTAATCTGCCACGCTTTAGTAAATCCCAAAATCCCCTCTTGGGCGCCCCTACTATATGGATGTAACACTTGTTCTTTCAAAACTTTCCATACAATAGAATGGTCCATTCTTAAAGCGCGACCTACAGTTAGAGTACTTAAAGATGGCCTTTCAAAAATATTATTCAATATTTCCTCTTCCAGATGCACAGTCCTTGTTGCACATTGCTTTCTAGCATTACTTCTATCAATTAACAAGTTTCTGGTTCCTCTCAGCCTTCTTCCAATACTCGCAAATAATGTAGAATGATGTGGAATTCGACGATTGTGAAATCTTTGTTGGTATAAACGAGCTGCCTTTCTACTATTTTTTCAAGCTTCTCCGTAAATCATTAACATATCGGTCAACTCTTCAAATGAAAAAATCTTTTTAAAACAGCAAAATTAATGGAAAAACTAATTTTAAATTCTATGATTTAATCTACCAAGATCGTGTCAAATACACAAAGTGTCACGAACTATTAAAAATATGACACGTGCCTACTAGATTATAATTTAGCAATATTGAGTAGTATTTAATTTCCTGCAGACTTTTGTTTAGAGGCAAATTTCTACAACACCGTTCATTTCAGCTCCATGAAAGGTTATGAGTTTTTTAACTAAAAATAATCAGGCAATTTAAAACAAAATTAATAAAAGGATTTGCTACAGAGGCCTAAAAAATAGGTGACAACTAACCCTGACAGTGCGCCACTGGTTAAAGTTTCCGAAGTTTGTTTATGTCAAAATATTACTTTATTAAGGAGCATATTCATCACCAAATTTGGGAAAAAAATTAAATGCGTTTTTGATTTATGGCAAATTTTTGATTTTGATTTAACATTTTGAACACCCTCTATCACAGCAACTAGGCTCCGTAAGGGTTCGTATTCCTACATCAAAATGGATCATTTATTGAAATCTCTCTGTGGTAGAGAGTTGTCGGTCGAATATAGAAACACCCTGTATATGAAGTATTTACATAATTAAACGAGAATGATGGACGAGTTCGTTAACGGGCCAAACCGGTCCAGTAGAAACAAAATGGAGGTCTGTCAAAGATGAAAAGTAGATAAGTTACTGACATTTTTTATAGACCTTAACACGTTCTACAACTTTTGTACTTAACACTTTTTTCTAAAACGTACATGAAAACATTTATTTAAGAAAATTCACAAATTTACCAAAAAAAATATGTTTTTTTTTGTTTTTGATTAGATTAAAAATGTTACTTGAAATAAGCCTGTCCAATTGGTCATGTGCCATTGGGATTTTTGTACCTCCTATTGCACTATAATAGAATAGTTTAGACTGTAATCGGCAAAATTAACATTTTAAACCTTTCCAAATGCCTCTTCCGTATATGAAAATCAATCAATTAGGCATAATTCCATTTTCAATATAGAAAGCCTTTGTAACCGAAAACAGCAAACCATTGAATGCATTCATACTTCAGTAAATGCGCAACAAAATTAGTCATCGGAACAATTTGATCTACTATACGTGTGTGTCTCGTTAACTAATATTTGAGCTTAAATTATTCCTTTTATATATTTTAGTTCACGTCCACTAACCATTGTTAACCGTAACCAAAATTTGTATTTATTATGTAGTGAATATAACGTTGAAGATTAAATCCCGGCATATAGTCGTCGATGTTGCGTTCAGGAATGATGCTGCTAACTCAATAGCTGGCAAAATCCAGGCACGCTTGCATCAGTTTTAATTTAAATTAATGTCACAAACGATCTAATAGGAAACTAGCAATATTCGCCAAGTTATGAATTGCAATAGTGGCCCGGTGGTTCCAATAAACTGATGTGTTTATTGCCTACGAATGTTTTCATTTCGTCATTTAATTCATGATGATTAGATTTATCAAGGTAATATTGATTGAGTTTTGGTATTAGATTTTTCATAACAAGAAATTTGAATTATTATATTTTTCTTGAGATATCAAAAAATAAAACTATCGAAACTCTCTATTGTCTAGTTTATTTCAGAAACAATACGAAAAATGTAAGAGAAAGACAGGAATATAGTCCAAATAAAAGAGTACCTTCAATTTCGAGAATCTTTTACACTTCACAGTGGAAGATATTTTTAACCAAAAATCACGGGGGCCTTCGAAAATAATAATCTCCAAGCAAAGTCAGTTTGTCACATTTAGAGATATTCTTCCAAAATTTGACTTCACGAATGAATGCTTCTTGTATGGTGAAGATAGGCAGTTATTATATACAAAGCAAAAACAGTATATATTGAGATGATATGCTCCATAAGGAATACAATATAAAGATAATAAGATATTATAGACTAGAAAATATCAATAACCATTAAAATAACATATGACAAACAAATTGAGTTTTCTCTAGAACATTCAATCATAAAATGAACAATAAATGTTCAGATAGTAGGTCGTAATAGACTACAAAATAAGGTATAAAGTCTAGTAGTAAAATTTCTTTTGAAAAGACCAAGCTGATTTTAAACTTAAAGTTTAAAGATATTTTGACTAGATCATAAAAGTTAATGAAATAAATTTTGATTATAAAATTTTCTTTTCAGACATATAAAAATCAAAAGGGCCATAGATTTGTCCGGAAATTGGATAATTGACTTTAAAATTCAAAAAAAAGATGTAAACCTTTAGTTAAAACATCTATTGAAATGTTTCAGACAAAGATATTTGGTTTTATTCAGTTTTAATGAAAAATTGATGCAATTGAAATTTGCCATTTCAAAATTTTCATATAGTTCCTAATTTGAAATGAAATTCAGAATTAAATAAGATAATTTACAACAAAATTTAGTAATAATGAAGAGACGATTATATGTGGAATAGAATTATAAAATTTTATATAGCGTATGTAGAATAAACAAGCATATAAATAATATTGAATTTATAATATACTATGAAGAAATAATCATTTTGTCAATTATGTTTTCTCTAAATGTTATCAATTCTAAGTATATACAAAGATATCAAATTAATTTCATAGTAATATAATCATAAAGATAAATAAATAGTCAAAATAAGTGATATTAATAATCATTGCAAATCATCAATACAATAATGCAACGCTATATGTAACCTGATACAGAACTTTAACAAGAAACAAAGCTCAACTAATTAACTTGACGCAAGTCGTATTATTATACACGGAAAAGATTTATTTGTTAGGGAAATGAGACAAAATGTAAATTAGGATACCAACAAGACAATGATATAATTTACAAACATTTAAATTTGAAACGTAGAAAATTATATGAAACGTAATAAAACAATACTCAATGATTTTAATTTTGAGAGAGACATATAAATTTATAGAAATCTGTAATTTGTATGCAATGTCAATGAAAAGGAAATTGAAATATGACGACAGGAATACCGACTAACAATGCTATGATTAATAACAAATGAGAATAAAATCTAAGAAAAAACCTATTGAAATGTTATGTTTAAAAATGTGGTGAATGGAAAACAAATATAAAATGAATTGTATACATATGCCTTATACGATTATATCTAAATTAGGGATGACGAATAAGAAGACTTTGATAATATTAACTAATGGAAAAGACAATTATAAACACTGATAATAAATAATTTAGGAACATTCATTAATATAGCTCGTGGAAAACAATAAACTATCATAATTTTGAGTCAGAAATATAGTGAATTTTAAGAAATAATATAGTGACAAACAAGACGCTATGAATAGAAATTCTAGAAAAGCGGGAGGAACTTCCGGTCAACAACAGAGGGTTGTTGATAGAAAAGAAAACTGAGAGTAGAAAGAAGCGAAGCGAAAGGGTAACATCTCTGTGAAAGGCTAAGTGAAAAATTTTTATAAAAAAGTTATGAATATCATTAAATAATATGCTATAAAGTATATGTTATAAAGTGCACACTCCGTAATATGTGTAAATAGATTTTCCTGAAGGAGACGAAGAATTTATCGAGTTATCTAGAAGTAATGAGTTGCTGCCAATGTATGAGTGAAGCGTCTAACTGCGGACATGTTGAGAGAAGCAATTCTCTTAAAGGTTGGTGATATTCAAATATTTTGGATCCAAAATAATAAAACAAAACTATTAATAATAAAAAAATGATCATTATAAGTTTATAAACAATCAAAAAACCTTAAGGCCAAATAAAAAAATTAAAAAAAAGAAGATGAATGAAGAGTAAAGGATGAACTATTTAAGTGAAAGATTAAAACGATAGTGGTATAAGAATTATAAACTCACCTGATATTTTATTGTATAAATATGACATGCATAAGTTGATAAGAAATTGAACCTTTTAATAATTCATAAATTTTTACTATTTCACACACACATATCATATCGAGATTTTAAAACCGATTCACCACAATGCATTTTGTTAAAACATACATATTCCGAAAGTTATTTAAATACAATATTGCTTTTTGCACATAAAAAATATGTTAGAAAGTCTGCTATATGCATATGTTTTTGAGTATTCAAGGTTGAAACGATATAGAGATTTATGCATTTAGTTTTCATAGGAGTCTCATAGTTTAACATTTTGTAAAAATTTGTAAATATAAATTTCATCTAATAATTATTTAGTAATTTAAATTTTTTTCATTGCACAATTATCTAATTTCCGTTTTGAAACTAATCGCCCTGGTATAAGTTTATGTTTTCACAAATATTTGAAGGAAAGGAAACTTAAAAAAAGGTAATAAAATATAATATAATGATATAATATAATATAATATAATATAATAATAGTAAATGAAAAAAGAACACTTAATTATATCATGAATAGAAAGTTAAAACTAAAATAAATAAGCATATCAAATAAAATAAATCATAACAAATTGGCGTTACCAATGTAGGGTAAAATAAAACTATAATAATATAATGAATACATTTAATTAAGACTAAAAATGGGTCAAATCTAGAAGTAAATAGGAAAAATCTCAATTTTTGTAGAAACCTCTATTTTGACTATAATAATGTTCTGTTAAAAGTAAAACAAGATCAAGGGTAAAGAAGCTGAGTTATTCAAAGTCGTAGATCACAGAAATCAGCTTTTTTGAAATATCTCCTTTTCTGTACATTAAACCTATTCGCATTTATATTAGAATTTGTAGATCATGAAATTCTCCACAAATTATGTCTAGAACAACTTTTCGTACGTGCAATCTTTTTGAGATAGAGGCGGTAAATGCCTGTCGCTTTGTTATACAAGCCAAATGCTGACAACTTAATCATTTAATTGCCGTGGGAAATTCATCTTCGTTTCTTGTTAACTCCTACAAAATGCTATACATCTACTAAAAAGCAAAATTAATGACTTGGTCTTATCCTTATCGCTAAATAGGTATAAAACAATTAAATTCGGCAGAAAAGCTGCATCTGCTGCTCCTCTTATCTCTCTAAATAATTCCCCCTTAGATGTTGCCAATTTCTGAAAAACCCTTGGAATGATTTTTTATTCAAGTTTAAATTGGAAACAACACATAAACGATATCAAAGGCATATGCCTGAAACGTTTAAATATTATTAAAACTCTCGCACTTTAGCTGAGGAGCTTCTTAGAGTTTATACAGCGCTAATTCGTTCCAACTTGGACTACGGCTGCTATATTTACATGCCATCACCCAACTCTTATTTAAACCTACTCAACTCAGCAGTTCACAATACTGCTCTTCGAGTTATTCGATATAATAAAATGTTACATTTTCAAATTATTAGTTGTCAGAAATTCTAAGTAGGCGGCTGCCAAACCACTTTAAAATAATTTCTAAACATTTTTCATATGTCTACGCTTGTCAGGGTAAGACATTGTGACATTATCTATTTTGAATTCAAAAATGGAAGAATTTACCTTCAATGAGAGTGCGGATATGCAAATGATGTTGGAAATGGGAAATTCTAGCTTCGCTAGAAGAATTTATTCGGAACGATATCGGAGTTTAAGAGAAAGGGGAACGTTTAAATTAATGCAGTAATTTTATAAACTGGTTTTAATAATGGATAAATACGTTGTAGGATCATTTTTGCCGTAAAAAGAATTGAACGAAACATACTAGATGCTATTGATAATGAGCACACAACTAGTTTAAGGAAACTTTCGGTACAATTAATATTTTAAAATCAAGCGTACATTTAATACTTCAGGAACAACTATTGCATGTATTTCATGTACAAATTTTCATACAATGTCACTAGATAATTATCCTTCTAGTTGTAATTATGCGAACTGGTTTTTGGGTGAACATGTAGCCTCTTATTCTTCTGGTTGTTAATATAAATTTGTGAGGCTACAAAGCCGAAGGCACCATTTCATCACAGTGCACTAAGATCGTGAGATTAGTTCGATTTATTTGAAAAGTGGTCCTGGGTTAATTTTTATAGGCGCCTCTTGATTATAAGGACTTTCAAGAAACACTTAGTGATTAATCCAGAAAATCTATAAGAAGTACATTAGCTAGTAAAAACCTTCCAAATAATCTAGTTATGAGATACTTTGCTTTATGTTTTTGAATGAAATAATACACTGAAACCCAATAAGTAAGTTTAATAATTTTCGATAGATGAATAGGTTTGAATTGATGATATAATAGTATTGTGTATGTAAAATAATGTCTTTAACGGTATGAAAATGATAAGTGTAAATTGATTGAGTTTTAAAGTGACGGCTACAATAAATGTTATCCATGGATTGCATTTATAATAATCACAGGAATATAAAAATCACAGATTTACAAAACTATAATTATTGTAATGTTTTTCTTATTTATTAGAACGTTTTTATTACGGGTGGGATAAATTCATACACAAGGTAGGTTCACTTACTTCATTTATTTATTCACTAATTATATACACAGTATATTCACTTAAACTAATTTATATAAACACTTCACTAATTTATATTCACTCATTTACTGTTTATCTCACGATGGCAAATTATAAACTGACGTCTTCCGCTGGTGGGTCCTTTATATAATAGTAACTTTTTTACTACGTAATTCTAGATTGCGGCTTACACAAAAACAATCGGCTCCCTGGAATTTTCTAGATAAGACTGGTCAAAAAAACAATGTCTAGATAAGATAGTCACAAAAAATCGTAAACAGTTCTAAGAAATCCCTGCGCATCCGCCAAAATTTTAACTTTCATACATGGCTTAGACAGAGACGGATTCAGGGACTACACTAGTGTGCTATGTCGTAACATTACCCCCTCCTTAAATGGAAGTTTCTCCTAGAACTTTTGTGAACGTGGGTTGTAGCTGCAAATTAATATCTGGACACCGATCTTGGAAGATCACCTCAACTATGTTCCTGATGACTCGCCAATCCAACTGGTTTCTCACTATCTTAGGCCTAGCCACTTTCTTCACACTGGATTCCAACACATGGTCCCGGAGGTTTCGAAGTACTTCCCACATATCGCGGTAGGTAGATCGATCTTGAAATTTATTTTTAGTTTTCACGTAGAAGACGTACCGCGAATTGTGTTTCAGTCTCAGTATCTTGCCAGGGGCTGGAATCTGGTTTTCAAGTTTTTCTAATTGCCCAAACTTCTTTCGAAAGACGGTTGCCAATACTCGTGCGTTCTTGATACGGGCGGGGATGTTCTATGCCAGTGAATAATCGTCCGGCAAAGTGAACAAATCTTGTCGTTGTTCTGAAGTGACTCCATATCTAGCTTTCCCGGTACCTCCATACGCGCCCATAAATTCATCGAAGGTAGGGTCAGACACATCTAGAATATGATTTACTCCTTTCTCTAGGTCATGGTCTCCTTCGAATGGCGCTGGTCGGTTTTGGTGACCTACTTTTGGTTTTCCGTTGGGGATATTGCTTATGCGATATATAACATCATTCATCCTGTTCTTGATTAAGTATGGACCTTTCCAGGATTTTTTTAATTTTGGAGAAAATCCTTTTCCCCTCGTCGGGTTGTGTAACCGGACTTTGTCCCCTTCTTTAAAACCGCCTACTGTGGCCTGCGTGTAGTACCGACTTTTCATTCTGTTGCTGGCAACTTGAAGATTTGTTCGAAGTAATTCATATATATCGTCTACCCTTCTTCTCAATTGGATCGCGTAGTCTTCTCCTGCTAGACCTTTTCCAGGCCGACAGCCAAATTTCATCTCTCGACCATTCCATCTAACTGTGGATGTAATTCTGTTGTCTTGGTCTTCTTCATTCCCAGCTTATCGAAAATCTCCTGGAATAGATGGCTTTCGAAATTTCTTCCCTGGTCACTGTGGACTTCCAAGGGCACTCCATAATGGCTGATAAATTCTTTCGCCAATACATCCGCGATGGTTATCGCCTCTTGATTCGGAATTGCGTAAATTTCCACCCACTTTGTGAAATAATTCATTATAACCAGGATGTATTTACCACAATTTTTAGTCGTCGGAAATGGTCCAGCGATGTCTTAAGCAATCCTTTCGAAAGGTCTTCCAACATTATACTGTTTCATAGGTGCCTATATCTTGCGATGTGGTCCATTACTCGTAGCACAAGTCGTACATTTCTTACACCAGTCCTTCACATCATCGGAGCTGTTCATCCAATAAAACCTTTCACTGACTCGCTGAAGGGTTTTCTTAACTCCCAGATGATCTCCCGATGGACTGTCGTGTAACTTCTTCAGTACATCAGCTACTCTGGTTCTAGGGATAACTAGCTATCTCCTCATCTCGGAACCATCATCGTTTTCATGAATTCTTTTCAACAGCCCTTCTCCCAGCACAAGTCCCACTGAGCCCAATATGCCTTGAGTATCGGTGAGAATCTTGACACTTCTTGCCATGTAGATCGCCGATTTTCTTCCTTCCATTGCGGGATCATCTTCAGGTGAGGATCATTCTCCTGATCTTCTCTGATCTTGGTGGGTGATTGCAACTTACCAAGATTCCGCCTTGCTGCAGTGGGAGCAGTCTATTGGGTATGGTCGTCTGGACAGGAAGTCGGAATTTCGGTGACACCAGCTCGATGTTCGATGTTGAAATCGTACTCTTGAAGTCGTTGAACCACTTAAGTGCTGAATGGTCAGTCCGGATTAAGAACTTCCTACCATAAATATAATGGTAAAAGTGTTCCAAGGACTTCACTATCGCCAAAAGTTCCCTTCTTGTGACGCAGTAGTTTAGTTCTGGTTTGGAGAGGACTGAAATGACCCAGCACTCTTTCTTGCCCTCCTTGGATCTGTGAGAGCACTCTTCCAATTCCTACGTTGCTTGCGTCAGTGTCAAGAATTAAGTCTCCCTCTGGTAATGGGTATCCTAATATCGGCGCCGTGGTTAAAGCTTCTTCAAGGTATCAAAAGCCGTTTGACAGTCTTCGTCCCATTGGAAAGCTCTTGCTTCTTCTGTAAGTCGAATTAGAGTCTTGGCAATATCTCCAGACTTCCTGATAAATCTTTTATAATATGTGCAAAGTCCAAGGCAACTCCTAATTTGATGTTTGTCGGTTGGTTGCGGCCATTGCTGAATGGAGACAGTTTTCTCTGGATTCATCGCCACTCTTTCATTGCTCAATACATGACCTAGATAGTTGACTCGGTTATGGAACAGCTGACATTTCTTCGGGTTTAACATGCGCTGGGCAGCTTGGATTCGTTTGAATACGTCTTCCAAATTCTTCAAGTGTTCGTCAAATGTCTTCCCCAGTACTACGATGTCGTCCAAATAGACCAGGCATGTCTTCCAAACAACCCTCTCAAGACATTTTCCACGAGTCTTTCGAATATCGCAGGCGCATTACAGAGCCCGAATAGCATGACTTTGAATTGCCATAATCCAGATCCGGTAGTAAAAGCAATCTTCTTCCAGGTCCAAGGTGGAAAACAGTTTGCTGCCGGCCAAAGTATCTAGCGTATCGTCAATTCGAGGCAGAGGATAGCTGTCTGCCTTCGTCACGCTGTTCAGCTGGCGATAATCCACGCAGAATCTCGTAGTTCCATCATTTTTCTTGACGAGAACTACTGGAGACACCCATGGACTAGTAAAAGGTACTATTACTTTTTCTTCTGCCATCTCTCGAATTATTCTTTCCGCTTCCTCACTCTTCGCTCGTGAAAGTCTTCGAGCTGATTGACTAATTGACTTAGCATTACCAGTATCGATTTTGTGTTTGACGGCTGATGTTCTACTAATCCTTCCTCCTTTTGGTACGGATAGGTCTCGATACTGCAGAAATAAATCTCTCATTTTCTTTTCTTCAGCTCGATTTAAGGATTTACCAGCTACTGATAACATCTGTTAGAATCTGGCATTTGAATTCTTAGTGGTCGTTGTTTGACGAACTATATCTCACTGATACGCTGAATCAAATCCTGGTTACCATCTTCATAGTAACTGGGTAACCATTCACGTTTATGATACGTACTGGGATCTCTTTCGCCGACGTAACCAATCCTTTTCTAATTTGTACTCCTTTACCAACCTCTCCGTCGTGGTTCCTTGGCTCCATCATATCCGGTGTACCTTCCTCCATGATTCACTGTGGCCGTGCTACTATCATGGTTTCGACTCGTGCAGAGGTAGAACGGTATCTTCCTGTACAGCTACCAACACCTGTTTTAGTTTTCCTATGACTGCGGTTCTTGGTTTGCAAGAGTCCTGGGGCGCTTACACGAACTACATACATGCCCTAGCTCGCCTTAATTCCAGCATCTGATCCTTCTCGGCTTCTTGTTCATCATACTTCTTATTAAACTGACAAACTGGTCAAATCTGTCTTCGTCACCCTTTTTCGATGGTACTAATTTTGTTATATCCCGAAGCCTTCGTTGCTGCTTCATATTTAAGAGCAGGTGTCAATGCGTCGACTAATGTTTTCGGATGGGCTAAACGAAGCGTCTTCTGCATATCGGGGTCACGTAAACCATCAATAAAGGCCTGGATGCCCAGACATTCCATCATGTTCTCTGGTGCTGACGCATAAGCAAATCGAACTAGTCGGGCAATGTCCACTTCATACTCTTGAAGGGATTCATCACGTTTCTGCCCTTGGTTCTTCAGATTGGATTGGTACAAATATTGTCGATGTTCATGACCATATCGCATATCCAACCTCTTCTTCATTTGCTCCGTTTCTTCCAAAGGTATCGTTTGAAGTACATCTAGGGCATCTACGCGAAGCGCGATAGTTAAGTTCACTTCCTTCTCCTTATCGGACCAATTATTCACTCTAGCTGCTACTTCAAACTGTTTCACAAAATTGGTCCACGACTATACACTCACGACTGATCTAAAACGATTTCGTTCAATGTACGCCATTTTCATTCAGTGACTAAACAGAGCGAGCTAAAATGTCGCGTTGACAAATACTAAATGGTAAGTAGCTAAATTTTAGTAACTGGCTTTAGTTGCTTGCTTTAGCTACTATCTCCGTGTATATTCGCCTTAACCCATCGCCGAATCAGATGTGACATTCAAAACAATCGCAAGGACATCGATATTAACGTTTCAAGTCCAATCACGACCACAGATCGGCATGCTGATTCGTCAAAATTAAGTTTAGAGACTAATCCATTTCTCTAGTAAACCATCACTAATTACCGTACTCAAAAAGTCCACTGGCACAAAATTAACTGACATATGGTAATGTAAACAAAGTTCAATACGGTAAAGTACCTCGTACTCCATAAATTATGTGGTCGATACGAATCAAATGAACTATCTCCGAATAATATTACAAATTATGCCCTCTCTAAGGTATTTAGTAAGCGCACAAGTATGTAAATCGCACAATTACGGCTAGAATACAACACATCAATTAATTACTATTAATTTCCCAGTAGTGTTAATTTGAATATGTACCAGTGTTGTCCTAACAATAATCTAAAGAGATATGAGCGATCCTTATTCTTTCCAAAAGTTCTAAACGGTTTTATTATCTTTAAACTTGCCATCAAAGCAGTTATTCGAGATACAGATGATTAAATATCATAACACTATTTCTGTAACCGCTTGACCTGACAATGAATGTATCATACACTGGCGTACGACAAAAACGTACAGCAATATACAATGTAACGATGTTACTATTTTCCGTTCCCGACATCCCACTGTATATATTTTAGTTTCTCATTTTATTAGTATTATTATTAAGTTATACACGGCTCTTTTATGACAAGCTATAAATTTATTTACTAGTAATAATTTTAAAATATTTGTATTGCTTTTGATACATCTGGTATATTGAATATATATTGCTTACTGTACCGTTCGCGCAAATCAGTCCGCGCCGTTCTTAGGATTGTTAAGTAGGGAACCTCCTGAGTGGGGTCGAGCGAAGAATGAATAAAACCGGCAAACGGGACGGAATAGCTCTCTTTGCTTTTGCTTTTACAATTGTTTCCTGTGCTCTCCGCCGTTTTCCGCCGTCTCCGAAATCACAACTGATTTTTGCCAACGAGGTAAGCGAATTTAGAAATTATCTTATAAATCATTCTTTTTGTGGTAAACTCATTTTGCTCCTAGCGTCTTTCGTAGTTGTATTAATAAATTTTATTTTTGCTTACTGCTTGTTTGATTTGATTGATTTTCCGTGTATTTGTGTACAATTCCGAAGTAAGAATTCGATCTGTTGGTTTCACCTTTGGGGATTTTCAAGGTATTTCGGGAATCCCGATTCTGGTATACAACTTTAAGGGAAAAAATATAGTTGAGAAAACTTCAAGAATCCTCGCTGCAAAGCAGGTAGATTTTTGGGGGAAGTATTTCGGTAATTGCTCAATCTAGTACCATAGGCCTTGGTAGCGTCACTCTAACTATTTGATAATAGGCAACTTGGAGAAGCCTCGCCTGTGTTCGCTGCCATAGCAGGTGTATCCTCCGAGGGGTTTCCAAGACGTGAAACGAAATAATCTCGCGAGCGTTCGCTGCCATAGCAGGTTCGCCAGGGAGAGGTTTTCGGATTCTGCCGGCTAACTGTTCTTTAAGCGATTGATTTAGTACCAACGGCCGGGGTAATATCCGTACAAAACAGGGCAATTTATAAGTTACCGCTGTTCTATTCTTAGCCGTACACAAATACTAAGAAACGCTCCCGTAAAACACCGCTAGTGCCTTAATAACGCTTTCCCTGTGTAATTTTCACCGTACTGCTAGTAAATTTCCACTGATTTTCACCGGCAATCGCCGAAAACTATAAAGGTTTTGCACGTTAGGTTTGTAATTGTAAAATATTTATTCTGTGATAAAGTGCTTTAGTCTGAGTAATAATCCAATTAGATATCGTAAATACTGAAGGTTTTTAATGAACATTTAGTCACTTTAAATATATAGCTCCTTGGGTCGTTTTATTTTCCTTTTCCCAAGTTTATAATTTTATCAAGCACAGGTAGTTTCATTTTCCGATAGTGGTAAACAATTGTAGCCTGTTTCCCACTTCACACGACATAGAGGTCAAGAACAACAGACCCCTGGAATTACTTAACCTCCATCTGTTGCTACCCTGGCAACTCTTGACGCTACCATTTTTGAGATTTCGGCGGAGTAAACCAACCCAAAAATCTGGCGTCCGATAGAATCTGGTAGATAGTGAAGCCACGGGTGTCATAGTGACCTCCGTTATATTTTAGAGAAAGAAAGAACACGTCACAACAAAAATATTAAAATAATGGATAAGAGCAAAAAGAAAATTACATTACTAATGAAATCCTGAAAATATCCTACAAAAGCGATTCTATATTAAAATAAAAAATATAAACTGAACGTACAATTCTACTATAGTCTGCTATGCAGCTTTATGTTACCGCAAAAACATTTTTTGTGTCTACCAGTATAATTAGACTCCTGAAATAATTTCCATCTCTGGAGCCTTACTTTAAGCGAATCTCGTTTTTTTTACGCAGAAGATGATAAACCAGTTGTTATCTAATTTGCAATTTCACTTTTTCCGCTGAGACTCTTCCATTTTCACTTAGAGAGCCCTTCTGCGATTATATTTCCCGAATATACTTAATAAAGTTTTTCTGAAAGTAACGCTTTATCAACAAATATCTCTTCTGAAATCAGCAATTCATTTTTAATGTCACACTAATTCATGTTTCTCCAAATTATGTTCCATTAAATTATAAGTTTAATATCTGCAATCAGAAAAATTCAAAGAAAATGTATACAAAGGGAACATAATGATGACGTTTTAGACCAAAAGTGAACTTCCAGGTTTAATTTTCACTAACGTTTTGCGTGAATGAAGAAAAAGAGAAAGAGCGAGAGAGCAAGTACTCTCATATTGTTGAAATGAATGAATATTTGATATTTTTACGAATAATCAAGTAAATAATATACAGAGTTTAATGTTTGCTTTTCGTTCGTAGGAAAAGTATCACTTGAAAAGGTTTGGCTTGTATTGTTTTTGAAAATCTTATTTTAATAATGACGATATATGAATAGAATATTCTATATCAAGGAAGGAATAAATAAAATTCTACACGAGTAGAAAGATTTGTTTTAGGCTAGGTACACGGTTCTACGAGTGTAGAATTTTGAATTCAACCCTCCTTTAGACTATACTTTTTCTACGACTATCCATTTAGAAAAAAATAAACGGTTTAAAAGATTAAAACTAACTTTTCCACATCTGTGGCCTTGAACAATATTCTATCATAAAATTGTTACATGTATACACTTCGGGGGATGTATCTTTCAAATAAATTTAAATTTCTCCAGAAATGTAGTATATCTGAAATAGATCAATCGTATACTCTCTGGAGGCTGTATCGTGCTAACAAATTGAAAAGTCTCCAAAAATGACAAGAAATTTGGCACTTCAAGTACCATAGCACCCGTTGTACTGGCTTTAGTGACCTCAATATCAATAGGGTTCATCCTTGAGACGCTTTGAATAATATCCAATCATAAAATTGGTCACTTGTATATACACCGGAGGCTGTATCGTGCTAACAAACTGAAACTTCTCCAAAAATGACAAAAATATCGTACTTAAAGTACTGTAGTACCTGTTGTAGTGGCTCTGGTGAGCTAAAAATCAATAGGATTTATCTCTGAGATGTCCTGGATAATATTCAATCATAAAACTGGTGACTTGTTGAACTCCGGAGGCTGTATCGTGCTAACAAGACATGTAAGGGAAAGTGGCCGACGACAACGACGACTACGACGACATACAAACAGGAGAAAAAAGCGTTTTTAGGTGTAAAGATAACTCAAAAAAAAATTCAAAATTACAACCATTTTCGGGTTAAACCAATACTTATCTCGTATATTATAGTACAGGAAATCTGGGTATGTAAGCGTCATTTTCGAGGTAACGTCTGATACTTGGTAAAAAGTTAGTAAAAATGGTGTACAATAAAACTTAACTTATGCGACCTCTCAAATCGGACCGGAACATTGTTTATGATTCGATTTACTTTCATTTTCCATGCCTTTTGTAGATTTTTCAGGTATATCTTTTTTCTCGTGCATCGTACAGACAAAAAGTTAGATACTTTTCTTTTCTTCTTTTAAAGACCTACAATTCTAGACCTTACACGTGAAAAAATTGATTGGGTCAAAAGTTATTGGCAAATAAACAACTGATAACGTCATTGTTAATAAATAAAAATATAACGAGCATTTTTTACACTAACACTTCCACATCACGCTTATCTATTCTCACTCATTAAAAAATGATACTCACGAAAGATGGAGTCTGTAAGTTCAATTGTTTATGTATTATGGCCTTATAAACAAATTCACTAAAAATTGACTTGCAGAGTTCTGTAAGCTTTGCGACCTCGCACCAATGTTTTCACTGTTAGATTTCATAATAAGACATCGATACCCATCATTGTTTTTTAAAAAAATACATTTTTGCAACAACGGGAATTTTTTTTCATATTTGGCTTGGTTGCATAATTAAATTGACACTATATCCGCCGATTTTTGTCGAGAATTAAGTACGCACATAGGAGGGGCCTGAAAAGAGCTTTAATTGAAAAAAAAATACGTCAAGATTTATTGACAAACGACTGAGTTACGGACAATCGAATTCGGAGGCCTGTCAGTCAACAATTTATGCGAGTATCGAAAAACAAAAAATATCTCTAAAATTTTTAGTCAATGTACTTTCATTGTACGAAATAGCGAGACGTCGCGTAAATTGAAAGCCAATAAAAAAAAATTCGAAAGTCAGCGCGGGCGGATATTTCGGCTGGCTACTGCGTGGCAGCGGAGTGGGGGGAACGCCTAGCTTTTCATTCTATGATCATCAGTATTTTGTGTTGGCACTCGTACGGTGAACCTCAGAGAGTGTAGTCGAGCTAAAGTTTTGTTTTTCGATACTCGCATAAATTGTTGACTGACAGGCCTCCGACTTCAATTGTCCGTAACTCAGTCGTTTGTCAATAAATCCTAACGTATTTTTTTTCAATTGAAGCTCATTCCATGCCCCTCCTATGTGCGTACTTAATTCTCGACAAAAATCGGCGGATATAGTGTCAAATTAATTATGCAAATAAGCCAAATATGAAAAAAATTCGCGTTGTTGCAAAAATGTATTTTTTAAAAAAACAATGATAAGTATCGATGTCTTATTATGAAATCTAACAGTGGAAAAATTGGCGCGAGGTCGCATAGCTTACAGAACTCTGCAAGTCAATTTTTAGTTAATTTGTTTATAAGGCCATAATTCATAAACTATTGAACTTACAGACTCCATTTTTCGTATCATTTTATAATGAGTGAGAATTGATAAGCGTGATGTGGAAGTGTTAGTGTAAAAAATGCTCATATTATTTTTATTTATTAACAATACGGTTATCAGTTGTTTATTTGCCAATAACTTTTGACCCAATCAATTTTTTTTACGTGTAAAGTCTAGAATTGTAGGTCTTTAAAAGAAGAAAAAAAAGTATTTAACTTTTTGTCTGTACTACTCACGAGAAAAAAGATATACCTGAAAAATCTACAAAAGGCATGAAAAATGAGTGTAAATCGAATCATAATAGTACATTGTTTACCGGGTAGGAAAAGCTTAACATTCCTGGACGACTGTGAAGATTGCTAAGTCGAGGCGCAAGCCGAGACTTAGCAACACAGAGTCCAGGAATGTGGCTTTTCCTACGAGGTAAACATACTATTTTTCCGCAAATCGTTTAAAATTCGACAGATATTGATTGATTTTAAAAAAAACGCGATAATTTTATTCCCGAATAAATGGTGCTTTGAAATTCCTAATAAAATTACTTGGGTTACTATGGAAACGTATTGAGGTTGAATTGTCAAACTTGACGCTTATAAATTTAATTGCTGGTGTTCTCGCAAGTGAAATGATAAGCGATGATGAAATTTCCATTCCTGGGACTCCTCCAGAGCTGGTTGAGGCAGTGAATACTGCTTCATTAGAATTATTGCCAAAGAAATCAAGAGAAAAGTACGAAAATGCATACAGACGTTTTATGGATTATCGCATGAGTAAAAATACGAGTTCTTTCTCAGAAAATGTTGTAATGGCATACTTCCTAGACCTTTGTTTAAAGATGAAATCTTCAACATTATGGGCCAATTATTCAATGCTGAAGTCAACCCTTGCACTTAAACACAATGTAGATATATCTACATACTCAAAACTTCGTTCTTTATTGAAACGGCAAGCTCATGGTTATAGGGCAAAGAAATCTAAGATTTCAACGAAGGAAAGAATTGAAAAATTTATCCAGGAAGCTCCAGATAAAGAAAATTTAATGATTAAGGTAATTTACAAGGTTTTAATTTCTATTTAGATTATACCTTTATTTATTTTTTAGGTGGCTGTAATATTTGGTATTTCTGGGGCCTGTAGAATGGATGAGTTAGTCCGAATGACTGTACACGATATAGAAGACTTAGAATATAAGCTTTTAATCAGCATACCTGATTCGAAAACCAACAAACCAAGATCATTTGTAATTAATCAGATCTACTTGAATGTTTATCGAAAGTATGTTTCGTTAAGACCAGAAAATATGAACAGTGACCGATTTTTCTTTAAATATCAAAGCGGAAAGGGTTGTAGACAAGTGGTAGCAATTCATCAATTTAGAAAAATGCCCAAAATAGTTGCTACTTATTTGAACTTGGTAAATCCGACAGAATATACTGGTCACTGCTTTCGTCGGTCTTCTGCAACAATATTGGTTGACTCTGGTGCCGACATAACTAGTTTAAAGAGGCATGGCGGATGGAAGTCATCAAACGTTGCTGAAGGATATATCGAAGAATCGCTTAACAATAAGGTTGAGGTGGCAAATAAGATTTTCACAGTACAAAATATTCAACAAAATGACCCTACCACCCTGCATGTTGTCCAAAATGTTTCTCATAGTTCTAAGAGTGTTCCTCCAATGTTCATTAATTGTACTAACTGTCAAATTACTGTAAATATAACAAATTGATCTTAAAAATGTATTCAGCAATGACTTGATGTTTTCAAAATATAAATTAATCCCTTATAAGCAATGTGTTTTTAATCATTTATGTAGAACACTAACAACTGTACGGAGATATCATTTCCTTACAGTAAGGAAATGACATTTCCTTACAGTAAGGAAGTCCTGACTTTTTCTTCAAGAAATTTTGACAGGAATGTCAAAATTTCCTAGCGATTTGCGGAAAACAATGTTCCGGTCCGATTTGAGAGGTCGCATAAGTTAAGTTTTGTTGTACACCATTTCTACTAACTTTTTACCAAGCATCAGCCGTTACCTCGAAAATGACGAAAAATGATCATTTTGCGTCTGATTTTCCTGGACTATTAGATAGGTTAGGCACGTCCAAAGTGTGAAAAAATGTGGTTCAAATTTTGGGAGCTATGGTAAAATTTAATGAAGTAGTAGATGATTTGATTGTTAATAGGTGTGGAAAGTACATAAAAAGGGAGACAATACTCTCTCACAATATGTCCATAGAATTCTGTTGGAATCAATGTGATAGTAAGGGACAAAGGAGAGTTCCTGAAAACAAATCAAGCAAAGGTTAGTCTGCACTAAATGAACCTGAAAAGGATCAAATTTGAAAATCAATTAAGTGGACTTATTTTGGATGAAAGTGGTTCTCTTCTATGAAAAAACTTCCCCAAATACAATTTCATTATTATAGATACTTAAGTATTATGATTTGATAGTGTAACTTCTTCCTGACCATTTCAATTTTGAATCTAGAACAATATTAGGATAATTATGATGTCATAGGCAACAAAAAAAAACTCTAACGTGAATAGAATTTGTAGGAAGCTTTATAGCCTCATAATAGGTGGAATTTCAAGATGCACTCTTCATTCGAATTCTTCCTTACACTGCAATTTTTTTGTAATAATTGAGTTGTTCTGGTAATTTCGTACTATTCATGTTCTCTCGTTTGAATCTAATATTAATTGTATCTATTTATTCTCAATAAGTTGAATTTCCAAAAACAAATTAAATTGAAAGCAACATGCAAACTAAAAATATTTCACATTTGAGTTACTGCGACAACATGGCTTCATTTTTCTAAATACTGACCTAAAATATCTAGTGTTTCTTGTTTGATAAAACCAAGAGCTTTCACAGCCATGGAACACGGCTGTGAAAGCTTCAAGTGGTTACTGATATTATTTCCCATTTCTGATTAACCCTCGATTCCATTCACACACCAATTCCATTACCTAAGGATATTCATGTAATTTCCAACTTTATACATTTGTATAATCTGGATTTTAGTATTATTCCAGAAATTTGTATATCTTGAAAGATACAATTAAAATCATAATGGAAATCATGGAAATGATCTTGTTAGAAACCGTATATTTCAGGTTTAGAAGTTGTTGAACGTGTCATCTGTTTCCCGCAGTATGTAAATTACGAGTATTTTGCGGTTTTGTTCCATTAAATTGAGCACATTGTGATGTTATCCTGAGTGAATCAGGTATAAGCCAGAAAAATGTTTGTTACAAGCTTTGTTTTTGGAGGAATTGGGGTTCCCGTAGATAGTTGCTATTACTGAACACTGGCTACAAACCTGTTTTTATTGAAAAATATCGAGTTATTAGCAGATATGACAGAAGTAATTCATCTCACGGTGGCTTCTTCTGGCGAGGACTTCTCGGCTGTATTAAGATTTGATTTTATACAAATAGAAAATACTTTTGAATTTCCCATAATTTACAACAAAAATATAGATTTATATATAATTTGTATTCACAGACCACCTCAATCAAATGTTCATTCTTTTTTTGAGAACCTTCAAAATTTACTTGACGCTCTGCCTGTTAAGAGCAAGAAAGTTTTATGCGGTGATTTTCATATTGACTTTACTTATGATTGTGTCTTTGGTAAATATTTTTCAGTCGTTCGATCTAAATATGCACGTGAATTCACCAACTAGTACTACTAAAACAAATTCTTCAATTTTAAATTACATAGTTTCCGACTTTCTACCTCATGATGTGAATCACTCAATTATTAACTTAGGTCTCTCCGACTATGAAGCAGTTTTCGCTGAATTTGTATTACCTTGTAAATCTCTTAAGAAAAACTCTCAGTTGAAGAGGATCTTCTCTCAACAAAACTTCACCAAATTTCATAACTTCTCTTTTTTTGTACGTAGTTTCATCACTCAGACTTAGATTCCACTAACAAAATTCAAAAACATATAAACACATTGATCAATAACTGGTTAAACGGTAAACCTCCATAAATTTATGGACTACCGAAACTACATAAAAATAATATACCTCTACGATGTATTGTTAGTAATATTGGTGCTCCAACATACCAACTGTCAAAATTTCTCTCTGATATCTTGACCAAAATAATTGGTAAGAACAACTATGAAATCAAAGAATCATGGCATTTCAATGTATTTGTTAAAAATAGAATTATTCCTAAAGATCATATACTGGTTTCCTTTGACGTTATCTCCGTATACACCAATATTCCAACTAATCTAGCAATAACTTGTATAAAGAATCGATGGCTAGATATAAATGAATATACTTCTTTGCCCTTAAACGAATTTATAGAGGCCACGTTGTTGTGTTTGAATTCGACGTATTTTAAATATAATGATGCATTTTTTCACAAATTTATGGTATAGCCAAGGGATCACCAATTGCAGCAATCATAGCAAATCTAGTAATGGAAGATTTAGAAAATACCGTTATAAATCAATCAAATTTTGTTCCAATTTTTTATAAAGTTACGTTGATGACTGCTTTCTATGCATACCTGCATGCAGGTTAGATTATACACTTAAAAAATTTAACAACTTTCACCCCAGAATACAATTTACTTTTGAGAAAGATGACGAAAACTAATAAAAAGTTAAATATGATAATAACAGTAAAACTGGGACAAATTGGTTTACCAGACATGTATGGTCTAAAAGATATTTGAATTTTAATTCTAATGTACCAATCACATACAAAAGAAGTGTTGTTAATAACCTTACAGACAGAGCCCTAAAACTCTCACATCCTAATAACAGACCTGATAATTTGAAGAAGATTAAAGAAGTTTTACACAGTAATGAATATCCAGAAAGCTTTTAAAATCCTATAATAAAACAAACGAATACATAAACTTTATAACAATAATAATGCAAGGGACACAAACAATAGAAGTACTAATAACTCTAGTAATAATATTTCAACCAAAACATATATCAGTTTACCATACGTACAAGGTGCATCAGACAAAATTCTAGGGCTGTTGAGTTAAAATAATATAAATGTAGCGCACAAATCTAATAATTATACCAAGACGTTTTTCACAAAAGTTAAACCGTGACCGAAAAAATGAAACAAAGTAATGTAGTGTATAATGTCAAATGTAAAGATTTCCATGGTGAATACGTGGGTCAAACATCTCAATACCTACATAACAAAATTTACAATCACAAATAAAACATAAAAACCAAAAATGAAAATTCCACAGCCCTTTCAAAACACGCAATCGAAAACCACGATAGTTTTAATTTTAAAAACATTAAAATCTTAGACAAAGAAGAAAACAGAATCAAACGTGAAATCAAGGAAATGATTCATAACAAAAAGAACAAAAATTCAATTAACTATAAGACAGACCTTCAAAGTCTCCCAAAAATACACAACCATTTGATACAGTAGCTGTAGGTGTTTTGCAGCTTACCCGCATATGAATATTATTTGTGTGTTTTGTTGACGATTTTATAAATCAGACAGGTTCGAGTAATTTTATTTCCTTTTAAAATATTTTAGAACGCAATGTCCACAGTCGACAACAGATTTCTAATATGTAAGTTTTAAAGCTCATTGTTTTAAATTAATTTTGGCTTATCTTTTATTGTTAAATATATTATAATTAAGTAACACATTATTCATTGTTGAAGAATACTTAAAAATGGCAATACGCCAAAACGTACATCGTTTAAAAACAAAATAATTGAGAAAAGAATGTAAACTATACAAAAAATCTCTGTATTTTTAATTATTAACCATGTTGGCCGTTTACCAGGAATAAACGAAATCGCAAAAAAATAAAGCTTATGTCTCCCTCTCTCTTAAGCTGTAAAGAAAATTTTATTCCGGTGATATAATTTTGGTAGTCGGCTGATTTCAATGTATTATCGTTTGTTCTTACACTGACTGACAGAAATGACAAATTAAGTCGAGTATAGGGCAGGATGTATGATAAAAAGTAAATGATTGGAAAAATTACAGAGTAGATCGCGATTTGACCTAGTCAAAGAAAAAGACCCAGAAAAATATGCAAAGATGAAATGGGAGAAGATACAAAGAGCAAAGAAATAAATATTTGGAAATTGAAATGTAAAAACATAGTGGAGCTGCAAAACATAACGAGACTGCGAGGACCCTCGGCAAATTCTAAAGAAATGGAGGAGAAGAAGAATGATCGAACTCGATGGATGGATCAAAATTATATTTAGCCTTCATCCTTGAAGTCAGACATAATAGTTAGAAAGAATGGGGAGCTCACAATAATTAGCCAAATTCTCAAAATCGTCACGAGTTTTAAGTATAAATCCAAAATTCCTCAACTCTCCCACCCACATTCAAGATTAATAACCAAATGTTAACGTCAAAACATTGAGATGAATTGCCTATTACGCAATTCTCTGAAGAATATCATTTCACCCAAGGATCATCATGACTAAGTGTCGAAATTTTAAGAAGTAGAGAGTTCGATGTTATTTTTGGGGATTAGAGGTGTCTCCAGAGTCTTGAGAGAGGAATTGATTTGTTAGAGTTTATGGAATTTTTTTTGAAAAAGTGACTAGGAGAAATTTTTTTGAAAAGTGTTTAGAATTGAATCTTAGGCGGCGGACTTGTTTGAGGAGACGAGCTTGCGGTGGTTTCAGATTTTGAGCATAGTACGGCATTGAATAACAATAGTAGGTACAGCTGCGGCTGTATTATTCTGTCATCGGTCTATTTGGCAAGTGAATAAATTCACCATGCTGCTACAGCGAAATCGCAGAAAACCTGTCACACCGACGGGGGGTGGGGATGATTTGAATTTGGTTTCATCTAAAGCGATAGAATAAAAATGATTAGTAAATATTAAATCTTCTTCTTCTTCTTCTTCTTTTAAATAGACCTATTGGTCTGTTGCTTGCTGAAGCCGTCTCTGGATGGTTTCTTGCGAGGTGGACTGCCAGCTTTCCTGCCACCTTTTTGGGGGTCTTCCTGGTGGGCGATTTCCGTGTGGCTTGCTTTCCATCATTATTCTCGGTAATCTGTTTTCGTCCATTCTTCGTACGTGCGCGTACCATTCTCTTCGTCTCTGTCTGCCCCATCTGACTATGTCTACTATGCTGCATTGAGCTCGTATGTCAGTGTTTCTTATCCTGTCCCGTCTGGTCTTCCCTAGGATAGTTCGTAGGATTTTCATTTCGGCCTAGCGCAGGATACTTTTTGTTTTATTTGTGTCTTCTCGTACTTCTATTCCGTAAGTCATAATAAGTCTGATGCAAGTCTTATAGATCTTCATTTTGCTATCTGTTCCCATGTGCTGGTTTGACCATATCACATCTCTAAGACATCCTGACAGAGCTGCTGCTTTAGTTATAAGACTTCTTACTTCTTTCGCCGGATCGTGGTAGCTGCAGATGTCCATGCCTAGATATTTAAAGACATTGAGTTGCTCGATTGGCTTATCCTCTACAACCGCTTTACACCTGACAGGTTCTCTAGAGAATGTCATAGCTTTGGTTTTTGATGTTGAAATTGCCATGTTGAGTTGTTGGCTGACTTGATAGAATTTAAACAGCTGTCTCTGAAGATCGTTCTCCGTTTCTGATATGATAGCTGCGTCGTCTGCATAGCAGACCATAGATATTTTTGAGTGGCCCATTCTGTACCCCAAATCTAAGGATGTGACTTGTTGTATTATTTCATCCATCAGGGGGTTGAAAAGGAAAGGGCTCAGGCTGTCACCCTGCCTAATTCCGCCTGGTGTTTTTATGTTGGATGTAGTTTGTTCTCCTGACTTGATCTTTGTCACATTTCCAGTGTTTAAGTTTTCAATTAGTTTGGTGATTTGGGACGGGGACTGTCTTTTTGTTAGAATTTGTGGGACGTCTGTCAAGCGCACTTTGTCGAATGCCTTTGTTAAGTCTATGAAACAGATGTAAGCAGGCTTGTTAAACTCTATTGATTTCTCCTTTAGTTGTTTCATTATGAAGAGAGCGTCTGTTGTTGACCTGTTTGTTCGAAAACCAAGCTGTTCCTCTGTATTCTTGATACGTGATTCCAATTTGTCTTTTAGGATGCTAGTGAGCAGTTTCATGGACGTACTTAGCAGGGTTATGCCCCTGTAGTTTTCAGGTGCTGTCTTTTGCCCCTTTTTGAAGATGGGAATAGTGATGCTGCTGCGCCAATCTTCGGGAATCTGTGATGTATTTAAAATTTTATTGAAAAGAGTTAGCAACTTCTCGATGAGTTTCTTTCCCCCATATTTTAGCAATTCATTCGGGATGTTGTCTGTACCCGCGGCTTTCCTGTTTTTCAGCTTTTATATTCTTTTTCTCAGCTCTTCCTCTGTTTTCGAAACATCATCGGGTGTTTCGTCTTCATTCACCCATGTATCAGTTGTTTCTTCATCTTGGTACAGCTCTGTAAAATATTTTTCCCAGATGTCAGGTGATATGTTTTTATTTTGAACGTATTCATTTACTGATTTTTTTCGGTTTTCAGCATCTTCCAAACCTTTCTTTGGGCTCCATAAAGGTCGTGTTCCATTTCACTGGTGAATCGTCTCCAGTGTTCCCTTTTTATGGCTCTGATAGCTGCATTGGCTTTGTTTCTGTTTTCAACGTATCTCGTTCGATTGGTTTCTGTTGGTGAACTTAAATACAATAGGTAGCTTTTACGTTTCATATCTGCCAGTTCCTTCACTTCCTTACAAAACCATGACTTGATGTTCTTGTTGGCGTTTATGTTGATTGTGCGTTCTCCCATCGATTCTGTTGCAGCTTCTGTTATGCATATTTTTATTTATTGAAATGAAATATAAAAATGTAGTTGGATATCGGGAGGAGATAGGGGAATTGTTTAGGTAGTTAGCGTAATCGTCTAGGAGGTCGTCTTAAGCTGTGGCTTGCAGTCGGAAAAGAGGAAATGGAAGTTTCCTCTTAGGTTTATTGCCGAAGGGCTGTCTGTTTGCAATCCACGATGTGAGGAGCGCATTTTTAGAGATTTCGTTGTCCGATTTGATGGTACGATTAACGCATCGGGCATGTAAATTGTTCAGACGGTCAAACCCACGACGGATCAGGCTTTATATATCCGATGGGTATCCCCACCTATACAAAAAGAAATTTTAAATGTTACACAATGAGCTGATGTTTTCCCGAACATTACATAACATTTATACGAGGATGACGAAGAGGAAACCATTTAAAGTAAGTTTATTACAAAACAATCATAGTATACTAATTTTATATTAATGAATTTTTAATTTTACTCCCTGATGTAACGCCAACGCATATTGTTTCCAAACAAACAGCCTTGTCTCTTTATGTAGCGCTTTACTATATAATTATAGCACACGTACTTACTCTCTTTTAGTGTGGTTGCACTAGAGGTAGTATAATTATAAGTCACAAGATCCTTATCCAAAAATTTGTATAATAGAAAACGAAGTTGTAAGAAATAGCAATTCTAAATTGATTTAGTTCAAAACTGCAAAATTCGACTTTTGATTATTGCTTAAGTATTATTTATTTATTATCTTCATTGCATTTAAGAAATTTACAAAATCTTATTGCAAGGGTCTTAACCAGGAACAAAATGAATAAGTAAGTTATAGTATTTGACATTTTGATATTTCAGGTTGTCACTCATCAAATATAAATGATCTAAGTTTTAGGGCATTACTAATAAAATAATCTACATTTGTCAATTGCCTGGAGGCCCCAGTGTCAAGGATATTAACCAGAAAGTGAATATTTGCAATATCTGTTAGATAGATCGTTCTGTACGGTTGGTATAGAGGGCACTCAAAAAATATGTGGTAGCCGGACTCTGGCGCTTTTAGGTTACATATTGTGCAGATTTCTTCTCTGTTTATTATGTATGCTGAACCTTTATAAGTAGACTTAATCATTTTTTGCTACCCGTTCTGATTTGTGCTATAATTTCAAGGACATGTGATGGTAGGTTTCGTTTTAAATAAGAGTTATTACTTAAAAATTTAAATAACCTGAGAGATTCAGAAGGAGCCAGGCTATTAAGATCATCTGATCTTAGCTTATTTTCATATAAGGCAAGGATTTCATTACGGATGCTTAAGGATTTACAGCGCAAAGAACACTCAACATAATTCAAGTATATGCTCCCACGGCTGATAAAGTCGAAGAAGAAATTGATCAATTTTATGATGACGTCCAACAAGCTATAGATATTACGAAAAACAGAGATATTACAATCATTATCGGAGACTTCAATGCAAAGATAGGGAAAGGTAAAGTGTATGATATTATTGGGGATTTTGGACTGGGAATAAGGAACGAAAGAGGAGATAGATTGACAGAGTTATGATATGGCAATCACAAACACCTTCTACAAGCTGCATGAAAGACGATTATATACATGGAAATCGCCAGCTGATAAAGATAACAAGATTAGAAGAAATCATATAGACTATGTTTTGATAAAGAAAAGAGATATCGGAATACCATCAAATCGGCTAAAACCTACCCGGGTACGGACATCGGGTCAGACCACAATCCAGTGATACTTAAAATGGAAATCCGCCTCAAGAAACAAGCAGCCATACATAACAAAAAGCAGCTATCAGTTTCACATCTGAAAAACCCAATGGTAAAACAACAACTTACAGAAAAAATAAATTAAGAACTAAGCAAAATTGATTTGACCCCGAGCTCCGACGTAAACATAAAATGGGAAACTCTTAAAACTACAATTATGACCCCAACAACAGACCTATTAGCAACAATCAAGGATACAAACAAGAAAAAGTCATGGATGACTAATGACATATTACAGTTAATGGAAATCATAAGGTCGTACAAGAATAGAGACGGAAGCGCATATAAGACCATACAGAAAGAAATAAGAAAGAAAATACGACACGCCAAAAAAAAAATGGTACGAAAGAAAATGCGTAGAAATAGAAGAACATGATTACTTCAATCTCCATAAAAAGATTAAAGAACTAGCGGTCATCAAAAGAGCAAACAAAAGCAGTATTCTACTAGACAAAAACGGTAAGATAATTCCAGACACCAAAGGGAAACTAGAAAGATGGAAAGAGTACATCGAAGAATTGTTTGAAGATAAGAGACAACAGGAAACAACAGATGGAGAGACAGATAAGGAACAGGGCCCAAATATAACAAAAGAAGAAGTTATATATGCAGTTAAAACAGCTAAAAACAATAAAGCTCCAGGACCTGATGAAACACCAACATAAATTATCAAATTAATTGCAGAAGATCAAATTGGAGTACTGGTAGATCTGTACAACACGGTATATAACACCGGAATCATCCCTAGAGAATGGCTCAAATCAACATTCATCACACTGCCAAAAAAATCGAACGCTAAGGAATGCAAGGGTCACCGGACGATCAGCCTAATGAGCCATACCCTTAAGATATTCCTTAAAATTATACATCGAAGAATTTTTAGAAAGATTGAGCAAGATCTTAGCGAAACACAATTTGGTTCCAGAAATGCAATGGGTACTAGAGAGGCGTTGTTTGCTTTTAATGTGTTGTCTCAAAGACTCATGGATGTCAATCAGCCAATATATGTAGCCTTCCTCGATTATAACAAAGCCTTCGACAAAGTCCGCCATAATCACTTCATAAAACTCATGAGAGATAAAAACATTGACAGGAATTATATCAGGATAATAACATATCGCTATTTTAACCAGACTGCCAAAGTTTCGGTGCAAAATGAACTTTCAGAAGAGATAAAAATAAAACGTGGAGTAAGACAGGGATGCGTGCTCTCACCAATACTCTTCAATTTGTATTCAGAAGATATAGTACAAGAGGCACTGGAAAATCAGAAAACAACAGGAGTGAAAGTTAATGGGAAGGTTATGAACAACATCAGATACGCGGATGGCACAGTACTAATAGCAGAAACCCTGGAAGAACTGCAAAGGCTAATAGACCTAGTAGTAAGGATCAGCGAAGAAAGGGGGCTCATACTTAACACCAAAAAGACTGAAATCACGACAATCACAAAACACCAACAACAGCGAGAAACATTATGGATCAAAGAGGAGCCAGTGGAGAAGGTCCGCAAATACAAGTACTTAGGAACAATAATGATTACTCACAAGAAATAAGATCAAGAATCGGAAAGGCTGGAACAGTGTTCAATAAAATGAGGAATGCATTAAACAGAACAGATCTTAGTCTACATCTTAAAATCAGAATGCTTAAATGCTACATATTTCCAGTACTATTATATGGAATGGAAGCCTGGACGCTCAAGAAGTGCGACACTGACTGGCTGGAAGCATTCGAGATGTGGGCATATCGAAGAATCCTCAGAATAAGCTGGGTGAGCAGAACAACGAACAAGAAGGTATTGAGAAGAATGGGAAAGGAGAAGGAAATAATCAACATCATCAAAATCAGAAAATTGTGATATCTGGGCCACGTGATGAGAGGGGAGAGGTATACACTGTTGCAAACTATTATACAAGGAAAAATACAGTTTAAAAGAAGTATAGGAAGAAGACGCATCTCCTGGTTGAACAACCTAAGGCAGTGGTACAACAGTAGCTCTGTTGATTCGTTCAGATCCGCAGCTTCAAAGATAAAAATCGCCATGATGATAGCCAACCCTCTTAAAGGAGACGGCACGTGAAGAAGAAGAAGGATTTAGTTTTGTCATTTCTGAAGAGATTCCAAAGATCAATTCTGCTTAACAAAGTGAAGACAGATTTTACTTGTGCCATCCAGTTATAAGTATTATCATAACGATCATCGTCCGATAGTTGGAGTAGACGTAGAAAACAAATTTTTGGTAGATGTAAGTCGTCCATTGCTATAACTGGGCTTTTAAAAACAATGTAATCTAATTTTAATACTGAAGCTTCCAGTCTTACAACGTAATCCAGCGTACTTCGTAGCAAACCAAGTAGGTTTTTGAAAAAACCTACTTGGGCTCGTTCAAGCATATTTCCATATCTTAGACCCAAGACACCAACGCAATATGACAGCATGGATATTACAATAGAATTATATTATTTCAATTTTGACTGCCAAGAAGTCATTCTGAAGCGAACCATTATATCAGTGGCGGCTGCAGAGGCTTGTTTCACTTTAGTCACTGTCATAACAGACATTTCCGAAAATAACGAGGACGAAGTAAAAAGTATCCCGAGATAACACAATTGTTCAACAATATCAAGTATCTTTATAATAAAAATAGTAATTATTATAATTATTGTGGAAGCGACCTCTCCCGAATATCATGATTTTAATCTTTGAAATATTTACCGAAAGTTTGTGACGGACCGAGTATTCATGTCAAGTTTTAAGTTCCTCATTGAGATAAATCTGCGAATCACTAACGATCATCAGATCATCTGCGTACATGAGCAACATTAATGCTTTAGCATTGTCAATGTTTAAGCCTAGGTGGCTCCGCTCTACGAAAAATTGCTCCATATCAGCCACAAAAATAGAGAACAATAATGGGCTTGAAGTTTCGCCTTGTAAAACACCCTTGTCTATCCCGTATGGTTTTGAATGCTGGCCATTTACTCTTATTGTCATGAAAGCCTAGTCATACATATATTATTTTCGAGCTGACACCCGACGTGAATAATTTACTATACAAAATGTCATGATCTACACAATCAAATGCCTTCAGAAAATCAACAGAGGCTACAAAAACTTTTGTCTTTTGAGCCTAAGATGTATTTGAGTAACTGCATTCAGAATAAATACATTATCCATGCAACATCTGCCGACCCAGAAGCCAGACTGCGTCTTAGGGAGTATATTGCACGAATCACAAAATTTTGACAATCTTTCTAAAATAAGAGATGTAAAAAGCTTGGTCATACAGTTAATAAGAGCAATCCTTCTGTAGTTTTCAGGGTCATCAGTAGGTCCCTTTTTTATGTAACACAGACATTATAATAGTGTGCCATTTGGAGGAAATTTCTTCTGTTTTCAAAATAGTAATAAACAATGAGCATATGTATTAAACCCAATTTTGTGGTAGATATTTATAAAATTCGTATGAAATTCCATCAGATCCAAGCGCTTTATTATTTTTACATTTCTCACGGCAATTTTTTAATCCAGAGAAAGTAATCGGACAGTCGAGATCAGGATGTCGAGCATCGTAGAACTGAATATCCAGCTGTATTCTGGGTGTACTAAATTGATCATATTAATTCTCCCAAATCTCTAAAGAAATGGAGGAGATTTTGGTCGAAAATTTGAAGCTATTTATCGCCTCCCCGAAGCCAGCTTGATTGCATGTGTTTAGAGATGGCTAAAACTAAATTTTGATCAAAATCCTTCTTTTTGTTTCTATTAACGTCTTATACAACTTTTTTCCTTCATTATATTGACTTTTAAACGTATCTACAAAATTATTTTTACTGCATAATTTATGTAATGATTTTAGATTGCGTTTAGAAGCAGCACACTCGGCGTCAAACCATCTGTTCTTACGTATTTTACTGGAGGCTGAACTCGTATAAACTAAATTTAAAGACTCAAGCGTATTGTAGATAGTGTTAACTATATTAGTATAGTTCAAATCAGTACTGGTAAACAAACCTACTGAAGGAGAAGTTCTCATTAATTGTTTATATTCCGACAACACAGAATAGTTCCACCGAACTACAGAATATGTTTGTGACTTTAGGCATTCTTGTTCATCAATTTTGAATGAGATTTTCAGTAACAGAGGAGAGTGATATGAGTTTGTTACTAGATTTGAAACTTCTAACCTCTCTATAACGACAGAAAAATAGTGTCTCCGTAGTGGGACTCCATTTGGTTGTTACGATACATGAGGGTATTCCAGAGACCAAGAGAGCTTGGAGGAAAACGTTGGAGGACCTATAAGGACGAGCAGGCCAGAATTTTCTTTATTTTCACTTTCACTAATTTAATTATTATTTTTAAAGTCTGAGGGAAATTGTATTTTGAGTTTAAATAACAGTAGGTAAAATTAAATAAATCTCACCATAACCTAATTTACAATCCTACTATGTAATACAAATTTTTTTTAAAGTGTAAACTATAGTACTGTAGTGTTGAAAAGCCGTTGTTGTAGTTATACTGGGAAAATATCTAAGGTTCTAATAACTTAATAATTAAGACTTAATTAAATTTAATTTCTTACTTGAATATTTTAGTATAAACCCTCTTGTTGTATGTAAATTTCTATACCTACTCAAATCTGATTAAAGGATTGATCTTCGCTATTATTCAAATAATATTTCTTTTTTTACGTTTGACGTCACCTCTCTACTAAGTTTTTATATTTCGCAATTTAGTAAAACCTATATCATCTCAATTACTTGTTTTGGTCTATAAAACAAAAATTGCATTGCGCCGCGGGTTATGTGATGTATTCCTTATTCACACCCATAAATGCTCTCCGATGAACAGCTGCCGTCGCATTTATAACCTTTAAATTTCCTTGAATATACTTATTCAATAGTTAATTTTTATAGAGTTAACAAACCCAGGTTATAACTTCTTTGATTTTTATTTTCATGGATGCAGCATTTTCATCTTTATCTTCTTTCAGGCCGTATATTATGATGTTCTTTCTTCTTATTTCTTTCTCTAATTCTCCCAATCTTCTTTCTTGCTGTTTAACTTCTTTCTTCAACTCTTCATTCTCAGTATTGCTTTATATGGTAGCAGTTGCTCTCAACGTTCTCGCTCCGCGCGCGCATTTTAATGTTCTTCAATAAAAACTCATATTTGTGTAACCGTAAAAGTTAGCAACTTGATGTATTTTGAAGTTCCTGCATATTCTGATTATATTTTAGTCGATATATATATATATATATATATAACTTAACTTTGAATTAACTGAAACCGTGTTTTTAAAAACTAACTTTATTTCTTACTCAAAACTAACACAACAATTTCAAATACAAGACTAACATTTTTATTATGAACATGAATTTAAATAACCTCGTAACAAACACAAACTCAGCAATTCTATAATAATATAAATACTTGATCAGCACAATATACTGTCCACCTAAGGACAATGGCGTAGGTGACACCTCCCCCTTTAGAAGGAAGCTTCTCCAGGAAGCTGGATCCCATCTTCCGTTGACTCCTAATGACTCTTACCTTGTCCTTCCTGAATGTTTCCTCTTATACATGATCCACACAAAGGCCACTATCAATGCTGTATAAAGAAGAATAGTCCAAATACTGGGAATGTGAAAATTATGGTTTTCCGTGAATATTGGCGTTACCAGTTGATTTGGAATATCCTTTATTTTTAAACTTTTTAAATCAATCTTCATTTGAGAAACGTGTAATTGATTGAATTTCAAATTTAATTCATTTATTACAAAAGGTTGTCCAAAAGTTTTTTGTTGAAATATTAACTCTTGATTTCTAAATATAATTTTGCATGCTGAATTTTCAATTAAATAAATGCCTTAAGAGTTTTCACTTCAGTTTCTTGCTTACATTTTATGATAAATTTTTCTTCTACTGGAAATATTGCCCAAAATTGATTTATCTCCGGAATAATTTCGATGTGATTCTTAAATATTTCAATTTTAGTATATTGACAAAATGTAGAATTTCCTGCTAGCAATATGTTTTTCTCGCACCCATAATTATTATTGTCTTGCAAATGGTTAGGACATTGAAAAATATTGCCGCAAGTGCAAATGTCATTTAGAGGTTTAATGACATTATTTGATTTTAGTAAAGATTTTGAATTAGGTATTAATGTTACGTATTCTGATTCAATTTCTGTAGGTATAGGTAACATATAAAAAAGATTGAAAAAAATATCATAATTAATAGGTATCGATAAAAAATATTGTATTTGATTATTTTCTACTTTACAAACTACGTCTATGACGGCTTCAAATTCTAAAATGTTTTTATGTTTTAATTCGAAAGGTAATTCCGCTTGATAGTAATAATGCACTTTTTGCAACTCTGCAAATAAGTCGTCAGATTTTATAATACTTGGATGTAATGTTTTAAGTTTACAGACAGTTAATGAATTTTCTACCGTTTCTAAAACGTCTAAAATTACATTGAATGTGATAAGAAGTTCGTTGAACAGCTGTTTCAAATAAATAATATTTTCTGCATTTGCTTGGAAATCTAAAATATCTCTTATCTCAAATATTTTCGTTTTTAATATTTTTTCATTATACTGGATGTCCTGAATTGTCTTATTAAAATTATCAATTATTTAGTGACTAACAGAATATTGCATTTTAATTTGATTTTGCAAGTTTTCTTGATTTTGTTTTAAATGTTCTATAATTGAATTAATTCTTTCTCCATCTTCAGAGTCCAAATTTCCCGTAATTGTTTTTACTCTTGATCCAAGACCGTTAATTAACCCTCTCTTTGGTCTATCTAAAGTTGAATGAATATTAATGTTATCAAATTTGTCATCTATACTATTCTTAGTGTACTCTATTATATTTACAATATTTTCTGTTTCAGTTAGAAAAAATGTATTATTAGACATATTATATTTAACGTGATTATATTGTATATTTAACTTATTATATTCTACTAATAGTGGACTTAAATTATAAAAATGAACGAGATATGACTGGATTTCTGCAGCTTGGCATATCCAAGATTTATGGGAAGTATTCCCAAGTTATGGGTAACATCTTTTATTTTGATTGTTGCGTCTCCGACGGTGACGAACCTGAAATGAATTTATATGGAGTCTTTTTAGGACGTTTTATGTTTGAAAGATGAATATTTTCTGAAGTATTTTTGTGTCTAGCAGCGATTTTTGCTGTTTTTAGTCGGATATTTTTGCTTTTAATTCCTTCACTTTTATATTTATTTTTGGTTTTACCTTGTGACTGTTTATTGCGTACATACACTTTAGTGGGTATTGTATGTGGCAATTCTTCACGGCTTTTATTGGCTGTAGATATTACTTTTGATTCATTTTCCAGTAATTTTTTATTTAAATTCGAGTATAGAATTTCCATTTTATCTTTATGATTTTGTATATAATTATTAACTACTTGTCGATCTAGTTCTATATTGAAGGGTGTATTACTATCTATGTGTCCAATAATTATTTCGATAGGTTTCAATTTTGTTGCAGAATGAACGCTATTATTGTAGGCTAATAATGCATAAAGTATTTTATTTTCAATAGTCTTATTTTTAAAATCTTTTTGATCATTCAAAAGTCTGATGTGTTCAATAATCGTAGTGTGGAATCTTTCGGCTATTCCATTCGATTCTGGATGTTGAGAACTTATAAAATGAATTTTAATTTTATGCGTTTCTAATAATTCCTTTACAACAGAATTTTTTAACTCAGTTCCATTATCCGAAATTATTTGTTATGGTATACAATGGTGTGTAAAATATTTAATTAGACTATGAGCTACTTCTATTCCTTGTCTAGATTTTAATTCATTCATTTGACCATATTTAGAAAATTAATCTATTATCGTAAGAAATTTACTATTTTCTAAGGTTATCGTGTCTAAATGCAAAATTTGGAAAGGTTTAGTAGCTGTTGGAGTAACATTTAAAAATGGTTTTATTGTTTTTCTATCATATTTGCTCAACTGGCAAACTTCGCATTCGTTTATATAAGTTTGTATAGATGCTCTTTGATTAGGCCAATAATACAAATTGATTTTCAATTTCATCTAGACCTCTATGATTAGTCTTACCCTCGTGGTAATTTTGAATTACTTCTTTAACTTCATTTAAAGGAACGTCTAATAATTTTTTATTACATTTAACAAAGTCAATTTGAGAATCTTGAAAGTGATTTTGTAGAATGACACTGAATTTTTCATAAATTGGGTCTTCGAAATAAATAAAATATTTAGTTTTAGGTACTATGTGTTTTTTCACGGAAATAATGATATCTTGCTCAAAATTATTTTTAAATAATTGTACAATAATTCTTTGTTTATTTTCATAGAGTTTTATAATAGTGGGTATGGCTGGTTCGAAATTTACTTCTGTAAATATTAATTGATTTTTACCAATATTTAACGCTGAATCTGAAATTGGTATGCCGATTAAGGATTTTCCTCATTTGTATGAACTGTGATATCTTCGTCATCATCCTCATTATTGTTACTTCCATTATCTGTTTCAACTATTAGAGATACATTATCATCGGGAGATGATGAGAGTTTTTTATTAAATTTGTCCATATAAACTCATAAATTTTTAGAACACTGGGGTTCTTGTAGTTCATTGGTATTTAAAGCACCTTTTTTGTATACGATATCATAATCATATTCTTCAAGTTTCAAGCGCCATCTGACAAGCTTTGAACTTGGATCATTAAGTGAGAATAACCATTGAAGTGGTTTATGGTCGGTAACTATTCTAAATTTTCTGCCAAAAAGATACGAGCGGAAGTATTTCGTTGCCCAAACTATGGCAAGAAGTTCTTTCTCGATTACAAAATAGTTGCATTCTGAATAATTTAAGGTTCTGCTGGCGTAAGCCACAGGTAAATCAGAGCCTATTTTGCCTTGACTTAAAACAGCAGCTAAAGCATAATTGCTGGCGTCTGTGGTAAGGTTAAAGGGCTTTGTAAAATCTGGATATTGAAGTATTGGCTCATTTATCAACAGATTTTTACACATTTCAAAACATTCTACATAATTTGAATCATTTACATTGATAATTGCATCTTTTTTCAATCTAATAGTTAATGGTTTTGTTAATTTTAAAAAATCTTTTAAAAATTTTCGATAATACCCTAAGAGTCCTGAGAATTCTTTCAATTGTTTTGAATTTTTTGGTATCGGAAATTTTTGAATTGCTAGAATTTTATCTGGGTTCGGTTTTACACCTTCTGGCGTGACAATATGTCCCAGATATGCAACTTCTTTTCGCAAGAATTTGCATTTATCAATTTGTAATTTAAAATTAGAATTTCTTAATCTATTGAATACTTCTTTTTAAATTTGTGATGTGTTCTTGTAAGCTGGTACTGAACACAATTATATCATCAAGGTACACCAAACATTTCTCGTTCTGTATACCTCTTAGGATATTGTCCATGACCCTTTGAAATGTTGCAGGAGCCCCTTTCAGACCCATGGGCATGAGCACATATTCATAGTGACCATTTTCAATATTGAAGGCCGTTTTCGGAATATCCTCCTCAGCCATCTCGATCTGATGGAAACCAGAAGTGAGATCTAATGTTGAAAAATATTGACAACGTCCAAGCTTATCTAGTAACGTTGTAATATCTGGCAATGGATATCGATCTCCAATTGTGATCTCATTCAGTTTTCGATAATCAACAACAAGTCGATACTTTGGCTTTTGAGAAGCATCTAGCTTCTTCGGTAACATGAGAAAATATAACAGAATTCAGCAGGATAGTCAAACACAACATTTGTGTCAGTAATATTAGAAGATCTCGAATATTCGAGACAACAACCAACATGTTTCATTCAACACCTTTGCTCTCATGTTTCACATCTTTTCTTGGTTGTACCGTACCGGTGACGGCTAATGAGCTAGAAACATGCATGTTTGCGGTTACCACTCTTTTCAGTAGCCCCTTTTTCTATTTGCGTGCAATACCCACTAATCTATTCGTTGCTTATTGTTCATATGTCACGCACTATTCATACATCTTGTTATATATATATATATATATATATATATATATATATATATATATATATAATATTTGTATAGAAATTTTTAAACCTTACACAGCTCATATTTCAAGTACCTGAATACCAAAAATTATGATTTTACATTAAAAATAATACAGTGTCTTCTGCAGGATGATATTGGTTTCACTTGGTTATACCTCCAAATCATTCAAACTTATAATCTCACTGTGATTTTACCCCACTATTAAAACTTCAGATATTTCAATAATTCAAATTAACCAATCATTATCAGTCAGATTATTTCAGTAATAAGAATTCTAAACCCGTATTTCATTCGTATATGGAAAAATGACGTTTTACTCTTTGAGCCTTCGGTAATGAGTTGCAAATAACAATTTCACTTGCTGATAACTCTTGTACGTATACTCTTTTTGACATTTCAAGCATATTCATATTAGTTATAACAAGCCAGGGAAGCATTATGCTCAATTTTTGATAGCTAGTAATTTGTACACAAACCATTATTTTTTCTTTTTGAATATTATGAGTAATTTAGAAAATAGATCCCAGTGTATGAAGTCTAAGCATCAAAAATATTCATCAAACCCAGATAATTACAGTTTCAAACAGCCTCATTATTATAATATTAGAGTTATTCTAGTCTACTGTATTTTTTGCGAATTTTTATTCTGTGAGTTGCTCCATTGGTACATTTTTCTAAAAGAATGTGCTATATTTTATTTGAATGAGGTAATTTTGGTCACCTTCAATTAGGAAAAATCCTAAATTTTATTACCACTCAAAATACAGACCTTATCTTTGTAGAGTGAGTAGAGTTTTAGGCAACTGTTTCCAAAATATTGTTACGAAATAGTACACTGGTATAGTCCCTGAATCCGACTCTGCCTGAGCCATGTATAGAAAATAAAATTATGGCGGATGTGCCGGGATTTCTTAGAACTGTTTACGATTCTGGCTATCTTATATAGACATTGTTTTTTGACCAGTCTTCTAGAAAATGCCAGAGCCAATTGTTTTTGTGTAAGCTGCAATCTAGAATTATCTAGTGAAAAATGCACTCATATATAAAGGACCGACCATGGATAGTTAGTTTTAGTTTTTAAAGTGATCTCTACAAATAAACAAGAATACACCGAAATAGCGAACAGTAAAGTGTTGATATAAATCAATAATTAAGGTTGTGTGTATATAAATTGAATTTAAGTGAATAGTTAAGTGTATATAAATCAAGTGTTAGTGAGTAGTTGAGTAAATAAATTAGTAAGTAGCCATACCGTGTGTGTGAAATTTATCCCAACCGTTTACTGTTTCATTAAATAAGATAAACATTACATTGGTGTCCGAAGTGGAATAATATAGATAAATTGCTACGTAACAATAGCCAAGAGACTATGTGACTTGAAAGTGAAGAGTTAAGAGCAGAATTGGAAGATCGTGAGTTGGAAACGTCCGGTAAGAAAAGTGAATTAGTAGAAAGACTTAAAGTGGCACTGGGAAATGATGTCTTTGATCCAGAAACAGTTTTATTCAATGACGACGCTTCCACCTAATTCTCGTCAATTTCTGCTAATATTTCTGCAAACATGGACGAGAAGATTTCTGCTATGAAGAACGACATTTCTGCTAATATTTCTGCTAACATGGATGAGAAGACTTCTGCCATGAAAGAGAACCTTTCTACGAATTGAAAAGCGATATTTCGGCTATAAAGATATAAGAACTCAAGACACGCCAGCGGAATAAAAGAAGACCGAGCAAACAAAACCTTGCAAGCCAGAAACACACCCTAAGTTAGAAGACATTGGTAGTTTTATCCGAGTCAAGGCCCCAACATTCGACGGAAAAATGTCGTGGACCAATTATGTGAAACAATTTCAAGCAGCCGATAGAGTGAATAATTGGTCCGATAGAGAGAAGGCAGTGAACTTAACTATCGCGCTTCGGGGAGATGCCTTAGATGTACTACAGACGATACCACTTGAAGAAACGGATGACTTCGAGCAGCTGAAGAAGAGGTTGGACATGCGATATGGCCACGAACATCTAGAGCACTTGTACCAATCCCAGCTGAAGAACCGAAGGCAGAAACGTGATAAAGCCCTTCAAGAATATGAAGTGGACATTGCCCGATTAGTTCGATTCGCTTATCCCTCAGCACCAGAGAACATGATAGAATGTCTGGGCATCCAGGCCTTTATCAATGGCTTACGCGACCCCGATATGCAGAGTGCGCTTCGTTTAGCCCATCCCAAAACATTACTTGACGCATTGACAGCTGCTCTTGAATATGAAGCAGCAGCGAAGGCTTCGGGATATGACAAGGCTAGGACCATCCAAGAAGAAGGTGACGGAGACAGATTTGACCAGTTAGTCAGTTTAATAAAAAATATGATGGATAATATGCCGAGAAAGATCAGATGCAGAAATTGTGGCGAGCTAGGGCATGTACGTAGTTCGTGTAAGCGCCCCAAGACTCCTGCAAACCAAGAACCCCAGTCACAGGAAAACTAGAACGGGTCGGCTACGAGGGGGCAGCACCGACCAATGATCGTTCCAAAGACTCTCTCATACTGATAGCGTCACTCAGATGTCGCAACGACAGTGTATATGTAGATAGGGAAGTGAATTGTAAGAGATATACTCTGCTGTTAGACACTGGAGCAACTAGAACCATTATACGACCAGAAATATAAACTCCAAGAAGCAGCTTTTATCAACGAGACTGCGACTGCGGACCACCACAGGTGAGAGTGCCGACGTTCACGGGGAGACACAAATCCAATTGGGAATTGGCGCAGAAAAGTTCACGTATACGGTAATCCTAGCTGACATTGAAGAAGACGTGATTCTGGGATTGGACGTAATGAATGTACATGGTCTAAAGTCTGGTTATTGGCAAGTGGAAATGGACACAGAAGACAAAGAGAAGACTGCTTTTAGTACCGGATCTGGATTATGGCAATTCAACGTCATGCCATTCGGGCTCTGTAATGCGCCTGCGACATTTGAAAGACTCGTGGAATATGTATTGAGAGGGTTGTCTTGGGAGACATGCCTGGTCTATTTGGACGACATCGTAGTACTGGGGAAGACATTTGACGAACACTTGAAGAATTTGGAAGACGTATTCATATGACTCCAAGCTGCCCAGCTCATGTTAAACCCGAAGAAATGTCAGCTGTTCCAAAACCGAGTCAACTATCTAGTTCATATAGTGAGCAATGAAGGAGTGGCGGTGGATCCAGAGAAAATAGCTTCCATTCAGTAATGGCCGCAACCAACCGACAAACATCAAATTAGGAGTTTTCTTGGACTTTGCACGTAATATAGAAGGTTTATCTGGAAGTTTGGAGATATTGTCAAGCCTCTTACTCGATTTACAGAAGCAAGAGCTTTCCAATGGAACGAAGACTGTTAAACTGCTTTTGAAACCTTGAATAGGCATTTAACCTCGGCGCTGATATTAGGATATCCATTACCACGGACACTGACGCAAGCAACGTAGGAATTGGTGGAGTGCTCTCACAGATCCAAGGAGGGCAAGAAAGACTGCTGTGATATTTCAGTAAAGTCCTCTCAAAACCACAATGAAACTACTGCGTCACAAAAGGGAACTTTTGGCGGTAGTGAAGTCCGTGGAACACTTTTACTAGTATCTCTATGGTAGGAAGTTCTTTATCCGGACTGATCATGCAGCACTCAAGTGGTTGATGCAGTTCAAGAATCCCGAGAGCCAGATCACTGGATGGATTGAACGACTTCAAGGGTACGATTTCAATATCGAACATCGAGCTGGTGTGAGTCACCAAAATGCCGACCCCCTGTCCAGACGGCCGTGCCCAACAGACTGCTCCCACTGCAACAGGTTGGAATCTAGGGAAGCTGCAGTTCCAAGAACTACTGTAGTCGACGAGGATTGGTTACCCACCAGGATCAGAGAAGATCAGGAGAATGATCCTCACCTGAAGATAATCTGGCATTGGAAGAAAGAAAATCGGCGACCCACCTGGCAAGAAGTGTCAAAATTTTCACCGGAACTCAAGGCGTATTGGGGTGAGTGGAACTCCCTTGTCCTGGAAGAAGGGCTGTTGAAAAGAGTCCTTGAAAACGATGATGGTTCCGAGATGAGGAGACAGCTAGTTATCTCGAGAACAAGAGTAGCAGTACTAAAGAAGTTGCACGACAGTCCATCGGGAGGTAATCTGGGAGTGAAGAAAACCCTCCAGCGAATCCGTGAGAGGTTTTATTGGATGAACAGCTCCGATGATGTGAAGGACTGGTGTAAGAAATGTACGACATGTGCTACGAGTAATAGACCACATCGCAAGAGAAAGGCACCCATGAAACAGTACAATGTTGGAAGTCCACAATGACCAGGGAAGAAAATTTGTAAGCCATCTATTCCAGGAGATTTGCGACCAGCTGAGAATGAAGAAGACCAGGACAACACCATTACATCCACAGTCAGATGGAATGGTCGAGAGAATGAACAGGGATATTGGAAAATACCTGTCCAAAGTAGCTTACAGCCATCAGAGAGATTGGGACCAGTATCTTTCTATATTCGCATTGGCTCATCCATCTACCGTCAATGAGTCCACGGGTGCAACCCCCTAGAAAATCCTGTTTGGGCGTGGAATCAGGCTTCCCTGTGACCTGGAATTTTGAAGGCCTGGAGAAGATCTAGCTTGAGAAGACTCTGTGATTCAATTGAGAAGAAGGTTGAACGATATTCATGAATTAGTTCGAACAAATCTTCAAGTTGCCAGCGACAGAATGAAAAGTCAGTACGACACGCAGGCCATAGTAGGCGGTTTTAAAGAAGGGGACAAAGTATGGTTACACAACCCGACGAGGAGAAAAGGATTATCTCCAAAATTACAAAAAGCCTGGAAAGGTCCATACCTAATCAAGAAACGATCAATGATATTATATATCGCATAAGCAAGATCCCCAACGGAAAACCAAAAGTAGTTCACTAAAACCGACTAGCGCCATTCGAAGGAGACCATGACCTAGAAAAAGGAGTAAACCATGTTCGAGATGTGTCTGACCCTACCTACGATGAATGTATGGGCGCGTATGGAAGTACCGGGAAAGCTGGATATGGAGTCACTTAGGAACAACAACAAGATTTGTTCACTCTCCCGGAAGATTATTCACTGGCATACAACATCCCCGCCCGTATCAAAAAACCCATGAGGGTTGGTATCCGTCTTTCGAAAGAAGTTCGGGCAATTAGAGAAACTCGAAGACCAGATTCCAGTCCCTGGCAAGACACTGAAACTGGAACATAATTCGCGGTACGTTTTCTACGTGGTAACTAAAAATGAATTTCAAGATGGGAAGCGATGTGTGGGAAGCACTTTGAAGCCTTCGAGACCATGTGTTAGAATCCAGCGTGAAGAATTTGACTATGTCTAAGATAGTGAGTAACCAGTTGGAATGGCCAGTTATCAGGAACATGGTAGAGATCATCTTTCGAGATACCGGTGTCCAGATAATAATTTGCAGCTACAACCCCCGTTATCAGTATCCGATGAAGACGGTGTCCTGCTATTTCCATAAAATCGGAAAGTGTAGAAATGGGGCCAGTTGCTGATTCAAACATCCAGTCTCGGCTACACAAAAGTTCCAGGAGGAAGGAGGAACTTCCATTCAAGGAGGAGGTAATGTTACGAAACAGGACACTGGTATAGTCCCTGAATCCGACTCTGTCTAAGCCATGTATGAAGGTTAAAATTATGGCGGATGCGCAGGGATTTCTTAGAATTGTTTATGGTTGTGATTATCTTATCTAGACATGGTTTTTGTGACCAGTCTTACCTAGAAAATGCGAGAGCCAATTTTTCTTGTGTAAGCCGCAATCTAGAATTATCTAGTAAAGAAGGTACTAATGTATATAACGGACCGACCAGCGGGGAAGCTCAATTTAGTTTTATAAAGTGATCTCGACAAATAAACAAAAATACACCGAAATAGCGAACTGTAAAGTGTTGATATAAATAAATAATTAAGGTTGTGTGTATATAAATTTAATTTAATTGAATAGTTAAGTGTATATAAAATAAGTGTTAGTGAATAGTTCAGTGTTCAAATAAATTAGTAAGTAGCCATACCATGTGTTTAAACTTTATCCCACCCGTTTACTGTTTAATTAAATATGAAAAACATTACAATATGGAAAAGCAATTCAGAAACTTTTAGTCTCGCACACATCCTTTGCTTATCAAATTTAGTCGAAAATTAATTTTCTCCATTTATCATTTTTTACCAGTGCAGTGTGATAGGTTCAATCGAAACGGAAGGATAACGGAAATTAGATGGAGAGATAATATAGACGAAGTAAAAATAGAAATAATTATTCTCAAAATTATTGTACAATACTATTTTTCAGAGTATTTAGTTGATTTAGTATTTTTGCTATTTTGCCATTCAGCTTCATGTGGACCCATTATAATGAAATTCCTGAATTTAATTCTACAATTTTTTCCCAAATATTTATACAAAATTGTTGAATAATTGTGGGAATCATAATTTAATTTTTGAAACTCACTGCGCCACCTCGATCTAAAAATAAGATCAAATCGAATCAATTCCAGAAAAATCAACGAAAAACTACTGAGTCAACAAAATTATTCCGGTGCCAATACGGTCCTGTGTGGTCAACCAAATTCCGGTTTGTTAACTACTCACATACTAGCTCCACTCGTTTTCCTCTCGTGTCAAAGGACCTCTAGTTTAGTCGTTTCATAATTGTAGGTACTGATTCCCTCTTCCCTTTTGCTCTCCTTGGATACCCATTACGTATTTGAATCTTTGTGTTGGGTCTAAGGGAACGGACGATCAAGTATGGTCGACTGATTTTTATTTGTTCATATACGAACAAGAATTTTGGGTAGCTAAGGAAGTACGGTGATTCGAAAGGAGTTTACAATTAACTAGTGGGTAATGCTGAAACGAGAAGTCGTAAAGTGAAGTAAAGTGAAGATTCGAATGGAAAACTTTCTGTTTTCTCCTAAAGTTAATAATTTTCTATCAATATGGCAGTTGTTATGAGTCACAGTCTTGGTTTTCGGGTTAGTTTGCGTAGTTGATAGAGCGTGAAAATATAAGGTTCAGTTGATATATTTTCGAACAAAGATCATACTTCGACAAAAAATTTATATTCTAGATTTTCTGTTGCCCACATCACGCGTAAATTATGCCTCGTCCATGAACCAGAAACTGTTTATTATTCGAAGATTTTGTATTTATCATAGGTTTTTTCTAGTCTAGTCTAGTCTCTTGTTTTTGACAGGTCTATAAATCATCTTATTTGTCTTTTTGTGAGCTCGTAATGTTTATAGCTTTGTATTTGAAGTTTCTCAGAAAAAATTGTAAATAGATCTAGGTGCCAGATAACGCTCTGAATTTGCCAATTGAAAGGTTAGATGTGATAAACGTCCGAACTATAGATGGTCAGAAGTACCGCCCTCGAGAGGCGCACGTGCGATTCTTATTCGTATATTCTAGTATTCTTATTTTATTTGTAATAATCTACGCTGACTTTAGATTGTCTATATTACAATGCCTCTCTCTAAAACACTCGTAATACCATGGGTCTCATACATTTTCCCGTTGACTGTGAGACGATTATTGTTTTACGTTTGAATTAAATGAGGAATGGTTTCTATCATTATTAAAAAGGAATATTGTATGGGCACTTCTACTTTCAAAATGTAGATTGAAAATGAAGAAATGGGATAGATAAAACTAGAAGAGTTACGGCTCTAGACGAAATCGTTTCATCAGGAGCGTAGGAAATACAGGCGGTTTACACTCAACGACAGACACATTTTATTGATTGAGTGAATGAAAATGACGAGTACTCAGTGTGTATATGTTTATTAATATGTAGCTAAGCGGTTTCGGCCTTAAGGCCATTATCAAAGCTGTCCTGTAAAGTTACAATGTTTGTGAAATTTTTGAAAAAAACAAATTAAAAAGTTGAACTTACGTCATAAAAACGATCCAAAAACAGGTGTCAAAAAACATCCAGCTGATAAAAACGAAACAATGTATGAAGTTACGTCATTGTTACAATGATATCATTAAAAAAACATTAAAATAACCCTTAAAGAGGGTGTACAATTATATTTACATGATGGAAATTACCATTCAGAAGTGTGTAAACTAAATGATAGCCGATGATAAGCTTCACGTTGAAAATACGGTGGCTAATAAGCCAGCGTGCCGTAAAACAACAAGTGTATGACAATACAACATATTTGTGTGATGAACATTGAATCAAATGTATGATTGAAAAGATGAATAAATTCATATAGCGAACTGTAAATTGAAAGAAACCCTATATATTACTTATATTTTAAATTTAAAAAAGAAGCTAAAGATGAGATAAAACAAAAAAATTGAAAAACATCCATTCAAATTCAAATTCCCAACATTTATCTAATTCAGATGAATAGGAAAATCCCCTTCCACCCTTGATTGTATACTGAAAATTTACTTAGGGGTTGGATCCATTCCCCAGCCAGTCAGGAACAAGCGTAGTAAACCTAAACGTATGAAATGCTAGATAACATATGTACTCAAATCAATTATCGCATATATAAGGACATATTTATGTAGTTAGTTCTAGATTCAAGTTTGACATTAATTGTACAACTAAGTCTCAAATATAAATATACAAATTCTGGAAGAAAAAAAAAGTCAAGGGAGTGCAAATGATATGGAAAAATGAGAACTTTAACAAGAAGGTAGAAGGAAATGATCAGACTATAGATAACAAAATTGATGAAGGCAACCAGAACATAAATGAAACTATATATAAGAAAATCGAAGAATGTAACGAGAAAATGAATGTTAACACAAAGAAGAATTATTGAGAGAATTAAGTAGAAGAAAGTAACAAAAGGAGTGATGAAAGCAATGAAAATTAAACAAGAAAATTCTAAATCGTAAAGATAAAATAAGAGGACAAGCCAACATTCAAATATTACAAGAACACATTGGGAACATTATGCGTTAAGATGGCTCTCATTATAAGATGTCGTTAAATGGTATAAAATATATGGACATTGTATGTAAATATATAAAAAAGATAGGAATAAGGAACTATTATTCAGTGTTTTAAATGAAACTCACGGTTTCTAGTTAATTCCACAATATAATAATAATTGTTGAAAATTCTAAAAAATTTGACAATTGTTTCGATAAATCAATATCATCGTCAGAATGACAGAAGTTACATTTCATTTGGTGCCTACCTGATGTTTAATAGTTATTTTTGGCTAGACCAAGAAGTGACCTAACTTGTGATTGACTTAATATATGTTAATAGAAAAAAGAAGAAGATGTGATATTACAAATATTGAAGCTTAGATATTATTAGCCCTATGGTGATATCCTGAATATCATTTTTCCAATTAAGATCAGTATTACTATGCAATGATATAGAAAACCAGGAAAACTATATCTGCTCATCTTTACAATTGTCACTTAAGAAGACAGTTTATTAGTGGAGAACTTCCTAGATTTAACTGTTCATTGACAACTTCATATTTTGGGTTTCTCAAATGTCCTCTAATTTCCAATTCTTCAAGGAAATCCAGTTTTTGTTTCTTTTCACACATATGCAGAACTTCTAGTTTTGGGTTAGATGTCAATGAATGATTGGTGTTGAGTAGATGTTTTGCGTAGTGGGATTTATCTGGTTGTTTTATTCTGTATGCTCGTAAGTGCTCACTGTATCGGATTTCAAAATTCCTAAGGGTCTGACCCAATCAGACAGTATTACATTCTGGGCATTTGAGTTTGTATATACCTGACTTCTTTAATTGTTGTATTTTTGTTTTTACATTTAGCAATTTAGTACTAACGTTACTTTCTGTTTTAAAAGAAATTGTTGTATTTTTTGCTGGAGATATTATCTTTGAAATATCATTACAAATACTTCCTGCATATGTGATGGTTTTATAAGTTTTTATTTCATTGGTTTGTTTAGGAAATATTAGTTGTAATGCCACTTTTTCCTCTTTATTATTAATTAGCTTATTTATCACATCTAATGGATAACCGTTGGATGTTGCTATTTGTCTAATTGTATTAATCTCTTTTTCAAAATTACATTTGTTCATAGGAACTGAAAAAGCTCTATGTATCATTGAATTATATGCCGCTAGTTTATGGGACATGGGGTGATTGGAATTAAAAGGAATTGTCACATCAGTCAGTGTTGGTTTTCGGTGAATTGAATAATCAAGTACATTATTAATGTAAATGTAAATTTGATTTTTGGGTGTAAATTATTGATGTGGTTGGAAAATACATCTAATTGTCGTTCACTACCCACAAAACAAACTAATAATGTCATCTACATATCTATACCAAAATAAAACATTTTTCGAAATATTACTTTCAAAGATCTTTCTTTCTAAATTGTCCATAAAAATGTTTGCCAAAATAGGTGATATAGGGCTTCCCATTGGTAAACCTTCATTTTTAATATATATCTTATTGTCAAAAGTGAAATAATTCTGATTAATGCATACATCGAATAAATTAAGTATATCTGATATTATTTCTGGATTAATATTTTTATCTTCTAGTAATTTTCTTACAAGTATTAGACATTCTTTAGGAGGAATTTTAGTAAACATATTAGTAACATCGAACGAAATGAGTTTATAGTTATCTTGCAAGTTGATTACTTTCAACTTTTTGATTAGTTCTATTGAATATCTAATTGAGTACTGAGATTCATATCCGTAACTATTAAGTATATTGTTGAACCTCTTTGCCAATATATTATTAGGAGCATTAACATAAGAAACTACAGGTCTAATTGGTTCCGTTATTTTATGTAATTTAACGGTTCCATATAATTGTGGACAATGAGGATTCTTATGTATGATAGACCTTTTTTCGTAATCACTTAAAAGATAATTTGAATTATTAACAATATCCCTTACATTATTAGAAAACTTTTTTGTTGGGTCTGCTTTAAGAACTTTTACATCGTTAAATTCTATAAAGTCATATATTTTGGAATTGTAATTTTCAGTTGTCATAATGACAGTTGTGTTCCCCATATCAGATTTTGTAACTGTTAGGTTATTATATTCTACTTTCTTTTTGATTGCATTTAAAACTGTAATGTCATTTTTTGTTTGACGTTTAGTTTTTGAAGGTTCAATATTTTTGATTAAATTGGCAATTTTTTATTCCTCATATAGAAAATTATTTGAATTAGATTTTAAAGCTATTTCTGACTCTGTAGCTATAATTTGTTTAATATTATTCGTAAATTTTGGTGGTATGCTGTACTTCAAACCTTTATTTAACAATTCTATTTCACTATCTGTAAAATGTGTGTATGAAAGGTTTTCAAATCGTGGTGCAAAGTGTGTTGATATGTAGATACTTACAGTTTCATGATGTTTTGAGTATCGAATTTCATGTTGTGTGTGTTCAAGATTCTGTAGCTTTTTTTCTTGTTTCCTAAATTTCTTATGCTTCATCGTGCTGCCACTTTCTCTAATTTTGTCATCCAAACAGTCAAATTTTACTGGATGTAATTGGAATGTGAGTTCTGAATGTACAACTTTTATGTAGTTGTCTAAGGAGTCTCTAACTTTGAACCATTTCTTACATTCTCCTTTTATCCAAACTCGTTGAGCACATTTTATAGCTTTTTGTGCTTGTGGTGTTTTAGTGTGACATTTAATATTCACATAATTTGGTATTACCTTTTTCCTAAGGCATTCTTGGTTAAACCAAATGTTTTGTTATAATAGTAGAACAAGACATTAAAAACAATCAGATATTTAGACGTAAGAAGAAATAATGTGAAATATTCATTTCTTTCGTATAATAATTCTATTCATTCTGTTACTCAATTTTGAAATAATTAATGAATCTGGATTTCTTTGATTTAAATGATATTCCTTTGATTTAGATGATCGTCCTTTGATTTAAATTATCTTCCTTTAGCTCGAATGATCTCTTTTATTTTAAAAGATTCCATCTCATTTGAATCATCATTCAATATTATCTCATTATGTAAAAAGTCATAAAGAAAGCTAATCCTCTGTATAAAAATTTCAAAATAAAGATGCTCAAGTTGAAGAGAAAATAATTAATGAGAGAAATGAAAACATAATTGATTCACCAACATATTCCAATCAAAATACAACATATATACAAAAGAAATTACCAGAATTAAAAAAAAGCAGAAATTATGAAATATTAATGTATAACATTAGAGGCGAATAAAGAAGACTTCCATGAAAATCAAATCAGACAACACAAAAATAATTCTGAAATATTGTTACAGAAAGATAAAAGTAGCAACGATGGTAACGGTACTCCTAACTCTTAGCTTAATACTAAATGTACAATGGAAGATGTAAGAGTAACTAAGTTGAATAATTTACTTTTACCTATTTGCTTAGGATCGTGTACATTTATTTGTTCGAAACATACATTTTTTTATTATATGGACTTATAGAAGTTAGTAAACAAATAGATACCGTGAGACCATATTTTCAGAGATTAAGTAATAGTTTAACAGAAAGTAATGCTACTAATCCTATGTCATATCATATCATATCATAATTTAACATATCATGGAAAGAACGAAAATTTTAAATAATATACTAAATAGAAAATCGGAAAGTATTTACCCATACATCAGATCAAAAAGAGGGCGAAGGCGAAGTTAATGAATTGCTTTTTGGCTCAGATGATGAAGAAAGATACGATAATTCAATAAATATCTTGCAACAGAATCATAAAGAAATAATTCAGGAAAGTTATTGGGAAATATTTTTACATAAAAATTAATTGAGCATTATAATGAATCTTTGAAAACTTTGTGGTTGAATCAACAAAAATTTCAAGATAATTTAGAAAACATTTTATATCTCGGTAGAAAATACTTTTAAACGATTTTATTACTATTTACAACACAATTTCACAGATCAATCTGGATTGTCAGAGCTTATTTAAATTAATTGGAAAATTTTGAGAATTCAATTAACTTTTCTAAATTAACTTCTATTCACAGCTCAATAATTTCATGTTTATAAATCATAGAAATGACAAAAATTATAAAACCAATTTACAAAGAGGAACAAAATCCTGAATTCAATTACATTTTGACATAATAACTACTTCTGGCTTCACAAGTAACTTTTTACTATTCCAAAATAATTGTCCTCATACTCAAATCCAAATCCGCTGAATTTTACCATTTATATCCAATTATCCAAAACCATACAATATTCATTCCCTCACAACCCTACTTGGATAAAGCCGCAAAAGTAACAACATTAATAAAAGAAGAATGTCCAATATTAGAAAACGAGTTGAATTCAAATCGAGAAATAATTGCACTATGCACTTTCAAGTACAGCTACACCAATGACGCAAATATTCAAGAAGCTATGATAAAACTTCTTCTTCTTCATAGATATATATACGCTCTTGGGCCTGTTCTATATCGATTAGTGCTGCAATTTGAGATGTCGATTGCCAGTTGTCTCGCCATCTTTTAAAGGGCCTTCCTGATGGTCTCGTGCTATATGGTTTTAGATCTCTTGCTGTTCGGGCTATTCTATCTGCGCTCATTCGTGTAACATGCTGATTCCACTCCCGTCTTCTCTGTTTTCCCCATCGTACAACATCTTGTACCTTGCATAGTTCTCTTATCTGATTGTTTGGAATTCTATGGTTCAATGCTTTGCCAGCGATTGATCTTAAAGTTTTCATTCCTGTTGTTCTCGCTATTCTTTTTGTTTACGCTGTGTCGGCTCTCGTTTCTATTGCATATGTCAAGATTGGTCTAACACATGCTTTGTATTGTTACGAAATAGCACACTAGTGTAGACCCCGAATCCGACTCTGTCTAAGCCATGTACGAAAGTTAAAATTATGGCGGATCCGCAGGGATTTCTTAGAACTATTTACGATTGTGACTATCTTATCTAGACATTGATATGTGACCAGTTTTATCTAGAAAATGCCAGAAAGCCAATTGTTTTTGTGTGAACCGCAATCTAGAATTATCTATTGAAAAGGCACTAATATATAAAGGACCGACCAAGGAGAGTTAGTTTAGTTTATAATTTAACATCGTGAGATAAGCAGTAAATGAGTGAATATAAATTAGTAAAGTGTTTATCGTCGTGGTAAATTCAATAGGGCGAATGTCAAAAAAAGCACTTTTTCGTTTATTGCGCTAACCTGACCAATTTAGTCAAATACGCAACCTACAATAGATCCTATGTAGGTGGACCAATAGGAAATCAACTTTGCCTGCAAAATGACGAATCGAATCACATTGTAATTTGGCAGCGGCAAACAGTCGTATGTCAGAGCAGCACTGTAATGTCATTTCAAGCAGTCGTTATTTTCAAGTTAATTCTTTTATTCATAAAATTATTCATCAAAAAATAAAAGGTAAGTAATTTTTATATTACTGTTTCTTTGATAAAATAGTTCATAGTTTATTATCATTGTTAGATTTATGATAAATGGTATGATTCATTCAGCAGACAAAATATAAACTTACTTTCTTTTTTATTAAATTCCTTCAAATATCGTAATTTGTTAAAAATTTAAGAGTATCGATAGTATACTCTACTTTTAGCTATACAATAATAATATTATAAACTAATTAGTAGTATTTAATGTTTGTTTTATGCATGAGTGTCTAACATACAACCTTTTAAACCAAAGTTATTGAATGTTGACAATTTTGACATCCGACCAATTGCATTTTTTTATTCATTTCAGATTAGTTGTAAACTATCAAAATGTTTGGATTTACAAATCGAAGTCGCATGTTAGTAACTTTAGCAACCACTTACCTTTCCCGTGACAATGATGTCACTGATGGTAAGAATTTAAGATATTATTTAGTCGTTAAGATTTGGAAATGGTTTTAAAAACATGCTAATGTTGTTTTATTCATATTTTTTTTCAGTGCCTGAAGCAACCACAGGGGTTTTAAAAAGTTCTGGAGTAACCATTGATTACTTGACGTTGCCAATTGAAACAGATAGTGCAGTTGAGCCAGAAATGTTAGAAAGGCCATTTGAAGAAAATTTTCAAAGCATTGGTTCAGACGTTGAAATAAAAAACCGAGCAAAACTACGGATCCTTCTAATGACCACGATTATTCGCGGTATGATGAAATTAGTGATTCTGGCTCTGGATATCAACCATTAAGGTCTGCAACAAGTTCATCAAATGGCTCAGAATTAACAGAGTTAGAAGACACTGAGGTCGCCATACGTCAGAAACACTTAGAGGTGCACCAACCGAAGGCTCAAGAAAAAGGAAAGGGGAAAGAAATGAAGAGAAGAGGTCAAAAAACGCCAAATTGCGATTTTTGGGAAAGGCATATGTCGGATTTAAAAAGAATAGAGAAACTGGAGAATATGAGCAATTGTCTGAAAAATCACCTAAGGATTTAGGTTCACGATGTTCTGGACATACAGCTCAGTATAAGAAAGGAGGCCCAAAACAATCTTTTAAATGGAACTAAATCAGTGATGACCAAAGCAGCTTACTATTCAGGACATTTAGGGACAAAGGTAGTTGGGAGAAAACGTGTTGCCGTCTGTACCAAAATATCGAAAAGAAGAAGAAGACTCGAGAAAAAAACACAGCTTTCGCATTTACTTTACAGTAAATGAGGGAGAGGAGAATAACAAGGTAAAAAAACAAGTTTGTAAAGTAATGTTTCTGAATACATTAAATATTGGAGAAAAGCAATTACGCGCATGGACTTTGGACAAAGCACCGACGGCCGCACCGGCATTACAACAAGCACTATTAGAAAATTGTGATGCATTACACAGTAATGATGCCCAGTAAATGAAACGAACCGGTACGAAAGACTTAAGAGACATGGCTGAATCCACCACCTATAGTATAATCACATTACTGTCGTTCTTCGTCTAGTAAATTATACCTAGAGCCAGTTTGGCATAGCTACAGAGATATGTATAGAGAATATGTCACAAAATATGTTTCTGAAAACAAACAAAAAGTATCATGGGCTACATTCCAAAGTGCTTATGTGAAAATGAATGTAGCTATATATGCCCCAAAAAAATATTAATACAATGAGTGTACGATGTACAAAAACAAAACACTTGACGAAGAGTCATATCAGAAACACATTAAAAAGAAAAACGACGCGAATGCAGCAAATAAGTTTGACAAACGCACAGCTTTAGAAAACAAAGACATCAAATGTTATACTGTAGACTTACAGGCTGTGCTCCAAATGAAATTATACAGAGCTCACCAAAAAAAGTTATCATTTGGTCTGATGGATGTGGGTATCAGAACAGAAATGTGAAACTCAGCAATGCATTACTCGATATTAGTATCAAAAACAATATTTTCATAGAACAAAAATATTTGGAAGTAGGAATTACACATATGGAGCAGGACTCTGTCCATTCAACAATAGAAGCAAAGCTTAGAAATCGTAGAGAAGTTTTCGTCCCCGCCGACTATATTAATATTATCAAAAATACTATAATTCACAAACCTTATTAGACATACTGCCTTAGTCATGACAATTTTTTTCTATTCACTACTGTCTATTATATTAGCATTAGACCTCTGGCTGTAAAACTGGAGATCCTTGTGTAAACGATGTAGTTGCCTACCAATATACTCCGGGTGGAATGATTAATTATAAACTTGCCATGGATCATAAATGGGCACCACTTCCAAAACGAGCGAAGCGTTCAACGGTGACTGAGCGCCAAAAATTATATAGAGGCCCTTGTCCAATTGAATAATCCAAGTATCTGCACCTTCAAGAGCTGAAACAACTAATCCCTCATGACTACCGCGACTTTTAAACTAATCTACCATACAAATTGTAATACTTAATATTTTCCTTTTAGTTTTTAAGATTACATTTTTTGTGTAAATATAATAACGTTTTCAATACATCAAAATGTTTTATTTCGCATTCTTAATTAAAATGTTTTTTCAATTCTTGGTATCTATAACAATTTGGAGTATGTCAAAAATGTGGCCATATTTGGAGTACAAAAGGTTGTATATCAACTCAGAGGCCGTAATTAGACAATCAATTTAAAAATTATTTTGGCATTCTTAATCCTTTGAAAATAGAATTAGGAAAAAAAAATGTCAAACGAATCAGACGCAAAATGTTAAGATGGGAAAGTTTTTTAACCCTTCTGAAAAGTTCGATATTTTTGACATACGACCTACTGCATTTACCACGACGTTATATAAATTAGTTTAGGTGAATATACTGTGTATATAATTAGTGAATAGTGTAGTGAATAAATGAATTATGTAAGTGAACCTACCGTTTGTATGAATTTATCCCACCCGTAATCAAAACGTTTTAATAGATGAGAAAAACATTACAATATATACGAACTTTCCTATTATAGAACAAATAACTAATAATGAAATTTTCATTTTTCCAAATCCAGTACGCTTCAGACATCCAAAACAAACGGACGTTTTACAGCTAATGATAAGTAGTTTGTGAGTGGGGACACATTCAAAACAAGTGTCGTGTGTGCGAAGGCCTAGATCAACTTCCACGGAAGCGCCGCGAAGCCCTGAACACAACGTTGTTCACCCGAACGCGTAACGACGCCTAAATTTTGAGATATTGACGCTCCAAAGGACAGAAAAGTATCAGGAGCACAGAAGTTCTAAGGTAAATTTTCTAAGTCGATCTGCGACTAGCTTTAATGGACTCAAATTTTCATTTACTCCAATTTTGGACTCTCCAAAATACGGAAAACTTCTAATTTTTGGTGATAGTGGACTTGCAAAATGTTTTTCTTTTGTTTTTTCCAATTTTGGGTTATATTTTTTTCAAGTTATTTTGAACAAAACTTGATATATAGGGCCAGACAGAACTGATTAGCATAAGTATAACATTAGTATAAGGTGTGTGAAATTTACTAAACGAGAGGTAGAAATCGATATCTACCAAACGGCTAGTGATACAGCGCCCAAACTCGGCGTGATAAAACTAAAAAAAATTTGGGCACATCCACCACCAATTTTTGGATTCCTCCACCAATTCTTTCTACATCCACCATTTTACAGCTTAAGGACAAATATACATAAGTGAGGTTAGTGTAGTGAGTTGGATATAGTGAGTGAACCAAAGCTAGCAACTCTTGGGAAAGTTTCCCAGTGATACAGCGCCCAAACTCGGCGTGACAAAACTCAGAATCTTTTGGCACCTCCACCACCAATTTGTGTGCTCCTTCACCAATTTTTGTTCTCCTCCACCAATTTAAAAAAACATCCATAATTTTACAAAAACGTTGATATTTCGTTACACAATAAGCACAGAGACGCCAAAGAAAAACCAACGGACGTATACCAGTGCTTAAGGGGAAAGACATAAGTAAGGTTAGTGTAGTGAGTTAGATATAGTGACTGGACCAAAGCGAGCAGCTCTTGGGACAGTTTCCCAGATATTTTTCCACCACATATTTTCCTGTACACTTGTATAAACACACACATAATAGAACTTGCACCCAAGCACACAAAATAAGGTAAAGGCATGGTAACAGTCAAAGGCATAGGACAAGAGACCAATGTTACAGAGGATGTAGCCTTTAAAGCTAGTTTTAGTCTAACGAAAACCCCACTGCGCCGACGGTTATCAAGTGATAGTGGGGCATATGCGCTCACCCACAAAGTGAGGCACAGCAAACTAGGAGAGCAGGCATTCGCAAACAATAAGAAAAGGACAAGACAGCTGGAACTAGACATGGACATCGAGGTAGAAGAAACACTACACAAAAAAACTAAACCAGATAGTACACCAATCAAACCAACAAGAAACATAAACTCGCTGATTATGGACATTATTACCAACACAAACAAAATAAAATCAGACATAAGGGATGCGGTAGACAAAACAAACCCTTGCATCAAATAGCAAACTCTCTTTCACAAAAGCCGAACAGAGAATAGTAATGGACAACACGGAAACACTTACATACACGAATTGGTAGACCACCTGACCAAAAAAAAAACCAGATCACAGACCTAAGAGAAGAAAGGGCAAAAAAATAAAAAGATAAGCCCGAACTAAAAGATATAAAAACGTTACAGACAACAGTAGACGAATTAGATGATTAGAAAAGAAAACGTAGGAGAACACACACCGCCACAAAGACAAGTACAAACAGAAGAAAGGACATACAAAAGAAAGGATAAACAATAGCGTCACGAAAAAAAAAGAACCCAGCTTTCCGCTCCTCAGAAGACAAACCCGGACTTACGCGGAGCTGATAGCAAGGCCACCACCAGGTCATAAACAGCCTAGCGAGCCATGAAAAATTACTGAAACCGCAAAAAAATACGAGACGATGATAACACTAAAAGGGGGGAGCTACAATGAAACACAAACAAAGGCGATGGCCAAATTAAAGAAAATTATCAAAACTCAAGAAATGGTGGCGGCATATATCAGACGCACAAGGACCGCAACAGAGTCAAAAGAAAAACACCAGGACATTTTAAACATAACCAAGCAAACCGACAAATTTGACATCAAAAACGCGACAAACCCCAAAGAGCCAGCGAATATATTAAAGGGTATGCCCAAGGAAGCGGAAATAGAAGATATAATTGAAGGACTGAAACGGGAGAATGAAGAAATATGCACCCAATTCGAAAAATAAATAGATGAGGTAAAAATTTTGACAAGCTGGCCACGCCGTAATCCCTGGAAAAGAGATATAATTATTCAATCACCACTGGCACTAACAAAAAATATACTCAAGTACAGGCATATATACTACGACAGTTGCAGAATTTATGAAGAGGAGCACATGTCAGTGGCTATGTGCTATCGTTGTTGCAGGTGCGGTCACGTTTTAAATGCTGTAAACAAGAAAGGGTCACCTGCTACAAGTGAGGACAACGCCACGATGGCAGCACCTGTGAAAAACTAGAATACAACTGTGAGACATTAAAGATACAACCCAGGGGGCACCAAGCCAGGGACACAAGATTCCCAATCTATCAAAAAAGCTAGTGGAACAACGTAGGCCAACAAACTACCTATAAAAACAAACACACAACACTAAAAACAACTCACACACAAAGACTACAACACACTAGTACACACCAACACAACACAGGTGTGAATATCCTACAACATAACATTGGTAGAGGAAAGGCAGCCACAGATCAACTGTTATCAAAATCACTATCCAACAACTTTCATTGATCCTATCATTAAAAAACGAGTGCATACATTTTACAACCAACAACACATAACCAGCTCACAAACTAATTAATGTAGTCAGTACATACTCCTTCCATACATAAAAGGTGTATCCGAAAACATTAAGAAAATGTTGAAACCTTACAATATCAATATTGTTCACAAACCTTACAATACATCTAAACAATTTTTTTCAAAATGAAAACCAAAAATTGATAATAAACATAGATCAAATGTAGTATATCAAGTTGAATTTTATGACTGTCACAAACAATATGTAGGACAAACTAAACAATACATACATAAGCGTTTCTACTAACACTCTTATGCTATTAAAAAGAACAAAACTATTACCAACGCACTATCAAAATACGCCATAGAAAATAACCACAGTTTTAATTTTGAAAATTTTAAAATATTACAATCCGAATCTAATACTAAAAAACGAGAAATGTATGAAATTATCTACATTCAAAAAAATAAAAATAGTAATAATTTTAGAAATTATGTAACTAACTTATCCAATTGCTACCAGAACCGTATTGATAATAATAACTGAATAAAATAAATATTATAACCCTCTATATTTAAATTCTTCTGAAAACACACAATTCTATCACCTTGTATACAGCTTTATAGTTTTTGTTTCCACCTTAAATATTTTTTAATTGATACCAAGTAGACAGTATGCTATTTTATTTCACGCGAAAGGAGTGTACCGTGGCTTTAGTTGAATGAAATAAACGTTTTTATCAAATGTGAATTGTACAGTTTTACCATAATGAGGAAACATAATTCTTCATTTTATTTGTATCACATTTATACTACCGAATAACAGCCCGAAATGTTGAACGTTGGATTTTTTGCAAGTAAGTTTGTTTGTTTTTCTGTTCTCTTTTCAAATCTTATCGATTTCCATACTGTATTTGTTGACTACCTGAAGATATTTCTTTTAGGTTTTGTCTATAATTTAGTATCTACTTGAAAACGTACGTAGTAATACTGTATTTTTTGTATGACATCTCCAAAATTGAATAAATAATTGATGGCCGATTCCCACAAATTTTATTTTTAAATTGTATATATACGGTCAGGATCCATGACACAATAAGTGATTTTGAAGAGAAATTATTAACGTTAAAAAAGTATATGTATAAAACTAACTGATATTGGAAACATCTACCCTCTAGGAAAAACTGTAACTGCTCCGATAAAAGTTGAATTTCTTTCATACTTAAAGTCGTATTAAAAAACGCGATATATCTCAAAGGTACAGAAGTATCAATTACTAACGTAATAAGACCAAAAGAACGAGATCACAAGACCCTAAAACCGTATTTAGCACAATTTCGAAATACAGGGGATTACTCCATAAGGAATAATAGTTTAATTTCAGGAACTCGTACACGTTTGAAGAGTAGGCCGAGGTCCCCCTTTCAGAAAAGCTTAAGCAGACTGGCGCACCCAGCAGTCTGAGTCTAATATAGGACAGGGCAACTGCGTTACCGTCCCCATGAGTAGTCCAAGACGTAACGAAACATAGAAGTAAACCTACTATCCGCAAAGGCTCGCAATCCAGAAAGTAAAAAATATATTTTTGGTTTTATTAATATAGTTTGTAGTTAACTTTGAGTGTTTTCGTAATATTGTATTTTCATACTTTCCTTAAAAAAACTCATTTTGAATTGTTACGAAACAGCACACTGGTACAGTCTCTGAATCCGACTCTGTCTAAGCCATGTATGAAAGTTAAAATTATGGCGGATGCGCAGGGATTTCTTAGAATTATTTACGATTGTGACTATCTTATCTAGACATTGTTTTTGTGACCAGTCTTATCTAGAAAATGCGAGTGAGCCATTTTGTTTTTGTGTAAGCCGCAATCTAGAATTATCTAGTGAAAAAGGCACTCATATATAAAGGACCAACCATGGAGAGTTCAATAGAGTTGATAAAGTGATCTCGACAAATAAACATGAATACATCGAAATAGCTAACAGTGAAGTGTTGACATGAATTATTAATTAAGTTTGTGTGTATATAAACTAAATGTAAGTCAATAGTTACAATAGTTCAGTGCTTACAAATTAAGTGTTAGTGAGCAGTTTAGTGTTTAAATAAATTCGTAAGTAGCCAGACCGTGGGTTTAAAGTTTATCCCACCCGTTTACTGTTCAAATAAATTAGAAAAACATTACAGAATATTGAAAAAATTTAAATAGAAAAATTATTAACTTATGCTCTTCAGACTTCTAAGCACGCTAAAGGAGTTTTATCAATCAACATCGGTTTTAAAAACTTTCATGTGGTTCTGTAAAATATTCAAGGTGGGCTTTGAACTTCATTTGTTTATACAGTTTTAACGGAGACTTCGCAAGTACCTGACAGCTCTTGTCTATATACAGAACTTACGTAACAATATAGAATAATAACTTAACATATAATCAAAACTATGGTATTATTTTTTTCGTGAAATCCGACCAATATCAGTCTCACCCGCTATTAAAATTAAACGAAATCATTCTACTGTAAATAAAAGAAAGCTTGAGGGTGAACTGTGAAGATTTACGAATTCTATAGATTTCCAGTCCAATAGACAGCAACAATTGTTTATACAGCCTCTTTAATAGTGATATTATTATTGATATTTTATCAAAAGCTGTAGCCTGAAAAACTTATTGAGATCAAATGTCCAAATACAGCTATCTCTCAGCAATTTGTACACCAACAAGAATCAAATTTAAATTGAAAACATGTTTAGATCATATTTTTAGTAATTCCAAACAAAATTATTTTGATACAATAATTCCCATGACTATTGCTATATCAATCACTGATCACTACGTAACATTTATGCAAATTGTATTAAATGTAAACATCTAAAAAATATATTCAAAATCTTGATGGGAAATTATTGAAGGAAAATATTAGCAAAAAAAACTAGAATGACCATATGCATCCAACAAATTATATTGAAGCCGAAACAAAAAAACTTTTTTCGCCTACCTCTATCCAAACTATACATTTCCTGGCCTCATTGTAGGGAGCAAAGTCGTACTTTTCCTCCCTAGGGAGGAAAAGTAAAAGTGACGTCATTGTACGTTATCAATGAAAAATTTTTTGCAATTCCGAGACTGAAGTGGTCACATGTTAGAAACTATGTTAGACCCAAGTGATATAAAGGGACAGTAAAAATCCCAAGGTATTTGAAGTGCAAATAAAAACATACAAATCCGTCCTCGATGCCCAGCCAAGTTTCATAAAAGTCCCTCCTCGATGACAAGCCAAGCATTTTAGAAGTCCATCTTGAATGCCCAGCCAAGTTTCGTAAAAGGCCATACTCGATGCCCAGCCAAGTGTTTTAGAAGTCCATCCTCGATGCTCAGCCAAGTTTCGTGAAATAAGTAGTATCTATTAATTTTGTTTGTTAGTTTCATAAATAAATTATTCAACATATCTTGGTATTTGAGGGAGGTGGAAAAATCATATGTATGATATGGGTGTAAAGTGCCTTTTCCTCCCTCGTATGATTACTGCCCTCCGCTACGAGTCTGGCAGTAAACTTCATCGTCGGGAGGAAAAGTAGCACTTTCCTCTCCTGTTATACAAAAAGCTATCACTATACTATACTAAAAAATAGTATTCAGAAATCAACATAAAATAAAAAATAATTCGCGTAAAAGAAAACTGAATTGCCAATTCGTTAATAAAACTCACGAATAAAAAACAAACAACCTATAATAAAATCTTAGAAAATAACTATAAAGGATTACTATAACAAACGAATAAAAGCAGAACAAAATAATTCAGGAAGGTTATGGAAAACTGTTAATGAAATGAGGAAAATTGGCAAGATACACAATATTTCTGCTGTTAAAAGATATGATAGTAAAACCAACCCTCAAGACATAACTGAGAGTTTCAACAAATTTTTATGAATATTGGAAAAATTTTAACAACAGATATTAAAAAGAGATCCAAATTATGAATACATAAAAAATATGAGCCCTGGTTTTATTTTTTCATACCCAACAAATAATTTAGAAGTAAAAAATATAAACAAAACCTTAAAAATAAAATACATCCAGCCAAAAATGGTATGAAAGCGGAACACCTAAGGATAATTGCTAACTTTATACGTGTTCCTTTAACAACAAATTAAATAGTAGAGACTCAGTGGTTTGCCAGGGGCTGAAATCTGATCTTCAAGTTTATTTAACTGCCCAAAACTTCTTTCGAAAGACGGCTGCCAACCATCGTGCGTGATTATTACTGGCCTTCCTCTTTCTCATGGTCTACTTCGAATGGCGTTAGTCCATTTTGGTGGACTTCTCTCGGTTTTCCATTGGGAATTTCGCTTATGCGATATTTGACGTCGTTGATCCTCTTCTTGATTAAGTACGGACCTTGCCACAATTTCCGTAATTTTGGAGAAAATTCTTTTCACCTAATCGGGTTGTGTAATGATACTTAGCCCCCTTCTTTGAAACTGCCTTCTGTGGCCTGCGTATCGTACCATTTTCATTCTGTCGCTGGCAACTTGAAGATTCGTTCGCACCAATTCGTGCATATCGTCCATCATTCTTCAATTGGATGACGTAATATTCTCCTGTTAGGTCTTCCCCTGGACAGCAGCCAAATTTAAAGTCACAAGTAAGCCTCGTTTCACGTCCAAACAGGAATTGCGCAGGTGTTTCAAACGTAGACTCGTCTATGACAGATCGATAAGCCAACGCAAATAGGGAAATATACATGTCCAAATCTCTCTGGTGGCTGGGAACTACTTTAGACATGTATTTTCCAATGGTCCTCTTCATTGATTCGATCATTCCATTTGACTGTGAATGCAACGCTGTTGTCTTAGTCTTCTTCATACCCAGCTTGTCACACATTTCCTGGAATACCTGGCCCTCGAAATTTTTCGTTGATCGCTGTGGACTTCCAAGCGTACTCCGTAACGACTGATCAATTCTTTCACCAATACATCCGCGACAGTTGTGGACTCTTGATTCGGAATCGCGTAAATTTCCACCCATTTTGAGAAATAATCCATTAAGACCAAAATGTATTTACCACCAATTTCTGCCGTCGGAAATGGTCCAGCGATATCTAAAGCACTCCTTTCGAAAGGGCTTCCAACATTATATTATTTCGTAGGTGCCTTTCTCTTGCGATGTGGTCCATTTCTCGTAGCACAAGTAGGACATTTCTTACCCGTGACCTGACACATCGTGACCTCCCGATGGACTGTCGTGTAGCTTCTTCAGTACCGGGATAACTGGATGTCTTCTCTTCTCGGAACCATCATCGTTTTTAGGGACTCTTTTCAACAGCCCTTCTTCCAAAACAAGAAATTCCTAGAAAGTCATTTATGCTTTGAGTGTCAGTGAAAATCTTGACACTTATTACCAGGTAGGTCGTCGATTTTCTTCCTTCCATTGTCGAATCATCTTTAGGTGAGGATTATTCTCCTGATCTTCTCTGATCCTGGTATGTGTCAATTATTCCTTAACTACTGTAGTTCTCGAAACTGCAGTTTCCTTAGATTTCACCTTGTTGCAGTGGGAAGATTCTGTTGGGCACGGCCGTCTAGACACTGAGTCGGCATTCCGGATCTAGCCCTCGGAATTCTTGAACTGCATCAACCACTTGAGTGCAGCATAATCAGTCCTTCCATAGATATACTAGTAAAAGTGTTCCATGGACTTCCATACTGCCAATAGTTCTCTTACATTCTCTTACGTCAGTAGTTTCGTTCTGGTTTGGAGAGAACTTTACTGCAATATCCCAAGTCAATATTGCCCTCCTTACATCTGCGAGAGTACCCCTCCAATTCATACGTTGCTTCCAACAGTATCAAGAATAAAATCTCCCTCTGGTAATGGTTATGCTAATATCGGCGCCGTGGTTGAATGTCTCTTGAAGGTTTCAAAAGCTGTTTGTCAGTTTTCGCCCCAATAAACAGCTTTTGTTTCTTCTGTGAGTCAAGATTAGCGCTTGGCAATATCTCCATCATCTTCGATAGTATGTGTAAAGTCAAAGGAAACTTCAAACTTGATGCTTGTCGGTTTGTTGCGGCCATTGCTGAATGAAAGACATCTACCGCCACTCCTTCATTGTTCACTATATGACCCAGATAGTTAACTTTTGGAATAGCGCTGACATTTCTTCGGATTTAACATATTCTGAGCAGCTTGGAGTCGTTTGAATACATCTTGCAAATTCTTCAGGTGTTCCTTAAATGACTTCCCCAGTAATACGATGTCGTCCAAGATAACCCTCTCAAGAATTTTTTCATGAGTCTTTCAGACGTTACGGGCCCATTACAGAGCCCGAATGGCATGACGTTGAATGGCCATAATCCAGATCCGGTGGTAAAAGCAGTCTTCTCTTTGTCTTCTGGGTCCATTTCTACTTTCCAATGACCAGACTTTAGGTCGAAGGTGGGAAACAGTTTGCTGCTAGCCAAAGTATCTAGCGTATCGTCGATTTGTGGAAGAGGATAGCTGTCTTTCTTCGTCACGTTGTTAAGCTGGCGATAATCCAAACAGAATGTAGTAGTTCCATACTTTTTCTTGACGAGCACAACTGAAGATACCCTTGAACTAGTAGATTATTCCATTACTTTCTCTTTTTCCATCTGTTGAATTATTCTTCCAGCTTCCTCTCTCTTCGTTCGTGGTAGTCTTCGAGCTGAATGCATAATTGGCTTGGCATTACCAATATCGACGACTGATATTCTACCTTTTGGTACGAGTAGATTTCGATACTACAAGAGGAATTCTCTCATTTTCTTAGCTCGATTTAAGGATTGACCAGTTACTGATAACATCTGTTGCAATCTGGCATTCTGGTCAGTTGCTGTTGTTTGACGAACTATAGACGTTACTAGTACGTAGGATCCAATCGTGGTTTCCTTATTGATGGTAATTGGGTAATCGTTTACGTTTATTACGCGTACTGGGATCTCCTTCGCCGATATAACGAATACTTTTCCAATTGGTACGTCTTTACCAACCTCTTCGTCGTGTTTCCTTCACTCCATCATATCCGGTGCCCTAACTAGCTACATCTCCAGCATCTAATCTTTTTCAGCTTCTTGTCCATAATGATTCTTATCAACCTGACGATCTTATTGAGTTTTGGATCCTAACTATGTTATATCCCGAAGCCTTCGTTGCTGCTTCACATAGGGCTCACGTAAGGCATCAATAAATGCCTGGATGCCCAAACACTCCATATTGCTCCATTGTGCTGATGGATAAGCAAATCGAACTAGTCGGGCAATATAGACTTCATACTCTTGAAGGGTTTCGTCGCGTTTTTGCCTTCGGTTCTTCAACTGGGATGGGTACAAGTGCTCTAGTTGTTCGTGACCATATCGCATGTCCAACTTCTTCTTCAACTGCTCAAAGTCATCCGTTTATTGTAGTGGTATCGTCTGGAGTACATACATCTCTTGAAACCGCTATGTTTAAATTCACTACCTTCTCCTTATCGGACCAATTATTCACTCTAGCGGCGGTTTCAAACTGATTTACATAATTGGTCCACGACGTTTTCCCGTCGAATGTTGGGGCCTTGACTCGGGTGAAACTGCAAATATCTTCTATCTTGGGGTGTTTTCCTGGCTTGCAGGGTTTTATTTGTTCGATCTCCTTTTGTTCTTCTGGCAAGTCTTGTGTTCTTATTTCTGTCATCTTTCTCTCTAACTCCTCGATTTTCTCGTCCATGTGATTTTCCATCGTTGTCATCTTCTTCTCAATATCAGATTTTATGTTCTCGTTCTTCCGATTTTTCATTGTTATCATTTTATTGTCAATATCTGATTTTATAGACTAAATTTTATTTTCGACGTCAGCGGCAGGTAATTTTTCATTGATAACATATCGGCAGAAATCTTGTCCATGATAACATAGTTGAAATCTTCTCGTCCATATCAGCAGAGACATCGTTCTTCATAGCTGAAACCTTCTCGTCTATATTAGCAGAAATATCTCATTTTAGATGGAACCATCAAGTAAATTATTTTGAATAATGAATGTGTAAACAATACTGGTATTAACTGTCTCGGCTCTTATTCAAAGGAAAATGGTAAAATTACTTGTTACATGATGCATCAAAAGCAATTACTTAACATTCACAAAAATTGAGGCTTGAACCGTCAGTAGAATGTAGTTGAATGGAGTTTTGATATTTCGTGAGGGTGTTACTATACCTAAAATTATCGTTAACTAACGAAATGAATGATTGGATTTGTCCTTTGTATGTAATGTTTTAATGATACAATTAAATCGCGTGTAAATGATTCATCTTCTGTAAATGATTCCCTCATCTGAGTCTCTGTATTTATACATGAATTAACTCTAAGAATAACAAAACCAGCAATTTCCAAAAACCAAGTCTGTATTCGGATTTGAATTCTAGACATGAAAAACCACTCGATATTAATCCAGAAATTACACAAAGCCTTATAAATTCTATTGCTTCTCCTATCTGAGTGTGAATATATGCGATGAGATAAATCTTTGGCTGATTTATATTGAAGTTCCGAGCGACAAACAATAGTTAACGTAATGATCATTTTAACCCTACTACGGGGAATATGTGTGTACAGAATATACGACGTTAACATTCACTTGGAATATATTCATTATTCTTAGAGATAATTATTAAAATCATTTTCACTTGAAAATACAATATTAGTGTCTAAATGGAACTCACTGTTTCTAGCTAATTCCACAATATAATAAAAATTGTTGAAAATTCTAAAAAAATGACAATTGTTTCGATAAATCAATATCATCGTCAGAATTACAGAAGTTACATTTCATTTGATGCCTACCTGATGTTTAGTAGTTATTTTTGGCTCTAGACCAAGAAGTGACCTAACCTGGCATTGACTTAATATATGTTAATAGAAAAAAGAAGAAGATGTGATATTACAAATATTGAAGCTTAGATATTATTAGCCCTATGGTGATATCCTGGATATCATTTTTCCAATTGAGATCAGTATAACTGTGCAATGATATAGAAAATCAGGAAAACTATATCTGCTGATCTTTACAATTATCACTTAAGAAGACAGTTTATTAGTGGAGAACTCCCTAGATTTATCTGTTCATTGACAACTTCATGTTGTGGATTTTCTTGAAGAATTGGAAATTAGGAGACATTTAAGAAACCCAGAATATAAAGTTGTCAAATTCTAAACTGTTTCCTTTAGCAATTTAACTCGAATAACTGTCAACCTAAAAATACTCCACCTTCGGTGTCGTGTTTTTAATGGTTGATAGTTATTCTCGTCAAATTGCTAGGAAACAGTTTCTCATTGAACAACCCAAATTTACCCGATAAAATACAAACCACTTGTGCAATTATAAGTGAGAAAAAGACGAAAAAAGGGGAACCTATTAATTTTCAGCTCACCAGAGCCAGTACCACTGGACCTATAAATACATTTGTGTCATTTTTGGAGAAATTTCAGTTTGTTAGCACGATACAGCGTCCAAAGTGTAGAGAGAGAGAGAGAGAGAGAGAGAGAGAAATTCGAATAAAGTTTGAAATGGGTTTCGTTAGAAGTTGGAATGTTTGTTTTTGGTTGGTTGCCCTGATGTATGATTATTTTACTCTACAGAGCTGGATTGGAGGTACTTTGGGTGTTGTAGTGCACGTTTAAATATTGAGTTTGGTGTTATTGGATGGTTGGCTGAAAATTGGCCTGGTTGAAGGTGTCTCGTAAATTTGAGAGGGTGACTAAAAAGAAAATTAAAAGGTGTGGAATTGAGGTTTTGGAGCAGGCTTATTGCTAGAAAGTGTTCCGGAGGAAAAGCATTCTCGGTTTCTTTTGGATTATGTTTTTGGGTTTATTGGTTTTTTTTTGGATTTTTTTGGACTTTTTTTGAATGATCATAACCAATCATCATCATCAAGCAAATGGTCGGGTACAGCTGCGGCTGCATTTAATCCCTACGTCGATTCGTCGGTCTATTTGACTAGTGAATAAATTTACCATGCTACAGGAAAACTGCAGAAAACCTGTAACGCCGACAGGTGGATGGGGGCGTTTGGAATATGGGTTTGTCAGAAGTGTTGAATAATTGAAATTTGTAAGATGCGTAAGAGTTATTGACCATTATTATTAAAGATAGGAAATTGTGTGGATACTCTAGATAGTCAAATGTGTGTGAGAAAGATATAGAAGAATCAATGTCCGTTTCCGTGACAGTAGAAGTTCATGTCTAAGTGGAATGTGGTTTAGCCAGCAACGCGAGGGGAATTTTTCAAAAAAGTGTCAGTGATAGATGATATTTGTATATTTTGGGAATGTAAAAGGTGTTTAAGATTATGTCGCTTTCTGACTAGATCTTGTCAATTCACGGTCCCGATTTTAAAGTCCATGACTTTATTTTAGCGTTTCTGAGTGAAGGCAAAGTGGATGCGGTTACCTGTGGACGAGGTCAATGAGGGTATCGGCCACTAGGCAACGGGCTGTCGGGACGGCGTTCATGATGGTTGTCTGTAGAAAGGTCGTATGGGGTCTGTGGTTTTTCGAGCGTGATGAGTGCGATTTCTGGGGGGGTTTTCGGTGGTTCCAACCGCTTTGGATTCCGAGGATGGTAGGTGGGATGTGAGCCACCGCAATTTTTACAAACAGGGTAGATTGCCTTAGGGCAATTGTTGGGTTTGTGGTCCGATGCTCCACAGGAGGGACAGACCGGTTTGGCCTTGCCTTGGCCTTGCCTGTTGTGGAGCATCTGTTGCAATATCTGGATACTGCAGGTAGTGGGTTGGTAGGGATTGAGGCCTCACACGGGTGTGAGCGACCGAGGAATTTGATGCCCTATGAGAGGACGCGGTGGTAGGCCAGTTCGGAATCCGTAGGGATTCGGAACATGGATGTGGCCTTGCCTATACGTCGGGAGATAATGCTCCAGGATCTGGTGAAGGTGAAGTTTACTTCGTTGAGGTGGATGTCCTCAATTTATTTGTCAGTTAGGGATGTGTCTACATTTCTGCAGACAAGAGAGAATCCCGGGCTTGGAGAGTTGAGTTTGGGGGACGATGTTGTTTCGAAGCTTTATTACAAAAGATTCGTGGCGGGTGTCTTTAGGAGTGCAGTGCGGTTCGGGTTTGCCTATAAAATGGAGATAATTCCCCTCAACAACTCATTAGTGTTGAGGAGGTTAAATAACTCCCTCTGAGAGGTGAATTTGAGTGGTAATATATCATGGTAGACTTCCGTATCTAGTGGTTTCATTTTATAAAAATAATTATCAATCTTGCTCTTAATAAAAAAATGAATGAGTGTTCAGGATTCTATGATTCAAGTTTTATGAAATTAATACATAATCTCGTGGTGATCACAATCACATTATTACATGTATGATGTATAGTGGTACTATTATTTTTACCTAACAATTCTCAGCATCCTCACATACCCAATATACACTTTCTGTCGAAACACAACTATTTGAAACAAACATTATTTAAAACCTTTTTCACGCCACACTGTTTGTCTGACACCCCTTTCACCTTTTATTCGATTTAAACTAAATCCCAGTGAAAACAGAAGACAACAGAAGCTTTATATATATCTCAAATTCGTCAGGTTTTCGTGTCTTTATTTTGGATGTTCGTGTTCGAATTCTCTCAACAATATCCATATTTCTAATTTATTAATAATTTGCTTCTAATTGTTTTCCAACTATTATCAAAAATCAGTAGATTTGGAATTTTCATTCCGCAGCTGTTTTTGTATTTCATTGAATTGTTAAATTGTGCCTCAATCCATTAATGTTAAAATAGAAATTTATTAGTTTTGTAGTTTGTGAAGTTACTTACCGGCTGCGTATCTATTTATTTCGTGCATGTGATATACAGGGTGAGTTATATTCGATTATTAGTACAGGTATCTCAGAAATAATAAGAGCTAGAATCTCGGTTAAATGGGAAATCATTTGCAACTTTTGATGCCTGTTTCTAAACACTTCTTACATTATCAAAAAAAGTTGGATAAAATTTAATCTTACCGATATCATATTATTATAAGCGATACAAACAAAACTTTGAGATGAAAGTTGTAGGTATTTGCATGATTTATTTAACGAAATTATTATATCTCATTTAAATTTTGAGTTATAACACAAACTTCTATTTTTCATAATGGAACCCATAGTAGGCTATGATCTAATTGAAATGTATTTTTCAGTGCTTTTAAATCATATAATAGTATATTACGTAACGTGTGTTGTAAGAAGCATTTTGCGCACGAACGGAAAAGTTACGCACAAAGCCGCGTAGCGGCGAGTGCGTAATTCCGTGAGTGCGTAAAATGCGTTAAAACACGAGTTACGTACTATACTTTACCTACGACCTGCTTGTACTTGTATTTATAATCTTATTAAGGGATTTAAAGTACAAATAAAAACGTACATCCTCGATGCCCAGCCAAGTTTTATAAAAGTCGCTCCTCGATGCCCAGCCAAGCATCTTAGAAGTTCACTCTCGATGCCCAGCAAAGCTTCGTAAAAGTCCATCCCAAGTAGTATTTATTTTTCTTGAAGAGTATGTAGAATTACCGGAATTGCATAAAATAGCGTATACACCTCTCGACTAAAGGGACATTAATCCCTTAGGTGGATTACTTCCCTCAGGAATCAAACTATTGTTTACTAATATGAGATACATTCAGACAGCTAAAAGATGCGGATTTAATGTTGTTGCTATGGAAGCCGTGCGATCTACTTTACAGCCGTGCGTTTTGTTTTATCGTGCGTAATAGACGGCTTACATTGATTGCCGACTGTGTGTTTTTACTACTCACAGGGGTGGTCGTAGGTAAACATGTTTTTCTACGCCCTTGACTGTAAACGTCAAAAATTGCACTGTCAACATTCCTTGTAAATGGCATTTAACAATGACATGCACGTAATGAGATCTCATAACATATACGTGCGTTTTGAGAAGAAAACTTCTTGGTTTAATCAAATTACAATCAAATTTTAATTTACGTAAGACTTCATTTGGTCTATTTACACAAATTTAGTCAATTAAAAAACAAAGAAACTTTTAGCATTAGCCAGATATATTTAGGATTGGAAGAGTGATGCTCCTAAATGTACGCATCACATTATGCAATTCCTCTAAAAATATGACACGTTTTCTTAAGTAGCATGCTATGAAAATAAATGTCATGTCATTTATATTGTCAGTTTCTTGAACAACATATAATACAATTATAAATAACCGTTCATCACCATTAAATAATAAGGCACAATCGATTTACAATAATTGTTCAATTGTTATTAACAAATATTATAATAAAGTTTAAATGATTACGATGTTTTTTATTCAATGGAAGAAAATAAATGGGCGTAGAAAAAGTATAGTACGTTACACGAGTTGTAAGCCCATTACGCACTCATGAAATTTATGCACTCGCCGCTGCGCGGCTTCGTGCATAAGCTTTTTCATTTCGTGCGTAATGGGTTACTTACAACAACTCTTGTTACGTAAAATACTATTTTCTAGGCCCATGTCTGTAAACGTCAAAAATTGCACTGTCAATATTCCTTGTGAATGACATCTAACAATAACATGCACGTAATGAGATCTCATAACATACACGTGCGTTTTGAGAAGAAAACTTAAACTTCTTGTTTTAATTAAATTACAATTAAATTTTTATTTACCTTAGACTTTATTTGGTCTATTTACACAAATTAAGTCAATTAAAAAACATAAAAACTTTTAGCATTAGCGAGATATATTTAGGGTTGAAAGAGTGATGCCCCTAAATGTAGGCAGCACGTTACGCAAATTCTTTAAAAATAGGACACGTTTTCTTCAGTAGCATGCTATGAAAATGGATGTCATGTCATTTATATTGTCAATTTCTTGAACAAAATATAATACAATTATAAATAACCGTTCATCACCATTGAATAATAAGGCACAATCGATTTACAATAATTGTTTAATTGTTATTGACAACTATTATAATAATGTTTAAATGATTGCGATGTTTTTTATTTAATGGAAGAAAATGAATGGGCGTAGAAAAAGTATAGTACGTTACACGAGTTGTAAGCCCATTACGCACTCATGAAATTCATGCACGAAGCCGCTGCGCGGCTTCGTGCATAAACTTCTTCATTTCATGCGTAATGGGTGCGTAATTGTTACGTAATATACTATTACAGTGATTTTTAAAAATAAGAAAATTATTGCCCATTTTTCGTGAATTTATGTTATAAAGTAAATATTGATATGAAAGTTAATTGACAGATATGACAGATCTCTATAAAATTATAACTTTTAAGCAGTTTGCATGTAAGTAGTTGCAATTAAATAGTCATAATGCATTAGTGTTTTAAATGAAACTCAATGTTTCTAGCTAATTCCACAATATAATGGAAAATGTTGAAAATTCTAAAAAATTGTGAATTGTTTCGATAACTGAATATCATCTGACGATGAGTTTCATTTAAAACACTAATATGAGTAGATTCCACGAAGTAGGGGTCGAGACAGTTAAGTTCATTAGTCATAATGCAATTTTCAAACGAAGAAACGCGAGAATGTTACATTGGAGAATACGGATCATTTTTGAAAACCAGAAATGTATATCTGTACCAAATTGATGGAGGTGCTGAAATAAATAGTCTAGCTTTTTCTTAGTCACGAGGGGGATGGGGTTCGGGTGCCCTAAAGTTTGCCGCTCAGCTATTAATTAGGCTTATTGTGCACCCCCATTAATAGATATTAAGCATCCTAATTTTCTAGAGAACAGTGAGATTCGCCGGACTATACTTTCCCGCAGTCCCTCTCTATTTGTGTCTGGGAAGATATCTAAACAAGAGGCTCTACTTCTGCACAAGGCAGAACAATGGAAGATAACGTGCTTTGCGGTTTCCTCTACCTCTCCACACATCCTGCAATGAGGCTTTGTTGCATCAATACCCATCTTCGCTAGTTATGCATTGAATAGCCAGTGGCCAGTTAGGAATCCTACCACTTTTCGCAGTTCTTTCCTGCCCAGTCTGAGAGCATTTGATGCATTGGAGCTGGATAGTCTTCTGAGCATTCTTTTGGACTAAGTGTGTCCCGCAACGTTCTATTGCTTTAGGTGATCATGCGACATCCAGTTAGAGACAGTTTTTCGTATGATGCTATATGAAACGCCGTATGCTGGTTCTGGTCCCATGAGGGGGAGATCAGCTCCTTTCTGGGCACACTTATCAGCTCCCTCATTTCCAGCTACCCCTGTATGGCTTGGCACCCAAGTAAGAATTACTCTATTGTCTTTTGCCAAGGTTTTCAAGGTATTGAGACAGTCCCACACTATCTTCTACGTATAGTTGTGGCTTGCTAAGGCCACAAGGGCCGCCCGACTGTCCGTATTCACATATATAGTCTCTTTGTTATATTTGCTATCTATGCAAGTTCTGCCGCAATCGGTTAGTGCGGCTATTTCTGCTTGAAATACGGTAGGCGCTTACCAAGGCAGACGTTTATGCTTTGCCTGGGTCTGTCGCCGTAAACGTCTGCTCCTGTACCCGCTGCGGTCTTTCACCCGTCAGTGTATCAGTTGATATGTTGAGGTTCTCCCTGAGGCCATTCGGATCTGTCACTCAAGTTGACGCTATATGGTATCTAAGTTTCCACGACCTTGGGCATTCTATCAAGTGACATTTCAAGGATGTCGCAACTCATGGTGTTGAGTATTTTTGTATGTTTCATTGCATGGTGCTTACATCAGTTACCATTACACTGCATTCTATATGCAGCCATTTTAGCCTCCCCCTGTATATATAGATCTATTGGTGGGATGTTTAGCAGTATTTCTAATGCTGCGGTAGGAGTGCGTTTCATGGCGCCTGTAATTCTAAGACACGCAGCTCGCTGCACTTTAGAAAGCGTTTTAGCGGCTTTGCTGAACTTTAGGCCACCACACAATTACACCGTACACAATTATTGGTCTGATTACTCCGCTGTACAGCCAATTTATCATTGACGGAGCTAGATCCCAGGTGCACCCAATTGCTCGTCTCATCGTTATTAGCGTGATCTGAGAACGGCTTCTGATGCTCGCTAGATGGCTGTACGAATTTAAGATAAACTTAAATTCTCCCTATCAAATCATACATAATTTACATTTATATTTCACCCCAGTATAATAATCATTATATATTTCTTCCTACACATATAATGCCTGCTTAAAACTCGTTCATAATATCTATTTAAAACTTCAAAATCCTCAAACATCAATTTTAATTTTAACTACACACACAAAAAACTACAACGAAAGCAACCTTCCCCTAAAAAAAAAATGACCCAGCTTACGCACAACTTAACCGCCGCTTACGACGGTTAGATTTTGAAATCATACCATCCATTGGCCAATTACACATATAGCTCCAAACATACAATACTTTTCAGTCACCCATCGTACAAAAAGGTACTTACATTTCATCTTCAATCGGCATTTTACCGATATAATTAAAATTAAAACAATCATTAACTCCAATCAAATAATGTGCTAATAGTACACTTTCTAACAGTGCCATATCCGCGATCGGACGTAGGCGACCTCTCACTTCTACCTGTGTTGTGCTCTCCAGTTACCACAGATAAAAGGGACCTACAGTTTAACAACGTAACCGAACGTCTATGTGGATAGGCTGTACTAGGCAGAATACTGTGGGTAGTTTTGCCATTGCCTTACGACAGGTGGCTCTCCGAATTTTCAATTATGATGTCAACTAGGCCCGGGTTTGATCCCGGGGCCTCTCGGTCAGCAGACAGAGCACCATTCCATTAAACAACGAAGACGTACACCTAGTTGCTAGTAATCAGTGATACAGTCTTAATTGTTCAGCAAAACGAACCATACTTATAATAAACTTTGAATGAACCAACCTGTGAAAGTGTAAAAGCATTCAATTTTTAATTGTATCCAACCATCTAACTCCTCAACGTATAAAACGCAATTATTAGCACGATAAAGTAGCCGGTGCTTCGAAATTTATGTGGCAGTATTTATTCTTCCCGCATTTTGCGATTTTACTAAAACAAAGTGAGATTGCGAAACAATGGCTGTTCCAGGTTAGCTTGTCATCTAACCGGATTCATAGGTATTTTGCTCCCATATGGCAACCTTTATCTGATTACCGAAAAGTTTTGGCACACTAGGAATCTCCACAATTCGTTGTTTTGTGAATGGTACCATGATGGTTTTCGAGGGATTAACAGACAATCCCTCCGCATCACACCATCTCTCCACTACGGAAAGTGCCCTCTGAATTAGTTCGTGAGCATACCCTCTCTGCTCGTTTAGTGAGACAAGAAGGTCGTCGACTACCAGATTCCACAGCTTTGGTGACAGAACACCTACCTGTGGACATTCTCTTTCTGTCTTCACCTCTCTTGTGACACCACACAGGGTTGTTTGTGATCTCCTGCTGCTTAGCATATTATCTATCCATCGGGTGATTGTCCTGTCTGTGCCTTTGGACTCCAGCTTTGACACTATTGAGCGAGTGCTAGTGTTGTTAAATGCTCCTTCGATATCCAGGAACATAGCCAGTGCAACTTCTTTGTAAGTAATGGCTTGCTCTATCTTACCCACCAAGCTATGCAAGGCTGTTTCGCAAGGTTTACCATTTTGCTAGGCATGTTGGTTAGGGTCCAGCGGCTTGTTACCTTGGACTGTGACCCTCATCTTCTCTATTGCCTTGAGAAGAAATGACAAGAGACTTATCGGGCGATAAGCCTTTGCAGTATCGTACGAGGGTCCTCCAGGCTTCGGTATAAATACCACCTTGGAGATTTCCCAAACCTTAGGTATAACTCCTGTGGCTAAGCTTAATCTGAACAGACTCACAAATCTTGGAGTTATTATGTCGGAGCTTTTTTAAAGTAGAACTGGGTTTCTATCCAGCTCAGGCGCGTTGATGGGATCAAAGGATTGGATAGCCATGTCACAGACCCATATGTGACTATGGACTTTGCACAAGTCCAGTTATCACGAGTTGCTAGACCGCTTCGCTTGTTGCTTCGACTTGTATTTCAGTGACACCCGGTAAGTGCGTACTAAGCAGTACTGCCAGTGTCTCCTCAAGGCCGTCCGTGTGTGAGCCGTCTTCTTTGAGTACGGTCTCTGGAATGTTGACAGGATTTTGATCCATGACTCTGTGGAGTTTTGCGCAATCAGAGACATTTTCAATGTCCTGACAGAAATTTTCCCATGAGCTTCTCTTGGCTTTCCTCACTGCTTTGTTGAACTTAGTTAGCGCCTTCTTATGACTGTCCCAAGTTCCTGTGCGTTTGCACTGATTGGACAACCTGCGGACATTCCTTCTCATAGATTCAAGCTTCCTGTTCCACCAACGTGCATTTCTGTTGGTCGTTCTGACCGTTTCAGGTCAGGCCTCGTTTTATGAGTTCATTATAGCGCTGTTGATATCGCATGCCATTCTCTCAACCCCTTACCCTGAGACTGGGTCAAGTGAGGCCAAATTTATTTCGAATTCCTTCCAGAATGCTTCCCAATTTGTATTCTTGAGGTTTCTAAAATTCTCTTCCATGTACATAGTGTACATCAAAATCCAAGGACATCTTCTCGCGAAACTGAAAATGAGCTGACACATCTCAATGCGCAGTACTTCAGGACAGATGAAGCCCGTTTTACAAATTGTGGCATAATGAATACATTTGGGTTCAAGTAAATCCTCATGAAGTCGACCAAAGAAGACCAAAAATTAAATTTGGGTCTAACGTTTGGTGTGGTGTACTTAGTTTGGTCCAGATATTTGTGATTCTACTTTGACTGGAAACTATTACCTTCACTTTTCACAATTTGAATTCGAATAAATGTTAGGTTTACCTTTACGATCGCGTCGAATGTTACAATGGTTTCAGCGTGATGGTGCGATAGTTATTTGTGAACACGTGACCCAATGACTCGTTTTGTAGTACGAGTGAAGCGCAAATCGCGAGTGCTACATAAAGTCATTGTGACACAAGTTTTAGACAATATTTTTTATAATTCGCAATTATTTAATTTTTTCAATAAAATAGAATTACATAATCCCTGTTTTTAAACCAGAGGTTTGAAATTAAGTTGGTAATTCTATAGATTCCTGGTTGGTCAGATCACAGATGGTTTTATTCAGAACTTTTGACATATTATGATCGAATAATTTTGTTAATTGTAAACAAACTTCAACTTAAGCAAATAGAGGATGGTTATTTGTTTAAAAAAGAGCTTCTTCGTATATGCTTGCGATCTATTTATATTATATCACGAACAGAATTATTTCAATAATATATCTTCACATAGATATCTGGTAGTGTATCCCAAAAATCGAACGTTATTGTTACGAAACAGCACACTGGTATAGTCCCTAAATCCGACTCTGTCTAAGCCAGGTATGAAAGTTGAAATTATGGCGGTACGCAGGTTTTTTATATCTGTGACTATCTTATCTAGACATTGTTTTTGTGACCAGACTTATCTAGAAAATTCCAGACCCAATTTTCTAGTAAAAAAGGCATTAATATATAAGGGACCGATCAAGAAGAGTGGAGTTCGTTGATAATTTAACATCGTGAGATAAACAAGTAAATAAGTGAATATAAATTAGTGAACTGTTTATATAAATTAGTTCAAGTGAATATACTGTGTATATAATTAGTGAATAGTGTAGTGTTTGAATAAATTAAATAAGTGAACCCACCGAGTGTTTAAAGTTTATCCCACCCGTTCGCTGTTTAAATAAATAAGAAAAACATTACATTATGTATACCTTCATATTGATCCTATACATTATAAAAATAAACAATTGACAAATGATTGATGAATAAACGTTAGCGTATATTATTTCTTATTATTTTTAATATATAGTTTATTCAAGTTTACCTTTAGGACCATTCAATATAATAATTTGCTAGCTAGAAAAACGCTAGACCATTTTATGATTTGTTTCAAGGTTAAGTCAAATGTCAAATAAAAATACATACTACATACAATAACCAACAGTATTATACTAAAAACTACTAGAAAAGTTTCCAAAGAGATTTCATTGTGACACTGTAAAGAATGGTATACTGAAGTCTCTTTTATACGCGAATTATGAAAAATAATTTAAACTTATCCCAATTCATGGATTGCAAGAATGGACCAATTGAATGGACACCTCGGTCTCTATATTTGTCAATTTTAAATGTTTTTTATATGGAATGGTCAAAAACAAAATTTATAACAGATCATATGAGAATGTAGATGATTTAAGAGATGCTGTTGTAGAAGCATTGAATAATATTGATGGACGTTCTCTTCAAAAAGCCACCAATTCAGTTTTAAAAACGTGTATTAAATGTGTGAATAACAACGGTAGTATTTTCAGTCATCTTTGGGTTGTATTTTGTTTAATTGATCTGTTTAATGAATGAACATGTTCTTATTATAATTTTTGAATAATTTCTTTCTTTTTTCCTTTTACAACAACTACTTACATGTAAATAAATAATAATAATATTGTGGAAATATCTGTTTAATCTGCGACATATTATTGTACATTTCATAGCAATCTTTGCTTTGTAACAAAAATTCATGAAAAATCGCAATACATATGTTTATATCATTGAAAATCACTCAAGTCCTTTTTTAATGAGATCATAGCTCACAGTTGGTTCCATTTTAAGAAAATACAAGCTTGTGTTATGACTCAAAATTAAAATGAGTTATAATTTTTGCAAGTAAAGTATTCAATTACCTAGAAATCTCACCTTTAAGTTTTGTTTGTATCGCTTATAATAACGGAGAACTGAGACATTTACGATATCGGTAAGATCCATTTTTTTTCAAACATATAGCAAAGCATCACTTTTTTTGAAAAAGTAAAAATAGTTTAGAAATAGGCATAAAAAGCTGCAAATGTTTCTCCATTTAACCTTCCTTGTAACTCTAATAGTTTCCGAGATCCCTGAACTGATCATCGACTATAACTCACCCTGTATAACTTCTAATATTTGAGGATAATGATCGAGGCTCCAGTGTAAGTATTGACGTGAAACTATGAAACAAATTCAACACATGAAGGGCAATTAACCTTGGTATGCCATTATCTATAGTTTGAATGTGCGCATTTAGATCCAGCCGTATGATACTCCCTTTAATAATAATGACATTGTTAGATTTATAATAAGATCCTTCTGGGGCCGTGTTCCAAATTTATGATTATTTCTCACTAGATAACGTGTCATATTTATTATTTGGGACCTCTTTTTAGGCAATGAAGTTCGAGCAAAACTTGGGAGATAGATAAGATTAGACTTAAAAGAGCAATTCAAGCGATACTGATAGATCTAGAAGCAGGAAGCGAAAATATGGAAGTTTTTATTATACTTAGTGTTTTGGAGCGTTATTTATTTCTGTTGAACATTTTAACAGATGATATAATATGCAAATCTTTCCGAGGTCTTGGAAGTATAAGAAATTGAAGAGTGGAAGTAACAAAGGGGGTAAGTGCCAAAAATTTTCATTTTGCGTTAGACCCATAGAACGGTGTTATATGCCACTGGTGATATCCTCACAATGGTGATAGGTGCTAATTTTCATAATACACTTTATATATTCATTCGAAGATGGAGCCACCGTTAAGCACATGATACCGTTAAGCACATGATATATTTCCTAACAAAGGAGACAAGTGCCATTCGCCTTTCTGCTGTCAGTTCACAATAATTCGCGCTTTAGTGTTATTATTGTTGTTTGTTGTTTTTTTAAATACAATAATGAGCGATCTTAATGTAAAAACTCGAAGAAGTAGAGGTAGGGGACGTTTTGGTGAAGAACAGAGGGTACTGAAAGAATCTGGCAAATCCTACAAATCAAAGAAACTTAAGCAAATTCAGGACAAAGTGGCGCCAAATCAATAGGTTAGGTTAAAATGAATTGTTTATTAAAAACTTTATTAAATAAAATGTTTGTTATTAGGTTTGTTGTAAATGCCAGTTTTCCTGTAAAAGCCTCAGTCTCTCCTGGCGGAAGTCTTTATACGAAAAATTTTTTGAAGAAAATCCAAAAGTTCAGGGTACGTATCTATTAAATGTTATACATCTAACACCTGTTAAAAGACGTCGACATGGTAGTTATGAAAATCCTTAAGACAGCAAGCGTCAAACAACAGTGAGCTACACTATTCCAGAAGAAAGAGGAAGTTTCGTTCAAGTGTGCAAAAAAACTATTATGGACACTTTTCTTGTATCAAGAGAAAAAATCCATGGCTTAATTTCCAAAAAGAAAGCTGGTTATACTTTTTTATTGATAAGAAAACATGCCAATAAAATCTAAATTTTCCGAAAATGATCGCAAAGCTATAAGAGCTCACATTAACTTAATACCTCGAGATATTGGACATTATATTCGCGCGAAGTCCGATAAGGAATATCTGAGCCCGGACCTAAATATAAACAGACTTTTCAAAGCATTTAAAACAAGCTTTCTTTTGAGTGAGGTAACCTATAAGTTTTATTCATCAGTTTTCAAGAAAGACTTTCCTAAACTTTCATTTCGAAGGCCCAGAATGGACACATGTCATACCTGCGATAGGCTTCAATGTGAAATTCGTGCGAATACTGCGACAAGTAAAGAAGCTCAAGTTAAATTAGATGTCCACCATACTAAAGCTGAGAGAGCTAGAGCTATTTTGAAAGAAAATACCATTCGCTCTCAACAACCAGGTAGTGTTGTGTATTGCTTATCTATGGATCTTGAGCAGGTGATATTTGTGCCAACACTAGTACATTCTGACATGTTCTATCTATCCGAACTTTCCTGTTTTAACTTTGGGATTCACGCTGGGGATACAAATCATGTCAGCATGTTTCTCTGGTACGAAGGATTTTCTGGAGGAGGGGCAAACGAGATTGCTTCTTGCCTTCTTCGTTTTTTGAAAAGCGGTTTCACAAACAAAAAGTCGTTAATTCTTTGGTGCGACAACTGTGGTGGCCGAAATAAATTTGTTCTGTTTACATTAATATTTTTGGTTTCCATTGGCTTGTTTGACTCAATAGAACAGCGATTCCTTGTGAGCGGTCATAGCTTTATGCCTTGCGATAGGGACTTTGCCTTAATCGAGAAGAGAAAAAGATTAATGAAAGCATACATACCAGAAGATTTGATTGAAGTTATTCATTCAGCAAGGTACAACCCACCGTTCGAGGTAATAAATATGACCCAATTTGGTTTTTGGAATATTAAGGAAGCAGCTGATTTTTATATTAATACTACTGAACTGCAAATCAGCCAAGCAACAGCAATACGCATTGATAAAACAAACCCGGCGATTGTGAAAACAAAGACCTGCTTTGCAGATTTTATTCCATGGAACGAAGTCAATGTTTTAAAAAAAGGAAAAACTCTCAATGACATTAGAAAAGCGGATCTACATATAATTTCGCCAGAAAACCAAATTTCTGAAAACAAAAAAAAAGTCTTATGTCTATGATACCTTATTTAACAAATCCATTGCACAAAAACTTTTACAATAACCTACTGGGAGTAAAAGAAGTGGCTCAAAATGGTGCTGGAAGTAGCAAATGAGTAAATAAGACGCTTTCTTAGTATTTTCGTATGTTATTTTGTATTGGCACTTATCACGTTTCTATTTTTTTTTTGGAAAAAGTCACTATTTGTTCAAAATGTTCTTATATAACTGTTGTAAACTAGTTTTCCGTGGTTCTCTTGAGCTAAATTTTCAACAAATGAAAAATGAATCATTTATTTGTTGTTTTATTATAATTTTCTTAATTATCTCAAAATATAAATCTTGGCACTTGTCACCTTTGTTACTTCCACTCTTCAATTATTGTTTTGGTTTTTATTTAAAATGACGTTTTCTCTCAATCTATCCAATAGCAAACAGTTCCTCAAAATTGAAAAAGTATTTTGTTTTTAGTAACAATATACAAAAAAAAAAATAGAAAATGCATATCATTGAATGGACACCAAATATTATTTTTAACGGAAACACTGAAGAAGTTATATGAAGTAATTTCAGTAAAAACATAATTTTCCACTGTTCATACACATTTTGATGCAGCATTCAGACATTGACAGACATGCATGTGTAATGTCTATAGATATAAAAATAATTCTGGATTTATGCCAGAGCCACAAAAATACCTGCCAATACCTGAAATTCCAGCTGATTAAGAAATGCTACCTCTGGTTTTTTAGATCCTGAAGGTGATGATGATAACTTTAGTGATGAAAGTGATCTATGAATTGCTTCTGAATTATTTTCTCAATCAGAGATCAATAAATTAGAGACTATATATGCATTGTCATCTACACTTCGGATACTTGATCTGACGTAGGCGACCTCTCACTTCTCCCTGTGTTGTAATCTCCAGTGATGTCGGATCAGAATGTCTATATTGAGAGGCTGTACTACTTTCGGCGGTTTGACATTGCGTTCCGACAGGTAGCTCGTCGAATTTTCAATTTTCGATATTGTCCGGTACCGGATTTGAACACGGATAGTCTTGATGCAATTTACTGTCTCGACCCTTACTCTGTGGTATCTTCTCATATTACTATTTGAAATGAAACTAACTGCTTCTAGATAATTCCACAATATATTGAAAAAATGTTAAAAATTCTTAGAAATTGACAATTGTTTCGATATTAAATATCATCGTCAGAATGACAGACATTATATTTTATTTGAAGCTTACCTGATGTTTAATAATTATTTATTTCATGAATATTCATCGGTTCTGTAGGATAATAAGAGAGCAGATTTTCCACTATGCCCACGTTTCGAATTTATTTGAATCCTTTATTAAGGCTACAAAGATATACATGCTAATGGCGATTATGACTATTGTATACTCTATAAAAATATCAAAACTTTTCATGAAACTTTAAAACCTTAAAAACTTCAGAACCTCAAAAAATAAAAAATTCAAATATTTCAATAAAATTCCTAAAAACTTGACAATCTCTCACATTTTTTCTCTAAGAATCAAATAAAATAAAATCTAAATTGCTGACCATTTAAAATTTCTTGTGGGCATATATTCTGTTTTTTAAGGACAAATCGCCGAGAGACTACGAATCAAACCTCATTTACAAAATAAATTGTTTGTAATGCGATATATGTTATATTGATCAAAGCAAGCAAAGGTTAAAAAACAGAATATATGCCCACAAGAACTCATATGATGAAAAACATAGGGACAAATCAGGAAAAACAGCATTAGCAACCCATGCATTTGACCAAAATCACAAATTTTACTTTGAAACCGTCAACATCCTAGATAAAAAGACTTACTATTACAAACGTCTTTTAAGCGAAGGCAATAGCAATACATCAAATAAATTTTTGATAAGATGCGAAGACCTTATTAATGATTATAGACAATTTAATGATGCACAATTATCTAAACACATTTTTCAATCAATTCAAAAAAAACTTATAGATAAAGCTGACATATTAGTAGGTAATCGTGCTGCGTTAATAGATTGGCCTAAATTAAAAGAGGACCTTATACAATGTTTTGCGGATCGTAGAAATATTGATTGTTGAGTACAGGAACTAACAAGAATGATACCATTTAGGAACGAACAACTGATAAACTTTGGTAGCAGAATTCAATTGTTAAGAAGTAGTATTGCACAAAAAATTAGTAATAATCCTAACCTTAATAATGCAGAAATAATTTGCCAAATAAACCATTACGATAAAACTGCACTTAGCACCTTTATCGCTGGTTGTAGTGGTACCTTGAGGAATAATATACATCTTAAAAATCCAGCCTCACTGGAAGACGCAATGGCCTATGTAAACGAGTTCGAAAATTTCGAAAAATTATATGGTAATTTAAACAACAATAATAGAATAACGACTTCTAAATTTAACAACAATAATAATCGACAATCGTACTCACAACCAAGACTATATCCTAATAATCAAATGCAACCCACTTACCAACAAACCCATTATTCATCGCAGCCAAATTTTATGAATAATAACGTATTCGACAATAACAAACAAACTAACCAATTTCCTAGCCAACCTATTAATATTCAACCCAGGCAAATGCCTCCCAGACAATACCCTACAAACAGACAAGTATTTGGACCCCCACAAAACGTTTTTAGACCAAATCAAAAATCCACGAATCAACTTCCTAAGCCAACACCCATGTCAACAACCTCTAGAAACCCATCCATGTTATCACAAAGACAAAGATGGCAAAATCATAACAATTATAATCAAAATCATTCATTAAGAAATAATGGACAAAACCCAAATTTTACTTCTGAAGAACTATTTACAAAAGAATACAATCAATCAGATCCATACACAAATGAACAATATTTTTACCAAAATTACGATACTTTTAATAGTGACGAAAATAATCCTGATCTAGACGTAAATCAAACATCTTATTTCGAAAATGTAAACTATGACGAAAATCAAAATGAAAATTTTCTAGAAACGGGCCTACAACAAGAAAATCCTTAGTAGAAATTAATATATCTTCAGATAACGCCTTACCGTACATTCAAATTCATAATCCTGATTTAAAATTAATTATAGATACCGGTAGCTCACGTTCTATTATTAATCCTAATATTATAGAAAAATTTTATCCAAATTCTGTTAGTCAAATCAGTGCACAAATTAAAACAGCGTTAGGTAGTCAAGACATTATATACCAATCAACACTTAGAGCATTTCCAGAATTTCAGAATCCAAACTACAATATCTCTTTTCTCTTATTTGATTTTCATGAGTATTTCGACGGTATAATTGGATTAAATGATTTAAAAAACATGAATTTCAATATAGAGTTAATTAACAATAAACACAGAAATACCTATCACAGAAAAACCTATCAGGTACAGACAAAAAGAAAATTTCAATATATCATTCTCGATAGGAGCACAGCACAAAATTCTAAAAAAATTACCTGTTTCTATTTTCAACGGAGAAATATTGATACATGAAGGTAATTCAGGACCACTGTATATACCTCAAATTTTGACTAATGCCAAAAACGGATTTGCCCTTATAGAAATTCAAAACAAAACAGATAAAACTGTTTCAATAAATATTAAAGAACCTTTTCAAGTAGAATCATTCGAAAAATCCAGATATGATGTATTCAATATTAATTCTTTCCTCAACTTAAATGATAAATACGATAAAAAATTAAAACAAAAAATATATATATCGGATTTAATTAGAACCAATCACATGAATTCGGAGGAAAAAACTGAAATAATAAAACTATGTCGAAAATTCTCAGATATTTTTTTCAAACCAGGTGATAAATTATCCTTCACGGCGCGGACAAAACACGAAATTAAAACAAAGGAAATCCCTATACATTCTAAGTCATATAGATACCCCTACATACACAAACAAGAAATAAATAAACAAATAAATGAAATGTTAGATAAAGGCATAATTCGATCCTCAACTTCAGCGTGGTCATCGCCATTGTGGATAGTGAACAAGAAAAAAGATCAATCGGGACAACAAAAATATCGATTAGTTATCGATTAACGTAAACTGAACGAAAAAACAATTCCTGATCGATATCCGATACCAAATATCAATTCAATCCTCGATAAACTTGGAAGATCAAATTATTTTTCAACTATAGACCTTTGGGCTGGTTTTCATCAGATTCAAATGGAAGAAAACTCTATATCAAAAACAGCATTCACAGTTGACAACGGGCATTATGAATTCTTACGAATGCCCTTTGGGTTAAAAAACGCACCATCTACTTTTCAACGCGTTATGGATGAAGTTATAAAAGACCTCCAAAATAAAGTCTGTATGGTCTATATGGACGATATCATTATATTTAGCACAGGACTTCAAGAACATCTTCAAAATTTAAAATTTGTTTTCACAAAATTACGTGAGGTAAGACTAAAAATTCAACTGGATAAATCAGAATTCTTACGAAAAGAAGTAGAGTTTCTAGGACACATAGTTACATCAGAGGGAATAAAACCCAATCCAAAAAAAATTTCAGCGATTAAAAAGTTTCCCATACCAAAAACACAAAAACACATAAAATCATTTCTTGGTTTAATAGGGTACTATCGTAAATTCATAAAAAATCTAGCGAAAATTACAAAACCTTTGACTAATTGCTTAAAGAAAAATGAAAAAGTAGTTCACACAAAAGATTTCATAGATTGTTTTGAAACATGTAAAAATGTATTAACATCTGAACCAGTATTAATTTATCCAGATGTTGACAAAGAATTTGAATTGAGAACAGATAGCCCCAATTACGCAATAGGCGCAGTACTATCGCAAAATAATCATCCCATATGTTATGCATCACGAACCCTAAACTCGGCCGAAATAAACTATTCAACAATTCAGAAAGAACTTCTCGCAATAGTCTGGAGTTGCAAATACTTTCGCCCATATCTTTACGGCCGGAAGTTTACAATATATTCTGACCAAAAACCAATACAGTGGCTTTTCTCCACAAAAGACCAAAATTCTATGCTCGTAAGGTGGAGACTAAAATTAGAAGAATTTGATTATGAAATTAAATATAAAAAAGGTTCGTCCAATTTAGCAGCAGACGCTTTGAGTAGAAATCCATGTGTAGAACTAAACGCCATCGATAACGAATATATAATAAACAACGCAGGAGACGCGGATGAAATAATAGAAAATTTCCTAAATAATCCTGATAAAATACCTCCAGTCAGTAGCCCTGACCTGGAAGATATACTAGACATTGTAGAACCGACTAAAAGCCAAAATAAAAAAATCAACGTTATTTCAGATATACAAATAGAACCAGGTAAATCTCAAGACACTGACTCCGATTCTGACATTAAAACTAAACATACATCTGCAAAAAATCCTATTTTTTCCATACCAATAACTGAAAGAATATTAAACACGTACAAAAATCAAATATTCATAATAATGTGAGATATAGAATCTACCCAAACTAGAATTTTAAAAATTTTTGACAATACTAGATTATATGTTACTCTACCCTCAAAAATTTCACAAACTGATATAATAAATTTCGTAAAAGAATATATCGCCCCAAACAAAAAATATGCTATTTTTTTCCAACACCCTGAGCTACCTAGAACTTTCACGAATACTATGCAATCATATTTTAAAAACTCTGTCTTCAAAATAATTCAAAGTAATACTGTATTAGAAGATATTCAGACTAGAAACGCTCAAAAAGAAAAACTCGAATTTTACCACGTAACAAAAACTTGCCACCGTGGTATAAATGAAACGAAAGAAGCACTTACTAAACGATTTTACTGGCCAAAAATGTCGGACGATATCGAAAATTATATAAATAACTGCGAAATTTGTCGAATCCACCTATAGTAAAATTCAATCTTACACCAACTTATTCACGTCCTTCTCAACACAATCATATTGACTGTTTTCAAATTTCAGGAAACACTTATTTAACTATAATAGATACCTTTTCTCTATATGGCCAAGATTACCCTCTACCAGCTGTAAACGGAATATCTATAGTAGAATGTTCATTTAATTTTTTTACCCACCACGGTCTACCCTCACAAATAACAGCTGATTCGGGTACAGAATTTAAAAACAAAGATCTTGAAAATTTTTGCGAGCTCTACAGAATAGAACTTCACTATACTACTGCTAGAAACAGTAATTCAAACAGTCCTGTCGAAAGATTTCATACTACGCTAATCGAACATGTGCGTTGTTTAAGGGAACAAAATGAAAACCTCACCTCAGACCAATTATTGAAACGAGCTATACTCGGATATAACAACTCAATCCATAGTGTTACTAAACATACACCATTCGAAGTAATAAAAGGACATATAAACGAGACCAACCCTTTCGACCTTAATGATCATGTAATAATTTCAGATTACGTACAAACTCACAAACAAGCGGCCAAACGACTTTACGAAAATATGAAAGAAACTAACAAAACAACAAAAGAAAAAATTATTAGTAAAAGAAACGAAGAGCGCACAGATCCCCTTGACTATAAAAACGAAAGAGTAGCTTAAATTCGTACAAAAACCAGGAATAAAAAACTTCCAAAATTCGAAAAACGTAAAGTACTAGCTCAAACAAAAATTAAATTAATAACAGATAAAAATATATATCATAAAGCAAGTGCCAGAAAACCAAAAACTAACAAAAAACGACTGTTTCAGGAAAATGGAACAGATGAAAACAACATTCCTGATACTTCTGGCAATACCAGTAATATACACGAGTAGTACTATAAGAGATATAGAGTCGACGACTATAAATAACACTTTATTACCAATACAATTAGGAGACGCACGTCTTATTTATAGTAAACATACATTTATACATTATTTAAATTTAGAACCTATTATTAAGCAATTGTTTAACATTGAGAAACATTTCTTCATTATAAAAAATAATTAAGTTACAAAAAACGCAACTAATGAAATCTCATGCCTTATCTCAAGATATGTTATTAAGGACAAAATTTCTCATAAAAATTACAAGAACGAAACTTGATAACTTACAACCTCATATTTATATTCGTAATAAAAGAAGTTTCTTTAACGGAGTCGGACAATTACAGAAATGGCTGTTTGGTACACTTGACGCTGACGACGGTAATAGATATGATAACGCAATAAAAATTCTCGAAACAAACCTACAGAACATGGTTACGGAAATAAATTTGCAACGTTCACTTTCAAACAATCTAATAAAAAATTACAACACAACAATTCTCATGTTATCAAAAAATCAAGAAAATTTTGCAAATTTTCTGGGAAAATTTCAAATGAGCGTACAAAAATCAATCACTGAATCACATGAGTATTTAACCTTTCAAGGAATTATTTCCCAAATAAATCTGGATTGCCAAAATGTTATCACGTTTTTAGATAATTAAGAAGATTCCATAGTTTTTGCAAAACTCAACACACTTCATCCTTCTATCATTTCTAGTCAAGAGTTACTAAACACTTTGGAATACTTAAGAAAAATTTACTCAGACAACCAAATTATGAAATTCAGGAACATATTAACATACTATCAATTTTTAGGCACACAAGTCACATTTGAAAATAAAAAATTAATTTTTGCAATACATATACCAATTATCAAAACTGAAATTTTTAAGTTTTATCACCTCTTTCAAATCATTCAAAACAGCCAAATATTCCCTCTGAAGTATCCCTATTTGGCACAAACCAACTCAGAACATCAATTCAAAGAAGAAAACTGTCCACTACTAGAGGATACATATTTTTGCATGGAAGACCATTTCCCTGAAGACAACTGCACTCTACAGCTCATAGGAAACCAGACGGTGAAAAGCTGCAAGAAAATCAAGTTAACATTAGAAGAATCTCTGGTTGAACAAATAACACAAGACGGAGTAATCATTATACCAATGCAAACAGAAAAAGTTTTCTCCAAATGCCACAAAGATCAATATATAGAAGTCAAAAATCCTACACTAATAAAAATACCAGAATCATGTAAAATAGAAGTCAACACTAAAAATTTTATCAACGACGCCAGAATTCAAGAAGGAAAACCATTATTTCTCCCAAAGCTAAACTGGGAAAAATTAGAAATTATACCAGAGTACGAAGCACCCAAAATAGAAAAAATCAATTTGGAAGAAATCCACAAAATCAGCAAAATGTCAAAACACTATCCAAGAATTTTCGGCAACTTGTCCTCTGTTATTGCCATCTTAATAATAGTGGCATGGATCTTCAAGAAGAAAATCAAGACATCGCTCCAGCAATGCGGCAGAAAACAAATAAGGGAAGAAGTCCAAAGCAAAGAAGAAACCCTAAGAGAAGAAAATCCAACACAAAAACCAAAACTCGAACACCACTCCGTTATGTTCTCGTCTTAGAGCGGAGGAATTACATAAGAAGAAAGAGCTGACCACCATATGAATGAAACGATGACTCTTTGTAAAACAGGAAGATTATAAAAACTTTGTATTATCTTAAATTTCATTCTCTGTTCAACCGTTGTATAATAAAGTTCTAAATATAGTTGTAAAATTGTTTTTAAAAACTCAAGTTCGAAGTTTTAATATATAATTAGCCTTGATAAAGGATTCAGATAAATCCGAAGCGTCGGCATAGTGGAAAATCTGTTTTCTTATTATTCTTCAGAACGATGAATATTCATGAAATAAATAATACATAAGGATACGATAACAGTATTTTTTAATAATTATGTTTAGCTAGACCAAGAAGTGAACTACCTTTTGATTGACTTAATATATATTAATAGAAAAAAAACAAGAAGATATGATATGATGTTACAAATATTAAAGCATTTTTATTTCTAATTTCATATATTCTTCTTTTTTCTAATAATATATATTAAGTCAATCACTTCTTGGTCTAACCAAAAATAATTATTGAACATCAGGTAGGCATCAAATGAAATGTAACTTCTGTCATTCTGACAATGACATTTATTATCGAAACAATTGTCAATTTCTTCGAATTTTTAACATTTTTTCAATATATTGTGGAATTAGCTAGGAACAGTTAGGTTCATATAAAACAGTAATACGGTTAGTCTTGCTTAGTTACCATTTCGCTCGACCAAGGTGCCCACTATTATTAGACTTTTAATCTTCAGATTCCATACAGCGCTATTTTGAACTAAATACTTCACCTAACCTCCATTTTGATAGGAAAATTCAAAGGTAGAGACTACAATTCTAAAGAATGGAGACTTGTTAGTGATGTATCCAAGAAAAAAGCATTGAGGATGTTCCTTGTACAAATAATCTTGCTTCACTAACTGCCGTTCATTTTTATAAATTAAAGAACTATTACTTCAAAAACTCAAAGACCAGCTGTACAGCCAGATAATTTATGATTATTTGAAAATTTTGGGACTTCTATTGGATCCGCATTCAGGGCATCACAAAGCACCCAATTTATAGAGTAATTGGGATGGTAGAAACTAACAGCAATGCTGGATAAAAAACACTTTTGAAATGTTTCATTTGTTGCTGACGAAAAATGTTTTGTGTCATCGATCCACATATCTTTTTCTTTCAAAATGAACTGGATGTGATACGGTATATTCAATTGTTCAATATAATCTGTGCAATCAAAAGTAGCGTTCCCCAGGGATCAACTATATAATTATTTTATTTGGACAATGGAATAATAATATTAAGGCTTTTTCTCGATATCAAGAACTGGGCAAAAGTTAATTGTGATAATTCACAAAATATTCTGCCATAATTCCAAAGTCGCTCTGTTTTTAATTACTATATATGTAGATAATTGAATTTCAAATGTATTTAGAAAAAGTAAAAAGACGGAAGTAAGAATACTTCGAACAAAGCAGCAAAAGACGTGAAAAGACGGGAGTAAGACGACTTCGAATACAAGCAGATAAACAAGTAACACTTGAGAAAGGGAGTAAGAAGACTTCAAAGAAATTCAGACGTAATTGTATATTATTATTGTGGAATAAACAAGGTACGATACATTTTTCCAATAGACGAGCTAGATAATCATATTACATCAGCTGTTAATAGAAGATATAATTGCTTCAATTATTTTGATTTTGTTACGTAATCAATCATTTTGATTTATTTATTCCTTTTCGTTCCATATTTTGTAAACGTCACGATATTCAGGTTCATTTTGATAATTGCCGAATAAGAAATAAGTTGCAACTTGACTTGTTATAAATTCATTTGATTAGTTATTTTAACATATTTATTAATATCACATTTATTTTAATTGCGTACAATGACTAATTTGGGAGATATTCCAAGAATCGGAAAAAATATTTCCAGTAATTCACTCAAGGCAGTACAGGCCTTACATGTAGTTGCCTTTGGAATCGAGGGGGGAGGTAGGAAAACGCGGAAAGAGGTACGTGAATTTTCTGGTTTCCATTTAGACAGAAAGTCTTCGGAATATGCACAAAAAATAAATGAGGTAAAACAAAAAGTGCAGTTGCCTGATCTTATTGCTATTTGTAATATACTTGATCTTGATTATTCTGGCAGTGATGAAGAAGTAGTTGCACGCATTTGTTCCTTCATGAATGACCTACAGTCAAATGATGAAAATGAAGTAACAGATGATGAAGTGGAAGAAGAATCGGAAAGTGAGGTGAGTTCCGATGAAGATGACAATGAAAATAATGTTTACAAGAATAGCGAATCTTTTGAAAATATGAAGCTAAAGGGTTCGTTTTCATTGACATTCAAAGACGTTGAGGATGGTATTAGACCTTTTGATGGAAGAGACAATTATCCAGTTCGAAAATGGATTGAGGAGAAATTCCTAAGCTGGCAGGATGGAATGAATTGCAGAAGTTAATATTTTGAAATAATCATTGAGAGGACTTGCTAGACTATTTATTCAGTCAGAAAGAGGAATTACAAAATGGATGGTTTTAAAAAAAAATTTATTGCGGAATTTGAAGTGAAAGTTAGTAGTGCTCAAATACATAAATTACTGATGACAACGAAAAAGCGGAGGGAAGAGTCAGTACAAGAGTATGTACTAATAATGCGAGAGATCGGAAATAGAGCAAATATAGAGTCTGAAGTTTTGATTCAATATATCATTGATGGTATACAGGATGATATATTAAACAAACTTTTTTTGTATGGTGCAAAAACGTTTGGTGAATTCAAAGAAAAGGTTAAGCTCTATGAACAAATTAAAACTTCGGAAACTACACAGTTCGAAGAGAGAAAACGAGAGGGAAAACACATGAAGGAATGGGAAACTGAAACTAAGAGAGACAAAGACGAGAAGAGGAATAAGAAAAGTAGCCTGCTATGTTGTTTTAACTGTGGAGGCAAAGGTCATTTGTCCAACGAATGTCCCGATAAAGCGAAAGGACCAAAGTGTTTTGTTTGTTCTGGTTATGGGCATGTATCAAATAAATGTCCAGAGAAGAATACTGGAAGTGGAAGTTCAAATATGACGATAGTTGAGATGGTTCCAGAAAATAGCGTTAAATTGAATATTGATAATATTCAATTAATAGCACTTCTGGATACAGGAAGTGATATCACTGCGATACGACAAGACGTATACGAAGCATACTTCAAAAATATAGGGATAAATGAGTAATTTATTACTCTTAGAGGTATTGGGTCAAACAAAGTAATAACAATGGGATTTTTCAATAGAAATGTCTTCATTAACGGAGAGGAGTTATTTCTGAAAATCCATGCTATTCCTTCTGCAGCGTCAAACTTCAAGGCGATTGTGGGAAATGATGTTTTAGCTCAAGTAGATGTTATCTTTAGAGATGGTGAAATTGTTGTTTTCAAGAAGGAAAAGCAGAATTTTTTGTGGAAGATAACAATAGACGAAGAAGCTGATAGAGAAACTGATATATTTGATGTTACACATATAAAAAATGAAAAAATTCGGGAAGAATCAAAGAAACTTATAAAATAATATTATCCTGAGAAGATTATGGAAGCTGATGTTGAAATTCATATTCTATTGAAGAATGAAGAGCCAATATATCAAAGTCCAAGAAGGTTAGCTGTACCAGAAAAAGAAGAGGTTGAGGCGCAAATAGAAGAATGGCTTGAAGAAGGAATTATAAGATGTAGTTCATCTGACTTTACTAGTCCAATAGTTCTCGTTAAAAAGGAAGATGGCAGTACTATAATATGTTGTGATTACAGGAATTTTCCACAACCAACGACTCTTAAACAAATTCTATCTTTTTTAGGGTTAACAGAATATTTTCGCAAGTTCATATCCCATTATCGCGAAACCTTTGAGTGATCTTTTGAGGAAAGAGCAAAAGTTTGTTTTTGGTGATGAACAGAAAGAGGCGTTTGAGAGACTCAAAAAATTACTATCTTGTGAACCAGTAATAAACATTTATAATCAGGGCGGTGAAACGGAATTGCATACAGACGCGAACAAATATGGTTATGGAGCCTGTCTGATGCAGAAGTCGAGTAAAAATAATAAATTCCATCCAGTTTACTACATGAACAAGAAAACTACTCCAGCTGAGGAAAAATACAGTAGCTATGAGCTCGAAGTGTAAGCCATCATTCAAGCTGTGAAGAAATTTCGAATATATTTACTAGGACTACAATTTAAAATTGTTACTGATTGTTCAGCTTCCTAGAAGACTATGACTAAGAAGGATTTGACCACCAGAGTTGCTAGATGGGCTTTATTATTGGAGGAGTATTAATATGAAATTGAACATCGCAAAGGGAGCAGGATGTCTCACGTAGATGCTTAAAGTCGTTATCCAGTTGTTATGGAAATTACGAAGACGTTTATTGAAGAAGATGGTGTTATAGAACGACTTAGACGAGCACAAGAAATGGACGAACACATATTAGCGATAAAGAAGATATTGAGTACAGAAGATGATGAACATTTTTTAGTTAAGAATCATATACTTTATAAATTTGAGTATGGAAAGGAGTTGGTAGTAGCTCCAAAAGCAATGCAGATGGATATAATAAAAAGAGCACACGACATTGGTCATTTTGCACTCCCGAAGACAGCAGAAGTGGTAAGAAAGAGAATTTTATATTCCAAAGTTGAAAGAAAAAACTGAAAAAATGTTTGAGAAATTGCATACATTGTATATCAGCTAACAGAAAGGAAGAAAAGAAGGAAGGGATGTTACATCCCATACCTAAACAGGAAGGACCACTGCACACATATCACATCGATCATTTGGGACCGATGCCTTCGACTAATAAAAATTATCGTTATATATTGACGATTGTTGATGATTTCTCCAAATTCACCTGGCTATAAGCATGTAAATCTACAACAACTAAAGAAGTTAATAGTTGGTTGGAAAAACAAAAACAAGTTTTTGGAAACCCAGGTAGAATTATAACAGATCGAGGAACTGCTTTCACTTCTGAAGGATTCAAAAACTATTGTACTGATGAAGGTATACAGTGCTTAATAATAACCACTGGAGTTCCAAGAGGAAATGGTCAGATTGAGAGAGTGAATCGTATTATCATTCCAGTTCTTACGAAACTTACCTTGAACGATCCTAGAAAAGGGTTTAAGTATGTTGAGCGCGTACAAAGAGCATTGAATTCTACTATTCAGAGAAGCATAGGGACTACACCTTTTGAAATTCTGACAGGAGTAAAGATGAGGAATAAAGAAGAAATAGTAATCAAGGAATTATTGGAAGAAAAGAAAACAGATTTTAAAAGTACAGGAAGAAAACAGAAGAACTTATAATTTAAGAAGAAAAAAATCAAGGTTATATAGAAAAGGAGATTTGGTAGCCAGTAAAAGAACCCAATTTGGAGTAGGAATTAAAGTTCATAAGAAAATCCTAGGACCCTATGAAGTCACAAAGGTAAAACCCAATGACAGATATGACGTAATAGAAGTGGGCCATCATGAGGGACCAGTGCGTACTTCTACATGTGCAGAGTTCATGAAACCTTGGGTTGATAACCAAAGTGAATCCGGGTCGGATTCACAATAGGATGGCCGAATGTAGATAATTGAATTATAAATGTATTTAGTTAGTGTTATTGTTGTGATTTTCTTTTAACGTTTTATTGAAGTTTCACTTATGTACATTTAGAATACTTGATGAGAATCATCTTATGACTTTTAGAGTTTTTGGTTCCCGGGGATTCAATAGGAGGAAGACGAGAGAATATTGTGACGGACATTTTAAAAAAAATCGACTTTGTTTGTAAATTGAGGTATTTTTAGAATTAAACTGTTATATTCACCTCTGGGAATATTATTCAACCTAGATAAACGAAAACAAACCTATATATATATATATATATATATATATATATATATATATATCAAGAGATTACGTCGTAATCTTAGAGTCGAGTAGAGTAGATGTATCTATAGTTCTTTTTATCCTGCAATGAATCTTGAGTTTATTATTAATCAGGGTATTGAAATCGAAATCTCATTCATTTTTTTACTGAATGAGGAATTAGGGTAAGATGTAAAACATGTCCTTTATTTCTAATAAAAATTCTGCATCAAAAATCCTATTTACTATCCGCCTGGGATTCAAGCAACATCTGTGTTACCACAAAATATGAAAATAAAATTCTGAATTCAAAACTTCCTGGCAAAATATTCCAATTAGAGTTATAAATTATGTGTAATTGCAGCGAGCTGGTCATGTGTGCATAAACTTTTCAAAAAATTACTTTTAATTACCGTCGTATGCATAAAGTTTATGTTAACACAGCTAACATACTGCATATTTCTACAGCATACATACAACAGAATAATGTAATGCCCTAATATTCAACACTAAATAAACAAATGGGAAGAAAAAGAATTGAAATAAGTAGAAGAAATTCCTCCGGCTGATAACACTAATAGATTTTGGTTATTGAACAAATAGATTTTAATAAAAAAACTATGACTGATATAGTTATTAAACGATTACTTGAAGACAACACTAAAAAAATTCTTGCGGAACTTGAAAAGTCAAAAGTAGAACTAAAAAAGGCTATTGATTTTTCTGAAAGAAATTTGCTGCAAAAAATTACCGAACTAAACATGAACATTAAAGCGATTTAAGAAGAACATAAAGATCTGCAACAAAAAGTAGAGGATCTAGAAAAAAAAATCGTAACAACAACTTAGTTATCTCTGGACTAAAAAAACCTAGAAACTAGTTATTGACACCAAAATTCATATTAGACGAAATTAACCCTTATACCAAGCGGGGTGCAAATGCACCCCACATGTACTATTTTGTATATATCTAAGCCAATTATATTTTGTTTTATTTCCTCTTTCTAGTAGCTGCATTTTTTTAGGTTCCAAATGTAATTTACCTAAAATCTTACATGGATTTTTCCCATCTCAGTAATTATTTAGGTTTTTAGAGTGTGGGGTGCATTCGCACCCCGCTTGGCATTTTACGTATACCAATATTTCTATGTTATTATGAGCTAATGGCAGGGTAAAATCCTTACATGTTGTACTGTTCGTATACCCACTTCTCTTATTCGGCGCGGCACTTGCATTGCTACGCCGCCGGCCGCCTACTGGTACAGGAGTAATAGTTATTACTATTTAGTGTCGTTTATGCAAGCGTTTGTGTAAGATACACGAGTCGATTTATAGTGCGCCACGTGGTTGTTTATTCGGTCAAAAATGAGTAATTTCCGAATTCGAAATGAAAAAGCTCTAACGGAGGAGGAAATGTTAATGCTGTTGCAAAATGATGATCCAGAATATGATGAATTATTGCAGGAAGAGGACCATATATCCGACCAAGAAATGTTCGATGAAGAAATCTATGCTTCTTCTGATGAAGAAAACACCAACTTAGAGGCACCTGTAGCTGATATTCCTGTTTATACAGTTAAAGATGGTACCCAGTGGTATAAAATGCCAATAAATAATCAAATTCGACGTTCGCAGGCAAACAAGATTGTGCATGTTCCAGGACTTACACCTACCAGTGCAGAAATAAGTACGATCAAAGAATCGTTTATGGTGTTTTTTTTAGACGACATATTTAACATTATTGTCGCTGAAACCAACCAGAAAGCTAAATTTTATTTTGATAATTATAATGAAACTGATCCCGAGAGTACAAAGAAATATATGCCAACTAACAGGAGAGAAATCCAGGCCTATATAGGTCTACTTATTACATTAGGAGCATTGCAAGCTAGTACCGAACCCATTGAAATGCTTTTTACTAGTGACCCTGCATATTGTCGGCCTATAATAACAGCAAATTTGTCTAGAAATCGATTCCATTTTCTGACTAAATTTTTGAGATTCGATAATTTTGAGACCAGGGCTGAGAGAAAGTTAGAAGACAAGTTTGCACCAATAAGGGAAGTATTTAATAAATTCGTATCAAACTGTAAAAAAGCACTATATCCGTGTACGCACGTGTACATTGACGAGCAATTCGTCCCATTTCGAGGAAAGGCTCCATTTATGGTCTATATGAAAAGCAAGCCAGCAAAGTATGGAATAAAGATATGGGCACTGGCAGATTGTGAATACAATTATACTTTGAATATGCAAGTGTATTTAGGTAAGTCATTTATTTTCATTTATGCTATGTTATCTACCGATTTGTTTGTTAGGCAAAGTATAGGCAACAAGCCTGAAAAAGGACATGGTGAACGGGTTGTTCTTGAACTTTCTGATTATCTAAGTCAAGGATATGGTATCACAACTGATAACTTCTTTACTAGTCTTCAGCTGTCTCAAAAATTGTTGGATAAGAGGCTTACATTATGTGGCACTCTGCGCAAAAATAAGACGTTTATACCAAAGTAACTACTTCCATCATCTTCAAAAAAAGAATATTCTTCAATGTTTGCTTTTACAAAACATTGTACATTAGTGTCTTATGTCCCGAAAAAGAACAATGCCGTTATTTTGTTATCAACCGAGCATGACGATGACAAAGTAAGTAATAAGGAGTCAGACTACAAACCAGATATTGTCTTGCATTATAATAGTAGTAAAGGAGCTGTAGATGTAACAGACCAAATGGCAGCAGAATATACCACTCAATGAAGAACTCTTAGATGACCCATGGTACTTTTTTACTATATTATCGATATTGGAGCTACAAATGCCTATAATATATGGAAAATTAAAAATCCAAATTACGGGTCTGGGCACTTAGATGCAAGAAGAAAATATCTTCTTCAGTTGGGAAAGGAACTGGCCAAGGAAAATATGATTTATAGATTTAGAAAAACTAATGGTTCGCAAGCAAGCATAAAAGAAAATATTCTTAAAGTTGTTCCAGAATTGGAGCAAAATATCACTTCAACAAGACCTGTAGGAACTCAAAGTAGATGTTTTCTCTGTGAAAGAACCAAAGATAGAAAATCAAGACCATGTTGTGTAAAATGTGAGCGTTTTGTTTGTGTAAATCACTCTGAAAAAGAAATTTTTTGTATCACATGTAAAGCAAAAAATTAAAATTAATTTTGAATACCTAATTAAGGTTTGTTAATTTTTTAGTAACTAAATTGAAATAAAAATAGATACAAAATAATTTATTAGCGTTTTTTTCATTTTACTTAAAAAAAGTGTGAAAATGACAAAGATAGACAAAAAAATGGGGTGTAGATGAACCCCGCTTGGTATCGCACGTATGTAAAAAATCTTGGTATTTTGAAGGTTAATGGTAGATTGAATTCGGATTTAAAGGAAACAGAAATCAAAAATCTATACTTTCTTGGGAAAAGCGACGCAGCGCCAATAAAGGTATAATTAGTTTCGTTCTTTGCGAAACAGGCAGTCCTGAAACAAGTAAAAAAGCTGAAGGGATCTGGAGTATTTGACGCAACCCCTCAACAAAGAGAAAACTATATGAACCTAAAACCATATCTAACAGATTGACCTCCTTAATTAAGATTACCAAACGAAAATATTACAATACACAGATAGAGAACAACAATAAGGATTCAAAATTTTTTGGAATGTATTGAAAAAAATGAGCAAAAATAATAAATCACAACGAAACATGGACGCTGTTAAAAATAATACTGGTTAACTTATAACCGACAAAAAACATATTACCAATGAATTTAACGGAGTGTTTGCATCCATTGGAAAAACGCTGGCAAACAAGATAAGCAGAACGCCAACCTATACACCAGCAAATGAATCCGTGTGTAATTCTATGATTCTTCTTCCAATAGATTCTATAGAGCTGCGCAGTATAATTCAGAAACTGAAAATTAAAAAAGGTGCTGGTATAGACAACATCAAATTAGAAAACCCTCAAATTAGTAGCAAATCATATTCTGGAACCCTTAAAAAACCTTATCAACAGATGTTTCGAATCAGGAATATGTCCGTCAGACTTTAAAGAGTCACTCATAATCCCGCTATACAAAAAAGGAGACCGAACCTCAATCACAAATTATCGCCCTATTTCTCTGATAACATACGTACATTTCCAAAATTTTCGAAAAGGCTTTAAAAAATCGTTTAGATTCTTTCCTGAAGAAATATAATATAATCTCTAATAATCAATTTGGTATTAGAGAGAAGAAATCTACCAAGGATGTGATATTAACCTTGACATCAAGAATTACCACAGCACTAAATGATAGTAATCCGTGTCTTTGCGTTTTTATAGATCTTTCCAAAGCATTCGACCCGGTTCACCTCAATTTGCTTTTGAAATCATTTGAAAACATAGGTATAAGAGGACAAAGTCTGTAGCTGTTCGAAAATTACGTATCAAATAGATACCAGCGAGTAAAACTCGGTGAAGTCATTAGCAAGACAAGAAAAATTTAATTCGGGATACCAGAAGGTACAATATTAGGGCCGATTCTTTTCAATATTTATGTGAATGAATTATATTCTCTTGAAAGGGATGGTTTAACTCTTGGTTTCGCTGATGATACGGCAATACTCTATAGAGCTGACACTTGAGAAGAACTAAAAGAAAAATCCCAAAACGATTTTAGTAAAATAAAATATTTTTTAGACAGTAAATTACTCACAGTGAAATTAAAAAAACGAACTACGTCCCTTTTAGCTGTAACAGAACTGGATTACCGATTTTCGATAACTTAACTGTAAATATAAATGACAAGCCCTATCATATTTTATCGCTTAATAAAATTAAATATCTGGGAGTCATCCTTAATTCACATTTAAGGACTCTCACATTAAATATGTTATCAAAAAACTACAAATTATTTTATACAAATTCAGATACCTTAAAAACATATTACCAACCCACCTCCTAAAAATACTATACTACGCACTAGTGGAAAGCCATCTCCGCTATGGAATACTAGGATGGGGAGCTGCAGGGAAAACCTACATACACCTTTTAGAAATATGTCAAAAATGTTTTCTCAAACTCATTTTTTCTAAAGATCGACAGTACAACTTTGATCAACTGTACCTAGAAACCAAAAATAGGGACACCAGACAACTATACTTCTTTCACACACTCATAAAATATCACACCACAAAACAATCAGCATTAGTAGATAATCATCCATACAATACACGAAATCGAAATCAACACCCAGTTCCCTATATGATGAAAACAGTAACACAACGTTCCTTCAATTTCCTGGCACCAAAATTTCATAATAATTTACCTGAACGAATGAAAACATGTATATATCCACCGCAATACAAAAATGAATTGAAAAAATTCATTCTTGACAATCAAAGACAATTAATTCATCGCCATTTCGGTACTTACGCAAGCTGAACAAATCATGATCCTAATATGTTACAGTGTGCTGCTTGCATAAATGAGGAGTAACTAATTGTTATTCTATAAATCGTGTATTCATTTTTATCTCCATTGTTCATTGTTCATAAGCATGTTATATTATGATCTCCATTTTTAGGAACTACTTATGAGTATATATTTGTGTAATGTCTGTAATAATTCTTATGAACTTATTTATATTCATCCGAAACAGCACTTATCACTCATTAGCTTTATTCATTTTATTTTTTGTGTGATACTCCTTTGTATTTGTATTTATTGAATAGAGATTGATATTATTATTATTATTATGCTGAATGCTGATGCTGGAAACAGAAGAAAATTGAAATCTCATTGCTGTTTTTGTCGAAACGGTACTACGAACAAAGAAAAGAGAAAACTTGGTGGACGACATTCAGGACACCTGACACGAAGAGAATGAAAACCCCAGGAAATGATATAATGTCAGCTAGGAAGCAAAAAAGTAGGAAAGCAACCTCACAGAAGAGATAAAATGCCAAATCAGCTCAGAAAGGCCACCCTCTGTAATGCGGAAGCGGGTCCAGGGTGGCAACTTCATTTACCGGTGAGGTTTGTTAAAATAGGTAGGGTTTTAGTGGGTCGTACAGATAAGGTACAGATAAGGTACACCCCCACACACCGGTGTGTCCGCATGGCCACATGGTGCGGTTGCACATTTCCCCCCTCTTTGGAAAAAATTATTATTATTATTATTATTATTATTTTCCGTTTCTTCCCTTGCGGGGTTGCTCCACAACGTGGGATGCATGATCATTCACGTTGCTTGAAACTTGCGATTCTTCTAGCAGGATTTCGCAGTCACATATTTTCAGGTAAATTTAGAGTTTTCCTGACAATTCTACACATGTCAAGTACGACAGATCTCTGCATTTCGGGGAACACTTCTTTATGATTTATTTCCAACGTTTCGATGTATTTTTTTGAGTTCTTTGTTACTAATCCGGTTGCAGAGATGACTATCGGTAGAACTTCGACTTTTTTTAAATTATTAGTAACCTTGAATTCTTCAGCCAGTTCGAAATATTTATTAACCTTTTCTCTTTCTGCTTTATTCAGGCTGTGATCGTTCGGATGGGCAACATCTACGAAGTATCCAATCTTGTCCTGTTTGTGAATTAGCACGATATCTGGTCGATTGCTCGCCACAGTTTTGTCAGTTTGTATTGTTGTGTCCCAGTATAGACGGAAAGTATTATTTTCAAGGACGGGAAAAGGGACATATTTGTAATAACGTTCTTTTTGTTCTTTCAGGCTGCAGAGTATTGCCATTTCTTGATGGATTATATTCGCCGTCAAATTATGGCGTTGGAGATATTCCGTTGGAGCAAGGTAACTGCATTCTGAGATAATGTGCTCTATTGTTTCCGTATGTCTATTATACAGTCTGTACAGATCGTTATCCAGCTGTACTCCATGTACAAATTTAACATGATTTTTGGTCGCAATTACGTTGTATTGTATTTCTACCATGAATCCTTCTGCTTCCCCGAATAATTGTCCCCTCCGAAGCCACTCCGTTGAAGAGTTAAGATCAGCTTCATTTAGTTTATTGGGAAATCCGCCGTGTAATGGTTTTGACAGCCAAGCAGTTTTTCGTTCAGCCAAAGTTGGTACAGGGACCCCTTCTCCGGCGGACAGATTAAGCGGTGAGTAGTGATCCAGCACACAGATCATCTGATGCATCTCTGACATCTCTGTTTTGGCCTTAAAGTACTTTTTTAGTTCATTTATTTGTCTGTTATATAAAGTTTTGAGATCTAGTAGGCCTCGACCACCATTATTATTATTATTATTATTATTATTAATATTATTATTTTTATTATTATTATTATTATTATTATACACGTTCGCGTTCTCAGTCCAAAAAACAATTTAGTTAGCATAATAATTACCTTTATCCCATTGTACTACTTTTTGCGTCGTTTGATAGTCTTTTGTTCTAATAACTAGTACCTAATTATTATATATTTTTTATTCACATATCAAGCTATTGAAATCAATTGCTCATAGAAAGACAGCTTTAAACTGGTTTACAAGCGAACTTAAGGCAAAGCGTAATGAAGTCTACCATTTTAGAGAGAAATTTAGGTCTGAAAAATCACTCTTAGATTGGTATAAATACTGTCAATTGCGGAAAGACTACCGTAAATCGCTTAAAATTGCGAAAAAGAATGCATATGAAAAAAACATTAATGAGTCAGATAACAAGAGTGAAGCTATCTGGAGTATTGTAAATCAGGAAAGAAACACTAAACATCAGAATAGAGTGTCGCACACATTAGAATCTAGTGAATTCAACAAATTTTTCGCAGGCATATCGGAAACTATTCTGAAAAGTATTGACAGTCCCCAAACTGACCCATTACATTTTTTGAATGCCCTACCTAGACCATCATCATCCTTTTTCATGTCGTCTATTTTGGAGACTGATGTTCACGAGGCTGTATTATCTCTAAAATGTAAGCCAAGTCTGGATTTTTATAATTTAAACGCAAAGATGATTAAAGTTACTTTGACTTCGCTAGTTGGACCATTGACAACCTTATACAACAAATGTATAAATGAGGGGAACTGGCCCCACGTACTGAAAATATCAAAAATTATTCCGGTATTCAAAAGTGGCGATATCCATCTCGTTAACAACTATAGGCCTATAGTTATTATACCTATAATCTCCAAAATATTTGAAATACTGATAAAAAATAAACTAAGCTCCTATTTAGAACATAAGAACTTAATATCTGAATGTCAATTTGGGTTTCAAAAACATAAGTCAACCATTCTGGCAATCTTGAATGTGATTGAGAGCATAGTTGAGGGTCTGGATGCGGGTAAAAACACGTACGCCATTATGTGTGACCTAACTAAGGCCTTCGACTGTGTGAGCTCGGACATTTTATTGCGAAAGATGGAACATTACGGATTCCGTGGTAGAGAGTTGGAATTGTTTAAATCTTATTTGGAAAATCGTCAGCAATACGTAAGCTACAATGGCTGTGAATCTAGTCGGATGTCGGTAAACGATGGAGTCCCGCAGGGTTCAGTGTTAGGACCATTATTATTTTTACTATACATAAACGATCTACCGGCGTCTCTTGAGTGTCGATCGGTTTTATTTGCAGACGATGCTACATTCTTAACGAAAGGAGAGGAAAATGTCAGCATCGAGAATCTAAAGTTAGCTAAATCTTGGTTTGATTGAAACAATTTGAAATTAAACGATGGGAAAACTAAAAAAATAACATTTAGCTCTGTAAAACGAGGTACCAAAGGGGAATCTGTGAAATTGTTGGGTATCAAATTAGATCCTGGTATCAATTGGGGGGACCACATAGACTCACTATGCTCAAAGATTTCATCACAGATTTTTGCAATGAGACAATTACGCTCATCTATTGGTAGTAATCTTGTTATGCGTACGATTTACTTTGCGTTGATCCACAGTCATCTGGCTTAGGGTAAATCTCTATGGGGTAATTCTAGCAGAGTAAAAAGAGTCTTTACTCTTCAGAAGACTGCTTTGCGCATTATTCATAATGCAAAAAGTCGAGTACATTGCAGTGGACTTTTCGCGGAATATGGGATCCTGCCATTGCCTTGCATGTACATGTTTGAGACACTTCTGTGTATACATAGGGGTGTACTACATATGGCAACTCATTCTGGTGTTCACTGTTATACCACCAGAGGTGCAGAGCGACTCATTGTGCCTTTTTCTAGGCTGCATCAAACACAATACAACAAACTAGATGTTAGATTGTATAATAAGTTTCTAGATTTGCATGCTGATAAGAATGTGAAAAATATGAGCCAGAATCAGTTCTATAAATTTTCAAAACAATTTTTACTACAAAATTGTTTTTACGCAGTTCGGGACTACATGTCGTTCAATTATTAGTCTTACTAATTCATTCTTACATATATGTTACTTCAGAAATCTAATTTTATGAAAATATTGGTTTAACTTTATTTCTATTCTATTATCTGATTTAGGAATTTTGATAACTACTTAGTAATTTAGTATTAGGACTACACAAATGCTTTTGTATTTAAAACTGGTCAATAAATCGTATCGTATCGTATCGTATTTTTTTTTCACAGAAATTATTAACTATGTATAATTATTTTAACAATGTATTTTAGTACTGTTCAATTGTTTATTATTAATTGGTGAGTGTCTAAATGGATCCTTATATTCAGCATTTTCAAATAAATTCAATACCAACTTTTACAATAATTACTGCTGATGAATGATCACAAATACTAAATATTGATAATACAAGTTGAACTTTTCAAATCCTGCATATATGAATATACGTAGTACCAATAAAAGTCTTGATGAATTTTTTGTACTACTACAGAATTTAAACAGAGAGTTTGATTCTATAGTTTCAAGTGAGACTTGGAAAAAATAGAACCGAGCATTTTTGACATAAATGGGTATGAATTGATTTATAATGAAAGTAATTTCAACCAAAATGATGGAGTAATTGCTTATGTTAATTCTTCTCTTAATTTCACGTTCGATATATTACCATTGCACAATAATATCAATGCGTTAAAGATTAATATTAAATCAAATATCAATGGATCCGTTGTTGTAACGGAATTTTATAACTCACCAACTATAAACATAAATGAATGCAATGTGAGCCTGAATGCATTCCTAGAGCAGCACGAAAATAATGAAAACGAGTTCAAAATTTTTTTGGGTGACTTAAATATTAATTTACTAGAGCCACATGATAGACATACAGCCGAGTACCTCAATATTCTGAATGAATTTGGATATAAATCTACCATCAATGACTCAACACGGGTCCAAGGTAGTAGTGAAACCTGTTTAGATCACATATTCCTTATGACGAATGTAAACAATTACGATAACATCATGCCCTTGGTGTTAAAAACAACTAAAACTGACCATTTTTCAACTAAAAAATATAAATAACATTATTATGAAAAATGATTAACAAACTATTTCGTAATAAGCTGAATACACTGATTGTTGAAGCAAAATCAAAATATTATCAACAACTAATTAATAAAAATTCGATCACCACAAAAAACTTATGTAACGTAGTTCAACAATGAACAAATTTGAAAAAGAATGAGAAGCCCATGAACAACATTACTGGCATAGATTCTGACGAGTTGCTTGTGAATGACATTGATGTTGCTAACGAGTTCAATAACCACTTCACTTCCGTAGACGCTTTTTTGATTTTATGATGCAACACCTTGTTTCTGGATAACGTGGTGAATATTCATCTCATTCAGGAAATTTTACTCACATATTTAGTTACTTGTGCACTTCAAAAAATTTACTTTATAGCAGAACGATCCCTACCAGGCTATACAGCTCTATATACAGTACCACCTTCATGTAGATATGCCCCGCACAACGTCTGAGACTCTGTTATAAATGGTAAGATGGCGCCACTCGAATCGCCTTACACCACACCGATAGTGATGTAACCTAGTCCTATACATAGTAGCATGGTGAAGGGTAGAAGCGAACACGGATTACGTATTATTATATATTTTAAAATAGTTCATGTTATTTTCATTTAGTAATATTTTTGTTTGTTGTTAAATAAAATTATTACTACACTGGCGCCCTGGCGTGGAGCTCGAATTAAGAATTCCTGAATGCAAGTGAGAGTTTCGTGAATACTTCGACATTTTTTTGTCTTGTAGAATCGAAACTGTCACATTTGACAGATCGGAATTTCGTCAGTCCGGCTTTTTCCAGTTATAACGACAGGAATATTCGCTGTTGACTTCATCCAATCCGATTTCACCAAACATTCCGCGTCGAAGTAAACGCATTGCTACAAGCCAAACAACCATGGCGATGTCTCCAGAGCAATTCCAACAGCTTCTACAAGCCGTAGCCGGCATAAGGACAGAACCAGATAATCGGAAGAAAGGGAGTTTGAGCAAATGCACGGCCCGATTCGACGGAACACGTTGTGATGAGACAGTCGACAATTTCCTAAACACCATAGCAGTCTATAAGGATTTGGAACAAATCACAGACCAAGGCGCAATTAAAGGCTTGCCACTACTACTTACTGACACTGCAGCTACTTGGTGGCAAGGCATAAAAGGAGAAGCAACAAACTGGAATAATGCTATTCGATTAATCCGTGCCGCTTTCTCTCCGGCAACTCCTGCATATCAAATTTACCTAGATATCTTCAAGTCTCATCAAGGAATCTCGGCACCTACTGACGAATTTTTTTGTCAAAAACGAGCACTCCTTTCCAAACTTCCACAAGGAAGACATTCCGAAGAAACACAGATTGATCTAATCTACGGTCTTATGCACATTAGACTTAGGGAAAAAATCCCAAGAGGAAAAATCACTACGTTTACTGACTTGATGACAAAAGCTAGACAAGTTGAGCATCTAGAAATGGAACTCAAGGATACGTCTACTTTACGACGCAATGAATCAACCGATATGCTACCGGTAAAGAAAACCAAATTAAGATGCACGTTTTGTAATTTTAAAGGTCACAGCATACAAGAATGTCGTAAACGGCAGAAGCAAGGCCAACCTAAAACGACTGCGACACGTACGGAGCCTACACAATCAACCGCTACCAAAACCGACAAAGGTCACCTTCACTGCTACGGATGTGGCAGAGCTGGATACTTCCGCAGCAATTGTCCCAATTGCACTAATGTCGGCAAAGTTGTCGATGCCCAAGCTGTCCACTTCTATTCGATAAATACGCTTTTAAGATCTACACCTGAAGTCCCAACAGTTCCTGCAAGAATATGTGGTATTAAGGCCCAAGCACATATAGATACTGCGGCTAAAACAAGCGTAGCTGGCGTCACCCTCTACAAACTTTTAGAAGACAAGAATTGTGCATTCACCAAAACCACAGCCCGAGTCACACTCGCTGATGGACTTCAAAAGCAAACAGAGTTACTGACAACATTTACTACTATAGAGTTAGGCGGTAGAACTCATAATATCAACTTTGTCGTGCTGCCTAACGCCGTGGACAACAGGACCTTATTAGGTATAGATTTCCTAGAAAAAGTTGGCATCGTGTTAGACTTAGGACAACGGTGCTGGTACTACGCAGACCGGCCTTTCGAGCGTTTTGAGTTTCAACCACAGTACCAAGGACTAATACAAAGACCACGGGATCAATCAGCAGAATCGAAGAAGCCGAAGAAATCTCTAAATATCGAAAGCGAACCAACTAAGGTACCAGATCCTAGAATACAACTTAACATCACGGACGTTGACGAGAATGATGACGTTTTATCTCCATTCTTAGAGTTTTTCACGTCACCCTTACGGGATGAGTTATGGGAAGCTCCAGACACCAGATTCCCAAATGTTAAAAAAAACAAGCACACGAGTAATTCGTATGCACCGGAAGACATAGATGAAATTTTTCGTGACAACTTACCTCTCACTTACTCGCCACAAAATAAAACAGGCACCAAGCGAAAAATCCTTGAGTTCTTTAGTTTCGATGTCTCCCTGCAACCAAACGGAGCCGCAACGCTATGCCCGACTAATCGAAACCAGCTGAATGCAATACTGCAGGAATTTCCAAATTTATTTGAGGAACATGGCCCTCCTACCACGCGGGCGGATCATCGAATAGACACAGGCACTAGTGGACCAATTTCCAGTGCGCCTTATCGTCTTAATGTCACCAAGCAAACCATTTTACGCGACAAACTCGACGAGATGTTGGCTAATGGAATAATCGAGGAAAGTGAAACAGCGTGGACTTCCCCCGTCGTCATGGTACCAAAGAAAGATGGCGATGTTAGGGTCTGCGTCGACTATCGCCGATTAAATTCGATTACGATACCAGATCGATACCCACTTCCTCGTATCGACGATTTGCTACACACAGCAAAGAGCAATCCTTATATGACTACCTTGGATCTCAAATCTGGTTACTGGCAAATAAGAATGCATGAGGAAGATAAGAAGAAAACCGGGTTTATTACACCTTTTGGAGTTTACTGCTTCATGCGCATGCCATTCGGTCTAAGAAATGCTCCGGCAACATTTCAGAGATTAATGGATAGGTTTAAAATTAGTCTCAGTCATATAACACTTCTAGTATATTTAGATGACTTGATTATTCGTTCATCAACGTTTGAAGACCACTTGAGGGACTTGGAACAAGTTTTTCGACGTTTACACGATTTCCAACTCCGTATTAATAGAACTAAATGCCGTTTTACCTGTGCCTACCCATGTAAAGGATCTCCTAAGATTTATCCAAACTTGTTCATGGTATCGCCGATTTATTGCAAATTTTGCCAGCATTGCAAAACCTCTTACAAATTTGACTCGGAAGAATACTCCGTGGAAATGGGGAACAACTGAGCAAGATGCGTATAACAAATTAAAGAACTGTCTGATAACTGCTCCAATCCTCAAACAAGCAGATGAGAGTGAACCCTTCACTATTAAATCCGACGCCAGTAGCTATGCCATCGGTGCAGTTTTGGTCCAGGGGGAGGGAGCAACCGAACACCCTATTGAGTATGCGAGTCGCTTATTAACGAGTGCAGAGAGGAACTATATGACCACGGAGGAAGTAGCATCACCTGCCAATCCACCCCTAAGGAAGAAAGGATTACGAGGTAGACCCAAGAAACAACAACCTTAATCGTCCTGCTTGGTGTGCTAGTCTCTTTCTGACTTAAAATTATTATAATACATGGTTTTTAACGCACTATATTAATAACCATTACTAAATTGTTCATTTCTTTGTTTATAATTGTCTTTTTTAGTTCGATAATGATATTTAAGTCTTCTGATTGGTCAACACTAAAATTTAAATCTTTCACTTTCTACAACACAAATAATCATAAAATGCATATGCATTCCATTCATATTACATTTTCTTTCTATTCACTGCATTGCTAAACATATTATGTCAATAATTTCTTATATTTTATTCTTATTATTTGATATTAATTACATTTTAAGTTGGTATCCCTGTTGTCATATCTTAATTTTTTATTCATTGACATTACCTACACAAATTACAGATTTCTATACTTTTACATTTTCTGTTAAAATTAAAATCATTGAATATTTGATTAACTGTATTTTATATATTTTCGCTATTCTAAATTTACTTGTTTGTCGATCATTTCATAGTTTTGTTGGTATTTTAATTCTCATTCTATCTTATCCTTTCTATTCCTGTCTTAGATTACACATGGTGCTGAATTATTTTATTCATGTTTTGCAATAATTATTCACATGACTTATTTGACCTTTTTCTGATTATTTCTATTGACTTACTTCGATATTTCTGTATGAACTTAAAATTCTCCATATTCAAATAATATATCATTTCTAGCTGGCGTGTCTTCGGGAAATTGAAATAACAAATTCAGAACACATTTTCCAGAGTTCAGGTAACCAAGTAGATGGAATATAATTTTATTATTTCAAGTACTTATTCACAAGCGAGAATAACAAGTTTAAAAATAATTTATTCCGTGGCGCTCCTGAGAATATTCAAGGAGTTATATCTCACCTGTAGCCTCTAGGATTTACACTATTAAAAATTCTCACAAATAACATTATGTGAGAAATATTATTCATCCTTGTCTCTGGTTTATTATATAAGTTTAAAGCGCATAGCTTCAGTCATATTAACTTGACGGTACAGGTTGGCAAATTAATTTTGGCAATCGGAAATTTGGCAACGTCCGATGCACCGTAGCAAAGACGTATGCGGATTGCAAGAGCCCATTTCGCTGGCAGAATTCGTAAGGTTCATTGCGACAGTACAGTTCAGACAAAAGTGTGATTACCGCAGTTGTGCAATACTACCTTGTTATGGCGACTCCAGAAAGTAAAGTTGTTTATGAAAAGTTGAGTGAGCAGTGACGTGAAATAATTATGAACGTTTGAAATTTCATTACCGAAGAGGTAAACAATGGGAAGTCAACAATTCCATTGACAAAGCTAGGTTTTAATTATTGCAATGAAATTTTTAAATCGAAGTGATTATTTAACAAATTTACACCCGAAAGTGAATTTTTTAAACCGATTTTGGTACATAAAATATTTATTTGTGAAACGATTTGAAAAAGTGACATTAGGGTGAGACAAAGTATTTTATGCACTGATTTGTCAATTTTATGCACTCATGTGTCAATTTTATGCACCGTTATGTCATCATGACAAACAGCAACCTAAATGAGATATTTTTTGGTTTTTGCATGCCTGCGGCTCATGCGTCAATTCTTCCATTCGTGAAAAAAGCACCACTTTATGCACTTGTTGCATAATTAACTATTATGTTTCTGTCTACAGGAGTATATAAAAGGATACATGTTTATTATGTGTAAGATACCTATTTAAATGTAATAGGTTTTTTAGCTTATAATTATAATTATTATACTTATTTCATACCTATCTCTATTATGTTTCGGTTTTATTATTTGTTTTGAACCATCTTCCGATTTCAGTTACAATAGCTGTTTGGTCATATTAAAATATGTTTGAACTAAAATCTGAAGATCGTTTGAAACAGCTAATGAACTGAAACGTGATATAGTATTTTTGAATTTAATACTTCTTTTAAATGGCAGAAAACCACGACAAAAATTATTATTTCTAAGAATGGTCACTGAGAACAAATTTAACTACCTCCTCATTTAATTTGTATAAAAATTCACATGAGTGAAACTTTTAATATATTTATGTCGACTTATTTTATTATCAGGTCATTGAACGAGTTTCTGCTGCTACGAAAGTTAGCCAAAGAACGCTTTCCCGTATTAAAAAAGAAGCTTTGGCAGGAAGTAATGCTGACACTGATGTGCCTACTAAAAAAAAAACGTCCAGTATCCGTATGGATCAATTCAACAAAACTGTGCTTAGAAGGTGCATAATGTCACATATCCGAGAAAAAAGTACCCACGTTAAGAAATGTTCACCAAACCGTTGCAAATAGTTATCGCTTCGCAGGAAGTTGCGAATCTCTGCGGGAACAAATACATCCTTTGCCTTTTCGTTGGAACAACATGAAAAACATCAGAAGTTTGTTGATGGAAAGTCACGAGATCAGACATTTCACCAACTATATTTAAGAAACAAGTGCAGAGAACAGAACAAACCTATCATTTATATGGATGAAACATACATTCATTCATGTCACACGCACCTTAAAGGATGAAGCGACAAGAGTAACGAAGGATTAAGAAAACTCATTTCAGAAGGTAATAGGCTCATCATTGTGCGTGCAGGAAGTGAAAATGGTTTGGTATCTAATGCTGGTATTACGTGGAACTCCCAGTCAAAAATAGGAGATTATCATAATGAAATGGTGTACGAAAATTATGAGAAGTGGGTACAAGACTTATTCCAAACCCACCAAAAAAACGCTGTTGTGGTAATTGATAATGCCCCATATCACAATGTCCTAAATGAAAAAATTACCTACGACTGCTGCGACTAAACGACAATTAAAAAACTGGATTTGAAGTTTTAAGGTTACCCCCTTATCTTCTGGACTTAAATCCGATCGCAAGTGTTTGGGCGGCACTATGTGGCCAAACGAAATGTTACCTTCAATTTTACAAAAGCTAAAGAATTCTGTAATTAATTTTTTGATAAATGTTCTGAAAATTATTGGAAAGTTAGAAGTGACCATGTTAAAAAGATTGAAGATGAATTTATGAACAATGAACCACTTTTGGATACTGTTATAGAAGACGGAGATAGCGAGGATGACGAAGTTAATATAGAAAGTGATTCTGAAGAATGATTTGTAGATGCACTTCATTATTTTACTATTGATGATCCCTGTACATCTAAAACATATTTTTCATTATAGTGTTTGTTTGTAGGTGGTATGACTGAATACAATAAACTCAACAAATGTAAATAGGTGTTATAAAATTGTAGATATTAGAGACGAATTCCACTAACGTAATATAATATTCGTAGCACATCTGTACGTAGTTCTTAATAAACAATAACTGACGGCACCCAGAACCAAGATTTTTTTTGTTTTGCTAGTCCTAACTCTGTAAAATGTTCTTATTTCAATGTAAATATTTGCAAAAAACCCAAAAATTCACATTTTAAAGTAGAAATATCTACCACAGAAAAGCTTTAATATTTTATTCATATTTTAAGTACACTCATTAGACCATCTCCTAAGGCGATTTCCCCAATGTGTTTCTCTAATTTTATGTATAAACTCGAATTTTCACATTATTATCTACTACATATTATTAAAAATAACAATTTTAGAAATATTATCAGGTAGGTATGTCATTAATTACTACTACGAACAGAAAGGGGAAATTGTTGCCCATGGTTAAATTTAGAAAGTCGTTTAACAGTCTTTATTATACTGTACGATTTATCTAGAAAATCTACCTGACTTCTAATTTATATACAAATAAACCTCAATGACGAATATTATGAAGAGACCACTTAAAAGACGTTAATTTGAACTAGAGGTGAAAGTTTGTCTCTTGGAATCTATTTATTATTTACATCATATAAAATAGTAAAGGGTAATTATAGAATTCCCCCTATGGTTTTTGAAGCAATAAATAATGATGTCTGTACAAAAAAAACATATTTTCGTAGAAATGGTTTTTATTTCCTTATTCATTTAATTAATAATGAAGAACACATTAATGTTATTTTGTTTTGTAAACTCGATTTCATATAGCATTATACATGTGCCACAATTTATTATTATTAAATCCAAATTCAAAATATTCTGTTACTCTCGTCCGTATTAGTAGCTTCACAACCTTTAAAACTTTGTATGCGGAATGTACGTCGCCTGCTCTTCTTGGTAACTGCTTTTATAACGTTGTCAAGTTGTATGGCTTTCTCGCGCATCGTCAACTGCCAAAATTAATTCGGTAACCTGTAACTTGTTAAGTATACTATGTTCAATTCTCAGCTTGAATGGAACGACCTTTGGTGGTGGAGTGGGAACAATTTATTTAAAACCATATCGAAGTACATAATACAGAACTTGTTCATATCTGGTAAGTAAGCAGAATAAATTGCTGTAGAAATCTAATTCTCCATTTATATATGGAGTTTATTATATTTATGGTATATGCTACATGAATTCACGAAAATGTACAGATTGAAATAATTCTTATTTTATTGGTATCAATATGTCTCGACCACTGAGATCATTGACACATGTTACATTCATTATCGTACAATTTAGCTACCAGAACTAAACATTACCAAACTGTTTAGAGTACATGAACAATCTTAATATAGATTGACGTCCTTTAAATTAATTATTAGGAGTGATCTGGAATATTTAAAATTTCTTGGAGCGAATATCGTAGCTTGTGGTTACGGTGTTTCTCGAAGTATTGTAAACAGATTGTAAATATATGCTCAACTATGATTAGTACTTCGCAGTTCTGAATCGGAAACGGCCATTAAATATCCATGAGTTTAGAATGCCCAATATGTAGCTGCGTACAATCACTGCATGTCTTCGAGCCTTTGAAGTCGATGAACCGTTGATTTGCTTAGGGTTGACGTATGGAATATCTTATCCTAGTTATTAGGTCATTGTGAATTTTTATTGAGTCAATAGAGGGACCATATTTAAACCGTATTTTGTACTTTGGTCCGCAAGTTCATTTCTGGTTATTCCGGCTTCAGACGATACCCAGATTAATGTAATGGTAGGTAATCCTAGAGCTCGCAAAACGGTCAATAGAGTCATGAATACAGCGGGCAATATGTACGGAATCAATTTGTCTAACAGAGTTTATTGATGTATGTAAGAGAGTTTGTGCATGTAGCTGATTGTAGTCAGGGGATAAAGAGTTTAAAGCATATAAATATCCTGTGTAGATGATAGCGAATGATGGTAGACGCAATCTACGCCATCCTCAGATATAAACGCATAAGTATACAGTATTTTATTGTAGTGAGTGAAATTTATAACATCTGAAAGCGTTGTTTCAATAGATCGTTATGATTTTTATGCTTAGGGAATACAAAGATGTGTTGAACTTTGGTTGATGCTTTGACCAAAGAGGATAGGATAAGATAACGGATAATAACGGAAACTATATTAGATAGATTGATATCAGTTATGAGTGGTGATAGGATTTCTGGAAGTTGTTGGCGTTGGAGTACTAGTGTTGGATGAACGATTTGTTAGAGGATATACTGGAATCTTGGGGTGTGCTTAATCTTTTGCACATTATGACATAAGAAATAGTTGCCGTCTCTACCAAAGAGAAGGTTCGTTGGATTCACAGTAGCTACGTTCAGCAGGACTGGATCTGATAGTTTCAAGACAAATTCTTAGAGCTGTATCGTAAACTGAAATAAGGGTTTTTAAATCAGATTTGCTGGCTGACCTGTAAATTAAGTGTTCATACTCTAGTTTGGAATAAACAAGGGATTTGTACACATGTAACACGATTTTTTCACCAACTCGCCAGTGATGATGAGTTATTGTATTTTAGGCTTATTTCAGAATGAAATAGGGCTATTGTAGAGAGTAGCATGACGCGACTTCGGAAAAATTTCAATACAGTTTTTCGTTTTGGTGTTCCTATATGCCAAAATCACCCTCCGTTCCAAAGGTTATATAAATATATATATATATATATATATATATATATATATATATATATATGTATGTGTTATAACGGAATTTGTAAGCACGATAGAGGGCGGATTTTTTGACAGATCAAAACCAAACTCGCTACAAAAATACACTAGTTCAAAATATTGGACGAGTTCGTTAATGAGCCAAATCGGCACAGTAAAAACAAAATGGCGGCCAGTCAAAGTTGAAAAAAAATCGTATTTCCTTTGTTTTTCATTTGACGCAAAGAAGTTACTAAGCTTTTTCAAAGACCTTAACACGTTCTACAACTTTTGTATTCAACATTTTTCTCTAAATCGTACATTAAAACATTTATTTAAGAAAATTCACAAATTATAACGGAATTTGTAATCACGATAGAGGGCGTATTTTTGAACGGATCGTAACCAAACTCGCTACAAAATCGGTTAGGCAAAAATCTTGGACGAGTTCGTAAATGAGCCAAATCGGTCCAGTAAAAACAAAATAGCGGCCTGTCAAAGTTGAAAAAAAAATCGTATTTCCTTGGTTTTTTATTTGACGCAAAAAAAGTTACTAAGCTTTTTTATAGACCTTAACACGTTCTACAACTTTTGTATTCAACATTTCTCTCTAAATCGTACATTAAAACATTTAGATAAGAAAATTCACAAATTTACCAGAAATTGATTTGATGCCAGAATGTTACTTTGGTTGTTTGTACATCTCAAAACATTCTATTACTTTTGTATCTAATTTTCTATTCTCGGTTTTATGCAAACATGTTACTGAAATCCGCCTATCCAATTGGTCCTGTGCCATTGGGATTTTAAAAGTCAGCTCATGTGTGATTGTGCTGGATTGATTATTTGGTGTTTTGGTGGGTACGAAAGGTTCCTTATATTAACCATATTTTCAATCAACTTATACATTGTGCATGTTAATGAAATAGGACAGTGTAGTTCTATTGAAGGTTTATATGGTATTACCACTGGAATTGGAATTTATTCTCGCCATTACGCTGGAAAATGCTGTTTAGTCTAGGCGGTGTTATACAATTCCAGCAAGTAAGTTAAGTAATCGGTGATAAACATTCTGAAAAAATCAATGGTATATTATCGGGACCAGCGCAAGAAAGAGAGTAAGACCAAATCCTATAGCACACTCATAGGTACTTCGAAGATATCGCCTTCTCTGTGACCTCACATTCCGTAAAGCATGTCGCGACCATAACCATAACGTCATACCCAAATCCCTACAACTCAAACGTCAGACCAAATCATCATCAATATCTCGTACCTTCAGCAAAGCCAGCTTCCCTCTTCTCACAAATTCCATACATACCACCAGACAACATCCTCATACCGTCAATCTCCGTCTTTTCATCAAATCCACTCCTTCTGTGTTCATCCACTATTATGGGATACTTTTGACTGCCCATCTGGCCAAAAATCCAAATACATATCTGACCAAAAGACCCAAAGTCTCAACTTTTTTCACTTGAAAAACCGCCTCCAAAAACTCTTGACATTGGCACACTTGTCCATAATTACTCCGACATCCTTATTTCTAAACACGCCAAACAGGCTGTTGCCAAAGACTTTAATTACGCTGTCACACCAAAATGCATTCCAATAGACACTATCTTCTACTTCCCTTTGAATTCCTTCCTACTCCATCTGAACAGCGTACACTACTGTATCCAATTCAGAATGAAAGTGGAAGATAACTCATCTCTACCATTTCTTGACGTCATGATTCAAAAACTTTCACCAAAATGATTTCTCATACTGCATATATCGCAAACTCACTCACACCAACCGTTTTCTCGATACCCATTCCCATCACCATCTGGCTTAACTCAATTCCGTCATCAATACACTCGTATCCCGATCCATCTCTCTGTCTGACGAATCCAATCGACCATAAGAAATCAATTTTCTAAAACAAACTTTAATTCAAAATTGATACAAAGAATCCCAAATCAATAGGAGCATTCAGAAATTTTCAAACTCCCATTCCATCACCTTCCACCATTGATTTAGATAGTCAATCAAAATTATATTAAAGGAGTGACAGACAGAATCTGTGAAATCTCCAAAACCCACGGTATTCGAACAATGTTCATACCCCAACAGAAAATATCACACCTAATCAGATATGTCAAGGATAAAATTCCCAACAGCATGGCGTATAATATGAAATCCCTTGCTTATATTGTTCCCGCACATAGGTCAGATTAACCGACGTATCCCCGTTAGAGCAAAAGAATACTCATCGTCTATCAGAAATTCCAATTCCGATCCTACTTCCACCCTAGCTCAACACCCTGTCCAAACAGGGAACACAATCGATTTAGATGGTAACCATAACTATCGCCTCCACACGCTCCTTTAAGTCCAGAATAATTCGAGAAGGTATCATGATAGAAAGGTCCAAACTGCTCAAATACCAGGGACGACAGCCAGCGATTGCCATCGGCCTGGAAACATCTTCTCCACCCGTCCAATTCCGATGCTATCTCACCTCCTTCCACCATGGCCTGAGCCTAATATAACAATGTCCCCCCTAAAATATCCCGTGATAACGAACGTTCTATATCTGATACCACTTCCGCCAGCAGCACAGGCAACGCACGCGCCAAAAGACCATAGCCTCCAAAAGGTCCCCCATTAATACACGGTCCAGACAACTTATCGGTCAGTCGGCTTCAAACCAGTAGTAAGTGTTAGGTTAGTGTTTTACGATGTTTTAACTGGTAAACCATTTTGGTTATTTATTATATTTTATTATTATTTCCTTTTTCGGTGAAATTCCAAGGAGTAGGCAGAACCCTTGGAATTAGCCGAAGGGGGTGATTCGTTATGTAGAGTAGGCAGATAGAGATAACGGAATCGGATCACTTCCTATAGTAATGAACGAATAACATTACCCCCCTCCTCTCTTAATAATGGCTTCAAAGTTGTAGCCGAAACGTCGAGAAATTACAAATTACCAACACGGTTCAACCCGTGAACCTAGTTCATTTCTTCATAACTCCAATCGCTGAAACATTTACGAAGATAAATATTTCTATATCTAAATTCATATGTATATATATATATATATATATATATATATATATATATATATATATAACAAAAACAGAATTAGCGGGCATATCACGCAAAAGAGGTTACAGAGAATGAGTGGTAACCGTAGACATGCATGTTTCTGGCTCATTAGCCTTCATCGGTACGGCATAACCAAGAAAAGGTGTACAACTTGGGAGCAAAGATGTTAATTGAAACATGAGAAAACACAAACAACGGATTTCAACAAGATAACCAAACGCACATTTGTGCCTTCAAATGGAAGATCCCGAGTTTGAAGGCACAAATGTGCGTTTGGTTATCTTGTTGAAATCCGTTGTTTGTAACCTCTGTAACCTCTTTTGCGTGATATGCCCGCTAATTCTGTCTTTGTTTTATATTCCACGCGTTATTCTTTCATCTTTTCATTGGTTATATATATATATATATATATATATATATATATATATATATATATATATATATATATATATATATATATATATATATATATATATATATACAGGGTGTCCCAGGACTAATGGGAAAAAAGTCAGGAGCGTATAATCTGAGTCAAAATAATGTTAGTACTTCATATAAACTTTTTTTATTCAGGTCCTCGTTTTCGAGTTATAGGCCTCCAAAGTTTTAATTTTGAATTTGGTTTTTATTTTTATTTTTTGTACTAGTTATTTGATCTTTATAAAATTCACGGCAAAGCTATAATGTACGTGTATGTTTATTTTGGTAAGGTAAACAGATTTACAGTAGTGTCTTGAAGCCAGGGACGGACTACTCGCAATAGTTAGTGATCCAAAAAATTTGCAGGGATGGCACACCCTGTATGAAATTATCGAAATTCACTTCCCCACACATTAAGCTAACGAAAAGGTACTCCTGTTAGAATTCGATAAAATAAGCCGTTCGGCTAATATTGACAGTTTTATTGCACTACGTACATTCACCATTTTTATAAGTACACAACGAGGTAAAACTAACTTATTAATACGATGTCCAAGATTTACCTTCAGTACTACAAAAAAATAATTTAACGATAGCAGAAGATGAAAAACATTAACGACTTATTAATTGGAAAGTTGGTAAAAACTTTTTAAAAGTGTTTTTACCGTTTATCAAGTAACCATAGGATTAGTTGTCAAACATTGTGTAGAATAGTTCGTAGTCAGTACTTGTCAATAATTCATAAGTCCTTAATTTAACAGGTACAATGGCAGAATTCACTTTTATTGAGTACGCAGATATGAATTTAATGTATGGACTGGTTTCTCGAAACTGTTTAGAGGCCAGAAGGCTTTATGCAGAACATTTTGCAAACAGAGCATTTCCAGACAGACGAATGTTTGAGCGTATTGATCTCAGGATACGAGAAACAGGTATGAATAAGTAAATGTAATTTTCCATGTATACAAAACAAAGTTATAAATTTTAGGACGTTTTTTGCCAAAAAAAATGTGGAGAAGGTCCAGTACGAAGCGTACGTACTGTGGCAGTTGAACAAGACTTGTTAAATGCAGTTGATAATGAACCATCAACGAGTTTACGAAAATTATCAAGAGAACATAACGTCTCGAAATCAGTTGTGCATCGCGTTCTAAAAGAACAGCTGTTATATCCTTTTCACATAAAAAGTACACAGTATGACAGTGGCTGATTATCCTTCACGACTTGAGTATAGCCAGTGGTTTCTGCGACAACAACAAGCAGACAATACATTTATTAGTAACGTTCTCTTTACGAACGAATCCGGTTTCACCAGAGATGTAGTCATAAATTCTCATAATATGCATTTATGGGATGATGCGAATCCACATGGCATTAGTCAAACTAGGAGCCAGCATAGATTCATGGTTAATGTTTGGGCAGGAATAGTTGGAAATCATTTGATAGGGCTATACTTTATTGACGATACTTTGACCGGTCAGAGATATTTGGAGTTTTTGCGAAATGAGTTATGGAACCTGTTTGATGATGTGCTACTACAAACTCGTAGGAATTTATGGTTCATGCATGATGGGGCCCCTCCTCATTTCAGTTTAGATGTACGATAGCATTTACAAACAAGGTTTCCTAATAGATGGATTGGTCGTGGAGGCCCTTTTCAATGACCACCGCGATCAGGAGATGTTAATCCTATGGATTTTTTCCTCTAGGGTTATCTCAAAAGTAAGGTATACGCAACACCTGTGCAAACAAGGCAAGATTTAATAGACAGAAATCTGTTACACTGCAATGTTATTAGAAGTGCAAAGAAACAACCGTCGTAGACTTAGAATGTGCGTGGAAGTGGGAGGAGCTCATATTGAACATTTATTAGAAGAACGTTAGTTTTTGTTGTTTAGGAATTAGTTTCAGTCGATTGTTTTATAACTTGTGTTTTATGAGGTTTTCTTAATGGTTTAATAATGTTGTGTTCGTAATTTTGATTAAAAGCAACTAATTACGTTGTCTGCGTACCTTTTTAATTCCCATTTAATAAGTTCTTAATGTTTTTATCATCTGCTATCATAAAATTATTTTTTTGTAGTACATCGTATTAATAAGTTAGTTAGGTAAATTTGTACGTAATGCATTAATAAAACTGTAAATATTAGCCAAACGGCTCATTTTATCGAATTCCAGCAAGAGTACCTTTTCGTTAGCTTAATGTGTGGGGAAGTCAATTTCGATAATTTCATACAGGGTGTGCCATCCCTGCAAATTTTTTGGATCACTAACCATTGCGAGTAGTCCGTCCCTGGCTTCAAGGCACTACTGTAAATCTGTTTACCTTTCCAAAATAAACATACACGTACATTATAGCTTTGCCGTAAATTTTACAAAGATCAAATAACTAGTAAAAAAAATAAAAATAAAAACCAAATTCAAAATTAAAACTTTGGAGGCCTATAACTCGAAAACGAGGGCCTACATAGAAAAAGTTTATATGAAGTACTAACATTATTTTGGCTCAAATTATACGCTCCTGACTTTTTTCCCATTAGTCCCGGGACACCCTGTATATATATATATATATATATATATATATATATCTATATATCTATATATATATATATAAACAACAAGATATACAGTGCTATTCAAAAGTCCCCTCCCCCCTCGTATCTTTTGAATGGCTAGACTTACATTAATAAAATTTGAAGGGTGAAAATGAAGTGTTGTAAACTTCTCTATGAATGGTAACAGGTGACGTAATAGTAATAGATGACGTCACAGTGCCACTCTGGCCAATAATTCTAAATAGGACTTTATGGCAAGTGATATCTCGTTTGAAAGGCATTTACATTGGCTACATAGCCATATCAATTTTGTTTGGGTTTAAATTAATTTTGACAGATAAATTAAATAAATACCAAAATTATTATTTCAAATTTAAATATTGAAGATTTTTCAGTCCGCCTCTGGTTAGTGGTCAAAAAAATTTACGTTTTTAATTTAACAGTATTTGATGCTTTGCAAAGTTTTTGTAAATAGCCTAAATACTTAATCTTATTATTGTTTAACGAGACGTTTAAGAGTTTACATAGGTAAAATGGTACGTACTCAAGCCGACAAAGTAGCAGCTATCTTAATAATTGGTGAATCTAGAAAGAATCTCCATGAAGCGGAACGTTTATTTAACGAGAGATACCCAGATCGCCATATCTCGAGAACTTATTTGAGGGAGCTTCTTCACAAGTTTGAAGCAACAGGTAGTGTTCAAGATGCCAAACGATCTGGTCGACCAACATTTAGTGATGATAAAAAAATTGATATAGTTGCTGAAATGGTAGTAAACCGTACTTCCTTTTCAACTAAAGTTGCGTCTATCTGTGAAGTAAGTGAAAGTACAGTACAGAGAGCGTTGGCTAAAAATAAATTTCATCCATACAAGTTAAAAATGGTGCACCACCTTTCGGATGACGACCCCGACAGAAGACTCGAATTCTGTGAATGTATGACAAATAAAATTAGTCAAAACTCACATTCACAAAAACAATTTGTTTTAGTGACGAAAGTACTTTTTGCCTTAATGGAAATGTGAATACACACAATGTAAGGTATTGGAGTGACACAAATCCTCACACCTTTCGTGAACAATGGCCATCTCGGACACCATTAGATTCTTTCCTATGGGGGTACTTGAAATCCAAGGTTCATACTACAGCACCAGATAGCATTGGCGTTTTGAAAGAAAGAATTACTGAAGAATGCAATGCTATTTCAGCTGACACATTCGAACGAGTAAGATAAGAGCTTACTAATAGGCTGTATTACTGTCAGGAAGTAGACGTAGCACATTTTGAACACTTGCTATAAGAATCCATTTTGATATTTGATTAAGAAATTTAAAAAAATAATTTCAATAATTTTGGTATTTATTTAATTTATCCGTCAAAATTAATTTAAACCCAAACAAAATTAATATGGCTATGTAGCCAATGACAATGCCTTTCAAACGAGATATCACTTGCCTAAGGTCCTATTTAAAATTATTGGCCAGAGTGGCACAGTGACGTCATCTATTACTATTACGTCACCTGTTACCATTCATAGAGAAGTTTACAACACTTTATTTTCACTCTCCAAATTTTATTAATGTGAGTGTAGCCGTTCAAAAGATACGAGGGGGGGAGGGGACTTTTGAATAGCACTGTATATACAGTGTGGAAACCACTTATGGAATAAAATTCTTCATGTCATTATTTTAGGAAATTATAAAAAATGCCGAGACACGTCAACTTTTGAATTGAGTTGTGCGTTATGTGAAGATAAATTTAAATGTACAGGGTTATTCACGCAAGTATGCCATAGTCGGTGTTTTTTTTTAATGAAACACCCTGCATATTTGCATTTTTTGAAATCCTCTTAATAAACCGATTCCAACAAACTAAATAATGTATGGTCAATTATGAATTATACAGGGTGAAATTTTGAAATTAATAATTTATTACACTTGAAATATTGGTACTTTTTTAAATTAGCTAAATATGGATTTATCAGAAATTTAAACTAACTAATTATTAGACGTATTTGTTATTTAACAAAACCTGCTACGCCCATGAATATTATCATAAAATACCTAAAAATTGCATAAAAACGCCAATAATTAAACAAAAACGGTGAATAATGTGGATTGTTTTCTATTCTGTCAGTTGTTGATGTGTTGACAGTTTATACTGAGAAAGTAAAATCTTTTTCTAACACTCTTTCCTTGTCGACATAACAATAAAATATTTAACTGAGACTCACTGAATTGAGATTTTAATGATGATCGGGTATGGGGATAACTGCAGAAGTCAAGTGGCAAACTTATTTAATCACAGGTATCCCGAATTGCCTAATATTTCACAAAGTACTATGTCTTAAATTCATGCACAATTCAGAGAACTTGGACATGTCAAACCATTGAAAAGAAAACCACACTTCGTTGAAGATGATGTGAAAGTGGATATTTTGTAAGTGTCCAAAAGAATTCAACTTCTAGTACACATCAAATTGCCCGTGAAAATAATGTTAGTCATACAACTGTTCTAAGATGTCTTCATAAAGAAAAACTTCATCCCTACAAATTAACTTTTGTGCAGGAGTTAACAGAAGACGATCCAGATCGTAGAATGGATTTCTGCGAAAGATTGATGAATAAGCTGAACAGAAATGAGATGGCTCTTCGTACCATTCTTTTTTCTGACGAATCAACATTCACATTGAATGGAGAGGTAAACCGACAGAACTGTAGATATTGGTCAGCAGAGAATCGTAATTGGATGCGTGAGACACATACTCAGTACCCTCAAAAGGTGAACGTTTGGGCCGGTATCATTGGCGACCATATTATTGGTCCTATATTTATAGATGGAAATTTTACAGCTGAAAAATATTTAAATATGCTGAGAAATGGAAGTACTCCTGCGTTGGCAAACTTATATCTCAACGCAATAGATCCTAGCTTACCGAATGAAAATGTTTGGTTCCAGCAAGACGGGGCAACACCCCATTATGCTTTAATGGTAAGAACTTATTTAGATGAAATCTTCCCCAATAAATGGATTGGACGAAGAGGTACTATTGAGTGGCCAGCTAGATCGCCAGACCTTACGCCGTTAGATTTTTTTCTGTGGGGTTATCTTAAGAACAAAGTATATGCAACACAACCAACTAGCATTGTAGACCTCAAAGACAGAATAACTACAGAAATATGGAATATTTCACCTCAAACTTTAAACAAAGTTGAGGAGGAGTTCTATAGGAGACTGTGCTATTGCCAACAACTAGGAGGAGAACATTTTGAGCATTTATTTTAATGTATGTGTTTAATAACTAAAAATAAAAATTTCACCCTGTATAATTCATAATTGACCATACATTATTTAGTTCGTTGGAATCGGTTTATTAAGGGGAATTCCAAAATATGCAAATATACAGGGCGTTTCATTAAAAAAAAACAACACCGACTATGGCATACTTGCATGAATCACACTGTACATTTAAATTTATGTTTACATAACGCACAACTCAATTCAAAAGTTGACGTGTCTCGGCATTCTTTATAATTTTCTAAAATAATGACTGTATATACAGTGCTATTCAAAAGTCCCCTCCCCGCCTCGTATCTTTTGAACGACTACACTTACATTAATGAAATTTGGAGGGTGCAAATAAAGTGTTGTAAACTTCCCTACGAATGGTAACAGGTGACGTAATAGTAATAGATGACGTCACAGTTTCACTCTGGCCAATAATTTTAAATAGGACCTTATGGCTAGTGATATCTCGTTTAAAAGGCATTGACGTTGGCCTCATAGCCATATTAATTTTGTTTGGGTTTAAATCAATTTTGACGGAAAAATTAAATAAATACCAAAATTATTGAAATAATTTTTTTAAATTTAATTTATCAAATATCAACAATGGATTCTTATAGCAAGTGTTCGAAATGTGCTCCGTCTGCCTCCTGACAGTAATACATCGGCCGGCGAGGCCTTATAGAATGGCTACCTCGGTCACCAGATCTGGCACCATTAGATTTTTTTCTATAGGGGTACTTGAAATCCAAGATTTATACTCTGGCACCAGATAGCATTGGCGTTTTGGAAGAAACAATTACTGAATAATGCAATGCTATTTCAGCTGACACATTCGAACGAGTACGATAAGAGTTTACTAATAGGATGTATTACTGTCAGGAAGTAGATGGAGCACATTTCAAACACTTGCTATAACAATACATTGTTGATATTCAATAATTTTGGTATTTATTTAATTTGTCCGTCAAAACTAATTTAAACCCAAACAAAATTAATATGGCTATGTAGCCAATGTCAATGCCTTTCAAACGAGATATCACTTGCCGTAAGGTCCTGTTTAAAATTATTGGCCAGAGTGGCACTGTGACGTCATCTATTATTATCACGTCACCGGTTACCATTCGTAGAGAAGTTTACAACACTTTATTTTCACCCTCCAAATTTTATTAATGTGAGTGTAGCCGTTAAAAAGATACGAGGGGGAGGGGACTTTTAAATAGCACTGTATATGTATATATATATATATATATATATATATAACAAAGAAGATCTTCTTTGTTATTTACTATGGGTCGGAAGGTTCATGGCGGAGGGGCTATATGCGCCTCCGTATCGATGTTGGTTGTTGTCCTGAAAACTCGGGATCTTCCAATTGAAGACACAAATGAGCGTTTGGTTTCCCTGCTGGAATCCGTTTATTTGTGTTTTCCCATGTTTCAATTAACATCTTTGCTCCCAAATTTCACATCCTTATTTGGTTATGCCGTGCTGAAGAGGCAAAATGAGCCAGAAACATGCATGTCCACGGTTACCACTCTATTTCAGTAGCCCTTTATTTGTTGTTATTTGTTGTTATTTGTATATATATATATATATATATATATATATATATATATATATATATATATATATATAAGGAAACGAAAGGTAAATATTGGGTAATCGGTCTGTATAAAAAGTTAAACTCTTTTGTTCAACGTGCCTCTATATTTCGTTGTACTTCACAACTTCCTCAGGAGGTTATTGCTATAAACATTAATTAATGAAACAAGAGTACAATAAATGAAATAAAATTACTTACAACGTGAGCCATTAAAATACATTAAAACACATGATGTGGAGTCAACCAGTTAAAACAGAAAAAATAAGGACGAACACATTGGCTATTACTAGTATACTAAGTAAATAACATCAAATAATCTTTTTAAAACTTGTCATACTAAAAATACATTCTTTATAAGCGAGAACAAAAAGTAAGTTCATTGTATACTAACATCCCATCGGATCTATTACTGGATATTCTGGATGAACAATGGCATCTCATTGAACCACATTGCAGCATTTCCAAGGCAAATTTCCTTAAATTGATTACATTTATCATCGAAAATTGCTACTTTTCATTCAATAATAAATTCTACCAACAAATATTTGGTACCCCAATGGGATCACCAATCAGTCCTATTTTGGCATTGATAGTTATGGACCACCTGCTTGATTCTGTCATTCCTGTACTACCTTTCAATTTACCCTTTTTGTTTAAATATGTGGACGACATTATTTGTGCGGTTCCCTACAAGTTGGTTGACACTACGTTGAATTTGTTTAATGCTTTTAATAATAGCATTCAATTCTCCGTTGAGAGGGAGTGTAATGATAATTCTGTTCCTTTTTTGGATACAAGAGTTATTAGATCAAATGATAATAAACTCATTCTTGATTGGTATCAAAAGCCGACTGCGTCTGGTAGATATATCAACTATTTCTCGAATCATCCTATGAAGCAGAAATTCAATACAGTTATTAATTTTAAAAAACCGAGTGTTGCATATTAGCGATACAAGATTTTTACACGATAATTTGAAAAAACTTTTTTGGATTTTTAAAAACAACGGTTATCCTACACGTTTATTAAATAAGTTAATTTACAGTTCTAACTTTTATGATGGTCCTATTGATAATGGGGCGGTTGTTCCATTCAAATATAAAAAGTTGCCTTACATTCCACCTCTTACTAATAAGGTTGTCTCACATTTCAAAACATTTACGAACTTAAAGATATCGAAATATAATGTCACTACGATCCAATCACTTTTCTCTAAAGTGAAAGATAAACACGAATTATTACGCAATAGTGATGTAGTTTACTGTGTTCCCTGTTCAACATGTCAGGGTTGTTACATAGGTCAGACTTCACAGAGTCTGAAACAAAGGTTAGTACAACACAGGAGTGACTGCCGTATAGGGAAAAATTCATGTGCTTTGGCATCACATGTCAAAAATATGAGCCATACTTTTGATTATGATAGGGTAAAAATCCTTGAGTTTGAAAGTAATTATAGACGTCGACTATTTCTGGAGATGGTTCATGTTAATAGCTGTGAGAATTCGATCAATTTTAGATCAGACATTGACCAACTAAGTGTGATCTACTGCAATATTCTGAAATATTGATAAGTATGTTTTTAACTGTGGTAGTGTTAATAATTTTACTGGACTATATTGTTTTCACTTTTAACTTTCTAATGTTTGTAATTAGTTGATAATTCCAACTTACTTTTTGTTCTCGCTTATAAAGAATGTATTTTTAGTATGACAAGTTTTAAAAAGATTATTTGATGTTATTTACTTAGTATACTAGTAATAGCCAATGTGTTCGTCCTTATTTTTTCTGTTTTAACTGGTTGACTCCACATCATGTGTTTTAATGTATTTTAATGGCTCACGTTGTAAGTAATTTTATTTCATTTATTGTACTCTTGTTTCATTAATTAATGTTTATAGCAATAACCTCCTGAGGAAGTTGTGAAGTACAACGAAATATAGAGGCACGTTGAACAAAAGAGTTTAACTTTTTATACAGACCGATTACCCAATATTTACCTTTCGTTTCCTTCAACATAGTACGGTCGTTATCTCAACTTTAATAATTCTATATATATATATATATATATATATATATATATATATATATATAGAAAAAGGGGTACTGGAACAGTGAGTGGTAACTGCAGACATGCATGTTTCTGGCTCATTTGCCGTCCACAGCACGGTATAACCAACTAAGGATGTGAAATTTGGGAGCAAAGATGTTAATCGACACATGGCAAAACGCAAAACATTGGAACTCAACAGGGAACCCAAATGAACATTTATGCCTTCAATTGGAAGATCCCGAGTTTTCTGGACAACAACCCATGAATCTCTTTGTTGTTGTTTACATATCACGCGATATTCCTACATCTTCTTTGTTGTTTCCTATGGGTTGGAAGGTTCAAGCGCCTCCGTGTCGATCTTGGTTGTTGTCCCGAAAACTCGGGATCTTCCAATCGAAGGCACAAATGAGCGTTTGGTTTTCCTGTTGAAATCCGTGGTTTTGTGTTTTTCCATGTTCCGATTAACAACTTTGCTCCCAAAGTTTTACATCCTTATTTGGTTTAGCTTAGCTATAACACCATGTTTTGCAGAAACCAATTCGCCAAATTTTCCACGTATATAACTAGTAATAGAACCACATATTTTTTTTTGACAAGTTTAGAATTTACATAGCAGTCATCTAAGTCGCATACTTTTACAAGCATTATGTTGTCACAAAATGGTTCTGTAATTGGTATAAGTCCATCTTCCAGCGGCTGTTCGCCTTCCGTGTATTTAATATTTCCAATATCTGTAACCATATTGTTACCTTCCAAATTTTCCAACAGGAGCCATAATCGAAATCTCTCATCGTAAAGTTGGGAAACACTAAATATTTTTGAGCTTGCCATGTTAACAGTTTCGGCGAAAATCGAATACGTTAAAAAATGTTACTTCCTGTATTTATGGTATCGCAGAAACGCGTGCGAGAAGGGGTGGGGGTCGCCGAAACTGCTTCGCCGAAAGTAGAGTAATGTGGTTTTCTTACCTATATGACTACATCCTGTATATAAAAATGCTCTACCTATCACAATGGTGTTTATTCGACTTCAATCCGACCAATAACAGAGATATATGCTAGTGCCCTTATGACATCTTTATGACTACATCCTGTATAATTATCGAACGTGTCCCAGCACAAGGTGCATGCATATGCGGTACAAAATTGCTGATGGTCGCCTCATGATTGACGCATGCGCAGATCGAAATTGCGTCAAAAATTACCACGATGGACCTTGGCGATTTCACATGTTATTTTACATAAGGTATGAGATAGAACCGACCTTGCTCCTCACTATAAGAATTGCACATTTGCGCATTTGACATAAGCATTACCTAGGATCAAAAACTGCACCTTTATGCTGAATATAATAGACTCAAATCACAGTAAAGCAACTGTTAGGCGAATGTCCAGAAAATGAAGAACAAGAAGACGCCACAATATAAAAAACACGTTGAAATAAATTTTTTATTCAACTGGAAACCAAGTGCTATATTATCTCAAAGACATAAGCTTGCAATCTAAAATTTAATTTCTGTTATTATAGATGTACTACACTATATTGTAAATGTCTTCCCTACTAATAACTCTTAGTAGTTGATGTGGGATTATATATGATTGAATAAAAAAAGGCTTTTTTGAAAAGTTTGATGTACTACAAACATTTCTATATTTATAGATAGTGATTTTCCATTAAAAAAAACGAAGATTTAAAATATTGTTTTAAATACATTAAATTCGCTATGTGAGAAAACAATATAATTTCATCCTATAATTGATTCAAGAATGAAGTTTTGAATTTGACAGTGTAGCGTTAGCAATGTACTGTGATAGCAAGGAAACCGTATTTTGCTTTATTTTCCATCGTTAAAGTGGGAAATGAGGTCGTCTCACTTCCAGTTTTTACGGCTTGGTTACAGTCAATAATACAAATATCTTTTAATAATTTCGCAGTTTCTTCTTACCTGTGATTTAAATTTCCCGTTTATAATCAGATACCTATTGACGATTATTTGTTTTTTAAAAATTGTTGCTGAAAGAAAATTGAATAGATCCGTATTTTAATTATATATTGGAGAACATTTCAATCAGAATTGAAATATTACAAATTGATATGTATTAACATCCCAAAAATTGAAAAGAAATACTCGGTGTCTAATTTCCCCTTTTGACGTGAAATTTGATACAGTTGAGAAAACCACAAACGAATAATAAATAAAGGAATAGAAGGGAGTGAGAAATGAAAAATATAATCAAAAAATGTTATTACTTCTTCTGGCAGACTTTGTGTTCCGTTGAACCATAATTGTATAATCAGTTGGAAAAAATATATGCAAAGCTTAACTCGCCGAAAAATCGATGCCCAATTTGCATTCATCATCCAGTTGATTACGTTTTGAATTACTGTCCAAACATGGAATAGACAAGGGAGTCCCTCACATTTCAGTAGTAACGATTTTTGTTATCCCGATGATAAGCCGTCAGATGACACAGATTTTCAATATTCATATTTAGACACACTCCAGTCGATGACATAATCCATTAAGTGAGATATAATTCCAATAAAAAATATTTGTTTCATATGAACCAGGAAGAACTTTTCTAAATATGAAATAATACAAGTAATTTATTTGTTACTAACGAGATGAACCAAATTATACAACTTGAAATTGAGACTACCAACGTGAAATCAGATAAGAATACAATATCGAACATATTGTAATGTTTTTCTTATTTATTTAAACTTTATTATTACGGGTGGGATAAATTTATATACACACGTTATGTCTACTAACTTAATTTATTTATTCACTAGATACACTATTCACTAAATTATATTATATACACAATATATTCACTTACATTAATTTCTATAAATACTTCACTACTTGGACTATTTACCTGTTCGCTGTTTATATCACGAGATCAATTTATAAACTGATATTTCCCGCTGGTCGGTCCTTTATATATTAGTTCCTTTTTTACTATATAATTCTAGATTGCGGCTTACACCAAAATCAATCGGCTCCCTGAAATTTTCTAGATAAGACTGGTCACAAAAACAATGTCTAGATAAGATAGTCACAATCGTAAACAGTTCTAAGAAATCCCTGCGCATCCGCCACAATTTTAACCTTCATACTGTTACAATACATGGCTTAGACAGAGTCGGATTCAGGAACTACACCAGGGTGTACACCTTCCTTAAATGGAAGTTACCCCTGGAAGTTTTTTGTAGCCGAGAAGGAATGTTTGAAACAGCAACTGGCCCCATTTGTACACTTTCCGATCTTATGGAAATAACAGGGCACCGTCTTCATCGGATACTGATAACGGGGGTTGTAGCTGCAAATTAATATCTGGACACCGGTATCTTGGAAGATCACCTATACCATGTTCCTGATGACTCGCCATTCCAACTGGTTACTTGCTATCTTAGGTATAACCAGTTTCTTCACGCTGGATTCAAACACATGGTCTCGGAGGTTCCAAAGTGCCACACATCGTGGTAGGTAGATCTATCTTGAAATTCATTTTTAGTTACCATGTAGAAGACGTTCCACGAATTGTGTTTCAGTCTCAGTGTTTTGCCAGGGGCTGGAATCTCGTCTTCGAGTTTTTCTAATTGCCGGAACTTCTTTCGAAAGACGGTTGCCAAACCTCGTGCGTTCTTGATACGGGCGAGGATGTTGTATGCCAGTGAATAATCTTCCAGGATAGTGAACAAATCTTGTCGTTGTTCTGAAGTAACTCCATATCTAGCTATTCCGGTACCTCCATACGCGCCCATAAATTAATCGAAGGTAGGGTCAGACACATCTCGAATATGGTTTACTCCTTTCTCTAGGTCATGGTCTCCTTCGAATGGCGCTAGTCGGTTTTGGTGAACTACTTTTGGTTTTCCGTTGGGGATCTTGCTTATGCGATATATAACATCATTGATCATTTTCCTGATTAAGTATGGACCTTCCCAAGATTTTTGTAATTTTGGAGAAAATCTTTTTCTCCTCGTCGAGTTATGTAACCATACTTTGTCCCCTTCTTTAAAACCGCCTACTGTGGCCTGTGTCTTACCGACTTTTCATTCTGTCGCTGGCAACTTGAAGATTTGTTCGAAATAATTCATGAAAATCGTCCGGCCTTCTTCTCAATTGGATCACGTAGTCTTTTTCCGCGAGATCTTCTCCAGGCCGACAGCCAAAAAATTCCAAGGAACCCTCATTTCATGTCCAAACAGGATTTTCGTAGGTCTTTCACCCGTGGATTCATGGACAGCAGATCGAAAAGCCAATGCAAATAGGGAAAGATACTGGTCCCAATCTCTCTGATGACTGGAAACTACTTTGAACAGGTATTTTCCAATAGTCCTGTTCATTCTCTCGACCATTCCATCTGACTGTGGATGTAATGCTGTTGTCCTGGTCTTCTTCATTCCCAGCTCGTCGCAAATCTCATGGAATAGATGGCTTTCGAGATTTCTTCCCTGGTCACTGTGGACTGCCAAGGGCAATCCATATCGGCTGATAAATTCCTTCACCAATATATCTGCGACAGTTGTGGCCTCTTGATTTGGGATCGCGTAAATTTCCACCCACTTTGCGAAATAATTCATTATAGCCAGGATGTATTTACCACCATTTTCTGTCGTCGGAAATGGTCCAGCGATGTCTAAAGCAATCCTTTCAAAAGGGCCTGCAACATTATACTGTTTAATAGGTGCCATTCTCTTGCGATGTTGTCCATTACCCGTAGCACAAGTCGTACATCTCTTACACCAGTCCTTCACATCGTCGGAGCTGTTCATCCAATAAAACCTTTCACGGAGTCGCGGAAGGGTTTTCTTCACTCCCAGATGGCCTCCCGATGGACTGTCTTGTAACTTCTTCGATACCTCAGCTACTCTCGTTATAGGGACAACTAGCTGTCTCCTCATGTTGGAACCATCATCGTTTTCAAGGAGTATTTTCAACAGCCCTTCTCCGAGAACAAGGGAGTCACACTGAGCCCAATATGCCTTGAGTGTCGGTGAAAGTCTTGATACTTCTTGCCATGTAGGTCACAGATTTTCTCCCTTCCATTGCCGGATCATCTTCAGGTAAGGATCATTCTCCTGATCTTCTCTAATCCTGGTGTGTGACAATTCCTCGTTGACTACAGTAGTTCTTGGAACTGCGGTTTCTCTAGATTCCGCCTTGATGCAGTGGAAGCAGTCTGTTGGGCTCGGTCGTCTGGACAGGGAGTCGGCATTTTGGTAACTCACACCAGCTCGATGTTCGATGTTGAAATCGTACTCTTGAAGTTTTTCAATCTATCTAGCGATCTGGCCCTCGGGATTCTTGATGAGCATCAACCACTTGAGTGCTCCATGATCAGTCGGGATTAGAAACTTTCTATCAAAGATAAACTGATAAAAGTGTTCCATGGACTTCACTACCGCCATAAGTTCTCTTCTTGTGACGCAGTAGTTTCGTTCTGGTTTGGGGAGGACTTTATTATAATATCTCTTTCCTGCCCTCCTTGGATCTGTGAGAGAACTCCTCCAATTCCTACGTTGCTTGCGTCAGTGTAAAGAATAAAGTCTCTCTCTGATAATGGATATCCTCGGCGCCGTGGTTAAATGCTTCTCCAAGGTTTTCACAGCCGTTCGACAGTCTTCGTCTTATTGTGAAGCTCTTGCATCTTTTGTTAGTCTAGTTAGAGGCTTAGTAATATCTCCAAACTTTCTGATAAATCTTGCAATACGTGCAAAGTTCAAGGAAACTCCTAATTTGATCTTTGTCGGTTGGTTGCGGCCATTGCTGAATGGAAGCAATTTTCTCTGGATCCACCGTCACTCCTCCATTGCTCACTATACGACCTAGATAGTTGACTCGGTATTGGAACAGCTGACATTTCTTCGGGTTTAACATGAGCTGGTCAGCTTGGAGTCGTTTGAATACGTTTTCCAAATTCTTCAGGTGTTCGTCGAATGTCTTCCCCAGTACTACGATGTCGACGAAATATTCCAGGCATGTCTTCCAAGATAACCCTCTCAATACATTTTCCATAAGTCTTTCAAATGTCGCCTGCGCATTACAGAGCCCGAATGGCATGACGTTGAATTGCCATGATCCAGATCCGGTGGTAAAAGCAGTCTTCTCTTTGTCTTTTGGGTCCATTTCCACTTGCCAATAACCAGATTTCAGGTCCAAAATGGCCAAAGTATCTAGCGTATCGGCAATTCGAGGGAAAGGATAGCTGTCTTTCTTCGTCACGTTATTTAGCTGGCAATAATCCACGCAGAATCTCGTAGCTCCATCCTTTTTCTTGACTAGCAGTACTGGAGACATCCATGGACTAGTAGATGGTTCTATTACATTTTCTTCTGCCATTTCTCAAATTATTCTTTCAGCTTCCTCTCTTCGCTCGTGGAAGTTTTCGAGCTGATTACCTAATTAGCTTAGCATTACCAGTATCGATTTTGTATTTGACGGCTGATATTCTACCAGTCTTTCCTCCTTTTGGTACGAAAAGGTCTCGATACTGCAAGAGAAATTCTCTCATTCCAGTGTTTTAAATGAAACTCACGGTTTCTAGTGAATACCACAATATAATAAAAATTGTTGAAAATTCTAAAAAATTGACAATTGTTTCGATGAATCAATATCATCGTCAGAATGACAGAAGCTACATTTCATTTGATGCCTACCTGATGTTTCGTAGTTATTTTTGGCTAGATCTAGAAGTAAACTAACTGGTGATTGACTTAATATATGTTAATAGAAAAAAGAAGAAGATGTGATATTACAAATATTGAAGCTTAGATATTATTAGCCCTATGGTGATATCCTGGATATCATTTTTCCAATTAAGATCAGTATAACTGTGCAATGATATAGAAAACCAGGAAAACTATATCTGCTGATCTTCACAATTATCACTTAAGAAGACAGTTTATCAGTGGAGAACTCCCTAGATTTAACTGTTCATTGACATTTTCATATTGTGGGTTTCTTACATGTCTTCTAAGTTCCAATTCTTCAAGGAAATTCAGTTCTTGTTTCTTTTCACAAATATGCAGCACTTCATGGGTCGAGACAGTTAATTTCATTCTCCCATTCTATTTTTGTCAGCTCGATTCAAGGATTGACCAGCTACTGATAACTTATAATCGAATCTGACATTAGAATTGTTAGTGGTCGTTGTTTGAGGAACTATAGATGTCACTAGTATGCAGAATCCAATCCTGGTTTCCCTCTTTATGGTAATTGGGTTATCATTCACGTTTATCACACGTACTGGGATCACTTTCTCCGACGTAACCAATCCTTTTCCAACCTCTTCGTCGTGGTTCCGTGGCTCCATCATAACCAGTGTAGTTTCCTCCATGTTTCCCTGTAGCCGTGCTACTATCATAGTTTCACTTCTTGCAGGTAGAACGGTATCTTCCTGTACAGCTGCCTACACCGCGCTGCCTTCATATGGATGAAGGAATACCTCCTCGAAACTCACATTAATGGTTCTGTTTCTAGAGTCTAATTGAAAACCATGTACATTCATTACGTCCATTTCCAGAATCACGTCTTCTTCAATGTCAGCTACAATTACCGTATGCGTGAACTTTTCTGCGCCAATTCCCAATTGGATTTGTGTCCCAACGTGAATGTTGGCACTCTCACCTGTGGCAGTCCACATTCGCAGACTCATTGGTAAAAGCTTCTTCTTGGAGTTTATTATTTTAGGTCGTATAATGGTTCTAGTTGCTCCAGGGTCTACCAGCAGAGTATATCTCTTGCCATTCACTTCGCCATCTACATATACATTGTTGTTACGACATCTGAACGAATCTATCAGTATCACAGGGGCTCTGGAACGATCATGGGTCGGTGCTGCACCCTCGTAGCCGACTCCTTGTAGTCGACCCGTTCTAGTTTTCCTGTGACTGGGGTTCTTGGTTTGCAGGAGTCCTGGGGCGCTTACACGAACTACGTACATTCCCTAGCTCGCCACAATTCCAGTATCTGATCCTTCTCGGCTTCTTGTCCATCATACTTTTTATTACACTGGTCAAATCTGTCTCCGTCACCTTCTTCTTGGATGGTCTTAATTTTGTTATATCCCGAAGCCTTCGTTGCTGCTTCATATTCAAGAGCAGCTCTCAATGCGTCAATTAATGTTTTGGGATGTGCTAAACGAAGCATCATCTACATGTCGGGGTCACGTAAGCCATCAATAAAGGCCTGGATACCCAGACATACCATCATGTTCTCTGATCCTGATGGATAAGCGAATCGAACTAGTCGGGCAATATCCTCTTCCTACTCTTGAAGGGATTCGTAACGTTTCTGTATTCGGTTCTTCAGCTGGGATTGGTACAAATGTTTTAGATATTCCCGGCCATATCGCATATGCAACCTCTTCTTCAGCTGCTCGAAGTCATCAATTTTTTCCAATGGTATCGTTTGTAATACAACTAAGGCTTCTCCCCGAAGCGCGATAGTTAAGTTCACTGCCTTCTCCCTATCGGACCAATTATTTACTCTAGCAGCTGTTCCAAATTGTTTTACGTAATTGCTCCACGACATTTTTCTATCGATTGTTGGGGCCTAGACTCTGGTAAAACTGTTACTCTAGCAGATGCTTCAAATTGTTTTACGTAATCGGCCTACCACATTTTTCCATCGATCGTTGGGGCCTTGACTTGGGTAAAACTGTCAATGTCTTCCAACTTAGGTAGTGTTTTTGACTTGCAAGATTTCATTTGCTCGGCCTCCTTTTCTTCTGCTGGAGTGTCTTGTGTTCTTAAATCGGCAATCTTTCTCTCTAACTCCTTGACTTTCTCGTCCATCTGGTTTTCCATCATCGACATCTTGTTTTCGATTTTATCGTCCATGGATGCCATCTTATTCTCAATTTCAGATTTTAGAGTCTAAATTTTATTTTCCAAATCAACGACAATGTCATTTTTCATCGATAAGATATTGGCAGAAATATCGTTCTTCATAGTAGAAATATCATTCTTCATAGTAGAAATATCGTTCTTTATAGTTGAAATCTTCTCGTCCATGTTAGCAGAAATATTAGCAGAAACTGTCGAGATTAAGGTGGTAGCCTCGTCATTAAATAAAACTGTTTCTGGATCAAAGCCGTCATTTTTCAGTGCCACTTTAAGTCTATCTACTAATTCACTTTTCTTACAGGACGTTTCCAACTCACGATCTTCCAATTCTGCTCTTAGTTCCGTCACTTTCAGGTCACATAGTCTCTTAGCCATTTTTACGTAGCATTTTATCCATATTATCTCACACCTGAAACCAATGTAAAGTTTTTCTTATTTATTCAAACGTTTTTATCACGAGTGGGATAAATTTATACACACACGTTATGTCTACTAACTTGATTTATTTATTCACAACACTATTCACTAATTCATATTTTATACACAGTTCATTCAATTACATTAGTTTATATGAACACTTCACTACTTAGACTATTTACTTGTTCGCTGTTTATATCACGAGATCACTTTATAAACTGGCTTCTCCCGCTAGTCGGTCCTTTATATATGAGTGCCTTTTTCACTAGATAATTTTAGATTGCGGCTTACACAAAAACAATCGGCTCCCTGGAGTTTTCTAGACAAGACTGGTCACAAAAAAATGTCTAGATAAGATAGCCACAAAAAAATCATCGTAAACAGTTCTAAGAAATCCCCGCGCATCCGCCAAAATTTTAACTTTCATACATGGCTTGAACGCACTGTATTCATTAATTCATTCATTTGAGTTATGCTCAACAGCCCGGGCAGTTGACCTTCCACCCCAAAAGTTTCGTATATAGGCACTAGCTTATTTGGGAAATTTCAGAATCAATAGCTATCCAAAAAAACCAGCATGCCATTAACAATAAAAAAGATTGAAACAACTTCAGTAAGATATATCTATCAGTACTGTAAATAGTTTTAATGTGTATGTACGTTATGGATTATTTGTTGTGAATACTAGTTTTCGTAGAGTAAAAAGGATATTTTATGTTTTTGACGAAATTTGTAAATGGATATTTTAATGTATATGTCATCAATTATTCTACGTTTGAGGTAAGTGAAAACGTTAATATATGATAGTAATCCCAATTTAAACCGTCTTTTTGTGTTTATATTTTATAAAAACGATCTGAAACCAAGAAAAACTTTAGATATATGTATATATATGTATATATTTTGAAACGTCTTTCTTACAAATGAACAGGGTAGGCTTCAGGCACTACTACAATGTGTGGTTTCGTAACATTATATTTACAGCGAATAATTAATATAAATTTTTCAACATTTAAAAACTCAAAAATGGTAAAAGGTGGGGGTAACATATTATATACTTTTGAAATCAGGGAAGAATAACATTTCAAAAATATACATTTAAATAAGATATTATTCTCTTGTGTCCCCAAAAATTAGCACGCTATTGTATTTTTTTGAGCATTTTAACAAAATTCAGTAATAACTACAAAACTTTTTTTCTACAGACAATAATAACTTTGTTAAGGGATCGATAATGTACATCTTCTTAATTTCATATTAAAATTAAATTAATAATAAAAAATTTCCCTTGCTTATTCAACTTTTTGATTTCAACTAAGTACTTTGTATTTGCTTCGTTAATATACAATTTACTATGACTTCAAGAGTTTTATACTCAATAATGATACATTTTAAAGACTTTGTTCGAGTTTGGACACATTATATATGGAATAAAATGATGCCTAACCTAAAGTCCAGTCTAAGACTTACGTGCTAACTATTGTTCAATTGATGTAGTAACTGAAAAACCATTATGATACAAAAATTTTATCACAAAACTCCGAAGAAAACTTTTCCCACAATCATTTTTCGACCCAAATACATCAACGACCGGCGGGCTTTGTCACACTAGGATTTGTAAATTGAATTTTGTTGGTGTGAAGGGTCCCCGCAATCAAATCAGTTGACAAGTGGTGATAATGAATATCATCAAAGTGGGCTAGTACTTGCTGGGTGTATTATTTATTTATAGTTGACGTGTTGTCGTTCCCTTGTTTACATTTTATGTATCTCTAAATCGATGTGCATTACTTGTAGCAATGAAAGTTAGTTTAAATTGATTACAATTACAGTGCTGAAAACAATTGAAACAATATTCACGGGTATCCCTCTAAATTATTCATTATGCAAAAGAAACAATGGAAAAATTATATTAATTCACCTTATACCTTATAATGATTTAGTACTTCATGATTGAAACCGTTAGCATGAAAAGAAATTGGAAGCTCAAATAAATGCATCATTTGTATGTGCTTCAGAGAAATGATTAAATGAACAGATATATTTCGAGCAGACAATTCGATAATCAGAATATTTGAAAATTAATATGTGGAGATTAATTTGATGCATATGTCTTAATATAATCAATGATATGATAATAGTTCGTTGTTCCAAATAATAATTAGTTTTAAAAACATCCAAGGGTTTATAAATAAAATATAGCTTATCTTGAAACATTCTAAGCTCATTCAGGACAAATAAAAAACATTATTACTTACTTGAGTTTTCAAAATTTTCGTTTCCTTTTCTGATACATTTTTCGTATGATACATACCTGAAACAAATATAAAACCCAATATGAGTTTAGAACAAAATAGGAATGTCAAAAGAGGAAAAACAATATCCTGCAAAAAGAGAGTAACTAAATAAAATCAATGAGCCGAAGTTCAGTTCAACCATCGCCATAAACGAAACGAACTTTTTTCGAATACATTTTGCGAGTATCGAAAACAGGATTTTTGTTATTACATTGTGGACAGGCTAATTCTAAGTTATTGCAATATATCTTTGTTAATATGAATATGCCAACTATGGATGATAAAAGTTGAAGGATAAAACAATAAAATTTTATTTGAAATTTGATCCGAGTTCGGAGACTGAATTCTCCAACTTTATTAACATTATCCATGAAAGGATGAACAAACACTGTTATATTCGTGGAGGTGATTAGAAGCACAATAATATTCTTGTGATTAGAAGTATTGAATTGACAAATGAGTTTTTCTTGCTTTTTTGGCAATGATTCATTTAACAGACAAGCCGATTTAAACACATGTCTTGAGAAAACTTCTCTTCACTATAGCTTACTTCAAATCATAACCATATAGTGCTAATTGGCATCAAGTTATAGTTTGGAAAATTCCATGAAATACTGTGCTGCGCTAGTAACTGTATATTGCTAGCGACTGTAAGCGTAACTGTTAACTATGAAAAGATACAGAAAATAAGTCATCCAACTCTTTCCCATCGTTGTGTGTAGCTGGCACAAGTTCAGATTAACCCTTTCAGTTCCATTGCCAGGAAAAAAAGTTACTCGTAGTATATCTGTTCCTCAACAGGAACTTTTTTTTCTTCGGGTATACATTTCTTCTTTTCCCGCCTTCTCCTTCATCCAGAACCATTTTTACAATTATCTGCTGTAGTATTCTAGCAATGTGTCCTAACTATCTTGTTCTTTGTACTCTAGTAACTGTATATTGCTAGCGACTGTAAGCGTAACTGTTAACTATGAAAAGATACAGAAAATAAGTCATCCAACTCTTTCCCATCGTTGTGTGTAGCTGGCACAAGTTCAGATTAACCCTTTCAGTTCCATTGCCAGGAAAAAAAGTTACTCGTAGTATATCTGTTCCTCAACAGGAACTTTTTTTTCTTCGGGTATACATTTCTTCTTTTCCCGCCTTCTCCTTCGTCCAGAACCATTTTTACAATTATCTGCTGTAGTATTCTAGCAATGTGTCCTAACTATCTTGTTCTTTGTACTCTAACTCTTTGTGTTATTTTCGGCTTCTTGAATATGTTCATTAATTCTTTGTTTGTACGTCTTCTTCAGATATCTTCTGCCGTTCTTTCTCATGTAAACACAAGTATACAAAAATTGATTAGGCCATTAATAGTAGATGGCAGAATCCTGGATCCTATCGACACAAAATAAAAGTTAAATAATCGCCAGTAACAACAGGATCGTAGCTAGAAATTAAGTTCGGGGGACCGAGATGATTATTGTCGGCAAATTACTAAGTGGTGGTTAGGCAAATAGCAAATTTCCTCCTCCCTGTCTACACTCTTCAAACACAGAAAAATTAAATATCAATATCTACAAACCAGGATAGTTTGGACCCCGAGGCCAGTAAAAAGTTGAATATTTTTGTATTATGCTGGTATCCCAACAATATTTACAATATATTGTTTTAGTTTTGTTGTTGTGGCCTCTTGGACAACATAGAGGCAAATGTATGCTCTATATACGTAGATTTTGGTGATGGTTCTAAAACGCTTTGAATAACCTAATCCAAAATCGTATATTTTTCTCTCGTTTTCATTATTATAGAGGAAATGTGCATTATTGAACATTATTTCAAAAATATCTTTTCCATTTTTTTATATCACCGTGTACACTTATCTCCACAACTGTCGTAACTAATCATTTCATCACTTGAGACAATACCAACTTTATATTAATTGCATTTAACAAGTAATTTATATTTGTCGGATTCAATTTCTCATCTAGATTTGATTACAATCATCTGATCACCAAATTATGAAGTTATCCTGTATATTTCTCGTCTATCTTTCCATTTGGTGAACCATTCTCGTTCAGAACTGTACATAGTTGCAACTTGATTTTTCTAACTATTTTTCTCATAAAATTCTGTGGATTTTGTTTTTGTCTTGTCCCAGTGAGTCTGTGATGTATGTTTTAGCTTCGAGTAATTTTCTAGTCAAATTCACACTATTATAAAATGTATCCATATTCAGAGCATGTTCAGCGTTCTAATAATTCTCCATTAACTTCAGTACAACTTTTTGTGTTGATCTGTTCCTACAATTGTACGATCTTGTGAACTAGCGTAGTTGATTGACTTTTGAATCATTCCAGTATATTCTATTAAAATATATAATTTCATGGCAAACTTATGTTGTTCACCTTTTATATACTGTCTAAATTGAAGCCACAAAACTAAATATTCATCAATTGTTATCTTCTTTTCGGATAATAAATGGCTGCCATCGTTGAAAAAATCAACCAAAGGGGATATTTTATAAAGTATATTCACGGCTTCGTCTATATTCACACAAAAATGCACGGCATGTTAAATTGAAATGAATCTATTGCGACTCCTATAATGCGCAAAAACTGGCAGACTAAATAACTGATTCAATTTCTGATAATCATTTGTGCGATGTAGCTTTATTGTTCCCATATGGAAATCCAAGAAAAGTTTAAAATTCTTCCTCCGGTTATTATTTCCAGAAAGCGATCCTGCTTGATTGTGATTAATTTTTTGAAAAACAACGAGTTCATAATAGTAATTTTCAAAACAAGTGTCACAATGACTCGTTTTGTAGTACGAGTGCAAAGCAAGGTTTAGACAATATATTTTTTCCACTACTAGCTATGAAAATGACAATTATTGCGTCTTCTAGCCAACTGAGAAGTTGAATTTCTCTATTAGTGGTTAACAATTTTTTCTATTGTTAACCTAGGTTAATAATGAACAAATTCAAATGTTTTGAGAAACCAGGGATAGTAGTTTAACAAAAACTTGTGCAACATAATTTTGTGTATCCAGGAGATTCTCTTCAACGTATTTGCTTTTTGAAATTAATTATCTAACACGATACAATTATTTGAATGAAAATGCCATTAGTTTATAATTCGCGCTTAACCAATAATGAGTGATGACATCCCGTAACTACAACATGGCAATAATTACAAACGTTGGGTGCGTTCAGAAAACACAACCGTTGCGTGAACGTATTTTGGTACATAACATTATACGCTGGAATTGTTTCTTCATAATAATTGCTGTTTTTTTTCATGAATACCACGTCTTCTTACATTATAATCATGTGGTAATAGTTCCTACAAATCTTCTATTGCATGGGTTATAATATTTCTGTTTGTAGCAATTATATTACCATCATCTAATAACGCAAGAATTATATTTATCTAGCCATAATTTCAATATTAATGTTTTCCAACAAAATTACCGTTCAGCAGACACACGTCAACCATTATTATTTGTTGCTCAGTGAGAGCTCATCAATAGTTGAGTTATAAGTTATATTTTATGAACGCATCTGTTGTTTACAAATAAGTTTTACTAGTGGAAATGTCAATCTGTATAAGACTACTTGATTATTGTTTATTTTGGAAAGGCGTATTTACATTCCTGTGCTACTCGATTTTTACAAGAAATATTTTTAATTTGTGTCTCAAAATTGGCTAGTAGTGGAAAAAATTGTATATACACCACGGTGATGAAGACATTTATTAGTCCAGGAGGAATCGGCGCATGAGTACCGAAAACTATTCCACCTCAATTTTTTTATGCGATCCTTTTTGAATTGCCCTACTGATGATATAAATGCATGTTGCCATGGGGCAACCTAGTGCCATATTGTTTAAACCGAAATTGTTTAAACAATTGGAAGGAATTGCTATTTTTCAACCGGACATATTTTTTTATATTCTTTATTGAAATACAAATAAAAAAGGTCCTATGACTTTTCACGATAAAGTTAATATTTTTAGAGATATGAACTTTTAAAGATTCGAAAAATCTCAAATTTGAGTACTTTTGACACATGAAAAATATATTAAAAAAATAAAATATAAATAATAATTTTTTTAAATTCTTTATACAATAGTTAATAATATTCTTAATAGAGATTTAAGAAAATTTCATTGTTTATAACTGTTTTTTAATTGTTAATTTCGCGCGCTCACAAGTATGCGTCGCTACCCTTTAAGTATCGCCGTCTCTCTCTGACTCATGAGCTGCATCGACCTCTCTGTGTCCTGAATCATTATTTATCATTTATCTAAGAAACCATTAACTTCATCAAGATTGGTAAAGAGAGCAATGTTATTAATAATTAAATTGTCTACAATTTGTTTTAAACAAAAGTAATTTAAGTATGAATAGGAACATGTAATTAAAATTATTTTTTTGTTGTTATCATAGTAATTTATGCATTTTTATCAACAATAATAAGATATAATGGTATTTGAAAAATTTTTGGAATCACGATTATATATAAATAATAAGCTTTTGCTCAAAACATACATTTGGATAAATGCATTAAATCCAGAATATAGAACATTATATTTTACGAATTTCGGATACAAACTAGAGAATGATACTTTGCTAATACCTTTATTTATAAACAAAAGCCCATTTCCAACTGATCAAAATCTAATGTTTTATATTCCGGACTCAATGCATTTTTCCAAATGTATGTTTGAGCGAAAGCTTATTATTTATATATAATTGTGATTCCAAAAATTTTTCAAATACTATTATATCTTATAATTGTTGATAAAAATGCATAAATCACTATGATAATAACAAAAAAGTAATTTGAATCATGTTCCGATTCATACTTAAATTACTTTTGTTAAAAACAAATTGTAGACAATTTAATTATTATTAACATTGCTCTCTTGATAAAGGTAATGGTTTTTCAGATAGATGATTAATAATGATTCAGGACACAGAGAGACCGTATGCAGCGCATGAGTCAGAGAGAGACAGCGATACTTAAAGGTAGCGACGCAATACTTGTGAGCGCGCGAAATTAACAATTAAAAAACAGGTATAAACAATGAAATTTTCCTAAATCTCTATTAAGAATATTATTAACGGTTGTATAAAGAATTTAAAAAATTATTATTTATATTTTATTTTATTTTTTTAATATATTTTTCATGGGCCAAAAGTACTCAAATTTGAGATTTTTCGAACCTTTAAAAATTCATATCTCTAAAAATATTAACTTTATCGTGAAAAGTCATAGGACCTTTTTTATTTGTATTTCAATAAAGAATATAAAAAAAATTTGTCCGGTTGAAAAATAACAATTTCTTCCAATTGTTCAAACAATTTCGGTTTAAACAATATGGCACTAGGTTGCCCCATGGCAACATGCATTTATATCATCAGTAGGGCAATTTAAAGAGGATCGCATGAAAAAATTGAGGTGCAATAGTTTTCGGTACTCATGCGCCGATTCCTCCTGGACTATATAGGCCTCGCACCTTATTCCGCTCGGGGCAAAGCCCCTCGCGAAATAATCTTGGTGCTCGGTCAATAATAACAGTCTTCACCACATACTATTATCGCCAACCGTCAGTAAAGCCGTAAATTATCAGATTGATTTCCGGAAGTAAACAAAAACTTTATTTTACCGTATTTGCGGCAGGTAAAGTATTTTGACTTTGACAGTAATCGAAAATAATCTGTTAGTGACACGCTTCTCCCTTTATTATGGCTCGATAACAGTTTTCTTGTCATTCATTCATAACAAATTATGGAAGATATTCAGTGCATGCCTCCTGAAATTCAATTGAAGTCATTAGAGACGTCTTCAGAACTTCTGCCAGAAAAATACAATCGCCAGTACATTTTTATGGAGTGGTGCAATAGACACAAAGTTAGGAAATACAGTGAAAACGTGTTATTCGCATATTTTTCCGATTTATCAAAAAAGTATTGTTCCTCTTTAATGTGGTTCTATTACTCCATGCTCAAAGCAACCCTTTCAGTGAAGCAAGACGTCAGCATAGGTGAATATATAAAACTTACAGCTTTTTTAAAACGAAAAACCAGGAATCATGTTCCAAAGAAATCCAAAACTCTTTCACAAGAAGAAATACTTGAATTTTTACTAGATGCATCGATCATAATCTACTTGATGATGAAGGTAATTTATACAAAACCATAATGATACAATGTAGCATTTTTTAGATTTATGTTTTATTTGGAATTGGTGGAGATTTACGTAGTGAAGAACTCTTGAAATTAAAAGTATGTGACATAAACCACAAAGAAACAATTTTGGTTGCTCATATACCCAAAACAATGACCAACAAGCCTCGTTTATCTGTAGTCACTGAAGAATTTGAAGGAAAAGTAAAATCCATAGAATTATTTAATAAATATTTCTCTCTGCGTCCTAAGCACATGTCTCACGATCGATTTTTCATAACCTACAGGAACGGTAAATGTACTATTCAGCCAATTGGAATTCATACTATCGGAAGTGTTCCAGCCAAAATTGACAAATATTTGTTTCTGCCAGAGCCATCAATTTACACGGGACATTATTTCCGTCGAACATCCGCCACTCTCTTTGCCAACGCAGGTGGAAGTAAAGAAAATTTGAAACGCCACGGAGGGTGGAAAAGTGACACGATTGCAGATGTTGAAGAATCTGTGCTCAATAAAACAAGAATTGCGAAGAGAATTTTAGGCGATGATCCAACTGACACACAGCTATTACCAATTCTAAAAGAGAAGATTTGCATATTTCCAATATAGATAATAACACAGAAACGTTTTCGGTTGGAACTCCTTCCACTTCAGGTATTAAATTTTATAATGCTCCAGGGTGTACGTTCAATTTCAATATAACAAATAATAGGTACATTTGTTCTATATTTGCTGTTAACTTTGTCATAATAAAATGCAATGACCATATCTCAGTTTTTTATATTCTGAATTATTATCAGTCGGCGATAAAATTGTGTATGCACCACGTCAGTAAAGTGTCTTTATCAAACTCGCCTGATATAAGCCTCGCTCGCTTCGCTCGCTCGTCTCATAATTTCAGACTCGTTCGATAAAGAATCACTCTACTGCCTTGGTACATAAATAACTATTATAATTCGCATTCACTGAAATTTTTAAATAAAATAAATTTACATTAGTAGTTATAGTGTTTATTATATTATGTCTGTACAGAAGTAACATGTAACAGATGTAAAAAAATTGTATTCCAAATTTCAAGTTATAGTTTCACTCATGGCGGTTGGAGAGAAGGAGAACAATCGCTGTAGAAAAAAGTGTCCCAGAAATATGGTAAAAATAAGTGAGGAGCTACGATCGCTATATTGACAGGCGGGAATTACCTCAACGCATCCTGATGACATCGCTGTGTAAACGCCAAGTCAGCAGAGTGCGGAACCAAGGACATAAAAACAGTTGTAAATAGTTTTTTGTTGTTGTTGTTAATTTGAATTTGAAGAAAACGTAATAATTGTTAGAGAATATAATTGTAACTTCATCGTGGTCTCTGTGCAAGTTATACGCATGCACCCAGCTCCTCTTATTTTTTAGATAAGTATACTTCAGATAAAAATTGTCACAGAGAAGAGGCCTTCTGACAAATTTTGAAACGGGCATGTTAACACACACAGACTACACTTTAGACTGAACTTGATTTTGGGTTGGTACGATAGTTTTCCGTCGACCAGTGCGGCCAAGGTATATTCACCTTCTACCCATTGACTTCCACACTCTACCCGCTAAGCTTCCCTCCACCCGCCTGCACTGCGGCCCCGGGTTTGGTGTGTTTAAATTAAGGATTGGTGGACGTAGTATTAATTGAGATGTCTGAGGAGTGTTTGCTTGAGGTGTGTCTGACATATAGGTGAAAAAAGGAGAACTTATAATTTCTTACAGGCTAACGATGATGCTGATGTGCATTCGGTTACTAGTTTAGTTTCCTTCTTGTGTCTTCACCTCTAAAGCTTTTGGATGAGCTTCACTTGGTTTTCCAAAAGTTTTTCTTCTTAACTTATTTTGATTCGTTTTCTTTCTTCTCATAATTATGGATGAACTTCACTTACTTTCCTTTTTCTTCTGACCCTTTTGGACGAACTTCAAAGTTACCCAAAGGTTCATGAAGCGAATAGACGTACAAAAACGTAGAGGATTACTACGGGCTCTTCCACTATACTACTGACTGGGCTAATTAAGGGTTACTGCGCCAAAATACATTTTTAAAAAGATACTTTATTGACAATATCTACCCTACTCAATAACAAAATGCACTATATCCAATACAATCAATCAATCGAACTGATATACAAAAATTAATGCAACTGTAAACTAAAAACGTGCGAAATCATCAGTTGTTGTGTGATGTGGTTGAACCATGAATCAACGTTTGCGCATTGTAACGAAAGCTCGAAGTTCAATAACATGGATGAACCACGGGTCAGCGAGCTTAAATCGTGCTAACAAACCTAACTTTCTCTAAAAATTACCAAAATATGGTACTTTAGGTACCACAGCACCCGTTGTACTCGCTCTGGTTAACTTAAAATCAATAGAGTTCATCTGTGAGACGCTTTCAACAATATCCAATCATAAAATTGGTCACTTGTTAAAACCCGGAGGCTGCATCCTGCTAACAACAAAAATTGGACGACGTCAACGACGATATAAAGACGTCCCCTTTTATATTATTCTTGACATATTTTTCCATTTTTTTCTATAATATGGCTCCTTGATTTATATATGGTGGATAGTGTTCCTTCAACTACTACATAGGTAGTCAATATCAAACATAATTTTTATATTAAATCTTCAAGATACGTTGAGTCGAAACTAGTATTTCAATATTTATAGAACAAACAATACTAATCTTGCCATTTTGAAATCTGAATCTCTTCATTATCCTAAATTACTGTTGAGAAATTTTTCAACAAGTGTGTGATGTATGTGATGCAATCTAGCTATTTCTTAGTTATCGAAGCTTGTTCTTCTCACGAAAGATCAATGTTTCAGTATTCCCATTTTCCATTCAACTGTTTTTTTTTAAATCTCCCACACGCACCCACACAAAACGTAAAAAGTCGGTATTATTTATCAAGCCTACTGGCAATGAAAGGATCAAGGAGCTGGAAATTGTCTAGGAATAAAAATAAGAGATCTTTTATCTGGAACTGTTTTGTGTTCTTATATAAAAAGAAATTGTTTTCAAAATAACGTGAATCCAGCTTCTGTATAGGAATATGAATTACCAAAGGAAGAGTAAACAAAACATTGAAAATTATAAAAGAGAGTTGGTTTTACTATACTGGGATTGGTTTTCTTGTTTACTCACGGACACAAAACGCAATGATTTCAATCAATTTTAGGTGTACCTTAAAATTTTTGATGGATAATTTATTTCAGTTATCATCTCATCTTTTTTGTAACAAATCAAATTGAGACAATATAAATATAGCTTCAGCTTTTTTAACTTAATCCGTCCATATTCAGATAAAATTAGCTTATCACATTTCAGTCCAAGCAAAAACCACTATATTTTATAACAATTTATTATACGAGTATACAACATTTAACATTTAAAATATCTTGATTGATAATCGTTTAAGATTCCTTTAGTACAACAAGATCAAGAATAAAATATAAATGCCGATGGTCTGGCGATCCTTGATCTTGTTGTGTGCGACTGATGAGTGTAAATGGCTCCTTGTGATACATCACATTCTCCATATATTCTGCTCCTTCAATTAACTTTGTCCCCGGTATACATTACTTGCTCCTGAAAAGTTTCGGCTGGGTATTCCCTGAAAAGCAGCTGAAAAACAGGGTCTCAATAATTGGAGGGGGTTTTTAGATTTGTAGAAGGCAACGGGGCAGACGTTGTTTATGATTGAATTGTATTATAGCTAGGGGTAATTCATTCAGTCCAGTGTAAGGGCTGTCCTGAAATTATTCCTGCTTTGAATGAGGGTTTCTTGAGGAAACAATCAGGTCATATAGTGAGCGTACCATGCAGAAGCCTACTCCCATTATCATAGGTTACTTCTGCGCGATTTACGGCTTTGAGTGTATTTCGGAGATTTTCTGGCAGACAGTTATCGTAAATTTTTTTTGAGATGGTATATACGAAGTCTTTTATAGTGGGTAGGTCGGCTTTATCATGTAGCCATGAGGTTTTGGGGAGGTGCGGGTAGGGTATTTGATGTTTAATTGACATTCTGAGACACTTGTTCTGTATCATCTGCAGGGAGTGAAAGTTGTGTTTGGTTCCTGTGAAATAAATTGGTGCTGAATATGTTAAGATGGGGCGAATTATTTGACTGTAAAGTGTTGATTTGTTTTCGGTGGAGAGTTTACTTTGTTTGCAAATAAGAGGGTATAACTGGCCCATTGCAATCTTAGCTTTTCGAAATTGAGTGCTAATATGCGCATTTGTGTGCATGTGTTACCTTGTATTGTGTATATAAGTTGTGCTAGGGGTAATATTATGTCCGTCTATACAAAGCTGATATTGCAATCGGCTGTTTTTGGTGGTTCGCCTCTTGAGTAATGAATACTCTGTTTTGGATGCATTTGTGGTTAGTTTTTGATTAGAGAAATAGGGAATGATTTCAGTGTTAATATGTGTTTGTAGTTTGCCAAGTGCGTGATCCGGGTTCTTTGCCGATGCTACAAAACAAGTGTCATCAGCATACATAGCCGTTAATATATTGGGGGTGGTAGGGATGTCGTGAATGAATATTGAGTACAGCAAAGGTGATTGTACTGAGGCTTGAGGGACTCCAGCTTGCGTGAGGTAAGGCCCTGCAGTGCTTTCTTTTATTTAAGTGTAAAATTTTCTGTTCGTTAAATATGATTTTAATATTTTGATTAAGTAATCTGGAGTATTTAATTTTATCAATTTAAGCAGTAACCCCTCGTGCCATACGGTATCGAAAGCTTTCTGAATATCAATAGCAACGATGACGGCTTTCTTTTGTTTATGGAGGCCTTCCCCAATGTGGTTTATCACCCGTATCGTTTGTGCTATCACCACTTCGGAAGCCGTTTTGCTCCGCGGGTAGAATATTATTATTTTCTACAAAAGCTTGTAGTCTTTTTAAAATGATTTTATCTATCACCTTTGCGATATTGTTCAATAGTAAAATAGGACTGTAGCTATCTACATAAAAAGGTTGTTTGTTTGCTTTTCATATTGAGATGATGTTGGCGACTTTGAGCATATCGGGATAGTGGTCGGTTTTGATTATGAAGTTAGTAATGTAAATTAGTTGAACTAGTGCTTTTTTCGGCAAATTTTTGATTAAAATGTTATGAATACAGTCATGTCCTGGAGCGGTTTTAATTTTTAATCGATTGATTGTTGAAACAATTTCTTTAAAAGTGACTAAATTATTTGTTTTGTAATTATGGTTATTAGAAAAATATTGATGCACTTTGTTAATGATACTATTGTGAACAGTTGTATTTTGACAATTGTTGATAAAATTGTTTTGAAAGTACTCTCCAAAAAAGTCTGCGATTTCTTTGCTGTTTGTGTAAGTATGTCCATTATTTTCGAATTCATTTATCCCTCTGCGTCGGTTCCCAAAATATCGGGAAATTTTCCATAAGGAGTTATCTTCAGGTCTTAGAGTATTCAGGTATTCGGCTCATTTGTAATTTTTGTATTCTTTAATGAACGTGTTAATTGTGTTTTGGTAGTGTTTTGATATGTTTTTGTCCTCTCCCTTTCTTGTCTGTTGCCATCTTTTTCGTATTTTGTTTTTATCGTTGATAATTTTAATGATGTGGTCGGGGAGTGTGTTTGGAAGGGAATATATGGATTTTTGAGAGGTTGATAAGTTTCTTGCTGTAGTGATAGTATCTTGAAGATATTTTAATTTTGTGTTAATTGATCTAAGTTTTCAATGTTGTCTGTAATGCTTATGTTTTCGTTCATGTGTTTTCTGTATGATAGCCAATTTGTGGCTTTGTAATCGTATATTTTAGTGGGAGGGTTGTGGATTTGATGAGGTAGTTCTAGGTTGATAAGGACAGAATCATGATCGGAAATGGATCTGCTTGTGCAATTAGATCCATCTATCGTAACATATTTAGGTTAGATATTTTCTTTAGATTCAATTATTGTATCACCTATGTTGAAAGTATAAAGACCTCACAGGTTATTTCTGTTAAGTCTGAAGATTCCGAATCGACAAGCTGATTTATTGATACCTCTACTAGGTTCTTTCAAAATATCGCCAATTTAATAGTAGGGGAGACCGAGGCTGGTTAGGTACACGGGTAAGTAAACTCAGTCCTATAACTTCGGCCGTCCGTCGATGCTCAGCGCCACCCGCCAAACCACATCTGCTTTTATATTATATGCATCTACCAATTTAATTTCAGTAAGCTGAAGACATCAATAGTGAGTCCGTCGTCGATTGTAGTTATTTGTACCAGGTAAGTAACTTTTTTATCCTTAATTTTTTTGTACCTTTGAGTAGTTTTTTGAAATGTTTTGTGGGTACTTTGTCAACTAAATAAAGTATTAACACTAACGTTTTAGGGCTTTTATTGTTCAATAACAACAGACAAGTACATGTGTTTTGTTAACCTCCGCCCTTCGATGATCCCGCGCCTTTCTGACATCTGCCCCTCCTTTTTACAATGAAAATCACAAATTCTCGCTTGTTTTCTCAATTCAGTCAAAAAAATTTCTATAGTTTGAGCATCTGCCTATTGAAGGTTGTTAAACTTGGAGGTCTCCGTCGAGATAACAGTTTTAGGAAGGAAAAAGGTGTCGAATGCTTCCAACAGCTTTTGAAGGGTGGTTTTATTATCCTCTTCGAATTTGACACCATATTTTGTGGGCTCTTTGTTAACTAAATAAAGTATTAACACTAAAGTTTCACGGTTTTTATTGTTCATTAACAACTGACAAGTACATGTGTTTTGCTAACCTCTGCCTCCCGATGATCCCGCGCCTTTCTGACATCTGCCAACCATCAAGGTTGCCAACTGTCCTAACTTTGGCGTGTTCAGTAACAAAATCTAAGACTACTCATAACATAAAAATTACCTAAATATATGTTTTAAATGTACGTTTGTTACTTTATCATTTGATAAGTCTAAAATAATAATTAAAATTAGTTTGAACGTTACGGTATTGGAGACAAATCCATGTTTGGGCTAGTTGATACACTTCACGTGGAGCATGTTGACTTACTGGGTCAACTTACCCCGAATCATTTTTGTCACAATGTTTCTGCTGATCGGGCTGTGTTAATTGGCAAAACTTCGCTAAGAAAAACAGCAAGTCATTTCGAAATTCCCTTTAAAAGTCTTGTTAGATATTGTTAGTTGAACAAGATAGTATAAATCCACAAGGGCAAGGAGTTGCTTCCTTACAGTATTCAAATCTTGATTATGTCAAACCTACACAGTTAGATATTTTCCTGTTTTCATTATGATACGATATTTACTAGTTTTCTTTCACTGTGCATACGTCTTCATTCCCCATCATGAGCAACTTTTGAGTGAATATTTGAAGCAAGCAGCCGATATATATTACGGATTACCTCCCAAAGAAGTTAGGAAGTTCGCGTACCAGTATGAGTAAGCTATCGAAGCTAAAATGCCTAAAACAAGGACAGACAATAAGATGGCGGGGGAATATTGGTTCACTTACTTCCTGAAGCGTCAGTACACATTGTCTATTAGAACTCCCGAAGAGACAAATCAAGCCCGAGCAACGAGTTCAAATCGACAAAATGTTCAAAACTTTTTCAATAATTTCCAGATATATTTGACCCTTTTGAATTTTGAGAGTGGAGACATTTGGAATATGGACGAGACATGATTGACCACTTTCCAAACTCCTCACAGAATTGTGACACGTAAAGGGTTTAAGCAAATATGACGGCTTACATCAGCTGAAAGAGGGTCCTTAGTGACACTAACCGTTGCAGTGTCTGCTAATGGTAATTCTATCCCACCTTTTTTTATCTTCCCATGATTACCATGATTATTCTACCTGGTTGCCCCTTCTGGAAGTACGGGAGATACCAACCCCTCTAGTTGGATAAATGAAAAACATTTTATAAAACATGTCAGAAGCTCCGCTCAAAGGCCCGTTCTATTAATCTTGGATAACCGCGACTCCCATCTTTTGATAGAGGCCGTAGATTTCTTTAAGGAAAATGGTGTTTCAGTCTGATCACTACCACCGCATTGTAGTCATAAACTGCGACCCCTGGATCGCTCCGTTTTTGGTGCATTTAAAATGTTTCTGAACACGGCATGCGACTCTTGGATGACTAATAACCCGGGTCAAACCACGTCAATATATAATGTAATGTGCCGGTTATCGTAAGTTCAGCCTTTCCTAAAGCTTTCACGCCTAGTAATATGAAAGCTGGGTGTGCAGTAAGTGGTTTTCCACCTTATAACCGATATTCCAATCAAATATGCGTAATAAAAACGAGAAGATGCTGTTTTTTATTTTATTTTATTTTGCTGACTCAGTTGTTACATTGGTTAATTGAAATACTTGATAAACAGTAAAAATAGCAAAATGGACTGTATTACTTGGAAATTAACAATAGTTTTTCTTTTTAAAATTCATAAAATGACAACTCTTAATACTACTGTCTATCGAACACTACTCCGCGCTTCAAGTCACGAACCTTCGTGTTTGTCAGTGGACGCATAAAATTGAACATAGCCCCCACTTTGAATGGCACCTTCAATACAATAATATCGGAACCCGCGGGAACCTAACACACAAAGTTTAAATTAAAGTCAAATACAAATGCCGTTTTGCACTAGTGAAGGGTATAAATGGCTAACGGATCTCACAATTAGTTCTTTGACGTAGTGACTTCGGCTATCCTTGATACTCCATCTCTGCCAGGAAATAATGTTGTTATTCTGCCGATAGGCCATATACAAGGTGAGTTGGGCATCATTCTTGATAAGTGTGTCTAGATCTATTTTACTGGGTGTATCTTTCCATTTATATGATTGATGCAATTGGGAAATATATTGTTTCGAGAATTGTCGCCAGAACTGTTGATACAACTGTTAGATATGTCGCAACCTTGACAGGCGGTTTACAGGTAGATTTGTAAGGTCATGGTTAGGGACAGACGTTATAGTGCGACCAATTAAAAAATGTGAGGGAGTTGGAGTTGAAGGATCATTTGGGTCATTGGACATATCAAATAACGGTCGCGAATTGAGTACCCCTACAATTTGTATTCCAGGAGTGTTGAATTCATCGAACGTTACATTTTTGTTGTTCGAAACTCTCTTCAAGTGATGGTTTGCCATTTTAATGGCAGTATTCCACAGTCCTCCATGATTCGGGGTATATGGGGGAATAAAAACCCATTTAATAATAAATTGACTTATTAACTTGTCATTAATCTGATTGCAATTGTTAGACAAAAATGTCCTAATTCCTTTAGTTTGTTATTTGCTCCGACATATGTGCTTTCATTGTCAGAGTAGATAACAGATGTAACACCTTTTAGTGAGATGAACCTTTTAAAACTTGCCAGAAAATTGTCGGTTGTGAGATACGAAAAAACTTCGAGAAGAATTGCTTTTGTGTAGAAGCAAATAAATACCGCTTAGTAACACTTTGTTAATCGTGAACCTCTACCTTTTTTTATTGATATTGAAAAAAGGGCCAGCGTAATCGATACCCGTTACTTGGAATGGTAGTTGAGGCTTGATTCGTTCATTTGGCAGATTGGACATTGGGACAGTAAATGACACTGGGTTGAACTTAACGTATGTTATACAAGTGTTTTTAAATGAAACTCAAGGTCTCTAGTTAATTCCACAATATAATACAAGTTATTGAAAATTCTAAGAAATTGACAATTGTTTCGATAAATCAATATCATCGTCAGAATGACAGAAGTTACATTTCATTTTATGCCTACCTGATGTTTAGTAGTTATATTTTTTTGGCTAGACCAAGAAGTAACCTAACTTGTGATTGGCTTAATATATGTTCATAGAAAAAAGAAGAAGATGTGATATTACAAATATTGAAGCTTAGATATTATTAGCCCTATGGTGATATCCTGGATATCATTTTTCCAATTAAGATCAGTATAACTGTGCAATGATATAGAAAACCAGGAAAACTATATCTGCTGATCTTTACAATTATCACTTAAGAAGACAGTTTATTAGTGGAGAATTCCCTAGATTTAACTGTTCATTGACAACTTCATATTGTGGGTTTCTTAAATGTCTTCTAATTTCCAGTTCTTCAAGGAAATCCAGTTCTTGTTTCTTTTCACAGATATGCAGCACTTCTAGTTCTGTGTTAGGTGTCAATGAATGATTGGTGTCAAGTAAATGTTTTGCGTAGTGAGATTTATCTGGTTGTTTTAATCTGTAAGCTCGTAAGTGCTCACTGTATCGTATTTCAAAATTCCTAAGGGTCTGACCCAAATAGACAGCATTACATTCTGGACATTTGAGTTTATATATACCGGACTTCTTTAATAGTGGTATTTTTGTTTTTACATTTAACAATTTTGTACTAACGTTACTTTCTGTTTTAAAAGAAATTGTTGCATTCGTTGCTGAAGATATTATCTTTGAAATATTATTAGAAATATTTCCTGCATATTCCACGAAGTAAGGGTCGAGACAGTCAAGTATGTTATACAATTTTTTACAATTTGTTTGGCTAAAATGCGTCCTTTTATTGGCCAATATAACTGTCTAGCAGATGACAGTAATAACTGAGGGCCTGGATGCAACAATTGTCGATGTTAATGTTCAAAAATTAGTTCCGTGAAATGATGAGCGGAAGACAATAAAATTGGATGTTTGGTACTGAAAGGTAAATATGTATTTTTTAATCTTCCTCCGACTCTTATAATTCCCTGTTCATCAACGAAGAGTGCTAATGATGAAAGTTTGTGTTTATTGGGAAGTGTTTCATTTTTCTTGAGTATTCTCAACTCTTCGAAGGATGAATCTTGTTGGACTTTTCTATGGCATTTTCCAATTCTGACGCAGATAGATCACTAGTTTCACTGTGCGTTTAATTTTTCATATTATCACAAAACCGTGAGCAATAAGCTGTGACTCGTACTAACCTAGTTAATGTAGAAAATCGAGTAAGTAAATCGAATGAATATGACGGCGTTGCTTGTGAAACTGCGGTTTTCTTTGTCAGCTCCATCAACTCTGATTTTTTGAGAATGAAATCTTCACTTGGCCAATCAGAAATGGGTAGTTGCAGGAAAACTGGACCTTTCCACCAAAGCACACTCGAAATTAACTTGTCAGGTGGAAAACCTCTGGAAGCTAGGTCAGCTGGGTTACTGGAGCCATTTACATATTTCCAATTAGTGAGGTTTGATAGAGATTGTATCTTTGATACGAGATTTGCAACGAAAACATGTAAGTCACTGGGTTCGTGGTGTATCCAACTCAAAGCAACTTGAGAATCGGACCGTTGACCACATGTTTGGTTAATTGTGCACCTAAATGACAGACGCATAATTCTAGCTTGGGGATGACTTTCAATCGTGAAACTTCGGATTTTGAACATAACAGATTAACTTTATACATACCTGACTTATCTCTACTGCGGAGGTAGACACATGCTGCATATGCATCTTGCGATGCGTCACAAAAGCAATGAATGTCTAGCATTACTTGGATAAATGATTGAGACTCTCAAGGCTATTTTGAAATTGAGACCAGTTCTTCAGTATATCTGGAGGAACTGGAGCATCCAATGAAATGTGGAGAGACCAAAGTCTTCTAATAAGTATCTTGGCCCAGAAGATCATATATATGAGCGATCGTGGATAAAATGGAGCGTTCAGTAGAAGAAACATGAGTTGAAAACTGCTTAATGCTATACTTTAATGTGTCCGAGATATTATTCCACTGAACCCCTAAATTTTTACTAGACTCTTGATCACCTATATTTAGGATTGAATTTGAGATATCTGTCTTCGCAAAGTTAGAAACAACTTGTTGGTTATTGGACGTCCACTTACGTAAAATGAAATTCGCAGGCTCCAATATATTATAAATGGTTTTACATCTATCTTGTAATTCATTAAGATCGTTAGATCCTGTCAGCAATTCGACGATATACATGTCGGACAAAATAGTGTTCGAGGCTTCTGAAAATTCTTTAAGATTATGTGTTACTATCGTTTTAATACGTTTAATGGCGAAATAAGGTGCTGCTCTTGTACCATACGTAACCGTATTTAGCTCAAAAATAAAAAATTCATCGTTTGTGTTATCTCGCCATAAGATTCGCTGTAAATGTCTATGCTCTGGATGCATAAGTATTTTCCTATACATCTCTGAAATGTCAGCTCACACAACAAAGGTGTACATGTGAAATCGCACCAGAATGTCGAATATGTCGTTTTTGATCTTAGGGCCGACGTACTGGATGTCGTTAAGTGACCAACCTGTTGTGCTTTGGCAACTGCCGTCAAATACTGTTCGAAACTTAGTAGTGATACTTGTTGCTACGAGCTCACCGTCATGGGGTAAGAAATAACCAAGAGTAGAATTAATATTGTTTAAAACTTTACTCATGTGACCTAGTTGGTATTCGTGAATGAAATCATGATATAATTGTTTGAAACTAGAATCAGACAATTTATGTTTCAGTGCCTTAAATCTCTTTATAGCGAATACTTTTGTATCGCCCAATAGCTCAACGGTATGTTTTAATGGAAATTTCACCACAAATTGTCCATTTTCCGCTCGGTACGTATCTCGTTCAGAAAGAGATTCGCAAATAGTGTCTTCATGGGACATGAACTGATTTTTACATTGGACTTCCTCTATTTCCCAGAACTTCTTGAGCTGGTCGTCTTCTGCGACATGAAATTTTCCTAGGGGGCAAATATATTTGTCTGACTTGATTGGCATGGTACCCGTTATCATCCAGCCAAACTTGGTGTTCACTAGTGTAGGAAGGTTTTTCCCCAGTTGGATTTTTCCTTCTTACATTCTTGTAACAGGTTCCAAAAAATATTAGCGCCTACTAATACATCAATGCCTTTGGAATAGTTAAATTCGGGATCCGCTAAATCAATATTATTCGGTATACGCATATTACTAATATCAAAAGATTATGTCGTGATCCGACTGATCCCGCAAAAAGAAGAAGTAATTAAATTCATTTGAGCCCCATAGTCTAAGAGAGCTCTACAAGCATGGAACTGTTCACTTTTGTCTTTTACATAACATAGTACCATAGTACTGTTGATAATAAAACCTGACTTCGGTCATTAACTAAGTTGATACTCACTGTAAGGTCTCAATTATCATCTTCTTTTGTCAATAGATTCAATGAACTTTGATCATTGACACTATTAACCGACCTTGTAGATTGCACAATTTCTCTGTGAATCAATTTATTATGCTTATGGACTTTACATATGGGACATGGGCCGCTTCTGCAGTTGTTTTTGTTGTGACCCGATAACAAACATTTTTAACAAAGCTGCAATTTTTTTACCTCTTGAATTTTACGATCGGTAGGTAACGCTAAAAAATCTGAACATTTGTAAAAAGAACGGTTTTCTCTACAAAAATTACAGGTGTAATTACTAGCTAAATTTACTTGGGCACTTGGCTTATAATTATACGTGCTATGCTTGCTTTGATAGCTTAAACCACTTGCTATTATAAATTGTGTGTCATCTACATATATATTGTATATATATATATATATATATATATATATATATATATATATATATATATATATATATATATAAAACCATATATCTTATATATTAAAGAACATCAGCTGTTTGAGAATATTTTGCTTAGTATTTAAAATGGATTGAAACTATGTTGATGAAAAACACATTAAAAAAACCATAATCATAAGTAAAAATTCATATAAAGTCATAATATATTAAACCATTTGTTTACAATAATTAAAAAGAGCAACAATAAATATAAAGAAAAACCTTAATAATTGTCTAAATTTTGTAAATGCTTAACTAGTATAGAAAGGAAGGAATCAGCTGTTCTCTGAAAATAAACAAGCTTTAGTTATCTAATCTAATATAAGTATTAGTTGAACAGTAATAATAGAAATAATATTCATATTTAGTATGAAGAATTAGATAAGTTTAGAAAATATAAATATCAATGACATAAATGTAATTATATGTCAAAATTTGATATCAATTTTATGGAGGCAATGATTCATAAAATGGTGATGGAGGCAATGATTCATAAAATGGTGATGGATTTAAGTAAACATTTGCAACTATAGAATTTAGATAGTTTAAATAACGAAAGCAAAAGATATATATATATATATATTTATATATATATATATATATATATATATATATATATATATATGTCATATAAAAGAATTTATGATCATAAATATGAATATTATTTCCAAGTTGTCACAAATATCAAAACAAAACTAGACATTGTAATATCGAAATATAACAATGAATTTCACTATTTGTAAAAGACTTGTTGTATTGAAATTCGTTTGAACTATAAAAGAAAACAGATAATTTTCAAGTGAAATTCACATTCATATATGTTTCCAAAAACTCTCATAGAGTGTTGTTATTGTGAATATATTTCGACAGCTCCATAAAAAATATGATTGGTGTAAAAATGACAGGATAAATTTTGATAAATTAAAAAGAAATAAAACTTTATTGAAAATCAGTGAGCTGAGAAACAATAGTTTATTTGTTGATTAAAAAATTGACGATCGAGTGGAAGCGTTAGCAGTTGGTTTTTGGCGTCGAAGTAGAGAGGAGGTAATGAATTTTCAACAAATTTCAACTAAAATCGCAAGAAATAATGATCCAAGCTATAGATTCCTTGTAAATATAAAACTAAGAACACTCACATGTGTATGTATCTAGTTTTTCCGTGAGAATATCCCAAATTCTCAAGAAATTATGCAGATTGGACTTCGGAAGGCGTATTCCTGTTGCCAGACGAGTTAGATTCAAGAATCCAGACTTCAGGTCAGTGTTTCTCTAAATATTATTGGCCAATAATAATAATAACTAACTAATTTAAATTCAGTGACTATTTCCATGTGTAT